>CM038224.1:126528329-127149982 GCA_021442155.1 Cymbidium sinense | reverse complement strand
CAGCCTGGGGTCTTGTGGGCCCAGGCAGTCAGGGCTTAGGTCATCTAGCCTGATCTTTAAAAAAAACCAAGAGGCCCAGCTCATTTAGCCCATCTGACCCATCTGAGTTTATTTTATTATTTTATTTTTAGGTTTATTTTATTTTTATTTAGTTTAGTTATTTATTTTAGGTTTATTTATTTTTGTTTATGTTTTTTATTTTATTTTATTTTTATGTTTACGTTTATTTTTAGTTAGTTTTATTTTATTTTTATTTAGTTTAGTTTAGGTTTTATTTTATTTTTTAGGTTTAGGTTTTAGGTTTTATTTTAGTCTATTTTAGGATTTGTTTTTAGTTTAGATTGGGATTATTTTAGTTTATTTTATTTTAGTTTATTTAGGTTTTTTTTATTTTGTTTATTTTATTTTAGTTTAGTTTAAGTTTATTTTATTTTATTTTAATTTTATTTTAGGTTTATTTTTTTTAGTTTAGGTTTTAATTTTATTTTTTTTTATTATTAGTTTTATTTTAGGTATTTTAGTTTAAGTTTTATTTTATTTTATTTTAGTTTATTTTATTTTTAGTTTATTTTTTTTATTTTTATCCTGTTTATTTTATTTAATTTATTTTATTTTATTTTATTATTTTTTTTTTCATTTAAGTTTATTTAGCTAGTTTTATTCATCATTTAGCTCAGGTTTATTATTTATTTATCTTTGTGGCCTCATCTAGCCTAGTTCAGGCTCAGGGCTCAAGGCCCAGGGCCCAGTCAGGCTTGTGGCCCATTACTCAGTGCCTCAGGTCAGGCTCTGGGAGCCTCAGCCCAGTCTGGCCCAGGCTCAGCCTCTGGCCCAGCACTTAGGGCCCAGGTCTGTGGTCACTCAGGCTCAGCCTGTGGCCTGTGGCCTTGTGGTCTTGGGCCTGTATCTGGGGCTCAGGTCTGGCCCATGATCAGTAGGCCCAGATCTACCCCAGTCTCAGCCCAGGGTCAACCCAGCCTATTCTAGGCCTGGGCCCAGGTCAGTGGCCTGGGCCTAAATTAGGGGCCCAGATTAGGTCTTGGCCTTGGCCTTTAGGGTTTAAGATCTTTAAAAAAAACAAACCAGATGTCCAGTTTATTTAGTTTATGTAGTTTATTTTATTTATTTTAGTTATGAATTTTCTCTCATCAGTTATTTTATTATTTACTCTTTATTTAGTTTATTTTTATTTTTTAGGTTTAGCCTTAGTTTTTTTTTAGTTTATTCTTTTATTTATTTTTTTTTATTTTTTAAGGTTTTATTATTTTATTTTAGTTTTGTTTTATTTTATTTTGTTTTATTTTAGTTTTAGCTCATTATTATTATTTTTTTACCTAGGGTTTGTTTATTTTAGGTTTAGTTTATTTATTTTAGTTTAGTTTATTTAGTTTAGTTATATTTTATTTGATCATTATTTAATCAGGGTTTTATTTATCATTTTAGGTTTATTGATTTCTTTTTAGGTATTTCTTTATTATATTTTATATTTTAGGTATTAATATTATATTTTATATTTTATTTGGTTTATTATTTTAGTTTAGTTTATTATTTATCTTAGTTTAGTTTAGTTTATTTTTATTTTATTTATGTAGGTTAGCCTAGCTTCAGGTCAGCAGGTCTTTATCTATCATATTATTTATCTTTATTTAGGTCTTATTTAGTCAGCTCAGCTTAGCCTGTGGCCTGGCCTAGGCTAGGTCAGGGCCTGGGGCTTAGGGGCCCAGGACTCAGGGTCAGGTCTTAGGGCCTGGGCTAGGCTCAGGCCCAGGTCTCATGGCCAGTGTCTGTTGTGGCTCAGTAGTTTAGGGTCAGGCCTTTTTATCTATATTTTCCATTTTAAAACTAGCGCATTTATCTCATTTAGTTTATTTTATTTATCTTAGTTTATTATCTTTATTTACTAGATTTTATTTTTATTTATTTATCAGTTTATCTATCTTTAGCTTTAGTGCAGGTTAGGGTCTAGCTTTTTCTTTTTTTAGCCTAGGTCATTTATTTTAGTCATATCTAGCCTAGTTTATTTATTTTATTTTAGGTTTTTTTTAGCTCAGTGGTCAGTTTTATTTATTTTAGGTATTTTTTAGGTTTTAGGTAGTTTAATTTAGTTTTATCTTTTTTATTTATCTAGGTCATTTATTTTATTTAGTATAGTTTTATCTTTATCTTATTTTATTTTTTTAGTTATTTAGGTTTCATTTTATCTTATCTTAGTATTTATTATCTTTGGTTTAGGCCCATGTAAGTAGTTTAGGTTAGAGGTTTATTTTATTTTATTTATATTTATTGGTAGTTTATTTATTTTAATTACATTTATATAGGTTTTATTTAGTGGAGTTTTGAGGGAGGTAGGGAGTGGGGTAGGGAGGGTCAGGGTAGGGTTTAGGTTTGGGGAGGGTTTAGGGGTTTGGGCTTTAGTGGGTTTAGGGTGTGGGTTTGGGGTGTGGTTAGGGTGTGGTGGGTGGGGTTGGTTTAGGTTTGGGGTTTAGGTTCAGTTTAGGGTTTTGGTTTTTTTTAATAGAGAACAAATTAGATTCAACATTTCTTCTTTCATTTCATCAACCGTAACACACCATGTTTTCTAAGACACAAGTGATGATTGACAAAAAATGAGCATGCATTGATAAATCCTAGATAACTAGAGCCATCTCTAAATAAAGAGTTCCATAAGTGATCTGATCGGCCCTCCTTCGCTTTCTCCAGCTCATCGTAAACCGCCTCTCAAGTAGGGATCCACCATCATATCCAATCCTCCATCCCTCCACCACCATATAACCACCACATCGCTTCGCCCACCACCTCCATATCCACCAACACCTCCATCCCCACCACCACTCACCTTCGCCTCCCTTCCAGATCCACCGAGCTTGACATGATAATGTTCCCACCATCAAGGTTCTCCCATTCTTAGGGTTTAGTTTAGGTTTAGTTTATTGGTTTTAGGGTTTAGGTTTATTTTTAATTTATTTAGTTTCTTTAGGTTTAAGTTTAGGCATTGGGGGTTTAGGGTTTAAGGTTTAGGTTGGGGTTTATGGTTTAGGGTTTAGGGTTTAGGGTTTAGGTTTTGATAGGGTTTATGTTTAGGTTTAGGGTTTAGGTTTAGGGTTTAGTATTTAGGGTTTAAGGTTTTATGGTTTAGTTTAGGGTTGAGGGTTTATGTTTTTTTTTTTAACAGAACAAATTCATATTCAACATTTCTTCTTTTGATTTCATCAACCAAGTAACACAACAAGTTTTCTAAGACACAAGCGATGACAAAGATAAAAAATGAGCATGCATATAGCAGCCACAAAACAAAATAAGAAAAAATAAGGCCCCAAAGCCACAAAGGAAAGCAACAGCCACACCCAAAACCAAATCAGCACAACTAGCTAAAAGGAAATAGAATGAAGAGAAGCACAACCAACATCTCATCCAGAAGGCACCCAAAAACCAGGAAGCTCAATGATACCAACCACAAAGCCACCAAAGAAAAACAAAAAACCTACCAAAACCCAAAGAATAAGCCCAAGAGATAAAGAAAGTAGAAATGACATAGACATCCAAAACACTAGAAGCCAACATTCCAACCTATAAAGTACAGGAAAAATACAATAACATAAAGCCCCCAAGAAAGAACAGGAGCCAACGAACAACAAACCAAACCACCGTAAGTCAAGAAAACCAACAACAAAAAAGAAAAAAGAAAAAAAGAAGAAAAATTAAGAAAATCTAACATAAGGCAAACTAGATTTATCCAAATTAGACAACCCTCTTAATTGCTTAAGAATATTCGCATTGGTAAACAAAGTAAAATTAGAGAAATTACACCCCAAACTAGATAAGAAATCCAAGCATTACCTTCTCTTAAAATATGAGTAATTTTAAAAGAAAGTTTAGAGATAATATTTAATATTTCTAATTAAATAAAAAAGATCATTACCCTTATGGTTAGAATTGATATATCAACAACCATCTCAAAGATCGATTGCAAACCAAATAGTATGAAAATTTCTATCCAAACATAGCTTAAGAGCATGATAAAAAACCATCAATATAGGAAAAATAATAGAACTAATAGAGAGAGCAGTGGAAAAATCCAAGATAATATTCCCAAGATTATTCCTAAAAATACCACCACAACCCAACTTGTTATGTGCAATAGAGCCATCAATATTAATTTTAATACAACAATTAAGAGGCTTAATCCAATGAATAATTTTATAATCCGGAGATGAGTCACAATAAAGAAATCGGATACCCATTTTCGAGGCAATGAACTTGCAACCTCTAAAATTAGTACCACTAAGAAGAGCAGCCTTATGTAAAGAAAAAAATCTTTTCTTTAGTCCTAGCAATAATCCTCTTATGATTCATAGACACATTATGATGTTTAGCATCATTTCTATCAAGCCAAATAAACCAAATCAAAGTAACAGCCATCACAATTTTGATATGCCCTTTAACAGTATTAAGAAAATAAGAGTCAAGAAGTTGCATTAAAGTTAAATTACCATTAAAATAATTTAACTTAAATAAATCCTCATACCAACCCCAAACTTTAGAGGTAATGGCACCATTAACAAAAACATGACTAACATTCTCAATATGAAAGTAGCACATGCATTTAGAGGGTAGATAAAAACCTTTGTCCAAAAGTAAAGAGTCAACAACAATATAATCCCTTAAAATTCTCCACATAATAAGAAGTAAGATATTATTCCAAATTTTAAGGAAAATAGAGAAGAGGATTTTTTAACTCTAATATGGTGCCAAGTATCTTTAAAAGAAAATTCTCCATTACTAGAAATTTTGAAAAGAATTTGATTCGAGAAATACCATCAATAGAATATTGATGATGTTATTATTAATGAAATCATGAATCAAATCATTAAAAGAGAGAAATTCCAATCACCATTATAAATAAAATGACTAACTGTCAAAGAAGAAGTAGAGTGAGTATTAAGCAAAGAATCAATGGAAAAGTCTCCCATCCAGCTTATGCCAAAAGAAAGAAGAACCATTATTAATACCCCAAAAAATGAGAGGTTTCGCATTTAATATCACGAGCCATTTCCAAACAATAGACTCACCATGTTTATAATTGCAAATTAAAGGATGCTTACCTTTGCAATATTTAAAATTCATGAATTTAGCCCAAAGACTTTTTTTCTAAAATTCCACCAAAGTTTATAAGAAAAACATTGGGAATCCATCAAAGATCTACACCAATACCACTTTCATAAATAGTACCAAATATATTAGACCAAGAAGTCCAATGAAGCCTTTTGAATTCTTAAAGCCCAAAAAAACTTAAAAAAAGTCTTTCAATTAGATAAGAACAAGAGAATTAGGATAATATTAAGCAACAAGTAAAAGAGACTAAAGAATACTTTTAATAACAATTAATATACCATCAAAGGATAAGAAATGAAATTCAATGGTTGAAATTTTATTTTGAATATTATGGATTACCTCATCAAAAAGATGGGATCTCTTCTGACCATAATATAAAGGAGAACCTAAATATTTAATAGGAAGATTTCGATAAGAAAACCAAGTAATATCCTTAATTTTATTAATTCTTGAACAAATAGAAGTAGAGTGATAAAACAACTTTATGATTAGTAATCACAAGGCCACTTTCCTTTTCAAATTTATTTAAAAAAGCCTTTTAACATAATGTAACAAGCCATTACAAAATATTATGAAATATTCAGCAAAACTTAAGTGAGAGATAGCCAAACCACCAAGATTCCTCAAATACATACTAGAATTCTTCTAAAAAAAGATTAAGCCAATGAGACAAATATTCAATCACAATAATAAAAAGTGAAGGAGAAAGAGGGTCACCTTGCCTTATACCTTGAGAGGAATTAAAGAAGTCAAACTTTTCACCATTGATAACTAATGAAAACCAAACATTTCTAATTATATTGTTAACCAAAGAAACAAAATGATTAGAGAAACCAAATAAAGTAAGAATGCTATTAAGAAAATCCCAAAGAAATGTTATCATAAGTTTTGGTGATGTCAAGCTTAAGAAGTAAATTGCCACCTAGTTTTAACATTCAAATCATGAATCAATTCTTGAGTAAGCAAGATGTTATCAAATAGTTCTACCTTTGCAAAGCCGCTTGATTAGAGAGATAATCTAGGAAGAAACTTACTAAGCCTATTAGTCAAAATTTTAGAAATCAATTTATTAAAAAAAGTACAAAGACTAATAAGTCGAAAGTCATTCCAAAAGTCATGATTATCTTTCTTAAGAATAAGAAAATAGAAGTTAGTAAAATATTTTGAAAAAAATCCTTAACAAGATTAACAAGGTCACTTTAAAATAAACCAAGCTTTTGAAAGAATAAAGTAGTGTAACCATCCATCCCTACAATCAATCAACATTCATACCATTATGAATATTAAAAATTTCTTCATCAAGAAGGAGCAACCAAGCACTCATTATCCTTGAAACATAATAAGGAATGATAGAGGGATTAGATAAATGCTCAAGTTGACAATTTTTATTTTAAAGATTTTTAATGAAACTATGAGCAGAAGAGACTATATCCCCTTTTTCAGTAAGCCAAGAACCATCCAAATTCTTGATTTTATTAATGCGACCAAGAACATGCCTTTTCCAAAGCAAAAAAATATTTAGTGTTTCTTTCCCTCAAAAAAATGCTTAGAGGAAGCTTTTGTCTCCAATATGTCTCCTCCATATCCTAAACTTAATGAGATTATCTTTAGTTTAAGGTTAAAACCAAAAGAAGAATCAAATAGTTCTTCCAAATCTTTCACCCTTTGTTCCATATTTATGATATTATCAAAAAGATTTTTAAAGTAGTTTTATTTTATTCCAAGTGATATTATGCTTAAGCCTTTTAAGCTTAAGATAAAATCTCATCATACCAAATCTAGAATCATCAGAAGAAAGAGGAGCACACCAATCATAAGCAATAATAACAAGAAATATTTTATCTTATAAGCACATATTTTGAAAACAAAATTTTTAAATGACATTATTATTATGAACAACATCCTTAATAGAAATCAAAAGAGGAGCATGATCCAGAGAGTTCTACTGTTACTCCACCAAAGTTAATCCATTTAACCAAAATAATTACAAATACACAATTAGTTAATTAGGATTAGTTTATTAGTTTTAGGGGTTTAGTTTAGTTTATTATTAAGTTAGTTTATGTGTTAGTAATTATTTAATTAGGTGGCCTAGTTAGAGCTAGTTTCAGTTTTTAGTAGTTAATTATTAGTTTAGTTAGTTAATTAGTATTAATTAGTAGCTAGTTTTAACCAGGCTGGCCTTTAGTGGCTAGTCAGTTACTAGTTTTAATCAGTCATTAGCCAGCCTAGCCAGTTAGCCTAGTCATTTAGCTAGCTAGTAGTCAATATCAGTTATCATGGGCTAGTTATTAAATAGTAGCCTTCAGTCCAGCCTCCTTATCTTGGGCCTAATCTAGTCAGCCTAGCTTAGTTATTAGCCAACAATCATCAGCCAGTCTTAGCCTAGCTAATCAGCCTAGCTTAGTCCTAGTCATGTCAGCTAGGGCTTAGCCTTAGCCAGTCACCATAGCCAGTCTTATAGCCATCAGTCTGCCAGCTGGCTCCATTGGCCACAGTCAGTCAGTCAGTGGCCTAGTCAGCCTGTGCCAGGGCCTCAGGGCCCAGGGCCCAGTCTAGGCCTAGGGGCCCAGTGGGCCCAGCCAGCTCTAGCCCAGGGCCCAGGGCCTCAGCTCCCACCTAGTCAGCTCAGGCCTGTGGCCATAGTCTTAGTCAGCTATTAGCTCCTCATTAGGGCCAGGCCTAGGGCCTAGCCCTAATAGTTTAGCTCATTAGCTCTAGCCTAGGCCTGGCCCACTTTTTTAACTCAATCATTCCTAATCACTCTGCCTGGCTCATTTAGCCTTAGCTAGTCATCAATCTCAGTCAGCCTGGGCCCAGCTCAGGCAGACCAGTCTTCTGTCAGCCATCCACAGCCTAGTCATTAGCCTAGCTTCACTTTATCAGCCAGCTCTTATCAATCTCTTTAGCCCACCAGCCTAGTCTAGCCTCACTAGTCCTAGCCTTCACTCATCAGTCATTAGCCTTCCAGGGCCTAGCCTAGCCTGGGCCTTAGCCTAGTTAGCTCAGAGCCTCAGCTGGGCTTGGGGCCAGTCTCTTTTCTCAGTCTAGTCTTTACTTAGCCAGCCTAGTCAGTCAGCCAGTTTAGCTAGCTTTCAGCCTTAATCTATTCAGTAGTAGTCTCATTCTTTACTATTAGCTTCTAGGCCATCTAGCCTCCATCAGCCTAGCATTTAGCCTGGCCTTTGTAGTCATTTTAGCCTTTAAATCAGGGCCCAGGCCCAAGCCCTTAGTCAGTCTGTGATCTTTAGCCTAGGCTAGGGATCAGCCTCACTGATCAGTCTAGCCTTTAAGCCTATCAGCTCATTACTCAGTCAGTCCATTCTTTAATCAGCCTAATCAAGTCAGTCTAGCCTTAGCTTAGCCCAATTATTAATCATTGTTTCAGCCATTATCAGCTCATTTAGTCTTAGCCTAGGGCCTAGCCCAGTGGGCCCAGGGCCTGTGCAGCTATTTAATTCAGCTAGCCCATTAGCCATCCACTCAAATCAGGGCCCAGGCTCAGCTAGCCTTTAGCCTAGTCAAATAGCCTAGTTTAGCTAGCTTATTTAGTCTTTTTTGGCCTTTAGCTATTATTTAGTTTTTTAGCTCATAGCTAGTTAGCCTTAGCTTAATTACCTATTTCTTTAGCTAGTTTTAGTCTTTAGCTCAGCTCATTTATTTCATTTTAGCTCTTTATTAGTTTAGTCTTTAGCCTCTTTCATTAATCCTTACTAGTTTTGCTACCTAGCCTTAGTCATTAGTGCCAGCTAGCTCAAGGGCTCAGGCCTAGCCTATGGCTTAGCTCATTCTTTCAATAGTCAGGCCTAGCCTCTTTACATTTCTAGCCTAGGCTCAGCCTAGCTGGCTTACTAGTCCTAATTTCTTTTAGCTCATTACTATCAGCTAGCTCAGGCCTTTGTAGTCAGTCATTAGCCAGGCCTATAGGCTCATTAGCTCAGCTCTATCAATACTGGCCATTTAGCTTTTAGTCATTAGCCTAGTCTTTACATTATTACTAGTCTTAGCCAATCAAGCCTATTAGCCAATCTCAGTGTATTAATCTTAGTCTGGCTATCAGCTTAGCCTATCATTTCTTCTTCCATCTTCATTTGTCTTTATAGCCTATCAGCCTATTAGCCTTCCATTAGTCTTAGCTGGCCATTAGTATTAGTCTTATTAATCATCTTTGGCTAGCCTAGTGCCTGGTCAGCTCTATTATCATTTAGCTGTAGCCTATAGTCTTATAGCATCCTTTTCTTTTAGCCTAGTCATTTAATCATGGCTCAGTAGCCCAGGCCTAGTCAGCTCAGGCCTAGTCATTAGCCTCTTTTTAGTTAGTTTAGCCTAGTCTTTTACTTGGCCATAATCGTTAGCCATTAGCTAGCTTTAGGGCTTTTATTTTAGCCTCTTACTCTTTTTCATCAATTCATTTTAGTTACTTAGTCACTTTAGCCATTAATCATTAGTCTTAGCCTAATTATTAGCCTAGCCTTAGTTTAGTTACTCCTTTAATTATTAGCTTTATCTAGCTCAATTAGTTTAAGTTTTACCTTCATCATTTTAGCCTAGTTTTAGCATTATCATTTACTAGCCATTATATTTTATCTGTCTTCATTAGTTTAGTCTTTTTAGCCTCATTTTTTAGGCCTTAGCTTTTAGCTTTGCCTAGTTTTAGTCAGCCAGGCTCAGCCTAGTGCCATTAGTTTAGTTTGGGGCTAGCCTTAGTCTTCAGTCCTCTGGCTAATCAGCCTAATCTAGCCTTACTAATAGTTAGTCCCATTAGTTTCCTAGCCTAGTCAGGCTAGCTTCATTATTTATCTTAGCCTAGGCCCAGGATCTGTGGCCTGGGTTTAATTTCAGCTATTTAGCCTAGCCTTTCAATCAATCTTAGCTTAGCCTAGCCTAGCTCCAGTCTAGCCTAGCCTTAGGCCTCAGCTCAGGGCTCAGGCTCACTCAGCTCAGCAGCCCAGCTCAGTCCCAGCCATTTCAGCCCAGCCTAGGCCTTAGCTCAGCTCAGCCCAGTCTCCTGGGCTCTAGCTAGCCCGCCTTAGCTCAGCCTTTAACATCAGGCCTCATCTATAGTCTTACTAGTTCTCTACTCATTAGCTCATTTCCTAGGCCTTAATTAATCCCACCTAGCCTTATTCTTTCAATCAGTCAGCTTAAACCCAGTCTTAGCCTAGCTTAGCCTCAGCCTTAGCTCTAGCCTTTAGCTAGGCCCAGGCCTCAGGGCCTAGGCTCATTCAGATCCCATCTTAGCCTCATTAGTCTATCATTTTAGCTTTAGCCTTAGCCTCATTAGCTTTAGTCAGCCTTAGCTAGCTAGTGGCCTAATTTCTTTAGCCTTAGCCTATTTCAGTTAGCCTTGTCATTTAAATTTTGTTTAGTATCAAGTTAGCCTTTAGCCTAGCTAGCTTTTTGGCCCAGCCTAGCTAGCTCTTTCAAAGCTCATATCTACCATTTAGTCCCTTAGATCTTTAGCTTCATCAGCCTGTTTAGCTAGCTCCATTTAGCCTAGTTAGCCTAGCTTCAAGCTTCATTTTGGTTTATCATATTTCTTAAGCCATTAGCTTACTAGGCCTGTCAGCTAATCTACTCCCATCTTAGTCAGCTCAGTGGCTCAGCCTTGGGCCTAGGGCCAGGCTCAGTCCAGCCTTAGCTTAGCCTTAGCTCTTCATCTTTAGCTCAGGGCCTAGACTCAGGGCCCAGGTCCAGCCTAGGCTAGCCTAGCCTACCAGCCTAGCCATTAGCTCAGTCACCTTAACTCAGCTAGCCTAGCTCTAGCCTTAGCTCAGCTCAAGAACTCAGGTCAATCTAGCCTTCTAGGGCCCAGCCTAGCCTTGGGCTTCATTACCATCTTAATCCCAGCTTAGCTCAGCTCAGCCTAGCCTGTGATCAGCCAGGCCCAGGGCTCAGGTCTCAGTCTTTAGCCTATAGCCTTCAGATCTGGGGCCTAGGCTCATGGCCCAGCCTAGCCTAGCTGGCCTAGCTCTAGTCTTGTCAGCTCAGTCAGCTAATCTTTTCATTTTAGCTTGGCTCAGGCTCATTTATCTTATGCTAGCCTAGTTTCCCACCTGAGCCTAATCCAATATTTAGCCTTAGCCTAGTTGTTTAGCTAGCCTGTCAGCCAGCTAATAGTCATAGCTCAGCTCAGCCTTTGGGCCTGGCTTCAGCTAGCTCCTGGGCCTATCTGCCTCACAACCCATAATCAGGGCCTAAGCCTAGCTCATTATCAGGGCCCAGTGCAGCCCAGCCTGTGCCTAGCCTAGAGCCCAGTCAGCTTAGGCCTGCTCAGCCTCTTTAGCTCAGCTCCTCACCAGCCTCTCAGCCTGGCCCATTTCAGCCTGCAGCCTGGGGCTCAGTCAGCCCAGGCTCAGCCTATCTCCCTAGTCTCCTGGCTCAGCAATCAGCTCCAGGCCCAGGCCATAGCTGGGCCAACCTAGTTTCATTAGCTCAGCTAGCTCTAGTCAGTCTTTAATCAGTCTAGCCATTACTCACCTGCCAGTTTACCCAGTCATTAGCCTGTCAGCCCATCTTAGCTCAGCCATCAGTTTAGCTTGGCTAGTTGCCTTAACTAGCCTTCAGCCAGGTCAGTTTAGGGCCTAGTCTTAGTCTTAGCCTTCTAGCCTAATCAGTTAGCCTTTCAGCCATCCTAGCTAGCTTATCAGCCTACAGCTCCTTTCAGCCCAATAGCCTATTTAGCCTAGCCTGGGGCTCACAGCCCATTTAGTCTCAGCTCAGGCCTAGGCTCAGGCCCAGCCCAGAGCTAGCCTCCTGCTCAGCCTACCTTAGCCTTAGCTTACTTTAGTCTCATTTATCTATTACTAATTAGCCTTTAGCTAATTGTTTACAGGTCAGCCTTTAGTCACCCAGTCAGATCAGCTTCAGGCCTAGTCTAGGCTCTAGCTCATTAGATCTAGTTTATTCTTTCTAGCCTGGCCTAGTTTAGCCCAGCTAGTCATTCCTCCAGCCAGCTATCTAGTCTTCTAACCACTTATCATTACTAGTCTTTTACTAGTCCTTAGCCTTTATCTTATCAGCCTAGGCCTTTATAGCTCAGCCTTTTAGTTCAATAGTTTGGTCAGCCCAGCCTAGCCTCCAGCTGGGCCTAGCCTAAATTAGCCTTCAGCCTTTATCTGGCCCAGCTCAGTTAGCTTAGCCTTTTCTCAGGCCCAGTCTAGGGGCCCCAGGCTGGGTCATTAGCCTAGTCCATTACCAGCCCATCATTGGGCCTCTTTAGCCATTATCAGGCCTTGGGCCCAGAGCCCAGATCTCAGCCTAGTGCCAGCCCATCTAGAGCCAGGCCTTATCAGCTCATAACCTTAGCTATCTGTATCACATGCTGTCCCAGGCCCAAACCCATGCCTGGGGCCCAGCCTAGTCACTTTAGCTTCATTAGTTAGCTTTAATTTAAGCTATCACTCATTAGCCTTACCATTGTGAGTCTAGCTAGTCTCATGAGCCTCCAGCCTAGTGGCCCAGCCTCAGGGCCTGTGGGCTCAGGGCCTGTGGCCCAGGCTTAGCCTAGCCTAGCCTAGTCCATTTTACTAGCCTAGCTTGTCATTTTAGTCTAGCTAATTTAATAGCTTTTCCTTAGCCTTTTTAGCATTTATTAGCCTAGTCCAGCTATTCAGCTTATAATCTTTTAGCTCATTTCATTACTCCTTAATCAACAGCCTATTAGCTCAGCGCTCCTAGGGCCCAAGCTCAGGTCCTGGGCCTGGGGCCTAGCTTCATTATAAGCTCCTAGTTTCTAAATCATTAGTCAGGATCATGGCTTTATTACCTTTAGTCATTATAGCTATTACCTTTTCATTAGCTTTATTTTATAGCTTTTAGTTGGGCCTATCATTGTCACTAGTTTTAGCTGCATAATAGTCAGCTTTGAGCCCAGGGCCCAGGGCCCAGCTTGTCAGTGGCCCAGGGCCCATGTCCAGGCCTAGGGCTAGGACTCAGCTCATGCCATTAGTCAGTCACTGGCCTCATTCTCTTCTTGGCCTTAGTCTAGTATCCAGGGCCTCTCATCTTCATCTAGCCTAGTCTAGGCTCAGTCATCAGTATTTCAGTGGCCTCAGGGCCTAGCCTTAGTCTAGTTTACTCTATTTAGTCAGCCTTAGCCTAGCTATCAGCCATAGCTCAGCTAGCCTAGCCTTCAGTCAATTAGTTTAGCTAACTAGCCTGTCAGATAGCTTTGTCTTAGTCAGCCCAGCTTGTCAGCTACTGGCCTATTCAGCTCTGGCCAGTCATTAGTCTTAGCCACAGCCTAATTGTTTTAGCTCACCATTCAGCTCTTAATTATTCTTGGCCATTACTAGCCTAGTCATTGCCTTTAATCAGCCTAGTAGTCTCAATAGTTAGCTCAGTTAGCCTAGCCTAATTGTGTATTAATTTTAGCTAGGCCAATTAGATCAGGCCAGTTACTATTAGCCTAGTTTTAATTTTAGCTCTAGTTGGCCAGTTTTCCTGGTTTTAGCTTAATTAGTCCATGCCAGCTTAGCTCATCTTTAGCTTAGTCAGCTCATTTATTTCATTGTTACTAGCCATTAGTCAGTCTAGCTAGTTTCAATTAGCTCATGGCCTAGCCTAGGGTCTTTGATTTATCTAGCTCATTAGCCATTAGCCTAGGTCCAGCCTAGGCTCAGCCAGTCTGGTCAGGCCTAGGTTCAGTCTTAGTAATGCTAGTCTGGCCTGCCTTTAGTCATTAGCCCAGTCTTAGTCAGCTATCATTAGGTGCTTTATAGCCTAGCTAAGCTCTTATTTTAGCCATCATTAACTCAATTTAGTCAGCCCATTAATCAGTCAAGGCCTCACAGTCATTGGGCCTATTTAGCTACTAATAGCCTGGGGCTTATGTAGTTTAGCCTCTAGGGCCCAGCTAGCTTCAGCTTCAGTTGGGCCTTTCATTTTGCTGCCCAGTCATCTATCGGCCTCTACTAGCCCAGCCTGTGGCTCATTAGCCTAGCTAGCCTTTGGCTGGCCATTTTCACTAGCTTCAGGCCTGCTCAGGGCTCAGCCTAGGGCCAGTTTAGCCTCAGTCTAGCCTAGTGGCTCAGGGCCTCAGGGCCTAGCTAGTGGCCAGTCAGTCAGGCCTTTAGTCATTATCAGTCAACCAGCCTGCCACTATCACTGGGCCTAGTCAGCTCAGCCTAGCCTAGGGCCCAGCTCAGGGCCTTCAGCCTAGTCCTGAGCCCAGCCTAAATCAGCCTAGCCTAGCCTTGTCCTCCTTAGTCAGTCCAGCTCAGGGCCAGTCAGCCTGGCCAGTCACTAGCTTTGCTCAGCCTACTGTGACTCGGCTCAGCCTAGCCCAGGGCTCAGCTCATTAGGGCCTAGTGGCCCAGCGCCTACAGCCAGTCCTAGTCTCCAGCTAATCATAGCCTAGTCTCAACCTGGGCTCAGCCTGGGGCCCAGGCTCAGGGCCCAGGGCCCAGGGGCCTGTGGCTCAGTGCCTGCCTTGGCCAGCCAGTCACTCAGTCAGCTGGGGCCCAGCCAAGCCTGTGTCCAGGTCCCAGCCTACCCCAGCTCAGCTGGTCATCTACTAGCCCATCTTAGCTTAGCTGGCCAGTGGCCATTCTCAGCCCATTCAGCTCACTGTGACTCCAGTGGCCCAGGGCCTTGTGGCCTGGCTCAGATCTTCTGCGCCAGGCTGCCACCATGGCTCAGTCAGGGCCCATAGCCTGTGGACAGCCTGATTTATTTTAAAACAAAGTAGTTTATTTAGTTTATTTTTTATTTATTTGAGTTTATTTTATTTATTTTTATTTAGGTTTATTTTATCTTTATTTAGTTTATTTATTTATTTTAGGTTTATTTATTTTAGTTTATGTTTTATTTTAGTTTCATTTTAGATTTAGGTTTTATTTTATTTTAGGTTTAGTTTTACCTTTTATTTTAGGATTTAGGTTTGTCTTTTCAGTCAGCTTTTCACTTAGTTTATTTTATATTTAGTTAGTTTAGGTAGTTTAAACCAGTTAGTTTAGCTCATTTATCTTTAGTTTAGTCTTAAGGTGTAGGTTTATTTTATTTGTTTTATTTTTATTTTAGATTTAGATTTTTGTGATTTAGATTTATTTTTATTTATTTTTATTTTATTTTAGTATTTATTTTATTTAGATTTTTCTATTTATTTTATAGTTAGTTAGATTTTATCATTTTTAGCCATTTTTATTTATTATTTTACTTTATGTTCAGCGTCTTTATTATGCGCTTATCTTTATGCCATTTTATTTATCATTTCCATTATCATCTATCTACTTCATCTTGTCAAGCCTGTGCCTCAGGCCTCACCATCAGGCTCAGTGGTCTTTAGCCCAGAGCCCCAGGGCTCAGCCTGTGGTCAGCTCAGGCCTAGCCCAGTGCTAGCTCAGCCCAGGGCTGAGCCCCAGTCCCAGGCCCAGTGGTCCACTGGCTCAGGGCCTCTTCCAAGGTCCAGATCTGGGCTGCTTTGGCCTGGCTCAGGCTAGGGCCTTAGAGTTCAAGATCTGATTCCCAGGCCCAGGTCAGTCTCCCAGGGCCATCAGGCTTGGGCCAGGGCTAGTGGCTAGGGCCTCTGAGCTCAGCCTCAGCCTCAGGGCCTGAGCTTGGGCCCATGGCTAGGCTCAGTGGCCTGGGTCTTGGCTCTGGCCTCCCAGTGGCCTGGGTGGCCTAGGGCCTAGTGTCAGGCCAAGGCTCAGCCTAGCCCATGATCAGGGCCTAGGCTCAGTGGCCATGTCATCAGGCCTCAGTGCACATGGCTCAGATCTAGCAGTCAGGTGGCCTCTCATGGCTCAGTGCCACTAGTGGTCTAGGGCCCATCTTTTAATCAAGCAAACCAAGAGGTCCAGTCATTTTAGTCATTTTTTTATTTATCTTAGCCTATCTATCTTTATCCTTCTTTTATTTTTTAATTTAATTTATTTCAGCCTTTGCTCATCATTTAGTTTAGATTCAAGCTCATTTCTTTGCCTAGCTCAGGTTTATTTTATTTTTAGTTTAGTTTTATTTTATTTTATTTTTAGGTTTAGGTTTTTTTGTCACTTGAGATCTTTTTTATTTTCTTTAGGTTTAGGTTTTAGGTTTATTTTTAGTTTATTTTAGGTTTTATCTTTTAGCCTAGATTTATTTTATATATTTTATTTTATTTAGTTTTATTAGCCTTTAGGTAGTTTAGTTTAGGTTTTATTTATTTTAGTTTATTTATTTAGTAGTTTAGGCTTTTTTTTATTTATTTTAGCTCAGTCTTTTTAAGTTTGTGGTTTTATGTTTAATTTTAATTTATTCGAGGTTTTTTTATGTTGATTTTAAGTTTAGGTTTTATTTAGTTTTATTTTATTTTATATTTTATATTTATTTTATGTCATTATTTTATTTTAGTTTTTATTTTTTTATTTTATTTTTTAGTTTAGTTTAGTTTTATTTTTTTTTTAATTTTATTAGCTTTTATTCATTATTTTAGTTTATTTTATGTTTTTTAGGTTTAATTTAAGTTTTATTTATTTTATATTTATTATTTTATTTAGGTTTAAGTTTTTATTTATTTTATTTTGTCATTTAGTTTAGGTTTAGCTTTTTAACCTTGTGGTTTAGGGTTTAGTGTCAGGTTTGTGGATTTGTGTGGTCAGAGGGTTGTAGGGTCAGGTTTGTGGGTTTGTGGTCTTAGGTTTCTGGCCTAAGATTTAGGGTTTTCTGATTTTAGGGTTTGGGTTTTGGGTCAGTTTAGTGTTCACTGGGCTGGTTGTCATTTTATGGTTTTATTTTATTTTATTATTTTCTTATTTTTTAAAAATTAAGTAAACTAGTAGGTTTAGGTTTATTTAGTATATTTTATTTATTTTATATTTTGTTATTTAGGTTTATTTTTATTTAGTTTAGTTTATTTTATGTTTACTAATTTTAGTTTCAATTTTATTTTATTTTATTTTACAGGTTTAGATTTAGGGTTTAGGTTTTATTTCATGTTTAGGTTTATTTTATTTTTATTTTAGATTTAGGTTATTATTTTTGTTTTTTTTTTTGTTTAGGGTTTAGGTTTTATTGTTTATTTAGTTTTAAACATATTTTTTAGGTTTAGGTTTTACCAAGTTTTTATTTTATTTGATTTAGTTAATTTTATTTTATTTTATTTGTTGGTTTTATCTTATTATTATAATTTAATTTTTTATTTTATTTATTTTTCTTTTTAGGTTTATGTTTAGGTTTAAGTTTATGTCATTTTAGGTTTTGTTTTATTTAATTATTTTAGTTTATTTTGGTTCAAGTTTATTATTTATTTTATTTTAACATTTTATTTAGTTTTAGCTTTTTGCATTTTAGGTTTAGAGTTTAGGATTTGGGTTAGTCAGTAGGGTTTAGTGCTTAGCTTTAATGTATGATTTAGGGTTTAGAGCTGGGTAGATTTAGTTTTGGTTTTAGGTTTAGGTTTAGGGTTTGGGGATTTAAGGTTTGCCTTTAGGGTTTAGGGAGGGTTTAGTTTTAAGTCATGGTTTAGGTTTTAGAGTGGTTTAGGTTTAGGGTTTTGGTTTATTGAGAACAACCGATTCAACATTTCTTCTTTCGATTTAATCAACAAAGTAACACACCAAGGTTTCAAAGACCCGCATAAAAAAAAATGAAAAATCAAAAATCTAGATAACTGTCTCACCGTAAAGACACATATCCATAAGTAAAGTATGACCATCTTTAGTTTCACCATTTCCCATTAGAACCCGCCTCTCGGGTGGACCCACCATCATATCACATCTCTCCCAACCACCACTGCTATAAGCTCAGCCGCCCTCCCTCCTCTATAACCACCAATGCTCACCACCTCGATATCCACCAAGACATCTAGATCCCCACCACCACTAGATAATCGCTCCTCCCACTTAAGCATCTAGACCGGCATGGTTGTGATGTTCCTGCCTTCAAAGTTCTACCCATTCTTAAGGTTAATGTTTAGGTTTAGGTTAATCAGGTTTTAGGATTTATGTTTATTTTTTAATTTATTTACTTACTTTATGTTTACATTTGGGTTTAAGGTTTGTTTTGGGGGTTAGGTTGTGGGGTTTAGGTTTAGGGTTAGGGTTTATTGGATAGGGGATAGGGTTTAGGTTTAGGGTTTAGGATTTGGGATTTAGGAATTTTGGGTGGGTTGGATTTAGTGTCAGTGTGGTTTGTGGTTTTAAAAAACCCAAGAGCTTAAGTTTATTTAGTTTATTTAGTTAATTTATTTATATTAGTTTATTTTATTTTAATTTTTTTTAGATTAGTTTATTTTTTTTAGGTTTATTTATTTTTAGGATTTTATTTTAGTTTATTCTCAGTTTTTTATGTTTACTTTTAGTTTAGTTTATTTTTAATTTATATTTAGATTTAGGTTTTAGTTTTATTTTAGGTTTAGTTTAGGTTTTATTTTATTATTAGGTTTAGGTTTTAGTTTTATTTTAGGTTTATTTTATATTTTTTAGCTTTTATTTTTTAGTTTATTTCATTTTATTTTAGGGTTTAATTTATTTTAAGTTTAGATTTAGGTTTTATTTATTTAGTTTAGTTTTTATGTTTAGTTTATTTTATTTTATTTATTAGGTTTAGGTTTATTTTTGTTTAGGTTTTATCTTTTATTTATTTAGGTTTAAGTTTAAGTTTAGTTATTATTTTATTAATTTATTTTTTTATTTTGTCACATTTAGTTTTATTTATTTAAGTTATTTTTTTTAGTTTAGGTTTTATTTATTTTATTTTATTAAGTTTTATGTCAGGTTAGTTTAGGTTTTACTTTATTTTATTTAGGTTATTTTTTATTTATTTTGATTTATTTAGTTTAGGGTTTAGGGTAGGGAGGGCCTGGGGTTTAGGCTGGTTTAGGGCTAGTTTAGGGCCTAGGTCTGGGGTTGGCTCAGTGGCCTGGGGAGCTCATGCCCAGGCAGTTTAGGTTTTAGGTAGTCATCATTAGGTTTAGGATTTAGGGTTTAGGCTCATTAGTTGGATCAGGTTTAGGGTTTAGGGCCTAAGGTCAGTTTTTAGGTGGTTAGGTTTTAGTTTAGTTTAGGGTTGGCATTTTTTAATAAATCGATTCAACATTTCTTCTGATTTCATCAACCAACAACAACCAAGTTAACACAATGCCTAAGAGATGAAAATTAAGTTCATTTTATTTAGTTTTAGTGTGGAGGGGTAGTGGCTTTAGGTTTATGATTGTTTAAGGTTAGGGCAGCAAGGACTTTAGGGTTTAAGGTAGAATTTAGAGTTTAGGTAGGTTTAGGGTTTGGTGGGGTTGTGTAGGTTTAGGGTTTTAATTATTTAGGGTTTGTGGTTTAGGATTATTTTAAAAAAAACAAATAAACCAGTAGTTTAGGTTTTTTTTAGTTTTAGTTTATTTTATTTATATTAGTTTTATTTAATTTTATTTATGTTTATTTTAAATTTTATTTTGTGTTTTATTTATTTTATATTTGTTTAGTTTAGGTTTTTTTATTTCAGCTTTTTTTTTTAAGTTTATTTTACTTTAGTTTATTTTTATTTTATATTTTGGTTTAGGTTTTATTTTATTTAACACATTTTATGATGCAAAAAAGTGGAGGTGCTAGTTAGATAAAATTCAAAATTTCATTTTTTTCATTTTTAGCCAGGTGAATATGAAAAATTTGAGTCTATTTAGTCTGTTAAAGCAAGCCCACATTAGGTTTAGTCCATGAACCAGAGTTATCAGATTTTATTATTATGGTTCATAGAAAGATAAATATATTAATAAACTTTTTAGAGATTGATATTTTAGGTTTTAGGTATTAAAAGTCTAACTAGAAATGGTGTAGGTGATAGATAAAATTTTGAAGGATAATGGTATAGATAGATTTTATAGCTTTAAAGATTATATGATACCAAGATTATCAATGTTATAAGCCATGCCTCTTTGAGGTTTTTCTTTTGGAATGAATTAGAGGTAAAAAGATATTTGAAGAAAGTATTTATTGGGGAGATTTAAATGGACATGTAGAATTTTAAAAGTATTCATTGGTTATGGATTTGGAGTGACTAGTGAAGAAGGTAAGACTAAGATTTTGTTTAGCTTATGATTTTCTTAATACTTTATTTAAGAAAAGAGATGAACATATTATTACTTTTATAAAATGGATTTAAAACATAGATTGATTATTTTCCATAAGAAAATAGATCTTAGATTGTAGGTAGGTCATTCCTGAAATTTTAAGTACCAACATCCACTATTAGTTTTAGATGAAGGTTTTAAGAGAAAAATAAATTAAATTAGGTCCAGGATTAGATGGGACACTACAAAAAATATTTTAAGAGCCAAGAAATTAGAATTTGGGATGTTTAGGTAACATTATGTGAGTATTAAATTAAGCAAGTTGCTAAAGATGTGCTTGGAGAATCAAAAGGAAAACTTTTAATAAGAATAGTGGTGGTGGATTAAGTAAAGAAAAGATAAGCAAGAAGTAAACTTAAGCTTAAGATTAAAGTCTTTAAATAATGCAAAAAATTTATTTTAGTGATTTATACAATAGATTAGATACCAAAGGTGTATGAGTTAGTAAAGATAGTTAGAGTGTATTATGAAAATAATAAAATGTTTTTTTTAGTATTGAAAATAAGGATGAGGTATTTTGATAAACCAATGAAGGATCTAAAAGTAAGATTGATTTTGCAACAGTTAGAGAATTTCATTTTATCATCAGTTTGAAAGATGCTTTAAAATGAAATGAGATAATATTCCAATGTGAAATGTTTAGAGATCAAGGAATTTCTGCTTACAAATCTTTTTAATGTTATTTTAAAGACTAAAAGATGATGAGTGGAGAAAGAGTTTTATTAAAGAATAAAGGATGCACAAGAGTGCAAATTATAGGAATTTTAATGCCATACTTAAGATAATGAGGCAAGGAGCAGAGTTTCTTTTTGGTCAGTAGATCTACTATGGGTGTTACATTTGTTAGATTTGATTTAGAAGCATAGAAAGTAAGAAGGTATTTATTTAGATTAGTTTATAAAGTCTCAAGAGATGTTTGAGAGTCTCAGAGGAGTTAATATTGGTTATATTCAAGTCATTAAGTATGTATTACTGGCTACTTGTGTCCAAACACAAGGAGGATTGACAAAATATTTTCCTATTTATTTGGATTACATCAAGGATCAACATTAAGCCCTTATTTACTTTAGTTATGATGTTCTTAGGCAAGAAGATGTACCTTGTGTATGCTTTTCGATGACATTCTTCTGTTGAAGACTAGAGGGAGTCCAACAAACTTGAATTATGGATTCAACTAAAGGTTTGGGTAGATCTAAAATTGAATATATGGAGTGAAATTTTATCAGAGTTTGGGTTGTGGCCAGACTTGGGTGATCAAGTCATTAGTGAGTGAGTGATTAGGAAAATGATGGGAAATAGATGGAGATGTTATAGAATTCAAGTTGGAAGTGGAGGAATGCATGCCTATTATGTGATGAAAAGTTTCAAAACTTAAGGAAAATTTTATAAGATAATGGTAAGACTTGACTTATGGTGTAGAATGTCCAATAGAAGCATAAGACCAAGTTAAGTGCCTGAGGATCTGGTGGATTTTACTCTTAGATAGAATGCAAAATGAGGTTTGGAAAAGTTGAGGCCCAGTAGATAAGATTAGAGTCGCCTGGGTCATAAAGTCATGACCAATTAGAAGAGTAGATGCATTAGATTTATGTTAAGAAAGAGGTAGACCTAAAAGATTTGGTTAAGAATAAAAAAATGATCTTAGTATACCTGAATTAAATGAGAATTTGACACATCAGATGGATTCATGTAGTCCAACCCAGGATTAAGCTTCATTGTAGTTTATATATTTTTAGGTAGTTTAGGTTTTATTTTAGTTTATGTTTTTGGTTTAAGCTCATTACTATATTATTTCTTTTTAGGTTTAGGTTTGTTTTATTTATTTTAGTTTTTTAGGTTTATTTATTTTGTTTATAGGTTTAATTTATTTCATTAGTTTGGCCTAGGTTTTATTTTACTTTAGGTTTATTTTTAAGTATTTATTAGGTTTATTTTAGTTATTATTTGATTTTCTTTTTTATTTTTTAATTATTTTTTTATTTTATTTAGGTTTATTTTTAGGTTTTTATCTTCTTAGTTTAGGTTTATTATTTTAGTTATTTTATTATTTTAGCCTTGGTTTAATCAGGCTCATTTTTTAATTTAGGATCTTTTTTATTTATTTTATAGTAGGCCTTCTAGTAGGGTTCAGGCCTGTGCCTAGGGCCTGGTGTGCCTGGGGTCAGTAGCCCATGGCCCAGCCGGTGGGGGTTAGGCCTAGGTAGGATTAGGCCTGTGGGGCCAGTCCTGTGGCTCAGGGTAGCTTAGGCCCAGTCAGGAGTGAGTTGGGTATGGGAGCCTAAGTGTCAGGGCCTCAGCCCAGGTAGGGTGAGTAGGGTGGTTTAGGGTTTAGGGTATTTTATTTGTTTATCTTTATTTATTTTAGTTTATTTTGGTTTATATTTTATTTATATTTAGTATTTATTTATTTTAAGTTTTATTATTAACGTTAATTTTATTATTTTAGGGTTTTTCTTTATTTTAGTTTTAGTAGTTTTTATTTTTTAATTTAATTTTATATTTTATTTATTTTATTTTTTTTTAGATAGGTTTTATTATTTTTTTTTTATAAGTTTAAGTTATTTATTTTAATCATTTATTTCCATCTATAGGTTTAGGTTTAGGGTCATGAGGGTTGGGGCCCAGTCTGTGGCTCAGGCCCAGCCAAAGCTCAGTTTTTGCCTGGCTGCAAGATTTAGGCTCAGTAGGCCCATAGGGTTTTTAGGGTTGGTTGTCAGTAGGATGGAGGGTCTGGAAGTGTATATTAGGTCAACCAGTTTGGAGTTGGGAGGTTTAGGGAGTAGTTAGGAGGTGGGTAGTTTTCAGTTTGGGTTTAGGGCCCAGGGCCTAGATGGATCTTGGTGTTTAGGGTGATCTGTGGTGGTTTAGCCCAGTAGTCAGGGGTGGGTAATTTTGCTGGTAGGAGTATCAAGTTTAGGTTTAGGGGTGTTTAGTGTTAGGGTTTAGAGTTTTTTATTGGGAGAGAAAAACAAGTGACAAATCCCAGTAAACCTCAAAGAGCAAAAGTCCAAGGAGATAAGCCTAGCTAATAGTTAATGAAAGTAGATAGTAAAAAAAGAAACAGATCCATAAAAATAATCCTTGAAATCAAGAACTCTCCGCTCCTTTTGAAACCACAATCCAAAAAGTCTCCCAACCAATACTAGAGATCAAAACAAGCTTAAAAAGGATGTGTATATAATGAAAAAATTAAGCATAAAATATAAAGAAGTAAAAAAGATAAAGAAAAGGTTTAGGCTTAGTTATAATCATTTTATAGAACCATATGTAAGCATCCACTTCAAGTGAAGGGTTACAAGCTATATAAGCACTCAAAAAAAAAGGAGTGGGAAACATCAAGGCCATCATAGACTCTTGTAGCACCTATCGAATGATGATCTGCAAACCTACAAAACTTCAAACAAAATATAACCAAAAAAAAACCCAAATTCATATATAAACTCAAGAGACAGATATGGAGGTAACCCATCGAAAGCATTACAGAGGGAGCACCACCAAAGCCACCACCAAGAAATGCTAAAATAGTTAGGAGCAAACCTCACAATATGGAAAAAGGACACCAACCAAACAAAGGCAAGAGGACCATATATAAAGGTCTTTCACTAAAAGAACATGCAAATAAAATAAATTATATCCAGAAATAGAGAATAACATCAAGAATAAGCAAGGCAACCATCAAACAGGGGAGAGGTTCACATAAGAAAATGAAAACCAAATAGGTAGAAACAAGAAGAGAATGAAAGTAAGCAAAAGGTCCAAACATAGATTCAAAAGATCAAAATTTAGAACCTAGACAACAAATAAAGCACCCAATCCAAACAACCAATAAGGCGGCCCACCCACGAGCCATCAAGATTCAAATCAGACTAGAACCATATGAAAGATAAAAAGAGTCATCCATAATTATTGAAAAAAATCAAGGAAAGCCATAAAACCACCAATCAATCCAAGGATAAAGCTTTAAAGATACAATAGCCAAAAAGAAAAAAGTAAAGCCCTTGAGGATCAAAAATAATCCAACAACTAGAGATAGCTAAAAATAAGAACCCCAATAACCACTAAGTCCAAAAAACATCCAATTAGTAGCCTTTCAATTCATAACAACAACAAAAATTAAAACACACAACCACAGATGCACACCAATATAAGATATAACAAGCATCCAATCAAACACTCATCAAAGAAAAGAAAAATAAATAAGAAAATAGTCTTCCAAGCTACAACCAAAAAATAGACCCTCAAGGTCACACAAGAGCCCCAAAAAAAAAAGAACAACCACCTTTCTAGCAAGAACCAAGAGACCCACACCCCAAACAGCCACAAGGACAAGAACAAGTGGGAAGGATGAGACCCATGAGGATACCAAAAAACAGAAAAACCATCACCAACAAACAACAAGGTGATAGAACAACCAACAATAAGAAGGTCACAAAAATAGCATGAGAAACAATTATAAATAAAACCCATAGTGAAACAAACAAACAACCAACCATAAAATCAAAGAAAATAAAAGAATGAGAGATCCTTAAAGAGAACCAAAAGAGGACAAGAAAACCAAAATAAAATTGTAAAAAACACCATAATGGGAGAGAAAATAAATAAATTAAAAATAACCATATAATGATAAATGGAAAGATAACCCAACCCATCCAATTAGGGAAGAAACCAATAAAATAAAAGGGATTAGAAAATCAAAAAAATCAGCAAACCAAAGATAAGAGAAAAAGAATTATTCAAACCAATAAAGGGAAAGCCAAATTAGAGGAAAAAGGCTATAAGCTTCTAACATAAGCTAGTTTTATTTAGATTCACAAGACCAAAATGAAGGGTATGTAATCATTAGAAAACATTTTCAAAGAAGAATTTACCAAATATAAAAAAAATGACAAGAGTTGGCTTCTCTATAAGTATTAAAATTAAAATTCCACATTTTAGTAAAGCCATTCAAAAACATGATCCACACTTTCAATGTGAACAAGAACATTTAGAAGGGAGATAGAAACCTTTTATCAAAAGAGTATCATCCACAGGGATATAATGCTTCAAAATGTGCCAAGTTAAAATTGAGAATGAAGTTGGGACACTAATATTCTAGATTTTAGTAATTATCTAAAGACTATTGATATTTGAGTCTGATGAAATGCCAAACACCCTTAAAAACAAAATCACCAAAAGAAGAATTTTTGAAGAGAATTTGGTCAGGTTCATTCGTGAAAGGAAAAATTTTAAGGATTTTGTCAACGATAACATTAGGGACAAGGGTATTCAATTGAGCCACATCCCACTTATTATGAGTAATTAACTGATTATTCTTAAGCAAAGAATAAATGAGTATTGAGTAAGGAATCAATAAAGCCCTACCCAAGCCAATTGTCTTGCCAAATGAAAGAGGAACTAGAATTGACACCCCAAGAAATTAAGTTCTTAGCATTCCATTTGATACTACAAAGTCTTCTCCACATTAGGGAATCCCATATTTGAAGGCACAAAAATGAGGGATGTTTGCTTATTATAGCATAAATTTTGACCATTAACTATGTTTATTTCTAAAATTCCACCACATTTTAAAAAAAATAGTTAATAATCCTTAATATTTTGCAACCCAAGCCACCTTCATTATTAGACAACAACTTGTGCCAACTAGCCTAATGTAATCTTTTGATAGAAGAGTTAGATCCCCAAAAAATTTATTAAAAGTCTATTGATCCTTTTAATTATATATAATGGGTAGGAACAATAGAAAAGATATAGAGAGAGCAAAGGGTACTTTGATGATAAGTCTAGTCTAGCACCAAAGAATGAAACCCTAAGAGGATGTTTTCTATTTATTCTAATAACTTCATCAAATAAAGAAGATCTTTTCGTTCATCTATATGGAGTCCCATGATACTTGATAGGGAGAATTTGATGCAAAACCCATAATATTCTTGAAACATTGATCTTAGATAAGGAAATATAATAGTAATAAAATAACTTTTATCGATTAATATTTAAGCCACTCTCCTTCCAAAAAGAGTTAAGAACTTACACAATTTTAATATAATATAGAGGCATTGCAAAATATAATGAAATCATTAACAAAACTAAGTTGAGAAATGGGAAACCCACTAATGGGCATTCTACTAAACATCTGCTCAATACATCTAGAAAGATATTCCACAACAATAATGAAAAGGGCAGGAGAGAGAGGATCCCCTTGCCTTAGCCCATGAGAAGAAGAGAAGAAACCATGCACTTCACCATTGAGAAGTAAAGAAAACCAAGAATTCTCAATTACATTCTTAATTAAAGCAATAAATTGATTAGAGAATCCAAATAAAGCCAAAATTTTATATAGGAAAACCCAACCAATATTGTCATTTGGAAATGTTTAAAAAAGCGGTTTCCACCGCAAACTTTGGCATTTAAATCATGGATCATCTCTAGGCTAAAAGAACATTATCAAATGGATCTCTTTAAAAAATGGTTTGATTGGGGAGATAATTTTAGGAAGCAAGATACTCAACCTTTAGCCAAAATCTTAGAAATAATTTTATTAAAAAAGAGTAAAGGCTAATCGGCCTAAAATCACCAAACTCGTAGATTTTAGAATTAAAACAACGGAGGTACTAGCAAAATATTTGAGAAGGGTACTAACAATAAAAAAAATCAAGAACATCTTTAATCAAATCCTCTTTGATGATAATCCAACATTTTTGGAAAAAAGGGTAGTATAACCATCGACCCACTCTTCTATTCATACCGCAAAGTGTTAATTTTAGTCTAAGGTAAGGAAGAAAGCATATTGTTATCATCATAAATAAGATTAGAAAACATCGCAAAGAAATATCATCATAAGCAACATTTTATTCAAACCTCTTTATAAAAAATAAATAGTAGAAGCTCTTTTATCCAAACACCAAACTCCATCATTAATTTTAATTTTGTGAATGTGAATTAAAGCCTTTTTCTTTTAACCATGGCATGAAAATATTTAAGATACAATCACCATTAGAGATCCATTTCATAGATGCTTTTGTAGCCAATAGGTCTCCTCCATGTCTTGAAAACATGTTAACCTATTTTAGCTTGAGCCATGATGAATTTTAGAAGGATCATTAAAGTCCTTCCAAAACTATAACCTCATTCTCCATTTCTTTGATATTACAAAAAAGGTTCTTGAAATAATGTTTATTCCACCAATTAAGGCATTGCTTAAGTTTCTTTAATTTGAACCACAATCTCATCATCCCAAAAAAAATCATTAGGATGGAGAGGTTCACCCCTAGTTACTAGCAACATCCAAAAATCTATCATCCATGAGCCACATATTTTGGAAGAAAAGGGATGGGAGGAGGATTTACTAGAAATAAAAATAAAAGTGATAAGCAAGGAGAATGGTCTAAAAAAGGTTCTCGCTTAAGTGCTCCAAGTACTGGAGAAGATTAATCCACAAATGATTAAAAAGAACCGATCAAGCCTTTGCGAGTCTATAATTATTCCAAGTGAATTGAGACCCACTAAAGCTAATATCAGTAAGATGACAATCAAGGATCATGTTATTAAAATCTTCCATAGAAAATAAGTTTGGAGCATTACCACCAACCTGCTTAGAGGAAGAAGAGATAGTATTAAAATCCCCACCCACAAACCAAGGAGCATCAAGAGAAGAAGAAAACTAATAAGATCCCCAAAGAAGTCTCTGTTTCTATTACAAGAAGCATAAATAAAATGAACCAAAATAACACAATTTATCATAAGTAATCTTAACATTCACAACTTGGGATAAATCATCTAAAACCGGGACTATTCCAAAAATTCCAAATTTTATTGCTCGAGTTAGTAAAAAAATTACCAATACCAATCATTCTAGTAAAAAAGAAATGTTAGAAGGAATAATAAAGGGTTCCAATATAGCCAAAAAGGAGATGTTATGAGAATGAACTAAATTTCTAATTATATTTCTAATAGAGAGGATACCAATCCCTTTCACATTCTAAATTAAGAATGAAATAATTTATTTTGTAAGAGATCTAGTAACTCACAAAGTTAAGAAATTTAGTTTTAGGAGTTTTATTTTTCTTTCTAAAACCATTTTGGAATTTATTAATCATATCCACAACATCACCATCCAATAGAGATTGTTCAGGATATGTTTGAAATAAGGTTGCACATTTAAAAGAACATTGCAGGATGCTTCACCTTCTTCCAAATCATTATTATGTTGAAGTATCAGATTAGAAATGAGTTCAACATTTGATGAAGAAGTAGTAGAAGGATTAGAATCATTTAAAGCCCAAGTGCCCAAATCATGATTAGAAACTTTATCATTAGTTTGCTCACCATTAAAACCCTCATCAAGGATCACATTTTCTTCAATTAAAGGTGGCAAAGAAGAAGGAATGGAATCATTTGAGATAGAATCATCATCCATAGGTTTCAAAAACATATTATTGTCCATATTATTACCATTAGTGATTCAAATGTATAGGCCCATTGCAAGGTAATGCATCCTTATTAACATGACTAACATCCAAAAGTCGATCGCTTAAGACCACATTGTCAAAGGGAGGATCAAAGCAATGACCTCAACTGGGTAAGGAGTTATCCATTGGAACAACTTTCTATAGTTTAACCGAGGGCACCTTAAGATTGGGATACAATTTTTTAAGAATGGGTTTGGGCTTCTTAAGGTGAGGATGAACCACAAAGAAATAAACTCCATGACCATGAATTTTGTAATGGGAACAAAAAAAAAAAATTCTCAAAATCCACTTTTTGCAAATATCCATATTTCTTTGAACCTAGCCAAATTTCCTTTGGAAATTTTTTAGTTATATCCAACTCGACTAGAATCTGAGCAACAGATGGTGAGGTATTAGAAGCAGTCGCCTGATCAACTTGAAGAGGATGATCAACAAGCACCCATAGAAAAGAAACTCATGATTAATGAAATGGACATGCAAATTTGGAAGAGAGATCCAAACCAATGATAGGAGATCCTCCTTAATATCAAAATGAGGCATCTATTTCAATAATCGATCCGACAATTGAAAACAAAATATGATCACAAAACCCGAGAATAATCTAAGTCATTTGAAAGCTAAATCAAACGACGGAATCGATCAATCATGTGTAAAAAATACTAGAGAGTTTCAAGCTATAAAAAAATATTCTCCAAAGTAGGATGACGCAAAGCAAATTTACCAACCAACATGAATTCAAAGGGTTTCACAAGCCTTTCCATAATTGAATTAGAACACATTATCATGGGTACAACATAGAAGGAGGTAGAGATAAGCTCGAGAGACTCAAGAATTGGCCTTACCAACAAGAACATCTGTAACAGACTTCAAAACCATCGATGGATTTAATCTGGAGACCCCCAAGGAGTTAGAAATCATAATGTGAGAAGCCAAAATCTCATGATTTCCCCATGGGGAAGCAGAAATCGAAGCCATGATCAAAGAAGACACATGAGAGAAGTGAAGCCAAGAAAAGCTAATGAAGGAATCACCAAAATCCATAAAAAGCCACAAAGGAGACGCCTGGGAAAAAAATTTGCCAAAGCACCAAAAAAATGGAGGAAGTTTAGGATTTAGGGTTTAGGGATTAAAGTTTAGGTTTTATGGTATTAATGGGGTTTAGGGTTTAGATTTAGGTTAGGAGTAGGCCTTTAGGGTTTAGTCAGGGTTGTTTTTTAAAGCAACCAAAACCATGTAGTAGGTTTATTTAGTTTATTTTATTTATTTTAGTTTATTTTATAGTTTATTTTGATTTAAGTTCATTTATTTTTTATTTAGTTTATTTTTATATTTTATATTTTAGTTTTATTTTTTATTTAGTTTTTTTTTAGTTTAGGTCTAGGTTAGTTTATTTTTAGAAGTTTTATTTTTATTTTATTTTTAGGTTAGGTTTTAATTTTTTATTTTAGTCTCAGGTTTAGGTTTTTATTTTTTTTTATGTTTAGTAGGTTTTATTTTAGGTTTATTTTAGGTTTTATTTTTAGTTTAGTTTAGGTTTATTTTTTATTTTATTTTGGCCTAGGTTTAGTTTTATTTATTTAGTTTATTTATTTGTAGGTTCATTTTATTTTATTATTTATGTTTTTTTATTTTAGGGTTTAGGTTTTATTTTATTTATTTTGTTTTATTTTGGTTTATAGTAGTTTAGTTTATTTAGTTTTATTTTATTATTTTTAGTTTATTTTATTTTTTATTTTAGGTTTAGTTTTATTTAATTTATTTTTAGTTTAGTTTAGATTATTTATTTTATCTTTAATTTAGTTTTTTATTTTATTTTCTAGGTTTAGGTTTAGTTTATGTTTTTATTTTATTTTATTTATTATATCTTTGGTTTAGATTTTATTTTATTTTAATTTAGGTTTTATTTAGTTTGGTTTTTTTTATTTTAGGTTTAGGTCTTGGGTAGGGTTTAGATCAGGGTAGGCCCAGGGCCTAGGGTTTTTTATCTTAGTTTATTTTAATCTAGGTTTAGTTATGTTTATTTTTTAGTTTAGTTTATTTTATCTTATATTTTAGGTCCGTTTTAGCATAAGTAGTTTATTTTATTTTATGTAAGTTTTAGGTCTTATCTTAGGTTTAGGTTTATGTTTTATTTAGTTTAGGTTTAAGTATTTTAGTATATCTTATTTAATAGCTAGGTTTAGTTTAGTTTATCTTTTTAGAGGTTTATTTATCTTTAGTTTAGTTTATTTTAGTTTAGTTTAGGTTTATTTTATTTTTATTTTATTTAGGTTTAGGTTTTCAGTTTAGCCTAGGTTTTATTTTTTATTTATTTTAGGATTTATTTTAGGTTTATTTTAGGTTTAGGTTTATTTTTATTTATGTATTTTATTTTTATTTTATTTTTAGTTTTATTTTATTTATTTTTATTTTTAGGTTTATTTTATCTTAATTAGTTTAGATTTTATTTTTCTTTATAATTTATTTTATTAGTTTATTTTATTTTATTTTAGGTTTAGGTTTAGGTAGAGGTTTCCCTCTTATTATTTTATCTTATTTAGGTTTAGGTTTTTTTATTTATGTTATTTTATCTTAGTAGTTTAGTTTTTTAGGTTTTTGTGGCCTAGGATCAGGTGGAGTGCCTAGTGTGGGCTCAGGGTCAGGGCCTTAGGGTTAGTTAGATGGCTCAGGGTATACTTAGGATAGGGCCTTGTGGCCTAGGTGTGGTAGGGTGCTTAGGCCTAGGTCAGGGTTAGGGTAGGGTCATGCTCTTTATTACTTATTTATCTTTATTTTTATTTAAAATTAAGCAAACCAGTAGGTAGTATTTAGTTTATTTAGTCTTTTATCTTGATCTAGATTTTAGCCTAGTTAGTTTTATTTATTTTATCTTTATTTTATTTTTTATCTTTATTTTATTTTAGGTCAGGTTTAAGTTAGGAGGTTTAGGTTTTGTTTTTAATTTAATTTATTTTATTATTTAGGTTTAGGTTTATTTATTTTATAGATCATTTAGTATTTTATTTTAGGTTTTTTAGCATTTACTTTTTAGGTTTTGGGTTTAGGGTTTGCTGGGTTTAGGATTTAGGTTTGTGTGGCTTAGAGTAGGTTTAGGTTTGTAGGCTTTAGGCTTAGGGTTTGTGGTTTAGGGTTTGTGTGGTAGGATTTAGGTTCTAGGTTTAGGGTTCAGGTTTTAGTTTAGGGTTTAGGGTTTTGGTTTTTTTTTTAATAGAGAAAAATTCAGATTCAACATTTCTTCTTTTGATTTCATCAACCAAGTAACAAACTAAGGAAGTGAGGTAATCAAATGACCTCCTGGGGCTAAAAGCCTTGTGTTCCTGGATGTCCACACTATATACCCATTACCATTCAATCTTATATAAATCAACACATGAATAGAGGAAAGAGAAATGAACATTCATACACTTAAGCTATAAGCACATGCATTTCTTATGTATTTATAACTAGCATCATAACACATATTATTATTCATTTATAAGTTTTTGAAAAATACATCTGGATTTAATAGTGATAATAGCCATACATATATTAAACTAAATCAACACATGCAAGCTTACATAAAGGAAATCCATTTTATTTTACTTAATTTTGAAAAGATGGATGCATGAATTCAAATGACATACCAAATTTAACATGATTGGAAAGAAGACAATCAAATATAAGCATGTGATTCATTCAACCAAACTAGTTCTTAAGGACAATCAAATCAAATAAGATTATTTAAAGCAAACCAAAGCATCTTTATTAATTAAGTTTTGGATTTGATTTGATTTAAAGAGGATAAGAGAAATCATCACTTGTTGTTTTAAACCCATTCCCACATTAGTGATTTGATTTTATTTAAGAAAATGTAATTAAGTTGATTTTATGGGTTAATTAAGTTGAACCCTTAATTAGATGAATTAATTACCCTTACCAATGTCCCCTTAAAGTAATTAACTAAATAATTATGAGCCAACATGATATGCATGGAAAATAAACTTGCAAATGATCGTAGAAATAAAAGGGGCCTTATGCAATTAGCACATGATTAATAGTTAATTAGATTAAGGGACTTAATTACTCTTATGGTTTTCTCACACATGGACTAACCATAATTTCATTAAACTCCTTTAGGTTATTAAACACCTAAAGATCTACCCCATGATTTAATTAATTAAGGTCTGATGTGATTATGATTTCAATTTGATTAAGTGATTTAATTAATTAGTTAAATCTTAATTAATTTCATTCCCAACCCTATTCCTTAGTTCACTTATTATTGAACAATGATTAATAAACTTAATTAACTAATTTATTACTATTCATGGGATTAATTAATCATTAATTAACTTAAAAGGGTAGTTAAAGTTTAATTAGTTAATTTTCTTAATTAAGTGAGCAATAAATCCCAAGAAAATCATGGGAGGCAGATGTCATCCCATTAAATTAACCCACAAAATTTGGGATTAATTGCTCAAGTAATTAAGATAATTAATTTTATAATTAAACCTTAATTACTATTCAAAATTAGTTAAGATCATTTTTAATTAATTCTCCTATGAAATACCTTTAAAATGAGTATTTATTTGCATTTTTTATTTCTATATGTTTTTTTTTTATAATTTTTAGAAGTTTCATGATTAATTAAGCCTAATTAAAGCCTAATCCTGGTGGCGCCACGTGACGCGCTGACGCAACGCACTTTCCACGTGGCACTGCGGGATTGGATACTTAAAAAATATTTGACTCAACACCTACGTGGCAGTGACAGACACACTTTCTTAGATCCCATAGCATAATAGAATTAAATCAGATCTAATAGATCTAATCATGACCGTTCGTTCTGATCACGTGGAATGCATAGTGCGTGATCTAACATCACTTGAGTGAGGGAGAATGGAGTTCGTCCACCATTGCTCACTTAATTCGAGCTTACTCGAGCTCGGATCAACTCCAAAAGGATCCCACACCTTCACGATAATGATCAGAGGGGATCAAACGGTCAAGATCACACAAGATGCAAGTTTTCTTAAAAAAGCTCAATCCCATTTTTTCTTAAGGATCGATTATGGAAGCATACATCATAAGAGCTCAAGACCAGTGGCTCGAATGATTAAGGAAGCTTCATCAAGTAGAGATGAAGCCCTGTTGAGTAGCAATTGGTTCAATTCCTCGATGTTCACTTGGAAGGCCACGAACTAATGATTTGGAGCTCAGCTTTGATCAAAGTCCCACCTCTGGTGCCTGGGAAGCTTGGGAGAAGATTTTTTCTTGCTCGATGAGGTGTAGGGAAAGTGCATGCAAAGTTAATTTGATTTTGATGGAGAAATGGGGAAGTTAGGTCAAAAATGAGAGTGTCTTATTTCAGGACTGACATGAATATCATTTTCTGATTGAGGAACGAGTTTGGTAGCTTAAGAAATGGCTCTAGTGGCTCATCTTGGGTAACTAGGGCTTTGAAGAATGATTTTTGTGTGCGTTTGAGTGGAAATGAGGGGGTGTATACCCCCTTCATCTTGATCGGATGGTGGGATTAGGTTTGGCTTCCAGTGGTCATCCGACCATCTCAAGGAGTCGTGGGTGGCAAGGAGGAGGTGAGTTGGCTTGGCTTGGTTGGTTGAAGGTGTGGAGGTGGCTTCCAAGAAGAAATCATGGGTGTCCTATGGGTTTCAAATCCTTCAATGGGGAGGCTGAGGTGATTTCACCACCCATTCATGGCCAACCCAACCACCCTTGTTAGGTCGTGTCCTAAGTGCCTAGGTGGACCATTAGAGAGTACCAAGTGGCCAAGGAATGGTAATGACCACTTATATGGTTGATTTGTCTCATGTGATTCCCTTGACCCAAGGCTAGAATGATCATTTGGCATTGATTTGATTTGGAAGATTTGAAATGAGTCAAAGTGTGTTAGCCCAAATTTCAAGTCAATTGGAGTTGATTTGGTTAGTTTGGCTCAATTTGACTCATTTAGGTCAAATTGGTTAGGTCAAGTTGACTAATTGGTCAAATTGGGTCAAACTAAGGGTCAAGTTCATATGATCATTGGGATGTTTTGGTTCAATTTGTTTGGTTTAGTTTGGCTTAGATTTATTTTGGCTCATTTGAATTCATTTGGGTCAAATAAAGTTGACCAATTTGACCAAACTCGCTAAATTGGCTTGGGTTGGGGAGTTTAGTTAACCAATTGAAGTTGATTGTAGGCTTTGGTTTAAATTAATTTGGATTTGGTTTTTATCTAGGCCAACTTGAACCATTAGGTCAATTTAGGCTAAGTAGGTCAATTGGGTTCAATTGGGTCCAATGATAGCTTTAGTCAAGTTCAACAATCAATTTGGAATGAACTTGAGTCATTGGTTGCAATCAATTTGGTTTATATTTTGATTTGACCCAATTTGGTCTTTAGGTCAATTTGGGTCAACTTGGGTCAAGAGGGCCAATTGATTTGGTTTGACTAATTGAAGTTCAAGTCATATTCAAATATTTATTTTGATTTAGTATGAATCATTGGTTTTAAGGGATTTGGCATAGGTTACAATTTGGCTAGTTTGTATTCATATGGGTTAAGGGGTTGACTTGGTCAAATGACCAAGTTGACTTGGTTTGACCCAATTTATAATTGATTAACATAATGTGATCAATAATCATGATGGGAGGTTTTGATGGGCTTGGTTCAATCCAATTTGGGTAGGATTAGAACTTGGCACAAATAGGTCAAATTGGCCACTTTGGGTCAAGTGGCCCAATTGGAATTAGTTGGCTTGATTTTAGGTTGAGTTTATATATGGATTTGGGATTAAAATATATAAATTCAATTGGTTCAAATGGGTTTTGGTTCATTTGAATATTTCAAGTCAAAAGGGTTAAGTTGGGTTTGACTTAGGTTGATTTTGGTTTAGCTTGATGATTGTAGATTTCATTTATATTTGTGAATATGATTGAAGGTACGATTGATTCATGAGAAAATCAATTGAATTTTGGAATTTGAATGAAGGAATTTGGCTAAGTCCATGGAGTTGTGTCATGTGGCTTAAGTTTGGATTTTGATTTGGTTTGACTTAGTTTTGATGATTTAAATGCATATTTTATTTAAATTTGTGAAGATGATTGAAAATATGACTAAGTTGTGAGAAAATCAATTTAGTTTGACTTCATTTAAATTAAGATTTGGCTAAGCCCAAGGGATAGGTCATATGTTCTAGAAACGGTTTTGATTCAATTTGATTTAGTTTCGATCATTTGAATGTAGATTTGATTTATATTTTGGAAGATGATTGGAGATATAAATTTTTTATGAGAAAATCAATTGAATTTGGACATTGGATCATATTTGGCACCCATGGATTCATTTGGATTTGAATTTGATGTTTGAATTGAACTTGAGGTTTGTGGTTTGAGAAGGTGAACATGGATTTGTGGGTGGATTATCCTAATTCCTAAGGCATAACCTAATCTAGTTAACCCTTCTAAGTCTTTAGGCCTAGGTTAATTGTTTACCTAATTGTTAGAAGTGTCTTATATCTAGGGAAGTCTTAGTGTCTAGAAGACTCCTAAGTCAAAGATGGAAAGATTGAATCCGTGCTCTATAGGTAAGGTTAATAGGCCTTAGGATCTATAGTGTTTCCCTTAGAGAAAAATAATTAGAAGACGGAAGCCAAGTTTCACATTATAAGCTCTAATACATCTTTCAATGCTTTGCTTGGGAGACCATCGATACATGAGAACAACATAGTTCCATCCTCTCTACACCAATGTATGAAGCTTGTGAGAGGTGGGATCATCTACTGTGTCAAAGGAGATCCCAAGCCATTTACAGTTCACAAGGTCAGCATATATGAGGAGATGACTTACTACCTCCCTCAAAATCAACAAGTCTATTCTCAACTTGGCCAAAGTTTAAAAATAAAAGAAAAATAAAAAGAAAAAGAAAGAGAAAAATAAAAAAATAAAAGAGAAAATGAAAAAGAAAATAAAAGGGATCAAAAATAGACTTGGAGAAAGAAGTGGAGCCTAACATTAGATTCCACCCATAGTTTGTTACTCTATTCTAACATATGGGTAGGATGACCTGACTTCCACTAGGTAGAGGAAGAGGCCCAGGAAGTCCTGTGGGTGGAAAACCTTTTATTGGCCACCCAATAGAAGATATATCCCTACCAAGAGTACACCGCTATCCATATAGACTTAGAATCTAGTTCATAAGAATCTTATATCGCATAGCACACTAGCAGCTTCTTCTAGATTCCCTTGGAGGTGACACTTGAGCTAGATAGATGAATACTGCTCCAAAGCAAAGCATAAGTGTATCCAAGTCTATATGTGAAATAATTAGGCATCAGTTGGGAACCTTAGCTCTAACCCCACTTTCCTCTAAAAAAGTTGAGGGTTTGTTAGTTAAGGAATCCAATAGGTCATCCATAGGTGTGAAGACTCAGAGGTTCTTTCTAGGAGCATCATCCTCAAGTCAAGAAGTTAATGTAAAACTTGAGGATGATTCATATAAAGATTTAATAGAATTACCCTTTGATTGGTACTTGCCTTGTGTTCATAATTTAGCAAAGAAAGGGTTAATCCCACATACTTGGTCAAAACATAAGTTAGAATACTTCAAAAGAACATGTAAGAACAAATGAAAAAGCTCTCAATCAAGACCAGGACCAGGATTTGGTATAGTGGGTACAGTCGAAGATGACAATTACTACTTAGTCATCATCAATCATTTAGAATCTGATAGGTTATTTTCAAATCACATTAAATCATATGAGGAGCTATGCTTAAAAACTTTAGATGATCTAGATGATTTTAAAGTCAAAGGTGCACTGCCAGAGTTTGAAGAAGAGATCAACTCAACCATCGACGTGCTCAAGGAAATCAACTTAAGAATTGAAGAAGATCCATGCCCGACATACATCAATTCTTTATTGAATGAAATTGAAACCAATGACTTAGTTAGGCTATTGACTAAGTTTAAGGACTTCTTTGCATGGAGTTATGAAGAGATGCCTGGATTGGCTCCTAACATAGTGGTCCATAAACTAGCAATAGAGCCTTCTGCTAACCCTATCAAGCAAGCGCCTAGATGCATGTGATTAGACATAGAATAATAGGTCATTTCTAAAGTCAAGAAACTGATCGATGTTGGCTTCATCTCGAAGAAAAATACCCTACCTGGTTAGCCAAAGTCATCCCAGTTAAGAAAGAATGGTCAAATTCACATACATCAATTTTAGGGATTTAAATAAGCATGTCCAAAAGATGAATTTCTACTACCAATCCCTGAGTGATGGTGGACATTACCTCATCTCATGCCCTTCTCTTCATGGATGGCTCATCTAGATATAACCAAATAATGATGGCCCCAAGATCAAAGAAAGCTAATTTTAGAACCCGATCTCTAGTACTATAAGGTCATGCCTTTCACCTTAAAATGCATGCTACATACTGAGCTATGACTCAATCTTTGATAAACTCATTCATCATCAAGTCGAGTGCTATGTCGATGATCTTGTGGTCAAAAGTTGAAAATAGAATACCATCTCTTTGACTTGAGAGTAGTTTTCAAATAGTTAAGATAATTTAACCTCAAAGTGAACCCTTGAAGTGTTCATTCGAGTAGCGAGTAATTCCTTGGTTTGTTGTCCACACCAGGGAATCAAATTGATCTATAGAAGATCAAGATATTAGAAATGCCTAAAAGTTTAACTCAACTCGATCATTCCAAGGGTGGTTGGCATATCTAAAATGCATTATATCCAACCTATCGAAAATGTCACCATTCTCACTTGCCAAAAGTATGCCAAGTTTAAGTGGGATGATAAGTGTGAGCATGCCTTCAAGACATCAACCATTACGATGATGTTGTTATTCTAGCCTATCCGGGCAAGCCACTCATACATTACACCATTAGATGACTCCCTTGGTGCTTTGTTTGCCCAAGCCAATGATGAAGGGAAGGAAAATGCACTCTACTACCTCAGCTATCGTCTAATCTCTATGGAGGCTAATTATCCACCCATTGAGAAGCATTGCCTAGCTTTAATCTTTGCATCCCAAAAGCTACAACATTACATGCTTCCTCATAAGGTGAACTTAATCTTTAGGATCAATCCACTATAGTATCTCATGACATGGCCATTATTATCCGGGATGGTTGGCATAATGGTCCATAATCCTCTCATAGTTTGACATTAGCTTCGTACGCCTCCATGCATGAAAGGACAAGTGCTAGCAGATTTCTTAGCACCAACTTCTTGTCAATTCTTGCTTAGTGATGATCTCCCATGAACTAATCATGAACTTAGGGGATACTAGCATTCACCACTGAGATTTACTTTGATGGTGCGACTTCCTCTTAAAGATGAGAAGAACCATAATCTACTATTCTATGAAAGGTAGGGGTAGGAATAGTTCTCTTTACTTCAGACCGTGATGTGATGAGATTCTCATATCATCTGTCCAATCCTTATACCAATAAAGAAGCCAAATATGAGGCTCTAATTGCTGGTCTTGAGTTATCCGTTACTCTAACCATCCAGAACATCAACATCTTTAGGGATTCTCAACTAGTTATCAACCAAATCATTGGGTCTTATAAGGTTATAAAGCCCAAGCTCCATCACTGCCATAAGTATACCATAGAGTTGTTGGTGCAAATCTGAAAGGTTACCATTTATAAGATTCTTTGAAGAGAGAACATTTTAATGTATGCTTTAGCCAAGCTTGCCAAGGAGTTGGCCTGTCCAGAGGATGATTCCATATAAATAAAGGTCCAAAATAGACAAGTTTTATCCCTTATTGATATTGAACTCACCAAAAAGTACTCTCTTGAAGGAGTGGCTACCATTACAAAGAAGGATGAGGAGTTAGATTGGAGACAACCATTCATGGATTATTTTAATAAAGCAAACTACCTCAAGAGAAGTCCCAAGCCCATCAGATGAAGCAGAGAGCACTTTTCTATGCTCTTGTAGATGGTGTCTTGTACCAATGATCTTTTGAACATATGTGTTTACATTGTTTAGACAAGCATGTAGCCCGTAAGATCGTGACTGAGATACACTCAAGATTATGTGGAGCCAACCTTTCTAGTCTGAAGATGAAAGCCAAAATTAAGAGACTAGGATACTACTAGCCGTTGATGATCAAAGATTGCATGGATACGGCTAAGCGATGCCACCAATGTCAAATACACGGTGTGGTACTACACTAAGCACCGAACATTCTACATCCTACATTGGCCTCATGGCCATTCAAGTGTTGGGGTATCGACATAGTGGGTCTGATTGATCCTCCTTCTTACAAGGGTCATCGGTTCATCTTAGTCATCGGCTACTTTTCCAAATGGGGAAGGAGATTCTCGAGAGGTCACATCTTAGAAAGCATATCATACATATAGGTTCAAGTGTCTCGATGAATTATATTTGATAATGGTATGCATTCAAGAGCACCGAGATCAACAACTTTGCCCAAGACAACATAGATTGGAGATATTCTACCATCAACTACTCAGGGCAAAAAATGAAGAAAAGCCTTCAACAAACTATCATCCAAATAATCAAGAAGAAGACACTCGACAACAACAAGAGATAGTGGCATGAGCATTTAGTTGAAGCCTTGTGGGCCTACCACACCACATATAGAACTCCAACTTAGTCTACTCCTTTCTTCTTAGTGTATGGGTCTGAAGTTGTTCTACCATTAGAAGTCCAACTCCCATCACTAAGGATAGTTGTGGGTAGCAAGATCACAATAGAGCAAAATGTCAAGTTGCGATTAGAAAAGCTCAAAGGTTTGGAGGAGAGATGCTTGTGGGCATGCCAAAACATCTAGTTGTACAAAGCTCAAATGATTCAAGCTCACATTAAGTTGGTCCATCCTAGAGCTTTTCAAGTAGGAGAGCTTATTTTAGTTCTAAGGAGACTGATTATTGCCCGTCGTAAGATGGGAGGCATGTTTGAACTCACTTGGGAAGGTCCTTTTGCCATAAAGAAGGCCTACCAAGGAGGATCTTATCAACTTATTAATCATAAGGGAGAGTTCCCAATGCTTCCAATCAATGGGCTCTACTTAAAAAAATATTATAAATCATGTTTGAAAATAATTATCATCAATGAAAATTCCTTTTTGAATTCAATCTCTTCCATGTTGACAATATTCTTGTTTGTGAATTCGCCATGATGTGTTTAGGATAGGTGTAAGGAACCCGAGTGGCATCCTATCCTTCATCGACACAACACAAACATAAACTACACACAAACATATAAAATAAACACATATCTTTTCTCTCGGGCTACTCTGAGTTGATATAACGCCCCCAGCAGCACTCACTCAATAGCTGTTATAGATCAGGCTGACGTATTACCCTGCTAGTGTGTCACCCCAATGGTTTTCTTGCTTTGGAGGATGTAAGTCTTCTATGCTTTCCTTCCTTACTTGGCCACTGCACACCGACGAGTGCCTTGTTAGTTTGGTAGGCCTTATTACATGGCCGGTAAGCTACCTCATGTTGGCTTCATTTAAGAGGATGTGAGTCTGCTATGCTTTCTTCTTAGATTAGCCTTCATGCACTAATTTGGTTGAGTATATTTAAAGTTTAGGATAAGTCCCCTAGTGGCTCCATCCCTTCTGACTACTTCAAGTACGGGTCTAGTCCATCCTTAGGGCAACCTGCTTAGTAGTTGCTCTAGGTCGAACATCTCACCATGATGATAGACTATCTTGATGATCAGTTCCACTTGGAAAGTTGTAAGCCTACATGCTTTCTTTCTAGATTGATCATTGTACACCGATGGGCACATTAGGTTGGTTGGTTCTTATTATGCTAATGGATACACCACTCATGCTAACATATACACATTAGGTTGATTGGTTCTCGTGCCTTAGAATACACCATTCATGGTAGATGTAAGTCTGCTAGGCTTTCTCCTTGAGTTGGCCACCGTAAACTAATAGGCTTTCTTTTCTAGGGCTCAGGATAATGCCCCTAGTAGCACCTCCCTGTGGGCACTATATTTGGATCATGTCCTTTCTGACCCCATTTAGACACTACTTGGGTTACTATCATAATGGACAGTTCCCCTTTCTGAGCAACGACCCTTGTGGTTGGAGAATCCATCCTATAGATGTGTAGATTCTCCCTTGGTCCAGTAAATATGAGATAGGTCAAGGCCGACATAACCCATTTCAGTGTGGTCCCTCGCACACCAACAGGGTCCATGTAAACATATAAATAAAATATATATTCACTTGTGGATTAGGAGGACACCCCTAATGGTACTTTTTCTAAAGTAGACATCTTATCTTTAGGGCAGTGTCAACAAAACACCCAATAGGAATCGTTGAAATACTCTTGGGTTGATATAAGTCCCCAGAAGCATTCACTCAGTAGTCAACCCTAAGTCGAGTTTGATTTGTTGTGCTAACAATAGGTCACCCTAGCAATTGTTCCCTGCTTTAGAAGATGTAAGTCTGCTACACCTTCTTCTTAGCACAATCATTACACACTAAAAGGAAACCCCTTAGGTTGGCTAGGTCTACCCCATGACCAGTAGACTATCCCTTTGGATTTATAAATCTGAGGTAGGACAAGTCAGATATATCACTTTCTCAGTCAGTCCATTGCACACCGACATGTTCCATAAATTAAATCTATTAAATTTGATCGAGCTCACATCCCGGGATATGCCCTCAATCAAAATCAAACTAAACCAAACAAACCATATCAAATCACATGAAATTAAAATAAAATTAATCCTAACTACTTTTGAGTTGACATAAGTCCCAGACACATTCAATAGTCGCCCTAGGTCATGTTTAATTTGTTGTGCATCCAACAGGTCACCCCAGCAGTTGTTCCTTGCTTTAGATGATGTAAGTCTGCTATGCCTTCTTCCTAGCACAGTCGTTGCACATCAAAAGAAAACCCCTTAGGTTGGCTAGCTCTACCCCGTAACTTGTGGACTATCCCTTTGGATTTGTAAACCTGAGGTAGGTCAAGTCATAGCCCTTCTCGTGGTCCATCGCACACCAATAGGTTTCATATATTAACTTAGCAAATTAAACTCAATATGATTTTCCCCAATGGAGTTAAATCATACCCTTCTCCCCAGTGGAGCCCTAAATCATATATAAATAATTCAAGCGAACAAATCAAATTCAAAACCAACCTCCCCAGTGGAGTCAAATTAAACTAACTCCCCTAGTATAGTCTAAATCATAGAAATCCAACCAAACTCTTATCCCCAGTGGATAAATCCCCAAACAATTCTATGAAATCAAACTCAAATCCCAATCCCCAGTGGATAGCCCGAACCTGCTTCCTAAGTGGAAGGCTCATATACCAGATCCCCAATGGACTCGAGCCCATATTTCTAGCAGATATGCTTCCACATTAATTCAAACAAAATAAATTAAAGTTGATTCAATCTTAATCCCTGATGGATTATAGATTCTTATCCCCAATAAATCTTCTTTCCATAAATCATATAATCAAATCAAATTCAAACCTTATCCCTACTAGATTTTCCTCTTTTAGGCCCTCGACATAGACCCCTCACATGTCATGTCCAATGCATGTGTGATCCCCTAGCGAATTTCCCTCCATGTCCTTGACATGGAATTCTCATCAAATCTTATTTCTTCTCTTATGCACACCTTTAATACTTTAACCAAAAGCCTAATAATGTATTCGTTCAAATTACATCATCTTAACATTGCAATCAACATTTTATGATTTTTGATGGTGCAAGTTCAAACTAACTATACAATATCATGCTAAACATATTATAGTGAATTAACACATTATATTATATTATAATATATGATGTTATATTATAATTTGCTATAATATAATATATTGTCCAACATTACACCTCATTAGAATCACTTAAAAGGAACAAATAATAATTTTTTCTCAAAATATGAATAATGTTCATTTTGAATGTAAATTTGTTATTTTTCTATTAGAAATGGTATAAAATAGCATAATTTTGGTGTTGCTTCTTGGTGTATGTCATGAATTTGGCCAAATTCTTCCATGTCAACCTTTAAATTAATATTTTTATGAGTTTTGACCCAATGTATTATAACAAAAGTAAAAACTAAAAATGTACAATAACATTTAGTAACACACTACAACATTCATATATATGTGAAGTTATATTTTTTATGTACATTATATTTTGAATATGCTTTCATATAATATATTATCTTACATTACACCTTAAAATAAATCATTTAAAGCAAAATATTTATAAAATTTGGTTGAAAAATGAAAATTTATTTGGATGCAAAATTCCATTCTTTTGATGAAATGACACACCATAGCACACCTAATAATGTTCTAAAGCTTACCCAAATTTGGCCAAATCCCATCATCTCACCTATAAATCAATATTTTGTGTAGGCTAACACATGATTGTAAAATACTAAAATAATTTAAAATGTGTAGAACAATATATTATGATATATGATGATATACTATGCTACAACATATAATATTTATTTTAAACATAAAATCTTACTTTTCTAGTATAAGTGGTAGCACACCTTTGGTACTACAACATAATTCCACTTCAAATTTAACAAATTTCATCATCATTTATTAAATCAATATTTTATGATTTATATTAATATAACTATAGGCACAATAACATAATATACTAAACAATTTTAAAAAACATATTATAACATCCAAAAACACATCACTACATGCTCAAATATATGATGCTACATTATACTATAAATATGTATATTCAAATCCCACAGTCAAGGAAAAAAGTCTCTTGAATATATTTTCTTTAGCTACCAAAACCATGATAGAATAGGTCATTCTTTAGATCTACCCAAATGATATCTTAATTCAGGGTTTGGGAGTTTGGGTTTATTGTTTTAGGTTGGGGTTTATTTTAGGAGGGGTTTGTGGGTTTAAGGTGGGGTTTAGGTTTATAGTTTGGATCAGGTTTTAGGGTTTAGGTAACATTTGGGGTTTAGGGTAGTAGAGTTGTGGTTTAGGGTTTGGGGTTTAGGGTCAGGGTTTAGGTTTGGGTTTATGGTTTGTAGGGTTTAGGGTTTAGTGGTAGGTTTGTTAGGGATTTTAGTAGGTTTAGGGTTTAGGGTCATTAGTTTAGTTTAGGTTTAAGTTTTGGGTTTAGTATGGTTATTTTAGGTTTAGGTTTTATTTATTTTAACAGAACAATTTAAACTTAAATTAAATCTATTAAATCTATAAACTAAATTAAACTCAAACTAAATCTAAACTAAACTAAATCTAAACTAAAAATCTAAACTAAATCTAAAAATAAAATATCTAAATCTAAACCAATCTAAACTAAATCTAAACTAAAACTAAACAAAATAAGTCTAAACTAAATCTAAAATTAAATCAAAATAAAATCTAAACTAAATGTAAACTAAATCTAAAATCAAAATCTAAACTAAACTAAACTAAATTAAAACTAAACCAAATCTTAAAAAAACTAAACTAAATCTAAAATTTTACTAAATTAACTAAAAATCTAAACTCTAAATAAAAAAAACTAAATAAAGTCTTTCTAAAATCTAAACCCCAAACTAAACTAAATAAATCTAAACAAAAAAAATCTAAACTAAACTAAATCTTCAAATTAAAACTAAACTAAACCAAATCTAAACTAAACTAAAATTTAAATCAAACTAAACTAAATCTAAACTAAATTTGAAACTAAATTCTAAAATATAAATCTAAATAAACTAAATCTAAAAATTTTAAAATTAAAATAATTTAAAATGCATAAAATAATATATTATGATATATTAATATATTATGAATACTATGCTACAACATATAAATTTTATTTTGAACATAAAATCTTATTTTGACTTTATAGCTTTTGGTACTACAACATAATTCCCAATTTCAAATTTAACAAATTTTATCATTGATTTATTAATATATGATTTATATTAATATGTATTATATGACATATATAATAATATACTAAAACATTTCAAAACATCTTATAACATCCAAAACACATCACTACATGCTCAAATATATGATGCTACATTATATATATATATTATATTATAATATGATTTAGGTTTGGGTTTATTAAAATTCTAATAGTCAAGGAAAAGTCTAAGATATTTTCTACCATAACTGTTAGGAATAGGTAATTCTTTAGATCTACTTCTAATGACATCTTTATTCAAGGTTTAGGGTTTAGGGTTTAGGTTTATGGTTAGGTTTAGGGTTATTTAAGGTTAGGGTTTTATTATTTAGGGGGTTTAGGGTTTAGAGTTTAGGGTTGTAGGTTTTAGTTTAGGTTTTTATGTTTAGGGTTTAGGGTTTAGCATTTTAGGGTCTAAGATTTATGGTTTAAGGTTTAGGTTTTAGGCTTAGTGTTTAGGGTTTAGGGTTTAGGGTTTATGGTTTTGGTTTTAGGTTTAGGGTTTAAGTTTTAGTTTAAGGTTTAAGGTTTATTTTTTTAAGGCTAAATTTTTTAACATTTCTACTTTTTAATTTCATCAACCAAGTAGCACCCCAAGTTTTCTAAGAGATAAATGATGACATAGATTAAAAATAAGCACTCAGAGTAAATCAAAAACCCAAGATAAGTAGAATAGTTTTTACTATAAAGAAACATTAAAGCAAGATCGAGATTCTTCAATTTCTAGTCCCATGAGAACCCCTCGCTCTTGAGTAGTGGGATCCTCCATCATATCCTGATCTCTCCTTCGCCACCTCCATATATAACCTCATCCTCCTCTCATATCCACCATTTACTCCAACCACTACCTCCATATCCACAAGACCTTCACATCCATCACTATGATAATCGCCTCCACCTTCTCCCCCGGCAGATCTAGACAAAGCCTAGTTGATGTCATATTCTACCATGGTTCAACCCATTCTGGTTTGTGGGTTAGTTTTGGGGTTTAGGTTATTTGGGTTGTGGTTATGGTATTTTGGGTTTGGGTTTAGGGTTTAGTTAGGGTTAGGGTTTGTGGGTTTTAGGGTTTAGGGTTATTAGTATTAGGGTTTTAGGGTTTGGGCTTTAGGGTTTAGATTTAGTGGTTGGGTAGGTTTAGATTTTAGGGTTGTGATCAGGTAGGTTTAGTGGTTTAGGGTAGTTTTAGGGTTTAGGTTTAGGGAGTTTTTTTTTAAAAAAATTAAGTAAACCAGGTTTAGTTTATTTTATATTTTTTTATATTTATTTTATTTTATTATATTTATGTTTATTTTATTTATTTAGTTTAGTTTATTTATTTATTCATTTATTTAGTTTAGCTTTTATTTTTTGTTTATTTAGGTTTATTTATTTTAATAGTTTTATTTTATTTTATTTTAGGTTTTATTTTTTTTTTATTTTTTTAGGTTAGTAGGTTTTTTTTTTAGTTTAAGTTTTATTTTAGTTATTTTAGTTTATTTTTAGTTTTTTAGGTTTATTTTAGTTTATTTTATTTTATTTATTAGTTTAGGTTATTTATATTTTTTTTTAGATTTAGGTTTTTATTTTATTTATTTTATTTATTTTAGGTATTTAGTTTAGGTTTATTTTATTTTATATTATTTAAGTAGTTATTTTATATTTTATTTTATTTTTAGTTTTTATTATGTTTTATATTTAGTAGTTTAGATTTTATATTTATTTATTATTATTTAGTTTATTTTTAGTAGGTTAGTTTTATTTATTTTATTTTATTTAGTTTAGGTTTTTTCTATTTTTTTTATAGGTTATATTAGGGTTAGGTTTTATTTTATATAGTTTATTAGTATTTTATTTTTTAGGTTTAGAGTTTATTTATTATTTATAGTTATTTTTAGGGTTTAGGTTTTTTATTAGAGTTTATGGTTTAGGTTTAGATTTATGGTTTATGTTTTATTTAGTTTAGAGTTTATTTTAGTTTAGTTTAAAGTTTTTTTTTTTATTTCAACATTTCTTCTTTTAATTTCATCAACCAAGTAATGTTTTCTAGGTGACATATATGAGACCCATATCTATAATAAAGATAAGTTATCTTATTATAAAGTATATTATATCATTCTTATTTTTTATTATTTTTAGTAGTAGGATCCATATATTTTTTTTGTCACCACCATAGTTGTAACCTCCATTTCTCACCTCTAACCACCACTACTCACCACTATCCACTAGTCTAGATTCACCACCACTATGATAATCGTCGATCCACCTTTTTCCATGTCTAGGAGCCTAGTTGGGTTAATGTTTTTCTATCAGGTTTACCATTCTGTGGTTTAGTTTAGTTTGTTTAGGTTTTGGGTTTAGGGTTTATTTGTGGTTTAGGTTTTATTAGGCTGGGGTTTGGTTTAGGTTAAGGGTTTAGGGTTTTAAGTTTAGGGTTAGGATTTTTATGGTTTAGGTTGTGGTTTTGGGTTTTGGGGTTTAGAGTAGGCTTAGGTAGAGTTTGGCTGGGGTTTTATTTATTTTTATTTGTTAAGATTTAGGTTTAGTTTTTTTAAATAAGCAAACTAGTAGGTTTAGGTTATTTTGTTTTTTAATTTTTTTTATTTGATTTATTATATTTTTTTATTTATTTAGGTTTTTTTATTTTAGTTTTGGGTTTTATTTTTGTTATCTTTAGTTTCTTTTAGTTGAGTTTTATTTTTATTTATTTTTAGGTTTAGGTTTTATTTTTTTATTTTATTTAGTAGTTTATGTTTTAGGTTTTTTATTTTAGGTTTATTTTAAGTTTTATTTTTTAGTTTTAGGTTTAGTTTATCTTGAGTTTTATATTTATTTTATTTTTTTTTGGTTTAACTTTATTTTTTTAGGTTTTTTATTTTATTTTAGGTTTAACTTAGGTTTTTATTTTACATTTATTTTAGGTTTTTTTTATTTTTATTTAGTTTTTTTAGTTTATTTTATTTTATTTTATATTTAGTTTATTTATTTATTTTAGTTTATTTTATTTTTATTTTATTTTATTTTTTTTATTTTGTTTTTTTATTTTTTGGTTTAGGTTTTTCTTTATTTTATTTTATTTTTATTTTATTTTGGTTTATTTTTTAGGTTTATTTTAGGTTTAGGTTTTATTTTTATTTTTTTTTTTTTTTAGTTCTTATTTTATTTAGGTTTTTATTTTTTTAGTTAGTTTTTATTTTATTTTAGTTATTTATTTTATTTTATTTATTAGTTTAGTTTATGTTTAGTTAGTTTATTTTATATTTTATCTATTTAGGTTGGTTTATTTTATTTTAATTTAGAGGTTTATTTATTTATCCATTATTTATTTATTTAGGCCTGTAATTTTCCCAGGTATTTTAGGCCCAGTTTATTATTTTAGGTAGTGTAGGCCCAGTGGTCAGTGGCCCAGTGGCCCAGCCTGTGGCTTCATTTAGTTTAGTGGCCCAGGGCCCAGGGTTTAGGTTTTAGGGCCCAGGCCCAGATCCAGGGCCTGGCTGGGCCCAGGCCTAGGCCCAAGATTCAGGCCTAGGCCCAGGTTGGCTCATTAGCCTGGGCTCAGTGGCTCAGTTAGTGGCCTGTTGGCCTGGTTTTGGCCTTTAGCCTGGGCCCATGGTTTTATTTAGAGTTTTTTTGTGGCCTAGGGCCTAGTGGTATTAGGGCCTATTATAGCAGGTTGTGGTCAGAGTTAGGATTTATCATTTTTTAAGAAAATCAAGCAAATTTAGCAAGTTTAGGTTTATTTATTTTATTTTTATTTTATTTTAGTTTATTTATTTTTATTTTAGGTTTATTTATTTTATTTTGTTTATTTATTTTATTTAGTTTCTTTATTTAGTTTATTTTTATTTTAGTTTATTTTAGTTTAGTTTTATTTTTAGTTTAGTTTTTATTTTTATTTTATTTTTTTTTAGGTTTTATTTATTTTTTTATTTTTTTAGTTTATATTTTTTTAGTTAGGTTTTATCTTTTATTTAGGTTTATTTTAAGTTTTATTTTTAGTTTAGGTTTATTTTTTTTTTTTTTATTTTGGTTTTATTTTATTTTAGTTTATTTTATTTTATTTATTATTATTTTATTTTTTATTTTAGTTTAAGTTTTATTTATTTATTTAGTATTTTATTAGATTATTATTATTTTTAGGTTTAGGTTTAGAGTTTATTATTTTATCTTTATTTATTTAGTTTTTATTTATTTTATTTAGAAGGCCCAGGTTAGGCCCAGGGCCCAGAGCCCAGTATCTCAGGGTTAGGGCTCAGGGTTTAGTTTTTTAGGGCCCAGGGCCCAATTTAGGTAGGTAGGGCCAGGGTCAAGTTAGGGTGATCTTAGGGCCCAGGGTCATGTGGCTTGGGGTTTAGCTCAGTTTAGAGGCTCTAGGTGAGGCCCAGTCAAGGCTCAGTGGAGGGCTCAGTGGTGTGGCAGGGCAGGCCAGTGTTTAGAGCTGGCCTAAGTCAGGCCCAGTGGCCTAGTGTGGCCTGTGGCCTGGGTCAGTGGTTTCAGTGGCCTGTTTAGTGGCCGGGTTAAGTGGCCCATGGCTCAGTCAGCCAGGGTCTTGTAGCCTAGGACAGTTCCTGGTTTAGCCTTTTTAGGCCTGGGGCTCAGTGGCTCAGGTTGTGGTATTAGGGTCAGTTTTAAGTTGTGGCTCAGTGGTGGGGTAGGCTCAGTGGCCTAGGGCTCAGTAGGGTCAGTGGTTGGGTTAGGGCCAGTTAGAGTAGGGTCAGGTTTAGCATTTAATTTTTTTTTTATTTAATTTATTTTAATTAAGCAAACCAAAGTAGATTTATTTAGTTTATTTTATATTTATTTGATTTAGGTATTTATTTTATTTTATTTATTAGTTTTATTTTAGTTTAGGTTTATTTTAGTTTATTTTTATTTAGTTTAGGTTTATTTATTTTTTTTTATTTATTTTATTTTATTTTTTTTTTTATTTTATTTTATTTTAGGTTTTAGGTTTTATTTATTTTTAGGTTTATTTTATAGTTTATTTTTTTTTATTTTTTAGTTTATTTATTTTTTTATTTAGTATTTTATTTTATTAGTTTATTTTGGTTTATTTTATATTTTATCTTAGTTTAGTTTATTTTATTTTTAGGTTTATTTTATTTTGTTTTATTTTTTTTATTATTTATTTTAGTTTAGATTTTATTTTTATTTTTATTTTATTTTATATTTTTATTTTTATTTTTTTATTTAGATTTTATTTTTAGTTTATATTTTTATTTTTTATTTATATTATTTATATTTAATTTATTTTTTATTTATTTTTATCATTTTATATTAGAATTTAGTTATTTTATTTAGATTTATTTAGGTCAGTTGGGGTCATTAGGGTCAGGTAGGCCCAGGTTTAGGGCCCAGGTTTTAGGGCCCAGAGTGGGTTATAGGCCCAGGGCCCAGTAGGTTTATCAGGGCTCAGGGTTTTTTGGTTTAGTTTTAGTTTTGGTTTTCTTTTGGGGGTTAGGGGCCTAGGTAGTTGGCCTAGATAGTTAGGTTATTTTATTTTGCCTAGGTTTAGTGGCCTTTTTTAGGTTTTTTTTAGTTTATCAGTTTAGGTATTTATTTATGTTTATTTTTATATTTTTATTTTATTTTTATTTTATTTTTAGTTGGTTTAAGTATATTTATTTTATTTTATTTTATTTTTAATTTATTTTATTTATTTTTATTTAGGTTTTATTTTATTTTTTATTTTATTATTATTTTATTTTAGTATTTATTAGTTTAGGTTTTATTTTATTTAGTTTATTTTAGTATTTTATTTTATTTTTATTTTTTTTTAGGTTTTTTTATTTATTTATTTTTTATTTTTATTTATTTTAGTTTATTTTTTTAGGTTTAGTTTTTTTTATTTTATTTTTATAGGTATTTTTTTTATTTTATTATTTTAGGTTTTATTTTATTTTATTTTTAGGTTTATTTTTTATTTTTTTTATATTTAAGTTTTATTTATTTTATTTAGGTTTTTTATTTAGTTTTATTTATTTTTATTTTTAGGTTTATTTTATTTAGTAGTTTAGATTTTTATTAGTTTTATTTTTATCTTATATTTTTTATTTATTTTGATCAGTAGGTTTTTTAGTGTTTTATTTATTTTATATATTCAGTTAGGTTTAGCATTTTTGGTTTAGCTCAGGTTTTAGTTTTGGCCTAGGGCTTAGGGCCAGGATTTGGGTTAGGGCCTAGCCCAGGCTGGGGCCTGTGGTTTGGGTTTATTTTCTGGGGTTTAGGCCCAGGGCCAGGTCATTGTGGCCAGGGTCCAGAGGTCTTGTAAGGCTCAGTGGCCTGGCTCAGTGGCCCAGGGCCTTGCCCAGTTTAGTTTTAGGGTGGTTAGATGTTTAGGTTTTATTTTGTTTCATTTTTAGGCCTAGGTTTAGTTATCTTTTATTTTAGTCATTTTTATTTTATCAGGTTTAGGTTTTATTTTTTGGGTTAGATTTTTACATTTTATTTTTTTTAGGTTTTAGTTTTATTAGGTTTTTAGTTTATTTCTTTTATTTAGGTTTAGGATTTTAGTTTATTTATTTTTATTTAGTTTTTTAGTTATTTTATAGTTTTATTTTATTTTATTAGTTTAGGTTTATTTTATTTTATTTTATTTTATTTTAGTTTTAGGTTTCTTTTATTTAGGGTTTTGGTTTTATTTTTATTATTTTATATTTTGCTTTAGTTTTTATTTATTTTATTTATTTTAAGTTTTATCTTTTATTTTGGTTTATTATTTTATTTTAGTTTAGTTTAGGTTTTATTTTTTATTTTTATAGTTTTATTTTATTTATTAGAGGTAAGTCTAGGTTTTAAATTTATTTATTTCTTTTATTCATCATTTTAGTTTTTATTTAACTTTAGGTTTATTAGGGTTGTGGCTCAGTTCTAGTTTGGTTAGATTTATTTCTCAGGGTTTAGTATTTCTTTATTGGGTTCAGGTCATTTATGGTTTAAGTTAGTAGTTATTTAGATTAGATTATTTCATTTTTTAACAAAATTAACATTTCTTATACAATTTAGGTAATCATGATTATCATACATCATATGGTGAAAATTCATTTATGATAAAAAATATAAACTCATATTCATGTGATTCTTTATATATATTCTATTTTATGATTTTATTATTCATTTTAAGTTATATTACAGATTTATTTACATTTTAGTTTTATTTTTATTTTGATTTTTATGATATTTTTATTATTTATTTATTTTTAGATATTTATTTTAATATTTTGGGTATAAGTTATTTATTTTACTTTATTTAGATGTTTTATTTTATTTATTTTATTTTTTAATACCATTTTGTAAAGATTTACTTATTTTAGTTTGTTTTAGGGATTAATTTAATTAGTTTATTTATTTAGTTTTGGTTTAATTTTGCTCATTGGTTTTTTCAATGATTTAACCATTTATTATAATTAATTTAATTTTAATTTAGTGGCTGTGTTTTAATTTATTTTATTTAATTATTTTAATTAATTTATTTTGGTTTTTTTTATTAGAGAAAAATTAATCCCAACATTTCTTCTTTATAATTTCATCAAAATTAACAAATTAATTAAATAAATGATTCTAAATTAATGTTTTTGTTTGATTATTAATATAACTTAATGCAATTTATTAATCAAATCAAATAGAGGAAATAACTAAACATTCATCCCCATTATTAACCCACAAAAATTTGGGATTAATTGCTCAAGTAATTAAAAAAGTAATTAAGCTAATTAATTTTGTAATTAAACTTTAATTATTATTCAAAATTAGTTAAGATCATTTTAATTAATTCTCTCCAAATACCTTTTAAAATGAGTATTTATTTGCATTTTTTATTTCTCTATGATTTTTTTATAATTTTAGAAGTTTCAGTCATTAAAATGATTAATTAATTAAAGCCTAATCATGTTCAATCGTGCACTTAATGCTTTCCATGGAGCTGGATTGGCTACTTAAACCAAGCCAACTCAGCCTACGCGGTGGTGGACACGCTTTCTCATCCGTTGTCCGCCTTCTGATCTAAGATCTGATGGCTATGATTAATCCCACAGCTTAATAGAGTTAAATCAAATTGATCTAGCATATCTAATCATTACCATCGATCATGTAATGGAGGTGCATGATCAACGTCACTGAAAGTGAGGGAGAATGGAGTTTGTCCACCATTGCTCACTTGATCTGAGCTTACTGGAGCACGGATCAACTCCAAAAGGATCCCACACCTTCACGACATCGATCAGAGGAAATCAAATGGTCAAGATCACACGAGATGCAAGCTTACTTCAAAAAGCTCCAACCCATTTTTGCCTAAGGATCGATTATGGAAGCATACCTTGTGAGAGCATAAGATCGCCGACTCGAACGATTGAGGAAGCTTCATCTAGTGGAGACGAAGCCTTATCGAGCAGCAATTGGACCAATTCCTTGATGGTCACTCGGAAGGCCACGAATTGATGATTTGGTGCTCTGCTTTGATCAAAGTCCCACCTCCAATTCTTGGGAAGCTTGGGAGATGATTCATTCTTGCTCGATGAGGCCTAGGGAAGGTGTGTGCAAAGTTAATTTGAGTTTGATGGAGAAATGGGAAAGTTAGGTCAAAAATGGGAGTGTCCTATTTTGGGACAGATGGGAGTGGCATTTTTTGATCGAGGTATGAGCTTGAGAGCTTAGGAAATAGCTCTAATAGATGGTAATGGGTAGCTAGGGCTCTGAGGAATGATTTTTATGTGTGTTTGAGTGGAAACAAGGGGGTGTATACCCCCTTCATCTTGATCGGATGGTGGGATCAGGTTTGACTTCCTGGTCGTCAACCATCTCAAGGAGTCTGTGGGAGAGGAGGTGAGTTAGCTGGCTTGGTTAGTTGAAGGTGTGGAAGTCGCCAAGGAGGAATCATGGGTGTCTTATGGGTTTAAAATGCTCCAATGGGAGGGTGAGGTGATTTCACCACCCATGGGTCATCATAACCCAACCACCCCTTGGGTTGGGAAGTGTCCCAGTGCCTAGTGGACCATTGGGAGAGTACCAAGTGGCCAAGGAATGGTAATGACCACTTACATGGGTGATTTGTCTCATGTGATGTCCTTGACCTAAGGGTAGAATGATCATTTGGCATTGGATTTGATTTGGGAAGATTTGAAATGAGCCAAAAGTGGGTTAGCTTTCAAGTCAATTGGAGTTGATTTGGTTTGGTTTTGACTCATTTAGGTCAAATTAGGTTAGTTGGGTCAAGTTGACCAATTGGTCAAATTGGGTCAAACCAAGGGTTGGGTCAAGTTCATATGATCATTTGGGTTGTTTTGGTTCAATTTGTTTTGTTTAGTTTGGCTTAGATTTGATTTTGGCTCATTTGAATTCATTTGGGTCAAATGGTAAGTTGACCAATTTGACCAAATTGGCCAAATTGGCTTGGGTTGGGTGTTGGTTTGGTTTAGTTCAATTGAAGATAATTGTGCTTTGGTTACAATTAATTTGGATTTGGTTTTGATTTAGGCCAACTTGAACCTTTAGGTCAATTTAGACTAAGTAGGTCAATTGGGACCATTCATAGTTTTGGTCAAGTTCAACAATCAATTTGGAATGAACTTGAGCCATTTGGTTGTAATCAATTTGGTTTATATTTTAATTTGACCCAATTTGGTCTTTAGGTCAATTTTCAACAAGAGGGCCAATTGGGTTTGGTTTGACTCAATTGAAGGTCAAGTCATATTCAAATATTTATTATGAATCATTGGTTTCAAGGATTTGGCATAGTTGCAATTTGGCTAGTTTGGATTCATAGGGTTAAGGGGTTGACTTGGTCAAATGACCAAGTTGACTTGGTTTGACCAATTTGTGATAATTGATCAACTTAGGTGATCAATAATCATGATGGGAGGTTTAGATGGGCTTGGTTCCAATTTGGGTAGGATTAGAACTTGGCTCAAATAGGTTAAATTGGCCACTTTGGGTCAAGTGGACCAATTGGGTTTAGTTGGCTTGATTTTGGGTTGAGTTTGACTTAGTTGAGTTTTATATGGATTTGGGATTGATATATAATTTCAAAATTGGTTTGGGTTCAAATGGGTTTTGGTTCATTTGAACATTTCAAGTCAAAAGGGTTAAGTTGGGTTTGAGTTGGGTTGATTTTTTTGGCTTGATGATTGTAGATTTCATTTATATTTGTGAATATGATTGAAGGTATGATTGATTCATGAGAAAATCAATTGAATTTGGGTTTTGGAATGAAGGAATTTGGCTAAGTCCATGGTTTGGATTTTGATTTATTTGATTTAGTTTTGATGATTTAAATGTATATTTCATTTAAATTTGTGAAGATGATTGAAAATATGATTAATTTGTAAGAAAATCAATTGAGTTTGACTTGATTTGGATTAAGATTTAAGTCCATGGGATAGGTCATATGGCTTAGGAAGGGTTTTGATTTAATTTGATTTAGTTTTGTTTTGATCATTTGAATGTAGATTTGATTTATATTTAGGAAGATGATTGAAGATATAAATTGATTATGAGAAAATCAATTGATTTTGGATTGATTTGGATTAAGATTTGGCTAAGTCCAAGGGATAGGTCATAGCTTTGGAAGGGTTTCAAGTTTGGATTTGATCATGGGCTTCAATCATTTGGTTTTGGAATTTCGGTTTGGATTTGGATTGAAATTTGATGTTTGAATTGATCTTGAGGTTTGGTTTGTGAAGGTGAACATGGATTGGGTTTGGGTTGTAGAGTATGTGGATTATCCTAATCCCTAAAGCTAAATGTAATCTTATGGTTAACCCTTCTAAGTCTTTAGGCTTAGGTTAAGTGTTTACCTAATTGTTAGAAGTGTCTTATGACTAGGGATGAATTAGTGTCTAAAAGACTCGTAAGTCTAAGATGGGAAGATTGAATTTGCACTCTAGAAGTAAGGTCAACAGCTTTAGGCTCCATAGTGTTTCCTTAGAGATAAATGATTGGAAGATCAAGTGTTTCACATTATAGACTATGATACATCTTTCAACGCTTTGCTTGGGAGACCATGGATACATGAGAACAACATAGTTCCATCCTCTACATCAATTTATGAAGTTTGTGAGAGGTGGGATCGTACTGTCAAAGGAGATCTCAAGCCATTTACAGTTCATGAGGTCGCATATATGAGGATGCAGCTTACTACCTCCCTCAAAATCAACAAGTCTATTCTCGTGAACTTGGCCAAAGTTTAAAAATAAATGAAAAAAAAGAAAAAGAAAAAGAAAGAGGAAAAAAAGAAAAGAGAAAATGAAAAGAAAATATAAGGGAGCAGAAATAGACTTGGAAGAGGAAATGGAACCTGACATTAGATTCCACCCACATTTCATTATTCCATTCAAACATATGGGTTGGATGACCTTACCTCCACCAGGTAGAGGAAGAGGCCAGTCAGAGTCAGTCCCAGGGGTGGAAAACTTCCTTATTGGCCACCCAATAAAAGATATGTCCTAGCTACCAGGAGTACACCTGCTATCCATATATACTTAGAATCTAGTTCATAGGATGAGTCTTATATGTTAGCACACCAGCCAACTCTTCTCAGTAGTAGATTCCCTTGGAGGTGACACTTGAACCAGATAGTGATGAAGATTGATCTCCAAAGCAAAGCATTAATGTATGCAAGCCTATTAAACAGTTAGGCATCAGTTGGGAACCTTAGCTCTAACCCTACTTTCCTCTCAAAAAGTTGAGGGTTTGGTAGTTAAGGAATCCCCTAAGTCATTCACAAGTGTGAAGACTCAGAGGTTCTTTCTGGGAGTATCATCCTCAAGTCAAGAAGTTGATGTAAAACTTGAGGATGATTCATATAAAAATTCAATAGAATTACCTTTTGATTGGTACTTGCCTTGTGTGCATAATTTAGCAAAGAAAGGGTTAATCCCACATACTTGGTCAAAGCACAGGTAGACTACTTTGAAAGAATATGAAAGAACAAATGCAAAAGCTGCCAATCAGGATCGGGACTAGGATTTGGTACAGAGAGTCTTGTATATGATGACTATTACTACTTAGTCATCACCATTCATTTGGAATCAGATAGGTTATTTTCAAATCACATTAAATCATATGAGGAGTTGTGCTTAGAAACTTCAGATGATCTAGATGATTTTGAAGTCAAAGATGCACCACCAGAGTTCAAAGAAGAGATCAAGTCAACCATCGATGAGCTCAAGGAAATCAACTTAAGAATTGATGGAGATCTATGCCTGACATACATCAATTCTTTGTTGAATGAAATTGAAACCAATGACTTAGTTAAGCTATTAACTAATTTTAAATATTGCTTTACATGGAGTTTTGAAGAGATTCCTAGATTGGCTCCTGATGTAGCAGTACATAAACTAGCAATAGAGCTTACTGCTAACCCTATCAAACAAGCTCCTAGATTCATGCAATTAGACATAGAATAACAGGTCATTTTCAAAGTCAAGAAACTAATCGATGCTGGCTTCATTTGAGAAAAAAATACCCTACCTGGTTAGCCAGCATCATCCCAATTAAGAAAAAGAATGGCCAAATTCACATATACGTCAATTTTAGGGATTTAAATAATGCATGTCCAAAAGATGAATTTCCACTACCAATTCCAGAACAGATGGTGGACATTACCTCATCTCATAGTTTTCTTTCATGGATGGCTCATCCGATATTACCAAATAAAGATGGCCCCTAGATGAAAGAAACATTACTTTAGAACCCCATCAATCTATATAAGGTCATGCCTTTCAGCCTTAAAATGCCAATGCTACATACTAGTGACTTGAATCGAAACTCATTCATCATCAAGTCGAAGTGCTATGTCGATGAACTTATGGTCAAAAGTAGAGAAAAGGAGGACCATCACTTTGGTTTGAGAGTAGTTTTGAATAGTTAAGATAATTTAACCTCAAAATGAACCCTTGAAGTGTGCATTCTGTAGTTTCGTGGAAATTCCTTAGATTTGTTGTTCAACACCGTGGAATCAAAATTGATCTGAGAAGATTAAGAAGATATTAGAAATTCCACCCCTAAAAGTTTAACTCAACTCAAATCATTCCAAGGGATTGGTGTATCTAAGATGCTTTATATCCAACCTATCGAAGATGTCACCATTCTCAACTTGTCAAAAGGATGCCAAGTTCAAGTTTTGACAAGTGTGAGCATGCCTTTGAAGACATCAAGCATTACGATGGTGTCAGCTCTAATAGCCCCAAGTCGCTCATACTTTATACTATGCATTAGATGACTCCTTGGTGCTTTGTTGGCCCATGCCAATGACAAAGGGAAGGAAAATGCACTCTACTACCTCAGTTGTTGTCTAATCCCTACTGAGGCTAATTATCCACCCATTGAGAAGCATTGCTTATTCTTAATCTTTGCATCCCAAAAGCTACAACACTACATGCTTCCTCATAAGGTGAAATTAATCTTTAGGGTCAATTTACTATAGTATCTAATGACATGGATGACGCTATCTGGATGGTAGGATTGATGGTCTATGATCCTCTTGTAGTTTCACATTACATTCATCTCCATGCTGAAAGGACAAGTGCTAGTGGATTTCTTAGACACCCACTTCCTCGACTCTAGTGATGATCTCCGATGAACAAATCATGAACTTAGGGGATACTAGCATTCACTGGGAGATGTACTTTGATGGTGCTTCCTCTCAAAGAGGAGAAAACCACAATCTACTATTCAAGAAAAGGGTAGGAATAGTTCTCTTAATATGGACACATGTGATGCGATTCTCATATCATCTATCCAATCCTTGCACAAACAACAAAGAAAAATATGAGCCTCTTATTGCTGGTCTAGAGTTAGTCATTACTCTAAGCATCTAGAACATCAATATCTTCAAGGATTCTCAGCTAGTTATCAACCAAATCATTGGGTCCTATATGGTTATAAAGCCCAAGCTCCATCACTACCATAAGTACACCATGGAGTTGTTGGCCCAAATCTTAGAGGTTACCATTTATAAGATTCCTCGAGGTGATAACACCATAGTGTATGCATTAACCAAGCTTGCCAAGGAGTTGGCATGTCCGGAGGATGAGTTCATATCAATAAAGGTCCAAAATAGATAAGTCTTATCCCTTATTGATATTGAACTCATCAAAAGTACTCTTATGAAGGGGAGGTTTCCATTACCAAGAAGGATGAGGAGTTACATTGGAGGCAACCATTCATGGATTACCTAAATAAAGGAAAACTATCTCAAGTGAAGTCTTAAGCCCATCAGATGAAATAGAGAGCACTTTTCTATGCTCTAATGGATGGTGTCTTGTAACGGTGGTCTTTCGATCATATGTGGTTACGTTGTTTAGACAAGCACAAAGCCCATAAGATCATGATTGAGGTACACTTAGGATTATGTGGAGCCAACCATTCGTCCAAGGTGAAAGCCAAAATCAAGAGACTAGGATACTACGGCCATCAATGATCAAAGATTGCATGGATACGGCTAGGCGATGCCACCAATGTCAAATTCATGGTGTGGTCCTTCACCAACCACCCAACATTCTACATCCTACATTGGCATCCAATTGATCCTCCTTCTTCCAAGGCTCATCAGTTAATCTTACCTACTACTAACTACTTTTCCAAATGGGTGAAGTTGATTCCTCAGAGATCAGCATGTGCTCTAGTTTTAGAACCATATCATATATAGTTCAGTGTCTCATGAATTATATCACAATGATAATGTATTCAAGAGCACTAAGTTCAACAACATTGCCTGAGAGACATAGCATAGATTGGAGATATTCTACCATCAACTACCCGAGGAAAACATTTTATGAAGCCTTCAACAAAACTCTCATCCAAATACTAAAGAAGACACTCGAACAATAAGTGATAATGGCATGAGCATTTAGTTGAAGCCTTGTGGGCTTACCGCACCACATATAGAGCTCCAACTTAGTCTACTTTTTCATTAGTGTATGGGTCCAAGTCGCTTCTACCATTAGAAGTTCAACTCCCATCACTAAGGATAGGTGTGGGTAGAAAGATCACAATAGAGCAGAATGCCAAGTTGGAGTTAGAAGAGCTCAAAGGATTGGAGGAAAGAAACTTGTGGGCATGACAAAACCTCTTGATGTACAAAGCTAAAATGATTCAAGCTCACAATAAGTTGGTCTGTCCTAGAACTTTTCAAGTAGGAGAGCTTATTTTAGTTCCAAGGAGATTGATTGTTACCCATCGTAAGATGGGAGGCATGTTTGAACCCACTTAGGAAGGCCCTTTTGCCATAGAGAAGGCCTACCAAGGAGGATCTTATCAGCTTATTAATCATAATGAATAGCGTCCAATGCTTCCAATCAATGGGCTCTACTTAAAAAATATTATAAATCATATTTGAAAATAATTATCATCAATGAAAATTCTTTATCTAATTCAATCTCTTCCATGTTGAAAGTATTCTTGTTTGTGAATTCACCATGATGTGTTTAGGTAGGTGTAAGGAACCCAATGGCATCCAATCTTCATTGACACAACACAAATATGAACTACACACAAACATATAAAACAAACACATATCTTTTGTCTCTAACTGAAGTTGAGATAATGCCCCCGCCGGCACTCTCAATAGCTCTAGGTCGCTTACCCTACTAGTGTGTCACTGTGGTTTTCGCTTTGGAGGATGTAAGTATGCTACACTTTCCTTCCTTACTTGGCCACCGCATGATGAGCACTTGAGTTTGGTAGTTTTAATGCATGGCCGGTAAGCTACCTCATGTTGGCTTCATTTAAGAGGATGTGAGTTTACTATGCTTTCTTGTTAGATTAGCCTTTGTGCATTGACTGGGTCGAGTATATTTGAAGTTTAGAATAATTCCCCTAGTGGCATGATCCCTATTGACTGCTTCAAGTTTGGATCTAGCCCTTCCATGGGGCAACCCACTTAGTAGTCGCCTCTAGGTCGATAGCATCTGTCATCGATGATAGACTATCGATGATGCCCGCTTAAAAGTTGTAATAATACATGATTGCTTTCTAGATTGATCATTTTACATCAACAATCTCCTTAGATTAGTTGGTTCTCACTATGCTTATTAATACACTACTCATGCTGACGGATACACATTAGGTTGGTTGGTTCTCGCGCCTTAGGATACACCTCGGCATGTAAGTCTATGCTTTCATCTTGAGTTGGCCACCGTACACTTATAGGCTTTCTTTTTCAGGGCTTACGATAACGCCCTTAGTAGCACCTCCCCTATGAGCACTATATTCGAATCACATCCTTTGTGACCCCATTTAGACACTACCTAGGTTACTATCAGAATGGATAGTTCCCCTTTCCTAGTAACCACCCCTGTGGTTAGAGAATTTGTCATGTGGATGTGTAGATTCTCCCTTGGTCTAGTAAATCTGAGATAGGTTAAGGCTGACATAGCCCTTCAGGTGGTCCCTCACACACAAACAAGGTCCACATAAACATATAAACAAAATATTTATTCAATTGTTGATTAGGAGGACACCCCTAGTGGTATTTTTTCTTAAGCAGACATCCTATCTTTAGGGCATTATTAACAAAACTCCCTATAGGAATCGCCTAACTACTCTTGAGTTGATATAAGTTCCCAATGGCATTCACTCAATAGTTACCCCTAAGTGGGGTTCAATTTATTGTGCAACCAATAAGTCACCCTAGCAGTTGTTCCCTACTTTAGAAGATGTAAGTCTGCTAAACCCTCTTCATAGAGAGTTGTTGCACACCGAAAGGCAACCCCTTAGGTTGGCTAGCTCTACCCCATAGCCAGTAGACTATCTCTTTGGATTTGTAAATCTGAGGTAGGACAAGTTTGATATAGCTCTTCTCAATTGGTCCATCACACACCGACATGGTTCATAAATTAAATCTATCAAATTTGATCGAGGTCACATCCCCAGTGGATATGTGCTCAATTTGAAATAAAACTAATCCAAATAAAGCAAATCAAATCACGTGAGATTAAGATAAAATTAATCCTGAGTACTTTTGAGTTGACATAGTCCCCAGTGACATTCACTCAGTAGTCACCCTAGGTCAAGTTCGATTGGTTGTGCATCCAACAAGTCACCCCAGTGATTGTTCCTCACTTTGGAAGATGTAAGTCTGCTATGCCATCTTCCTAGCACAGCTGCTACACACCGAAAGGAAACCCCTTAGGTTGGCTAGCTCTACCCATAGCAGGTAGATTATCCCTTTGGATTTGTAAACCTGAGGTAGGTCAAGGCTAATATAGTCCCTTCTCAATGGGTTTATCACACACTGATAGAGTCCATACATTAACTCAAATTAAATTAAACCTAATCTATTTTTCCTCGGTGGAGTTAAATCACACTCTTCTCTCTAGTGGAGCCCCAAATCATATTTAAACAAGTCAAGCAAACAAATCAAATTCAAAACTAACCTCCCCAGTGGAGCCAAATTAACCAACTCCCCTAGTAGAGTCTAAATCAAAGAAATCCAACCAAACTATTATCCCTAGCGAATGCATCCCCAAACAAATCTATGAAATCAAACTCAAATCCTAATCACTAGCAGATAGCCCGAACCTTCTTCCCTAGTGGAAGGTTCATATACTTGATCCCCAATGGACTCGAGCCCATATCTCTAGCATATATGCTTTCACATCAATTAAAATAAAAATAAATTAAAGTTGATTTGAGCTTAATCCCTGATGGATTATAGATTCTTATCCCCAGCAAATCTTCCTTCCACAAATCATATAATCAAATCAAATTCAAACCTTATCCCTAATAGATTTTCCTCTTTTATGCCCATAATATAGATTGTCCAATGCATGTGTGATCCCCTAGTGGATCTCCCTCCTTGCCCTTGACATGTAATTTTCATCAAATCTTATTTCTTCTCTTATGCACACCTTTAATACTTCAACCAAAAGCCTAACAATGTATTTTTTTTCAAATTACATCATCTTAACATTGTAATCAATATTTATGATTTTTGACGGTGCAAGCTCAAACTAACAATACAATATCATGCAAAACATATTATAGTGTAAATTAACACACTATATTATATTATAATATATGATGTTATATTATAATTTGCTATAATATAATATATTGTCTAACTTTACACCACATTAGAATCACTTAAAAGGAATAAATAACAAATTTTCTCAAAATTTGAATAATGTTCATTTTGGATGTAAAATTGTTATTTTTATATTATAAATGGTACAAAATAGCATAATTTTGGTGTTGCTTCATGGTGTGTGTCATCAATTTGGCCAAATTCTTCCATCTCAACCTTCAAAGTAACATTTTTGTAAGTTTTGACCCAATGTATTATAATAAAAGTAAAACATACTAAAATGTACAATAATATTAGTAACACACCACCACATATAATATATTGTTATGTCATATTGTTATGTACATTATATTTTAATATGCTTTCATATAATATATTATCTTAGATTACACCTTAAAATGAATCACTTTAAGCAAAAAAATTATAAATTTTGGTTGAAAAATGAGCATTTATTTTGGATGCAAAATTCCATTTTTTTTTTTTTATTAAATGACACACCATAGCCCACTCCTAATGATCTTCCCTAAAGTTTACCTTAAATTTGGCCAAATCCCATCATCTCACCCTATAATTCAGTATTTTTATGAATTATAATAGTACAAGCTCTACTACATCATACTATAACAAATTAAAATACGTTAAACAACAAGTAGTAATACACAATAGTATGCTATAATGCATGACGCTACACTATATTTTGGCATCCTATATTATAATACACTATAACATATTATATTATATTATATTGCATATCACATCACAACAGATTGCTTAAGATAAAAAAATCATAAAATTAGTGTAAACAAAAAAATCTATATATTTTAGTCGTATCACTTACATATTTTAAATTAAAATAATATATTATGATGCAATGCTCTACCTATTATGAATTGGCCAAATTCTGCCATTTTAAAGTCTAAATTAACATTTTTATAAATAATAATAGTGTAGGCTTGACTACATGATTCTAAAATACTAAAATAATTTAAAATGCATAGAACAATATATTATGATATATGATGTTATACTATGTTACAACATAAAATATTTATTTTGAACATAAAATCATACTATTTAGACTACAAATGGCGTAGCATACCTTTGGTACTACAACATAATTCCCAATTTAAAATTAATAAATTTCATCATCTAATTTATTAAATTAATGTTTTTATGATTTATATTAATATAGACTATGAGTTATGAGAAAATCTCTTGAATTTGAATTGATTTGGATTTTATTTAGGCTAAGTCCATAGGATGGAATCAAAGTGACTTAGGGTTTTAGAATTTGGAATTCAATCATGGGTTTTCAATCATTTGGAATTGATTAATGATTTGAGAAAATCCACTGGAATTGATTTAAGATTTGAGAAAATCAATCAAGTTGGAATTGACTTGAGTTTGAAGTTAATTTGACTTGGAGTTTGATTTGAATTTGAGAAAATCAATTAAGTTGGAATTGATTTGAGATTTGATTAAGAATTGATTTAGGATTTTGATTTGAATTGATTTGGAGTTTGACTTGAAAGAAGTAAGTGAGGATTGGTTCAAGCTATAGGGTAGGAAAATTTTTCTAACACCCCTAAGGCATGTCCTATTCCTATGACTAACTCTTCTAAGTCTCTAGGGTTAGGTTGAGTGTCCACCTAGTCATTAGAAGTGTCTTAAGACAAAGGGAACTTTTAGTATCTATGAGAAGTCATATGTCTAAGATGGAGGGGTTGAGAGCTCATCCTAAAAATATGGTCAACACAAATTTAATTTGATTTTAATTCAATTAATTAAATCATTAATCTATCAATTCATCTCTCTTTAATTATTTATCAAAGTTAATAATTATCTTTTGAAATGATATGGGCTTAAGCGAAAAGGTTGGGAAAAAGGCCCCAACCTAATTCCATAAGCCATCCACTTGATCAAGCATGATTTTATGTGATTTGAATTTTAACTTAGCTAATTAAGTTATTGATTAGTTAATTAATCATTAATTAGCACTTTGGTTGAAAAGAGAGGGAAAATTAGGGAAAAGGATTAGGAGGGAGGTTCCAGTGCACTTCCTTAAGTCTCCTCACTGTTCAACAATTATTAGAGAGTCCAAATAATTAATTAATTACTCTTTATATGCTTAATTATTCCTTAATGAAGTTAAGAAGGTAATTAGGGCTTAATTAATCAATCCTCCTAATTTAATAAGTAATAAATTTCCAAAAAATTAAAGGAGGCAGAGGTTATCCTCTCAGATATTCTCAAAAATTTTGGGATCAGTCACTTGAGAGATTAGAGAGTAATTAAGCTAATTAATTTTTTAATTAAATCTTAATTAAGCTCTATTTACTATTCAAAATCAATTGGAAATATTTTTATTAAATTCTCCTTTGAAATACATTTAAAATAAGAAATTATATTTATCTTAATTTTAAATTGTAAGTTATGAATTTAAAAAAAATTAAAAAAAAAACTTTTCAATATGGTCGTTGTCACGTCGAGTCAACTAGTGGCGGATGCAACATTGATCCCTGCCGTCCAATCTTAGATCGAACAGCGCGGATCAAACCCGTGGCCTAAAAGGGTGTTGACCTCAATTTTAGAATGAGGTCTCAACCCCTCCATCTTAAACATAGGACTCCTCTTAGACACTAAGAGTTTCTTAGTCTTAAGACACTTCTAGTGATTAGGGGAACACTTAACCTAACCCTAGAGACCAAGAAGAGTTAGCCATATGAATAGGTTATGTCTTAGGGGTATTAGGAAAATTTGCCTACCCTATAACTTGAACCAAATCCTTGCTCTCTTCTTTTAAGTCAAACTCCAAATCCAAATCAACCTCAAACTCAAATCAACTTCAATTCCAAATCAAACCTTAAATTAATTCTGATGGATTTTCTCAAATTATGAATCAATTCCAAATGATTGAAATCTAAAACTCAATTACAAGTTCAAAAATCTTTCATAAGCCCTTTGATTCCATCTTATGGACTTAGCTCAAATGAAATTCAAATCAATTCAAATCAATTCAAACTCAAGAGATTTTCTCATAACCCATTTATGTTCTCATTTATATTCAAAAATATAAATGAAATATAAATTCAAAGAACCAAAACTAAATCCAAAACTCAAATCCAAATCCAATCAAAATCCAACCTAAACTCTTTCAAGAAAAACCCTTAAACTCCTTCAAATCAAATTCAAATCAATTCAAACTCAAAATATTTTCTCATAGCCCATTTATATTCTCATTTATATTCACAAATATAAATGTAATATAAATTAAAATATCCAAAACCAAATTCAAAACTCAAACCCAAATCTAATCTAAAACCAACATATAACCTTTCATGTCAAATTCTTGAACTTAGCCAAAACAAATGCAAATCAATCCAAACACTTGGATTTTTTGCATAATTCAATTAATCCTTTAATCATGAATCCAAATATAAACATAAATTTCAATCATCAAACCAAAACTAAACTCAAAACTCAGGCCCAAATCAAACCTATGTTCATCATTTGAACTTGAAATTGTCAAATGAATCAAAACCCATTTAACTCCAAATCAGTTGCAAATGGATTTATATTTCAATAATAAGTCCATATGTGAGTTCAACCAAACTTGAATCAAGCCTTGATCAATTCAATTGACCCACTTAGGCTCAGTTAACCCAAAGTGACCTAAAGACCTTTCTAAGCCAAATTCTAATCCTACCCAAATTGGATTGAACTAAGCCCACCTAAGCCTCACATTGTGAGCAACTATCATCATGAGATAATCAATCACTCAAATTGGGTCAAACCAAGTCAACACTTAGCCAAAATGAAACCCAAACTAGCCAAAATCTACCATAGGCCAACTTGATTGAAACCTTTGATCAAAACTAATTCATGACCAATATTTGAACTTGACCAAGTCATCATTTGAGCCTATCCTAACCCAATTGATCACTTGACCCAAGTTGACCCAACTTGACCTAAAAAGTCAAAATGTGTTAAATCTTGATCTATGCTAAATTGATTGCAACCAATGGGTCAAATTTATTCTAAACCACTTATTGAACTTGACCAAAGCCTCAATTGGCCAACTAGACCCAGCCTAGCCCAATTGACCATGAACCCAACTTGACCTAAAAAGTCAAATCAAGCTAAAATCAAACCAAACCAAAGCTTGCAAAATATTTCAAATGACCAACCAAATCTAAACCTACCCATGACCTAACCCAATGGGTCAAATGGGTCAAATTGGTCAACTTCACCCATTTGACCTAAATGAATCAAATGAACCAAAATTAAATATAAACCCAATTAAACCAAACCAATGATGCCAACACATGTTAAATGGTCATATGAACTTGACCCAACCCTTGGTTTGACCCAATTTGACCAATTGGTCAACTTGACCCAAGTTGACCCATTTTGACCTAAATGGGTCAACATGATCCAAATGATATCAAATCAACTCCAAACTTCTTGAAATTTGTACCAACTCAATTTTAAACTATTCTAAATCTGCCTAAAGTAAAATCAAAGCCAAATGACCATTTTACCTCTAGGTCAAGGGTTAACATATGGCCAATTTCACTTGAAATTTGGTCAAATCCTTTTCATGGCCACTCAGTTCCATTTTAGTGGGCCAAGTGGCACTAATTAGTGGTGCACATGACCCAATGGGTTTGGGTCAGCTAAACCCAACCCAAGGTTGAAACTGACCACCCCACTCAAAATGAGCATATGGGATCACCTCCCACACCTCATTTAACACATGGAAACTCCTCCACTACTCTTCTCTATAAAAATTGAATCACATGGCATCTAAAATGGCCAAACCAACCTGCTCATTATGATTAATTTGATCAAAATGGAAGAGGCAAGCTCGGCCATTTGATCCTTGTAGGAGGAGTTATACTTCCCCTAATTTCACTTGAATTCAAATCATTCACACTCAATTGAGCCATAGGAACTCTGAGCATCCTTCTCCAAGTTCCTCCAAGCTTCCTCATCCCATTTTAAACTCTCTATTTTCAGATTTCTTCAAAGCCAATATAGGGGAGCTAATTGAAAACTCCAACACATCCATTACTCAACAAAAAGCAAATTCCTCTTGCAAGAACCATCAGAGGACCCAATCGAGCTTACCCAAGGTGTTTCCCAAGTGTTCAAGCCACGGGAAGAGGGGTTTAGATCAAAGGCGCAAGCACTTGAAGCTTACTTTGGTCAATAAGGAGATCCACTCCACCTCCAACCTTCAAACTTTCAACAGGGCTTTGTCTCCACTAGACGAAGCTACCTCGATAGTTGGGAGCAATAGTGATAGCCTCCGATGAGGTATGAATCAAAATCGAGCTTAGGCTAGATTTTCTTTGGTCCTTTGTGAAGGGAAGTTTCATCCCAAGTGAAATTGGCTATTGGATCTTCTTCTTCTTACTCCTTGATGGTGTGAGTTCAATCTTAGCTCAATCTTAGCTCAAGTGAGCTCAGATCAAGCCCTAAGAGATGAATAGATGACATCTCCCACAGGCGAGGACAGGGATGAATCATGGATCGTCCATCCCGCATGTTTTGGATGGGTGGTTCTAATTAATCCATGATAGATCCACAGATTATCCCTTTAAAAATTATGAGTTTAATCCTGACCATCTAATCTTTGATCAAACAATCCAAGGGAAAGTGTGTAGCACCACTGGCTGACTATGTAGCCGATGTGATAGCTTAAATAATGAATCACATCGCACTACATAGAAAGTGCGCATCGCATCAGCAATCCACATGGCACCGATGGGATTAGTTATATAATTAGGCTTTTAAATTATTCCCTAATCATAGAATCTTCAAAAATACATAACTAAATGTAGAAAATTCCAAAAATGCACACTCAGCTTTATTTTAAAGATAATACAAAAGGAAATAATATAAAATTAATTTTATGTGATTTTGAACAGTGATATTTTCTTAATTTGAGTTTTATTGGGGATGTAATTATTTTAATTACTCCTTAATTATTCTAATAATTAATTCTAAATTTGATAGGCTTAATTAGTGGGATGACCTCTACCTCGCATGATTTTCTTGGAATTTATTATTGGATTAATTTAGGTAATTGCTTCTTTCATCTCTAATCACTCCTTTAATTAATTAAATGTTTAATTAACCTATTAAATGATGATAAATTCATTAATTAAATTTGTTAACCACCATGGAATAATAGATTGCCTTAGGGAATGAGATTAGGATGCCTTTTCTAAATCTTTTCCCCTAAGTCTATTTCATTTGAATGAAAATTTAATTAACTTACAAATTGGTTAATGATTTAATCATTTCATTAAATAGCTTAATTAACCAAACTCAAAAATCAAAAATTAATCCAGAAACTTAATCACTTAATCAATTCTTTCTTGGGTAAATACTTAGGTGTTCATTAACCTAAGTAAACTTAAGGAAATTAAATCCAACCGATATGTGTGGGAAGGTTATGAAAGTACTTAATTAAACTCTTTAGCTTAGTTAATCAATAATTGTGATCCAATTGCATTAGCCCCTTTCTTTCTTAGGGTGTATTGCTGATTTAAATTCAATGTGATTGTATATCATATGTTGGCTCACAATTGTTTAAATAATTCTGTTAAGGAGGTGTAGGTAAGGGGTAATTAATGAACTTAATGTACACCTTAACCTAAATAAAATATAAAATCAATCTAACAGTTCTAAAAATTAAACTAAAATAACACACATATGTGGGAAATGGGTTAGGACCAGCATACTTTTTCACATTTTCTAAATTCAAATCAAACTCAAAACAAACCTAAAAATTTCTTTAAATAATTTTGACTCACTTTAAATGATCTTATTCCATAGGATTATCTTTAGGAATTAATTAAGATGAATGAAGTTACATGCTTACATCACATTATTTCTTTCCTAGCATGCTAAATGTTGTGTGCCATATGTAAATTATGCATCCATGTCTTTTAAAAAAAGTAAATTAAAATGAAATGTTTCCTTTATGTCAAATTACATATTTTGGCTAAAGTAAGAATATGAATGGATATTATCACTACTAAATCCAAAATTATTTTCAAAACATATAAATCAAATATTACAAATGAAAGGTATGCTACTTATAATTTCTTATAAGCTTGCATGTGAGTATAACATAAGATGTGCATTATGTGACTTTCCTTCTCTTCTCTTTTTAACATAGTTTTGAATAGGATTTGCAAAGTGTATAGTTTATTTGAAAAGAACATAATACTTGCTTAAATCTATTCCTATTCATTCCTATATTATCATTTAAGAAGGATCTTCAGATTTTTACAAATAAATTAAACAACCAACAAATCAAATAAATAAACACAAACCTTTTGCAATATTCCTTTTCCATTCATTTCTTTTTGTACATGCACATGTATTTAAGAAAAGTGGTATATCAATCTGGACACCCGGGGTTGCGAGGCTTTAAGTAAGCCAAAGTAGGTCTTGTACCTTACACCCCTGGTGTAAAAAATAATGGAGGCGTACTCACTTATGTCTTTCATACATGTAAGTGTGCATTTGATTAATGGATAAAAGAATCCTTCCCTTTTCTACTTAACAAAATCTTGCAACATGAAGCATCCAAATTTTCTTAAAAAACATCTCTAAGCACTCATCATTAAGGTGTGCTAAACATTTCCATTTGCATGTATAGTTATTCTTAGGATTCATCCATATGCATGTTACAAATGTTGGAAAGAAATAAAGTTTTGTGTGTTTTGTGATAGTAATTCACTTTACTTAATCTTAAAATACCTTTCTTTTTGAATAGGTTTGTTTAGGGAAAATCTAAACTTAGGATTAATTAAAACACATAATAAAACATTCAATTAAAAAAAATCAATACTGAATCTACTTTAAAAATTACTTAAGGTAGGGAGGAAAGAGAAGTTCTCTTCTCTTTTCCTCTCTTTATAACACTTAGTAATTAATTATAGGTTCATTCAAACCAAAATAAATCATCAAATAAAATCAACCAAATCAACTAAATCACTTAAATGAAATAACCCTCTAAGTTGAACCCTTCATACTTAGAAAATTCTGAACTTAGAGCCTAGCTAAGCATACCACACAAGCCTTCAAAGGCACACACATTAGGCTAAGTCACCACTTCTAGGGCGGTGCATGGTTTGATGCTTGATTCTATTTAGTGATGTGATATTTTAGTCTAGATATTATAGTGTATGTGTGTAGACTGAATGGTACGATAATCTTAGTCTAATCATTATCTTCTATAGGCGATTGTGCTTAAGGGGCACTGTAATAAAAATATAAATGCTTTTTGCTGTGCAGGTTTCTTATACCCCTAAGCATAATCCAAAATAGGCCATATGGACTTGGTTACCCATGTGTGGGGTGCTAAGTTCAATTTATTCATATACATGCTTGGGATTGTGTGGTGTGTTTAGCTAATTTCTATTTTGCAAGATTTTAGTTAGATTTACTTTTCCCATTTTCATGTTATTTTGCAATTAGGATTTGGAATGAATGTTATGTGGGATTACGATGAACATTGGTCATAAGACTATGTCTTATGCACCATGTGAAGATTTTGGAGCAACCACATTCCAACCAACCAAAAGAAGAAAGAACAAAGAAAAAAGAAGAAAGAAAAAGAAGGAAGAAGAAATGAAGAAATGAAGAATAAAGAATGAAGACCCCAATAACACAAATTTTTTTTATTATAATTAATTCAATTGTAATCCGGGTTGTATAAGGGTAGAGCTCGGCTACCCACATTTGTCTTTTTGAGTTTGTGTGGTGGAGCACGACCACAAACGACCTTTTATTCTTTTGTGCTAGCTTTATAAATTATTTAATGTTTGTTTAGCTTATGCATTAAGATGGCATGTTTTCCTAGTTTCTTCCTTGCTTTGATGAATGGCCTGGATGTGATTAGGCTCTTAGAAAAAATAAATTTTATATCCAACTAATCAACTCAAAACTAAAAATTAGTAACTCATAATCTCACATAAAGCCTAGGTTATAAAATAAGATAAAAAATTTAGCAACCCCTTAGATGGATATTGTATGTTTTCACATCATGCATAAAAAGCATCTTGTTTCACTCTTGTTATGGAAGGCTTCCACCTTTTCCAGGGAACTTGGCATGACCTTTGAGAGCCATGGTGGAAATACACCTCTTTTTTATTTTGGCCCATAATCTAATTTCTCATGCATTAGGCATATGAATCCTATAGCCTGTGTCAAATCAATTGTCCAAAAATAAAAATAAAACATAATAAAATTTGTATTAGATTTAAGTCATTAATCATGCCCTACATGATGTAGTCTCTTAGGGAGTGTGTTTAAGGACTTAGTCTCTTTCTAAATAAATAATAGCTTAGTTATATTACAAAAGAATATGGCTTGCCTATATGTATTTAAAATCGTAGGAGAAGTTAGTTGGCAGCCACCCCTAGCCAGTTGTAAGTCCAAATAGTCAGGTAGTTTATCCTCTCTTATGGAGGTAAAATGTAAACCCATTTTTGTCCTAGATTTAGGTCATGCTTTGGTCCTCACCAAAGCTCCTTAGATTTAGGTTCTAAGGTTGCTACTTCTTTTTGAGGACTATAAGCATAAATCCTCACCTCTTAGGCATTTCCATGATCTTGTATCATGGAATTGTATGCTCTATATTTCTAATAAAAATTCAACTCAAATAAATAAATTACTTCAATTTTAAAAATATAAAGCCTAACCATAGGATAGTTTGGAATGCATACTAGGCTTCCTAGTATCATAAGCATTCCCTACTTGTCTCCCTTTGGTTTCAATAGTAACTCCCTCCTCTTGATCAATCCCACTTGATCTTCTAAAAATAAACCAATTGATTGATAGTCCTATCTTTGAAATCTTTGGAGACAATGATCATTTACCTTAATTGAGAGTATTCTTAAGGAATCTCGTTCCTTAAGATGTAATTAACTATGGGGGCTTACCTCTATAGGGAACTTAATGAATCCGATTTAAAATAAACCCTACTTTACCTTTCATGTAAAGTTGGGAAAGAATCTCTAGTACATTCTGAAGACCCATAGTCCTTAGGAGTCCTTATTCAAGTGATTAGATCCATTGTAGGGTGATCACTTCTATCTCTCGAGATAGTACACCTTTCCTCAATATCGTACATGATCACCCTAATAAGAACATCTGTGGATCTACATGATATCCCAAACCAATCGGATTATTATTTTTATCTTCATTTATCCCTTTTCAAAAAGATAGATGAAGATGAGAATAATATTTCACCACAAGGAGAGAAATGAGGGAGATCTAGCATTATCTAATTAGAGTTGTCCATTCCAATCACTCGGAAGGCTCGGCTCATGATCCTTCTATCTATGAGCGATGAACAATGGAGCCTATTTTCTTTGGATCATTCAATACAAGCTCACTCGAGCTTGGATCCACTCCAAACTCAAAGGATCCACAAGGATCCAACAGCTAGGATAAGCTCAAATGTAAATTTCCTTCACAAAGGACCAACCAAATTGTCCTATATCTATAGTTTTGAGGAATTACCTCATCGAAGCTCAAGATCAGCAATAGGATCGATAGAGGTAACTTTTTCTATTAGAGATGAGGCTCTGTTGAGAAGTAATTAAGTCAATTCCACTTGGTTCACTCGATTGGCTAAGAATGGAGGTTTAGAGCTTTAGTCTTCAATGAACTCCTTGCTCCGGTGGGTGTGAAGCCTAGGAAATAAGTTGGGTAGCCTCGACAAGGTATGGAGATGGCGTGGGAACAAGCAATTGAAGTTTGGTGATGAATTGAGAGAGTTTGGATTGAAGGTAGCCTCCCCTATTTTAGTTCTTCACAGGAAGAGGGAATGCTAAATGTGGGAAGCTTAGAATTGCTCTAGAACTCACAAGGTAGCTCAATTTGGTGCTAGGAAGCTTGCATGAAGTGAATTGGTCCCATTCCCATTTGATTTGGGGGAGTATACCCCCTTGATTTTCTGAGTTGGATGGATAGGATGGCCTCCCATTTTTCAGTCTGCCAGCGGCCGTCAGAGTGTCGGAGGTGTCTCAATCGACTCCACGTGGCTTGATTGGGTTGGAGGAAGTCATGGTAGTTGGCTCAAGGATTGATCTTGGCTGGTTTGGTTTCCCTGGTCCCTTGGGTGCTTGGGTTGCATGAGAGGAGAGTTGGCTCACCTCCCTTTGGTCCATGGCCAACCTAGCTTGGGTTAGGTTGCCTAGGTGGGTTAGGGGCACCCTCATTTGGAAGTTAGATGGCTTCCAAGGTGATGGGAGAGTGGACTTTGCCATTTATGGGTGAAATTCTATGTGAAGAGGGCTTATCCAATGGATTATGGCTTGAATAGGGCCCACTTGGCTTTTGGATTGACTTTGGGCTGACCTAACAGTTTGTGTTGGGTTTGGTCAACCGCCAAAGTCCCATGGGTTCATTTCATTAGTTTTTTCTTCATTTGGTCAAATGGGTTCATATGAGTTCAAGTTGGGTTTACCAATTGGTCAAATTGGGTCAAACTAAGGTTTGGGTTGGGTTCAAATGATGATTTGAAGAGTTTTGATTCAAGTGGTTTCAATCAATTTGGCCTAGGTTTTATTTTGGCTCACTTAGATTCAAATAGGTCAAATGGGCTAAGTTGAGTAATTTAACCAAATTGGATTGGGTTAGGTGTTAGTTCATGTTCAATTGGTCAATTGAAAATGATTGTAGGCTTTGGTTTGAATCAATTTAGATTTAATTTAGATTTTGGCTAATTTAACCTTTTAGGTAAATTTGGGCTAGGTTGGGTCAAGTTGACCAATTTGTCAAATTGGGCTCAATTATGGCTTAGGTAAAGTTCAATAGTCAATTTGGAATCAACTTGAGCCATTGGTTGCAGTCAATTTCAGTTAGATTATGATTTGACACATTTTAGCCTTTTAGACTAATTTGGGTCAACTTGGGTCAAATGGCCAATTGGCCTTAGTTTAGCTCAATTGATGGTTTAATCATGTTCAATCATTGATCATGATTTTGTTTAAATCAATGGTTTCAATCAATTTGGTGTATTGTGGATAGTTTAGGTTTCATTGAGGCTAGGGTTGACTTGGTCAAAGGACCATGTTAACTTGGTTTGACCCAATTCAAGGTGGTTGATCATCCTTGGGTGATTATTGATCATGATATGAGGCTTGGATGGGCATGGTTCAATCCAATTTGAGTGGAATTAGAACTTGGCTCAAAAAAGTTTTTTAAGCCACTTTGGGTCAAGTGGACCTAAATGGATCAATTGGTTTGGTTTTGGCTTGATTCAAGTTTAGTTGAACTCATATATGAGCCTAGGATTGAAATATAAATCCAACTGCAATTAATTTGGTGTCCAAATGGATTTTGGCTCATTTGAAGTTTTCAAGTCAAAAGGCTAACTTGGGCTTGACTTTGGTTGATTTGAATTTAGTTTGATAATTGTAGGTTTTATTTATATTTGGATAAATGATTGAAGGAATGATTGATTCAAAGAAAATCCATTGATTTTGGCTTGATTTGGATAGGATTTAGCCAAGTCCAAGGAAATAGCTTAAAAGGCTTGAATTAGGTTTTGACTTGATTTTGGACTTTATTTTGGTCATGTGAATTTATATTTCATTTATATTTGGGTATATAAATGATGATATAAATGATTCATCAGAAAATCACTTGAATTTGGAGTGATTTGGAAGCAAATTTGACCAAACTTAAAGATGTAGGTTAAAGGGCTAAGGAGGAAACCAATTTAGTTTGACTTATTTTTAGCCCTTTGAGGGTGGTTTCAATTTATATTTATGAATATAAATGAAGGAGTAATTGATTTATAAAAAAACAAATAATTTTGGGTTGATTTATATCAGATTTGGCTAAGTTCATGGAGGTAGGTCCATATGGCTTAAGAAGGGTTTTGATTGGATTTTGATTTAGTTTGATTTGGTTTTGGCTATTTGATTTTCTATCTCTTTTATATTTGTAAATATAAATGAATATATAAATGATTCATGATGAGATCAATCAAATTTCGGTTGAATTGGGTGGAGATTTGGCTAAGTTTATGGAATTAAACCAAAAGGCTTTAAAGGGGATTTTGATTTTGGATTTAATTATGGGTTCTAATCATTTGGTTTGGAATTTGGATTTGAATTTGGTAAATGATTGAGGGATTGAATAAATTTTGGAGATAGTCAATTGATTTTGGATTTTTTTGAATTTGGCAAAAGCTAAGTCCATAAGATGAAATCAAAGGGCTTAGGAAGAATTTTGATTTTGGATTTGATTATGAGTTTAAATCATTTTATTTTGAATTTGGATTTGGATTTGACATTTGAGTTGAATTTGAGGTTTGGTTTGAGAAGGTAAGCATAGGTTGGGTTTAGGCCATAGGAAGGGTAAGTCTCCCTAAGTCCTTAAGGCATAACCTAACCACTATGGCTAATCCTTCTAAGTCTCTAGGCTTAGGTTAAGTGTTCACATAATCCTTAGAGGTGTCTTAGGACTAAGGAGCTCTTAGTTCCTATAAGAGTCCTAGATCTATGATGAGGAAGTCGATAACTCACCCTAAAAGTTAGGTCAACAAAAGGACCCCCAATAGGTGTGGTGTAATTGACAAGGCACACCGCATGTAGTGGCATTGACCGAGATGAACAATAGCATCCAAAGGATCGTAAGCGCTAATGGAAATGATCTATCCCTAAACCTGAAGTGCATAAGAAATAATGATCTTAGTGCAATGCAACTCAACTTATGCCAAGGGCATAAGCGAGGAAGAAAGAAATTGCTAAGGGATTGAGTATACGAATCCTTCCACTATGGAAGCAAGTTCGGGTTATCCATAGAGAGGATAAGGGTTTGAGTTTGATTATATGATTTGGGGAGAAAAAAGATCTGCAGGGGATTAGAATTTATAAGCCACTAAAGATTGGTGCATGAGCCTTCCACTAGGGAAGCAAGTTCAGATTATCCACTAGGGATATGAATTTGATTTAGCTTGATTTATGATTGTGTTCTAGGCTCCACTAGGGGGCTAAATCGATTTGCACCTTGTTGGGGAGAAGTTTGATTTGATTTAATCGATGGGCATCCACGGGGGATAAGAATTTGATTTGCTTGCTTATGATTTGGGACTCAACTGGGGAAAGGATATGATTTGATTTTGTGGGCACATTTGCTGGAGATATGAGCTTGGATCCGTTGGGGATGAGGTGAATTTGATTTATGTCTTTCTTCAGTTTATTTGGGGAAGTATCCACTAGGGATAAGAATGGATGAATTTAATTCATACTCCATTGGGGAAGGATGGTGGAATTAGTAAAATGGACCCTATCAGTGTGTGATGGATCTACTAAAAAGGGGTTATATCAAATATGTCCTATCTCAGATTTACAAATCCAAAGGGATAGTCTACCAACCACGAGGTAGGACTAACAAACTTAAGGGGTTCCTTTCAATGTGCAATGGTCAACTCAGGAAGAAATCTTGTGGACTTAAAGCTTCTTAAATAAAGAACCACTGGGGTGATCGATTGATAACACAGTAAATCAAACCCAACTTAAGGCGACTATTGAGTGAATGCCACTATGGACTCATATCAACTCAAAAATAGTCACAGTTAATTTTATTTTAAATAGACCCTGTCAGTATTCTATGGATCCACTAAGAAGGGGCTAATATTAGTCTAGTCTTATCTTAAATTTATATATCCAAATGTATAGTCTATCGGCCACAGGGTAGAGCTAACAAACCTAAGGGGTGCCTTTCGGTGTGCAATGATGAAGTCAGAAAGCTTATAGACTTACATCTTCCTAAATAAGGAACAACTAGGGTGATCGATTGATAGCACAATAATTTGAACCCGACCCAGGGCTGCCCGTCGGTGTGCAAAAATTGTGCTAGAGAGAATGTGTAATAGACTTATATCTTTCAAAGCAAGGATGATCGTCAGGGTGACCTGTTGGTGGCATAACAAGTTGAGCCCGACCTAAGGGCGACCACTGAGAGAGTGCTGCCTAGTAATTTATCTCAACTAGAGAGTAGTCAAGTGATTCCTATAGATAGTTTTGCTGACATTACCCTAAATATAGGATGCTGGGAAGGTATCGCTGGGGGTGTCCTAATCCATAGAATATATATATATATATATATATATATATATATATATATATATATATATATATATATATATATATCGTGAGGACCACAGAGAAGGGGTTTATATTATCCCTAGTCCTATCTCAGACTTATTGGACCAAAGAAAAATCTACATATCCACAAGATGGATTCTCCGACCACAGGGGTGGCTACTAAACAAGGGGGATTGTCAAATCTAAGAGTAACTTGGGGAATGTCTAAATTTGGTCGCTAAGTACGTGATTCAAAAAGAATTCCCACAGGGGAGGTGCCACTAGGGGCTTTATCCTGGATCCTATAAAAAAGCTTGTAGGTATAAGGTGGCCGACTCTAGGAGAAAGCTTATAGACTTACATCTGTCATGTTTGGTGTATTCATTGGGTGGGTCGCTGTCTGCATAGCAATAACCAACCAACCTAAGGTGCCCGTCAGTTTGTGATGATCAATCTGAGAAAAAGGCTTGTAGACTTACATCTTCATAGATGAAAATGATCATCGGGATAATCTATCATCGATGGGATAAATTCTATCTGACCTAGGGCGACTACCAATTGGGGAGTCCCATGTAAGGACTGGGCCAAGACTTGAAGTAGTCAGGAGGAAAGGAGCCACTAGGGGACTTATCCTAAGCTTCAAATATACTCGATAGAATCAGTGCATGATAGCTAGTTCAAGAAGAAAGTGTGTAGGCTTACATCCTCTTAAATAAAGTTAACATGAGGTACCGGCTGCGCAGTAAGGCCTACCAAACTAATATGGTGCTCGTCAATTTGCAATGGTCAAGTTAAGAAGAAATCTTGTAGGCTTACATCTTCCAGATGAGGAACAACTGGGATGACACACTAGTAAGGTAGCATGTCAGCCCGACCTAAAACATCTAATAAGTATGAGTTTTGATATGTGGTTTTGTGTTGTTGTTATGTTACTAAAAGATAGGACATTGCTTGGGTTTCTCACACCTATCCTAAACACATCATGGTGAATTTGTAAACAAAGGTGTTTCTCAACACATGAAGGGATGGGATTTGAGATGAAAAGAACTTTTATTGATATTTATTTTAAAATAAGATTTATGGATAATATTTATTTAATTAGAGCCCATTGATTGGAAGCATTGGGTGCTCTCCCTTACAATTTATAAGCTAATAAGATCCTCCTTGGTAGGCCTTCTCTATGGAAAAAAGGCATTCCCAAGAGGGTTCAAACTTGCCTCCCATCTTTCAACGAGCAACAATTGGTCTCCTTAGAACTAAAATATGCTCTCCTACTTGAAAAGCTTTAGGACGGACCAACTTATCATGAGCTTGAATCATTTTGGCTTTGTACAACTCAAGGTTCTAGCATGCAAGGAGGCGTCTCTCCTTCAAACCTTTGAGCTCTTCTAACCGTAACTTTACATTCTACTCTATTATGATCATACTACCCACAGCTATCCTTAATGATAGGAGTTGGACTTCTAATGGTAGAACTGCTTTAAACCCATACACCAAGGAGAAAGGGGTTGATTGAGTTGGAGTTCTATATGTGGTGCGGCAAGCCCACAAGGCTTCAACTAACTGCTCATTCCACTATGGCTTATTATCGTCGAGCATCTTCTTTAATATCTGAATGAGAGTTTTGTTGAAGGCTTCTACTAAGCCATTTTCCCTCGGGTAGTAGATGGTAGAATATCTCCAACCTATACTATGTCTCCAGGCAAATCTATTAATTTTAGTGCTCTTGAATGCAGTACCATTATCGGATATAATTTGTCAAGGCACCTTGAACCTATATATGATATGGTTCTTAAAAAACTAGAGCACATGCTGAGTTATGACCTCTTTGAGTGGGATTGCCTCTGCCCACTTGGAAAAGTAGTTGATGGCAGCTATAATGAACTGATGACCCTTGGAATAAAAAGGATCGATCAGACCCACTATGTCAAAACCACAACACTCAAATGGCCATGAGGCTAGGGTAGGGTGTAGAATGTTTGGTGGCTGGTGTAAGACCACACCATGTACCTCACATTGGTGGCATCTCCTAGCTACATCCATGTAGTCTATGATCATCAAAAACTAGTAGTATCTTAGTCTCTTGATCATAGCTTTCATCTTCAGACCGGATTAATGTACTCCACATAAACCTGAGTGTACCTCGATCACGATCTTATGGGCTTCGTGCTTGTCCAAATAGCATAATCACATATGATCAAAAGATTGTCAATATAAGGTGCCATCTACAAGAGCATAGGAAAGGGCTCTCTACTTCACCTGATATGTTAGTGACTTATCTTGAGGTAGTTTTCATATATTTAAATCATCCATGAATGGTTATCTTTAATCCAACTCATTATCTTTTTTGCAATGACAACCTCCCCTTCAAGAGAGAGTCTCTTGATGAGTTGAGTGTCAATAAGAGATAAGACTTGTCTATTTTGGACTCTTATTGGTATGAACTCATCTTCCAGACATGCCAACCCCTTGGCAAGCTTAACTAATGCATCTTCTACTGCGTTCTCTCCTCGAAGAATCTTGTAAATGATAATCTCTGGGATTTAGGCCAACAACTCCATAGTATACTTGTGGTAGTGATGGAGCTTAAGCTTTAGAACTTTGTAAGACCCAGCAATTTGGTTGATGACTAATTGAGAATCCCTGAAGATGTTGATACTTTGGATGCATAGCATAATGGCTAACTCTAGACTGGCAATCAAAGCATCATATTTAGCTTCGTTGTTGGTGCATAGATTGGACAGATGATATGAAAATCTCATCACATCACGATCTAGAGTTAGGAGAGCTATTCCCACTCCTATCTTTTATGAAAGAGTAGATCGTGGTTCTTCTCCCTTTTGAAAGAAAGTCGCACCATCAAAATACATCTCCCAATGGTGAATGCTGGTGTCCCCTAAGTTCATGATTTGTTCATCGGGGAGGTCACCACTAAGCGGGGAATTAGTATGAAGTGGGTTTGCTGCTAAGAAATCTGCTATTGCTTATCCTTTCACTGCACAGAGGGGTACAAAAGTAATGTTAAACTCTGACAAAATCATGGACCAATGTGCCAACCGTCTGGATAGGGTCGACCATGTTATGAGATATTGCAATGGATTGATCCTAGAGATCAAGTTCACCTTATGAGAGAGCATGTAGTGTCATAGTTTTTGGGATGCAAAGATTAAAGCAATGCTTTTCAATAGGTGGATAATTTTCCTCAGTAGAAATTAGATGATGACTGAGATAGTAAAGTACATTTTCTTTACCTTCATCATTGGTTTAGGCCAACAAAGTGCCAAAAGATTCATCTAATGTAGCAGTATCTATAATGAGCGACTTGCCCGAAATAGGGGCTGCTAGAATTGGCGGCATCATCAAGTAGTGCTTGATGTCTTTGAATGCATGTTGGCACTTGTCATCCCACTTGAACTTGGCATATTTTCTGACAAGTGCTAAAAATGGTTGGCATCTTCCCGATAGTTTGAAAATGAAGCATCTTAGATATGCCAACTGCCCTTGGAATGATTTGAGTTGAGTTCAACTTTTAGGGGTAACATTTCTCGCTTTGATCATTTTCGGATAGATTTCTATTCCATAGAGTTGGACAACAAACCCAAGGAATTTCCTTAAAGCTACTACGAATGCACACTTTAGGGGATTCATTTTAAGGTTAAATTGTCTTAACTGTTCAAAAACTACTCTCAAGTTAAAGAGATGATCTTCCTTTTATTTACTTTTGACTACAAGATCATCGACGTAATATTCAACTTGATGATGACTAAGTTTGTCGAAGATCTAAATCATGGCCCGCTGCTATGTATCACTGTCATTTGTAAGGCTGAAAGACATGACCCTATAGCAAAAGATTCTGATCGGGATTTGAAATGCAGTATTTCTTTCATCTTTAGGGGCCATCTTTATTTGGGTATAACCAGATGAGCCATCTATGAAAGAGAAGACTGCATGAGATGAGGCAATGTCCACCATCAATTTTGGGATTGGTAGTGAAAAATCATCTTTTGGACATGCCTTATTTAGATCCCTAAAATTGACGCATATCCAAATTTGGTCATTCTTTTTCTTAACTAGAACGACACTGGCCAACCATGTAAGATATTTTTCTTCCCTGATGAAGTCAGCATCGATCAATTTCTTGACTTCAGAAATGACCTCCTGTTCAATGTCTAATCACATGCGTCTAGGAGCTTGCTTAATAGGGATAGCACCAGGCTTTATTGCTTATTTGTGGACTACTACATCAGGAGATAAACTGGGCATCTCTTCATAACTTCATATGAAGCAGTCCTTAAACTCAATCAATAGCATAACTAAGTCATCGATTTTAGTATCACTCAATAATGAACTGATGAATGTCAGATGTAGATTATCTTCAATTCCTAAGTTGATTTCTTTGAGCTCGTTGATGGTTGATCTGATCTACTCTTCAAACTCTGGCAGTGCATCCTTAACTTCAAAGTCATTTGGATCATCTAAAATTTCTAAACACACCTCCTCATATGAGTTAGCATGATTTAAAAAGAAATTATCAGATTCTAAATGATTGGTGATGACTAGGAAATGATTGTCATCATTAGCTGGACCCACTGTATCGAATCCTAGTCTTGGTCTTTATTGAGGATGTCTACTTTGGTTGTCTCATAGCCTATCAAATTATTCTGACCCGTGTTTAGACCAAGTATGTGGGATTAATCTCTTTTTTGCTAAATTAAGAACACAAGGAGAATACTAATCAAAAGGCAATTGTATTAAATTTTTATATGAATCATCCTCAAGTTTTACATCAACTTCCTAACTTGAAGATGATGCTCCCAAAAATAACCTCTGAGTTTTCCCATCTGTGGATGACTTAGGGGATTCCTTAACTACCAAACCCTCAACATTTTGTGAGGAAAGTGGGGTTAGAGCTAAGGTTCCCAACTGATGCTTGACTAACTTATATGTAGAGTTAGATACATTTATGCTTTACTTTAGAGCCTGGTCTTCATGACTATCATGCTCAAATGTCACCTCAAAAGAGATCTACTGCTAAAAAGAGCTAGCCGATGTGCTAACCACATAAGACTCATCCTCTGAACTAGATTTTAAGTCTTTATTAATAGAAGGCGTACTCCTGGTGCTTGGGGCATACCTTCTATTGGGTGGCCAATAAGGAGGCCTTCCACCTCGGGGGCTACCTCTGAACTGTCCTCTGCCACTCCCTGGCGAAGGTCTGGTCATCCTACAGATATGTTCGAATGGAGTAACAAATTGTTGGTGAAATCTAATGTCAGACTCTATATCTTCCCTTGAGTTCATGTCTCTCTCTCTCTCTCTCTTTTATTTTCCTTTTTTTCTTTTTTTTCTTTTATTTTTCTAATTCTTCTTCTTTTTCTTTTCTTTCTTTCTGTCCTTCATGGGGATCTTGACTAGATTCATGAGAGTGGACTTGTTGGTTTTGGGGAAGAAAATAGGTTGCATCCTCATATATCCTGACCTCATGAACTGTTTGTGATCTCCTTTGATGCAGTACTCAATTCCACCTCTCATGAACTTCATGTACTAATGTAGAGAGGATGGAACTGTGTTGTTCTCATGTATCCATGATCTCCTAAGCAAAGCATTGAAAGAGGTATCCGAGTCTATGATATGAAACTTAGCTTCAGTCTTCTAGTCATCTATCTCTAATGACAACACTATAGAGCCTAAGGCCCTCTCGCCTTATTCATTGAATCCTCTCAACATCATCCTCTCCTTTGGAGTTTAGAGATGTCAATCCTTAAGTAAGCAAGAGTTCTTAAACTCATAATATTGACTAATGCACCTTGGTCAACCAGAACTCTTGATAACTTGTATCTGCTAACTTCCACTTTAATGTAAAGAGGATAGTTATGCTTGGTCGTTCCTAGAAGCAAGTCTTCATCACTGAATGTAAATCTTAAGATGTCCTTTGAGTTGTGTGCCTCCTCTTTAGTGGTTGTCAGCTGAGCTAAGCATATCTCTGGATCAAGAAGAGCCTTGACAAGAGATTCCCTCATCTCTTTAGATAAGACAAGGGTGTCATATATGCTTAACTTTGCTAACAAATTTTTAAGATGAGCTAGAACATTGTAATCAACTTTGACTTGGTCCTCCACAAGCATATCCATGGGTGGAGCATCTTGTTGAGGGGATATCTATTCATTGGAAGCAATGACTTGTTTACCTTTATCCTGAGATGCTACCCTATAAGGTAAAATTTTTCCACTATAAGTTGACTTCAGTGACTTCTTGAAATAATGAACTTGTGGAAAGTTCTACCTTCTCATTAGGTATACCTAGAGCTTCTCCTATGGGATCCTCGAAGTCAGTTGACTCCAAGTCAATCTCAAGAGGTGAACCCGATTGATACAAAAAAGGAAAGTCTGATTCTAAATCAAAAGAGAGTGGATCAGAATGACTAGAGCTACCATTATTATTTTCTAGACTTGGAGAGTTTTCAAGAGGAATAAAATCTAGAGTATCAAAAGTGGACAAGTTGTAAGTGAAAGCTTTCTTCATTGATTTCTTTTTAGGTGGAGGTACATGATAGAAATCTAATAAAGTAAGCAGATTAAGGGATTTAATTCCCTTTTCCACAGATACAATGCTCATGCTGGTAGAAGAGGAGCTAGTGGATGAAGAAGCAATACCTGCAACTGTGGATGGAGTGCTGGACTCAGACGGTGGTTGCGCTACTGAATTATAATGGGCAAGTAAGGTGGACTGCTGTTGTTACTGCTGGGTTGTCACCTTCTTCAGGTTGTCTTTGGCAACTTGCAAATCTTCCTTGATGTTGGAGGTTTGAGTTACCTCAAGCACCTGTGAAGAGAGTTTCTTGATCTTAGAAACTACTTTTTTTAGGTTCAGGATAAGAAAATATCCCAACCTTTTTTTGTCTTAAGAGAATCACAGTTTTCCCCAAGAATTACCCTAATAGAACTGGAAGGTTGTTCAAATATGTATTCCTTGGGGATAACTATAGTGCCTGACTTATAGCTACACTCAAGCCAGTCCTTAAAAGTAATACAATCCTCTAAGACATGACTAATCATGTGATGGTAGGGGCAATAGTTAGGATCTTTACTCTTGCCCACTTCCTCCGACCTCTTAGGCTCTAGTAACTGAAAGTCAGGTTTCTTTAAAAGATTTTTAAAGTTTTTGCTAACTACCTCCTTATTGAATAAATATGGCTTATTTAATCTATCACCAAGAGTATGTGGGTAATAGCTACCTTGTGATGGATTGGAATATCGCTACTGGGTATGCTGCTGAGGTGGTGGGAATGGCCATTATGGTGGCTGATATGATGGTAGAGGTGATGGAAAAAGAGTCTGCTGAGCTCAGGGTCTCTTATATTGGACTCTGGATGGCTGCTTCCCTCAATCCACTGACACAACTGTCCATGGCTTCTTCTTGAACACCTTCTATGGCTTAAGCTGAGATGATTGGTTGGAAAAGGGCAACTATTTGGCTTCCTCTTGCTGGCTAGCCATCTTGTTGATTAGTTTCTCAAATATTTGGATGATAAATCCCTTAAGTATGAAGGCGACCGGGCCATGAATATTCTTGAGAAGAATCTCAATGGCATGCTACTCTAACAGCTGCAGCTCGTATTTCACATTCAAGTTGCGCCACTTGAGAATATAATCTACAAGGGACTCATTGGGAACTTGCTTCGCTACAATGAGGTCATTGGGTAGTTCGGCATACCAATCAAATGCAACCCCTGGTAGGCTGCTGACAAAATGTCTAAACAAAAGTGTGTCATTGCCACCAACGTTGCAACAACCATCTCTGAAATATGCAATATGCTGATGAGGATTTCCACTGTCATCAAAGATCTTGAAGGAAGGCGGCACAAAACCCTTAGGATATTGAACTATATCGAATTTCTCTAGGTATGGTCTACCCTTTGGAATGGATGAGCTACCCCTATCTTGTGCCATCGCTTTCCTCACCTTTTGCTCTACCATATGCTTGATATCCTTTTCATGCATGGAGTTTCCAACTGTAACCTTTTTTATGCAAGCTACCAGCATCATCCTCTACGCGAGTGCACCTAGGATGATCTAAATTATGCACTAACTCCGGTCTGTCGGCTACCATGGGAGAAGGTTGTGAAACTGGGGCTGAGATCTACAATGCTAAAACCACTGCCATCAACTACTCTACTTTCTTCTCCATCTTGTCAATGTGATCATCCCTCTACCTGAGCTGGTGGAGGAGGTGTTGAGTCGAGTGAGAAGTGTCACCTTCCTCAAGCATAACACCTTTCTGGCTAAGCTGATCCTGCTATAAGGATCACCGTGTATCAACCATGTGTACTTCAACTATGTCGTCCAACATGTCATCCTCATCAAGATCAAAGTGGACCATATCCTCCTCCTGATCTGAATGGTCACTACCGAGAATCTTCCTTATCTCGACAAAGTAGTCTGATAATATGTCATCTATCGACTGGTCTACTATATCCAACTGAACTGGTACATATACTAGTTGACTGCTAATCGTAGGATTGTGCTCCTCTACCTCTATGCAACGGACACTGCCTACTATCAAGACTTCCTCACTGGGAGGATCAATTATCATGGGGACTATGTCTATGTTGACTCTCCTCTCTCCCTCTATCTACGGTGGTGGTGAGGTGATGACGATGCTCTTGGGTCACCACTCCTTCTTGACCACAGTTGAGGTAGAGGGTCGAGCAGGGGAGCTCGATCTCATCTCAACAAGTAGAGTGGATGGAGTCAGATCCTTGGGCAGTAGTCAGATCATCAATGGGGATGATCTTTACCTGAATTGGGACTTCTGAAGCTTGGCGAGAGTGGTAGATGCTGTAAACTGAATGGGTGATGGTGGATTGTGAGGGGAGCGGTGTCATGGAAACACCGACTGCCTCTCAACTGGAGATCTCCTCAAGTGGTAGACTGTGTCAATAAGAATAATGATGTTTAAATGATCGGCCTTGACAGGGCGACGATCAAGGAAATCTGTCAAGGTGGAGGCTGTTGACTACCTGGCATACCTCTGTTGCTCTCTCTTGCCCTCCTGGGCAGATACTCGAGCCTCCATAGCTCTCTCTCTCTCTCTCTCTCTCTCTCTCTCTGTGGATCTAACCCCTAACACTCTTAGGGATCATGGATCTCAAGTCGAACAAGGTACCAGACTCTGAGCATCCATAAGCTCTGCGAACCTGGCATAGAACAGTCCTAAGTCTAGCGTGAGGCCTCCTATGCTCCCTAGTCGGTGTCTCATAGTATGCTAATGGTGGAGGCGATGCAGCGATCCTCCAGTAGTCTTCCTCTCCATCTAAGGTCGAGAGGGGGTGGAACCTACTGCCACTTAAAAGTGGAGAGGTCTCAGAGGGAGAACCCTCCTCAGCTATATGTGAAGCAGTATCGAGCTCTCTACCTGCCCACTCATGATCCTACTTAATCTTTTGATTTTTGTTGTAGCATTAGGTGCGGGTGAGCAGAGAAAAGCGAGAACTGGAACTTACCTTGAAAGTAGGGGAGCTATTTCAGAGGCTAAGATAGCCTTTCCCTTTGGGGTGACCAAAAAGGATGTAGCAGCCTCACCGAGCTGGCGGCAGGCAACCGAATGGGCCTGCATCAAGTAGCTAACACCGACAGAATGGGGTGTGGAAACCGCTACGACCTTCCTCTTTAATAAGAGAAACTCAGAATTAGATGGAATATCCAAGTGGATGAATGGCGTATGTCCCGCCACCTCCTCCCTACTAACAGTTGTGAGGATTGTCCCCTCACAAGTAATCTAGACCCCCTCAAAACCACAGTCAAAGTAAATTAGGTGTGAGGTATCAGTCATGGTGAGATTGGCCTGATCTATGGCCAAATACACCAGAGGGGAAAGAGAAAATAAACTTGCTAGGAGTCATGATCACAACATTGACTTCAGGCTGAAAGACTGACTGTGCTGAAATCACAGCATTTATTTAAAATGTAACTGAATCAGACCGCTGCCTTAATATTTTATTTTCAATCATTGAATTTTAAACTTAATTTGAAATTTGAACCCACACTTAACAAATTTAGGTATATTAAGTGGGGTTCATTGAATTTTTGGAGAGATTTTTGATATTTGGAGGAGAGGATTTGTCATATGATTTAGATTTAGAACTCATACTCAACCAATTTAAGTAGGTTGAGCAGGGTTCAAATTTTTGGAGAAACTTTGGAGATATATATGTTGTATGTCTTATTTGAAAATTTTATTTGGAAAATATTTACTTAGCAAATTTAGGTATGCTAAAAAGGTTTTCAAATATATGTTTGAAAATTTAATGAAAATATTTTTATTTGTAATGATTGGTTATGTTTATGATATATGTTGATTTGATTTGAAAGTGGGGCTTCTTACTTAACAAATTTAGTATGTTAAGTAGAGGTCAAATGTGTTTGATGTATGTGTTGATTCAAAAATGAGGCTCTTACTTAACAAATGTGGTATGTTAAGTAAGAGTCAAGTGCATTGTGATTTGAAAATGAGACTCTTACTTAACAAATTTGGTATGTTAAGTAGGAGTCAAATGTATTGTGATTTGAAAATGTGACTCTTACTTAATAAATTTGGTATTTTAAATAGGAGTCGAGTGTATTGTGATTTTAAAATGAGATTCTTACTTAATAAATTTGGTATGTTAAGTAGGAGTCAAGTGTATTAATGACTTGTGAAAATGAGACTCTTTCTTAACAAATTTGGTACGTTAAGTAGGAGTCAAGTGTATTATGAGTTTTGAAAAATGGAAATCTATTTAACAAATTTAGCTATATTAAATAGAATTCAATTTATTTTTATGATTTGATTTTTTTTTTAATGGGGACTCTCATTTGACAAATTTGGGTATGTCAAATGGAGTCCAAATGTGTTTTGATGTTTAATATTTTGGAAGATAAAAATTTTATTTGATAAATGCAAGTGTGTTAAATAGAATTCAATTTGTTTTGATTTTCCAAAAGAAAAGGGAACCCCTATTTGACAAATTTAGGTATGTCAACTGGAAGTTCAACTATATTTTAATTTTTGTGTGTGATTTCTTGCTCTTGAAAAGAAGGAAGCTCCAATTCTAGCATATATGGAATATACTAAGTGGAGTTTCAATTTTATGTTATGATCTTATTTAAAAATAGAATCTTCATTCAATAAATTTGGGTATGTTGAATGAATATATCCATTTTCAAAAGTGTGTTTTTGAATGAGGGATTTTAAAAGTTTTTTATTTTGATTTTGAAATGAACCTCCATGTAATAATTATAGGAATTGTTAAATGAGGTTTGGTTATATTAGTTTTGTGCTTTTTAAAAATTTCTTATGAATTTTGTGCAAATCTTTTATTATGTGAATTTTAAAAAAGTGCTTTTGAAAGAGTGCTATTTTGTAAAAGGGGTTTATTTTCTTAAATATAAGATGAACCTTGCCTCACCAAGCTAGTGGTAAATAGGTTTTAAATTTTTGTCATTGCTTTTTATTAGTTAATTTTATCTTTCACCTATTAGGGGACCCAATAGGGGTTTCAAGACCTACAAGGAGTGATGTCCTAAAACCTAGAGGATGTTGGCTAGCTTTGCTTAAGAATGAAATAAGCTAAGTGCCAATGGAAGGAAAGATAGTCTTGGACTCATATGAAATACAAGTCCGCTATCGATACTTGGAGACAATAATTTTTTACTAGAGATGGAGAGAAGAATCATCCCTAACGAAGGTGCTAGAAAAATCTTTGGTGTTTATTTTTGATATGTGTGTGTGGGGGACATCACATAGATCTGAGGGTGTACTTATTAAGGTGATTGGGTACGACATCAAGGAATGGTGCACTATCTCAAAAGATAGAAATCACTATCCTATAATGGACATAATCACCTAATAAGGACTCCAAAGGCATGATGGGTCTTCGAATATACCAGAGATATTTTTCTTACTTTACATGGATAAATAAAACAGGGTTTATTTAAATCGGGTTCTAAAGTTCCATATGGGGGAAAGCCCCCATTGTTAATTACATCATAAGGAAAGTGAATTTCTTAGGAATACTCTCGTTTAATGTAAACAATTATTATCTCCAAAGATTTCAAAGATAGGACTATCAATAAATTAGTTATACTTGAAAAATCAATCAGAGTAGATCAAGAAGGAGATACTTATTATTGAAGCCAAAGGAGATGAGTACGAAACATTCATGACATTAGGAAACCTAGTGGGCATTCGAACATATCCTATGGTTAGGCTTTATATGTATGAAATTGAGAAGAATTATATATTTAAATTAAAATTTTATTAGAAGGCAAGGGCTTTTAATCCCACAATACAAGGTTGTGGGAATACCTAAGAGGTGAGGACTTATGCTTATAGCCCGGGGGAAAATAGAAATCTTAGATCCTAAATCTAGGGAGCTTTAGCAAGGTCTAAAGCACGTCCTAAATCTAAGCAAAGATGGATATATGATTTACCTCTACAAAAGACAGTAAATCATCTGACTGCTGGACTTATAACTGCCTGGAGTGGCAGCCAACTAACTCCTTTTACACTTTAAAATCATGTAGGCAAGTCATATAATTTTGTAAGATAGTTAGGTTGTTATTATTTAGAAAGAAATTATAGTCCTTAAACCAACTCACTAAGAGACTAGAGCATGAGTAGTATGAACAATGACTTAGTCTAATGCAAATAATTTCAATTTTTATTTGATTTTGGGCTCTTTAATTTGATAAAGGCTATAGGATTTTTATATGTCTAAATGCATGATGAAATGAGATTATTTTCTAAATCAGAGAGAAAGAGGTATTTTTCACCATAGGGAAAACCCTCAAAGGTCAAGTCTTCCCCTATTGTGTAAGGATGAAAACCCTCTCTTAGTAAGAGTGAAGCAATATTGATACATGATATTAAACATATAATATTTAGCTAAGGGGTTGCTAAATCTTTTAGTTATCTTGATTTTATGCCTAGGTTTTATGTGAGGTTATGAGTTATTTAGAAAATTTAATTATGAGTTGTAGTATGGGTAGAAAGTTTATTTTTTCCTAAGAGCCTAATCGGATCCAGGCCGCACATTAAATCACTATATATGTAAAAAAAACTAAGAAGAGGCAGGTTGTTTCTATTGCACAATTATAAATAAAATATCAAATAATTTATAAATCCAACGTAAAAGAATAAAAGATCGGTGCGGTTGGGAACCACCGTATAACCCGAAAAAAAGGGTAGCCGAGCTCTACCCTTATACAACCTAGTATATGAAAGAATAATTACAATTATAAATGATAAATATTATGGGGGTCTTCATATCTTCACTTCTTTCCTCCTTTGACTTGATTTGGATGTGCTTGCTTCAAAGGCATCACAGGGCCTCCTAGGACAAAGCCTTCTAGCCACTGCTCATCCTAATCTCCTATAACACTAATCCTAATTTCTAATGCAAAATTATATTAAAAATAGGAAAAGTAAATCTAACTACATCTGTAAAATATATGTTAGCTAAACACACTATATAACCCAAGCAGATATATGAATAATTTGGACTTAGCACCCTACATATGGGTAACAAAGTCCACATATCCTAATTTAGATTATGCTTAGGGGTTAAGCAACCTACAAAAGATAGCATTTTTATTTATTTAAAGCCCCCCTTAAGCAAAATCTCTTGGCAAAAATATGATTAGGCTAATCACGGCTTGACATATAGTCTACGAAGCATACACCCTAACATCCAGTCTAAAACAATACATCATAAAACAAAACATACATCACTCTATGCATCGCTCTAATATAAAACTAGAAGTAGTGATTTAATTCTAAAGTGTGTGTATTAAGTCTTGTATGGTATACCTTAACTAAGCTTTGTTGTAATTTTCTAAGTATGAAAGGATTTAATTATAAAGGATGGTTTCACTTTAAGTGACTTAATTGATTTATAAGTTTTACTTAATGTTTTCTTTTATTCTATTTAGTTTATACTTTGCAACTAAGTGTTATAAAGAGAAGGAATGATAGGATTACTCTTTTTTATCCCTATTTTAAGCCACATATTCTATCTTAAGCCATATTTTATTTTATGTAATAGAGCTATATTATTTTTTATATGCATGTCAGACACATGGTAAATTATACTTATAATATATCTCTATTACATAAAATATAATTATTATTAAAAATATAGGATATGAATATATATTTAATAACATATTTTAATTTTTATATATTAAAAATTAAAGAAAACATAAAAAATAAACAAAATAAATAGGATATCAAGAAGAATAAATAAATGATATGATTAATCTTTTAATCACAACATATTGTATACTACCTATTTTACTAAGCTTGAGAAAAGGTGCTCAACACTCAACGTAGTTGCATTTGGAGGACCTCAGGCAATCAGGCTTCTACTTTCTGGTCGAGAGTACAGTTGTGTTTGATGTAATGAGCAGTAATTTTATATTTAGATTTTAATAATATAATATTTTATAATATTAAGTTAATAAAATATTATGTATTCTTATATATTAATATATATAATACTTCATAATTAATATATAATATTTATAATTAATATATGTTAACTATGTATTAAATTTGAATGTAAAAATTACATTTAGATTTTGCATATAATAATTAGGAAAATAAAAAATAAGAAATAAAAGTATATGTAGATAAATATATTTAATATTAGTCTTTAATAAAATTTTAATTAAATTATTCAGGCGCATTTATTTTTTATATTTATTTAATTAGACACATGAGTTGTATCCGAGGTACACACCATCCAAAATAAATGCATTAGGACTCAAATTTGAAACAGCTACTTCTTTCCCCCAAAAAAAAAAAAACTTCACTCATAGAGGAAAAGTTATTACGATGCGGATACGTCCAAGACTCAATCAAATTTTTTCTTTTTTTAAAAATTTTAAAAAAATAATTGGAGCCTTCTGATTGGAGTGTGCACGGTACAGAGTCCACACATAATAATCTCTCATGAGGGATAGCTTAATAATTTAATATGTCAATACAACTCACTTTCATTTGGATTCTCTCCTGGTTTCTCCCTCTAAACCTTCTTCAATAAAAAGTGTTGTGTGCTAGAAAATCAGTTGCGGTAGAGTGAAAATTTCCGCCTTAATCTTGTTGTGAAATCCAGTACACACACAGGTATTTAAAGAGTGAACAAGAAAACTCCAGAATTTTTATGTGGAAAATCTCGAAAAGAAGAAAAAATCACGGGGCCTAGCCCACTAGAAATCTTCTACTATGTATTTATTTTGGAGTACAAGTTTTCCCGATACGGGATTACAGAATTGTATATGATAAGGGTTGACAATGAGAATCCCAAAATTAGGCAACAACAGCCATATAGTAATGGTGAACAATAGGGGTCAGCGACCGACGATGAAGGTCATCGGGATGGTGACCAGCGAAGATGACCGTCGAGGGTCAGCGGCGGTGACCGACAATGGCGGTCTGCAGCGGTGACCAACGTCGGTAGTCAGCGATGATGGTTGACGACAATGACCGGCGACGCGGGATGGCGGTAGTGGTCGGCGGTGATGACTGGCGACAGAGATTGACGATGGCAAGGATCAACAGCAGCGGCTGACGGCGGTGGTTGGTAACTAACGGGAGTGATCGGCAACCGTCGAGTGGTGGCACAATTATGCCTGGAGGATTTTCAAGCTTTAGAGCTCTCTCCTCTCTCTTGCTTGGCCTCCCTCATATGAAGAATGAGGGGCTATTTATAGATTGGAGGAGTGGCGTCTCTGTAAATATATACAAAATCGAAACCACTCCTCTCCATCGGATGGCTCAAAATGATTCCTTTGATCATTTGATGTATTTTAAGTATTTGAATGCTTAAATGAAGTCATAATTATAAGATCTTAGGCTTGTTAGATTCAGCTCGTCGAGATGCTCGATTTAACTATAAACACTCTATATTTAAGAGCTATCTAGAGATTTAATTGACATCCCAAAGTTTTTAATGATATTTTAAGTGCTTAATCTCGACCAGTTTCAACTTAGGATCAACTTGCTTTTGACATCAAGATTCATACTTCGACTAGTGGTATTTTAAGTGTCATATCAGTTTCCCCTATTTTTGGATGACATTATCTCAATCATCCAAAAATATATAGGCCAAATACTTGAAAATAACAAATTCTGCAATGAAATTTGTAGGTCCATCAACCATATATTTTGAGAGAACAGATCTCCATGTGAGCACAAGATTATAATCACGGAAGCGGGCGCAGGGCCGCGGACATATGTGGATACGCGCGGGCACAAGATTTCAGAGTTATGGACCATTCGGCAAGCACGGCGCTTGCCCTGCGCGGTCGGGTTCAAGTCGCTGAACGGCATAATAATGGAGGCACGCTAACCGTCGGCACACGGCACGCACATCGCGCCTACGTCACGCAGTCTAGCCGCTGGCCTGAGTTCGGGTCGCACGGAATGGCGGAATGCGCGGAACGGGCTGGCCGCGGGGGGCTGACACGCTGGCAACGGCCCATGAGTGTTTTTTGTCCGTTTTGACCCATTTTTGCCCATTTTGGGCGGTTTTGAGTGGATTTTTGTAGTTTTTATTTGATTTTTTACCTTTTTGTCCCTATAGGGGGTCTATAAAAATCCACCTAGGGCCAAGGGAGAAGGCACACTCCTCATATGCTGGAGTGTCCCTCTTCTTCTTAAGAGGAGGTCGTTTAGAGGCGGTCAAGGCCCGTGGTACATACGTCATGGTTCCAGTTTTTTCTCCAAAGAGGCGTCAACTGTACTCATTAGACCGACCGAGCTCGGAGGCGATCAAGGCCCGCGGTACATACATCGTGTCTACAGTTTTTTCTCGAAAGAGGCATCAACTGTACTCGTCGGATCGACCGGGTTCGGAGATAATTATTGGCGATGATAACTGGAGACGGGGGTTGACAGCGATGGCCGATGATAGAGGTCGGCGTCGGTGGTCGACGGCAATGCCCGGCGATAGTGGTCGACGAGGATAACCAGCGACGATGGTGGTAAACGATGGATATGGCCAGCGATGGTCGGCGGTGGTGACAGGCGACGGTGGTTGCTAACGGGCTCGATAAGAATCGGCGATAGCCGGTGGTGACCGTGCCTAAGTCGGGAATGATCAGCGATGGTGGTGACCACGGAGATTGCTCGATGGTCGCGAACGGTGACCGCGACGGTGATTACGGGTGATCGGGCTGGCGGGTGGCGGTGACCGGCGATGGTGGTCGGCGACGGTGACCGATGATGGTGGTTGGCAGCCGACGAGGATCTTTGACATATCTGAGGTTGTTTGTCAAAGTGTGACTCGATGATGTTAACCTATATGGAAGAGGTCGAATTGAATCCGTTGAGGATTTTTGACCTATTCGAGGTTGTTTGTCAAAGTGTTACCCAATGATGTTAACCTGTATGGAAGAAGTTGAATTGAATTCGCTGAGGATTTTTGACCTATCCGAGGTTGTTTGTCAGAGTGTGACTTGATGACGTTAACATGTATGGAAGAGGTCAAATTGAATCCGCTGAGGATTTTTGACCCATCCGAGGTTGTTTGTCATAGTGTGACTCGATGACGTTAACCTGTATGGAAGAGGCCGAATTAAATCCGTGAGGATTTTTGACCTATCCAAGGTTGTTTATCAGAGTGTTACTCGATGACGTTAACCTATATGGAAGATGTCGAATTGAATCTGCTGATGATTTTTGACCTATCCGAGATTGTTTGTCAGAATGTGACTCGATGATGTTAACCTGTATGGAAGAGGTCGAATTGAATCCGCTGAGGATTTTTGACTTATCAGAGGTTATTTTTCAGAGCGTGACTGATGACGTTAACCTATATGAAAGAGGTTGAATTGAATCTGTTGAGGATTTTTGACCTATCCGAGGTTATTTGTCAGAGTGTGACTCAATGACTTTAACCTATATGGAAGAGGTCAAATTGAATTCATTGAGAATTTTTGACCTATCTGAAGTTGTTTGTTAGAGTGTGAGTCGATGACGTTAACCTGTATGGAAGAGGTCAAATTGAATCACCGAGAATTTTTTTGACCCATTCAGGTTGTTCGTGAGATTACCGCTGACGCAACCTGCATGGAAGAGTCGAATTGAATTACCTCAAAACATCCGTTTGTGGTTGTATCCAAAGTTGCTCCTTAACCTTGGTCTTATTTTTCCATGAGTATGATTGGAAAATCATAATTTGCAAAGCTATACCTCTTCTCAATGTTGAAATATCCTCCAACTTCGACTTGTTTCTTGGGATGGTAATCGATTAGATGCTTAACATATTAACATGGGCAATCTTCTGAGATTAAGAGTTACCCCCAGTTTTCGACAAAATCTGAAGGAACGAAGTTTGATGAATCTTCATTCTTCGCTTGCGCTCCTAGAAAGTTTACGCCTTAGCCTTGTTGTGAAATCTAGCACACACACATGTACTTAAAGAGTGAACAAGAAAACTCCAAAATTTTTACGTGGAAAATCTCGAAAAGAAGGAAAAATCACGGGGCCTAGCCCAGTAGAAATCTTTCACTATGCATTTGTTTTGGAGTACAAGTTTTCCCAATATGGGATTACAGAATTGTATATGAGAAGGGCTAACAATGGGAATCACAAAATCAGGCAACAACAGCCATATAGTAATGGTGAACAGCGGGGGTCAGCGACTGACGATGAAGGTTGTCGGGATGGTGACCGGCGAAGATGACCATCGATGATCGGCGGCGGTGACCGCGGTATCATGATGATAACGATGATGGTTGACGGGCGATGACCGCGACGAGGGTCGGCATGGGTCGGGTGACGACCGCATGAGATTGATGACGAAGGATCGCGGGCCGACGGCGGGCGTGGTTGGTAACAACGGGGTGGTCGGCGACCGTGGCGGTGGCACGATTATGCTTGGAGGATTTTCAAGCTTTAGAGCTCTCTCCTCTCTCTTATTTGGCCTCCCCTCATATGAAGAATGAGGGGCTATTTATAGATTTGAGGAGTGGCGTCTCTGTAAATACATGCAAAATCTGAACCTCTCCTCTCCATCGAACGGCTCAAAATGATTCCTTTGATCTTTTGATGTATTTTAAGTATTTGAATGCTCAAATGAAGTCAGAATTATGAGATCTTGGGCTTGTTAGATCCAGCTCGTCGAGACGCTCGATTTAACTATAAACACTCCATGTTTAAGAGCTATCTAGAGATTTAATTGATATCCCAAAGTTTCCAATGATATTTTAAGTGCTTGATCTCGACCAGTTTCAACTTAGGATCAACTTTCTTTTGACATCAAGATTCGTACTTCGGACTAGTGGTATTTTAAGTGTCATATCAAGAAGAATGAATTGTCTCCCTTCTTCTTCAAATCTCCTTCTCCCTACTGATTTTACTGATTATTGTTCCTTCTTCCCTTTAAAAATACAGCATAATCCTCATTATTTCTCATCACCTCCATACCCTTATCTAAGCTGTAAGCGTTCCTCTATTGCTTCGAACTCATCCGCTTCCCTTCGGAGAACAACAATCAGGCGAGCTCATGGAAAGACAGTCAAATACAATCTCTGAAGAAATTTTCTAATTATTTTATTAAATATCACCTTCTTCTAGCAAGAACATCTCTGCATATCCTAATAATAATTTAAAAAAACAAATATATATATATATTAGGATATGTTGATAGATATTGTATTAAGATAATGTTTATTTCATTACATTTGTTCATAAAATCAGTAGATAATTAACTTATTCTCTTATGATTCTCATACAATTTTTCATGTTTATATTTATGAACTTATGATACTTTAATCTAATAAATTAATTTGAATTTATTTATTTTTTCTTGCATACATTAGTTAATTTTTATCAAAAAAATCTTATATATACCTGATGAGATTTATGTTGAAATTAGGAAAATCTCAATCAGGAATTTCATTTCCTTTATAATATTTTTATCATAATTATACTTATGAAGATATCTAGCTAATAATTTAGTTAATATTATCTAATCATTTAATTATATTATATAATACTTTAATTATACCAGTTTTACATCTTTTACATCTCATTTGCATATTATTCATAAACATTGGGAGAAAATATTATCTTAATTTTGTATAAAACTGTCTCAAATAGAAATAAAAAATGTAAAAGATGTATGAGATTTTATGTGAAAAAAAAAATGTCTAGCATAATTAAAATGATTCTACAGATGTATATCATAAATCATAAATTATGCCTTTTCTCATATTTGGGTAAAGCATTCATTTAATATGATTTGTCAGAATGGATTATACAGTGGCAATTGAAAGAGACTTGAGACATTGGAGTTGTCTTTAAATGATTATATTATGGTTTATTCAATTATTTTATTTTGAGGAGATTAGACCATGGAACAAAAAGTCTAGTATAACACTCAAGTTGATGTTGAGAATAAAAATATGATACTATGCATCAAATTGTCGTTGGAGTGCATCAATATTATGATTGGAAGCAAGTATCGACATTGATGTTAATAGCATGTACCAATCTTATAGATGAAGATATGTGTTGATGACATGCATCAACTTTATAGGTGATAGCTTGAATAGATAATATATACCAATACTATTAATGATGATGGGCAATGAGATTGATGGTAATCAGTATTGATGTTGATGAAATGTATTGAATGAAGTTAGTAGGCACTGGTGCAAGTTTCTTTGGCATGAATTAGCTTTATAATTGATGATGTTCATCAATATATATATATATATATATATATATATATATATATATATATATATATATATATATATATATATATATATATATATATATATATATATATATACATATATATATCTGAATTCTTTGCCTCATCAAGAATCTCTTTGCATGTAATTTTCTTCCTAGTTCCAATTAATTTATCGTGGATAAATTTTTTATTTATCGATAGATTTATTGGTTAAAAGATACAAAGATGAGAATGGTTGCTACAAGCCTTCTGTATTCCATGACACAAACGGAATGTTAAGCCTCTATGAGGCTTCATTTCTTGCTATGGATGGAGAAGATGAACTTGATGAAGTTAAGGAGTTTGCTCTGAAACAACTAAATGATCATATAAGATCAAACTGTTCAGCAAATCCAATGCTTTCACAACACATAGCCATGGCCTTGGAGCTTCCCTTCCACCATAGAATTCCAAAGCTTCAAGCTCAAATATTCATGGAGCATGCTCGCGACATAACAGTGGCAAATTTGGACCAAACTGTGCTCGAATTGGCTCAACTGGACTTCAACTTGACCCAAAGCATCTACCAAAGAGAGCTCAAGAAGATTGTATCGTATGTATAGTCTGTTTCTTTTATATATATATATATATATATACATATATATTGCCAATGAAAATTTATTTATTGTTATAATTATTTAGATGGTGGGCAAAGATAAGTAATGCCGCTGGTGGTAAGTTTAGTTTTGCAAGAGAATGGCCAGTGGAGAGCTACTTCTTGGCAGTGGGTTTGGCTATTAAACCTCAGTTCTCAACATGCCGAAATGAATTCGCTAAAGCGATATGCTTCGTAAAAGTTATAGATGATATCGATGACATCTACAGTTCTCTGGACGAGCTTCAGCTTTTTACTGATGCTGTTGATAGGCATAATTTCAAAAAATTTTCTAAATTTAATTTGTATGTTTTTTTTTTTTTGCTAAAGAGTATAGAACAATGATGATGATGATGATGATAATGATATATATATATATATATATATATATATATATATATATATATATATATATATATATATATATATATATAGCAAAATCATGGAAGAGAAGGGGTTGCATGTTCTTCCACATCTTAAAAGAGCGGAAGTAATTATTATTTGTAACTAAACCCAAAAATCTTTAATTTCTAGTTATAACGTTCGCCTACTATGGTTTAAAATATTTTTTTTTTATTTCAGTGGTCAGATTTATGCAAAGCGTATATGGTGGAGGCAAGATGGTATTATAGTGGATATATCCCTACATTTGAGGAATATTTAGATAATGCATGGATTTCAGTTGCAGCCCCTTTAGCCTCAGTTATGGCACATTGTCTTAGTGAAAACTTAACAAGTCTATCACTTGAAAGCATCGAGTTCTATCCAGGCATTGTTCGCCAGTCATCTACTATTTTTCGGCTTTACAATGATTTCGGAACTTCAAAGGTAATTAAATTTCAAATGAAAAAAATAGAATATTCTGATATATTTTCTATGGCATATACTTAATTTCACGTAGCACATATTATCTTTCAATATTATTAAATTATTAGATATAAATTACTTGTATTATCATTAATTATATTTGTCTTTAAAATTTAATTATATTATCTAATAATTTAGTTATATTGAGTGATAATAAGTGACAACTGACAAGTCAAGGATACATGTAATAAAATTAATCTATATCATCCTAATACAAAACTTTAGAATTTTTGCCTCTCAAAATTGAAAAAATAAATAAATTTTTAAAATTTTTAATTATTGGTGAAGAAAATTAAATATATTTTTGCATGCATGTAGGGTGAGCTCGGAAGGGAAGATGTTTCAAAATCCATCGAATGTTAATATGAAAGAGAAGCATGTTTCAGAATTGGAGGCACATGAATGCATGAAGAATATTATATATAAATGCTGGAAAGAACTGAATAGTGAATGGATGAAGGCGTCAACGTATGAAGAAACCTTCAAAATGGTTGCAATAAATTTGCCAAGAGTTGCTCGCCTTTTGTATCTACAATCAAATGATAGGAATCTCGGTGAGCTTAACTTAGAGAAAGTGAAGGACAGTGTCATCTCACTTCTCCTTGAACCTATTACATTTAAAGAAGGTTGATTAATGGTCAGTTGTGTTGGCATAATTTGTTTGTAGATGAAAATTGAACTAAAATTCGTGAATAATATTATATATATATATATATATATATATATATATATATATATATATATTGTTTCTAGTTTGGAATGCAAGACATTTCTAAATATATGATTGTTATGGGTGAGAGATCAAATTGATTGAGATTGAGATGTAGGGGGCATTTGGTGGGTTTCGGTACAGCATCATACTACAGTATCATTTGGAGTACCATATTTAGCCTACGTTTTGAAGAATATGTGATGAGAATATTGCATTTTTCAATTTTACTTGGCTCTCTATGGTGATGACCAGAAAGTTACGATTTGATTTTTTAAAAATAAAAAATTAAAAAAAAAATTTTGTTAGCCCCACCATAATTTTCTAAACATCAAATTCTTCTACAGTATCTCTACAATTACTTTTTAAAATAATTGCAGTTGCCCCAAACAGACATGTATCTTATGATCTTAACAATAATTGATCAATCACATGCATAAATATATAAATAAAGTTAAAAATATGGTCACAATTTTTATGCAACAAATATAGAAAAGAAAAAGTATTAGTCATAAGGTATTGACTAATTAAATTAGTTTCTACTAATGAAAAAGAAGTTATTATATTACTCTTTTTTATAATTGGATAATACATGATTATAATGTTGAAGAATAAATTGTTATTGCTGTTGTCTTTAGCAGTTATTGATTTCAATATCTCTAAAATATACTATTGATGATTAATAGTAAATATTATAAATTTATAGTGATTGATTTTACCATAAATTATTGTTGTTGTCCTCTTGTAATTGAAATATGATAATATAACATGTCTTTAAGTTGACCTAGCCAGATCACCTTGACCATGTTGACCCATATCCATGTAAGAGCTACTAAAGAATGATTGCAATATCTCATCATTTTACTATGGATATGCTATCTCTTCAAGAGATCATTTTCCACAAATGATTCGTAAAAATTGAGGGCGTGAAAATTTTATTACATTTCTAAGAAAAATTAAGTGCCTCTTCGAGAAAAAAATTCATTTTATATTTTTATATTATTTTTAAACATAATTTCCTTAAGTTTATTTTTAAGTGTTTTTTACATTTTATTTTTAAATAAATCTCATTATTTTTAAAAATACTTATTGTTTGTTAGAAAATCAATTGCGGTAGAATAAAAGTTTATGCCTTAGCCTTATAATGAAATCTAGCACACACAGATGTATGAAGAGAGAACGAGAAACTACAAGATTTTTACGTGAAAAAGCCCTAGAAAGAGAGGGAAAAAATTATGGGGCCTAGCCCAGTAAAACTTTTTCACTATATATCTGCTTCGGAGTATAAAGTTTAAGTTTTTTCTATGACGGGATTACAGAATTGTATGTGAGAAAGCCTGACAACGGAAATCCTAGAATCATGTGACAATAGCTATGCAGAAGCAGTGTAGGGTTATGTCGGCGACAGTGAATGATGACTATCAGTGATGATCTAACGACTATTAGGTAGTGGTAGTTGGTGATGGTGACCGGTGATGGGGATCGGTGATGAACAACAATAGTGGCTGGCGGTGGTCGACGGTGATGGTCAGTGGCGGTGACCAACGGCGGTGGTCGATGGCGGCGACCAACGGCGGTGGTCGGGAGCGGGAGGATCGACGGTGGTGGCGACGGCGACGCCATGGTCGATGGCGCGAACCATGGCGGCGCATGACGCGGCCGACGGGCGCGCTAGTGGTCGGCGATGATGATCGTGGTGGTGGCGACGGTGGCCGGCAGCGGGTCGATGGCAATGACCGGTGGCGGTCGCCGACTCGCGGGCACGATTATGCTTAGAGGTTCTTCAAGCCTCAGAGCTCTCTCTTCTTTTTAGCTTGGTCTCCCCTCATGTGAAGAATGAGTGACTATTTATAGATTAGAAGAGTGACATTTTTGTAAATACATGCAAAATCCAAACCACTCCATCATATGGCTCAAAATGATTCCCTTGATCATCTGATGTATTTTAAGTATTTGAATGTTCAAATGAAGTCAAAATTAGGAGAGCTTGGGCTTGTTAGATCCGGCTCATCAAGACGCTCGATTTGATTATAAACACTCCATATTTAGGAGCTGACTGATATCATAAAGTTTTCAATAAGTGCTTGATTTGGGTTACTCTTGACTCAGAATCAAATTACTTTCAACATCAAAATTCGTGTTTCGACTTGTGAAATTTTCAATGTCATATCATTTGCCCCCTATTTTTGGATGACATTACTTATTTTATCCAAAAATATATTATTTTTTAACTAAAATAACTTTACTTATCATTATAATTTATAATTATATATGTTAATGTATTAATTTATTTATTAGCTAATTAATTATTAAAGTTTATTTATTTGATTATACACAAACACACACACACACACACACACACACACACACACACACCCACACACACACACATATATTTATTGATTTATTTATATATATATCGATATTTAGTCTTGGAAGAGAGGGATTTTTTTTAATTTAATGCCATAATGAGGAGAGGGTTTTTTTTTAAATTAAATGTCATAATGAGGAGAGGGATTTTTTTTAATTAAATGTCATAATGAGGAGATGAGTTTTTTTAATTAAATGTCATAATGAGGAGAGGAGGTTTTTTTTAATTAAATACCATAATGAGGAGAGTGGGCTTTTTTAATTAAATGGCTAGCAAACGTCAACTATAATTAGGAGAGGGGATTTTATTTAATTAAAAGGCTAGAAAATGCCACCCAAAATGAGGAGAGGGTTTCTTTTTTAATTTATTCCCTTTTTGCCCCTATAGTGGATCTATAAAAACCCCCTTAGGGTCAAATAAGGAGACACAGTTTTTTCCCATATGCTCTAGTGTTCTTCTATGCTGGATGAGAAATTATCTAGCAGAAGTTCATAGGCAAAGGGTAAAATTTTTTTTTCTTTTGTCAGAGAAGCTCTAACCTTCTTCTAAAAAGAAGGTCATTTGTTTTATTGATCAAGACCCATAGTTCATACAGCGAGACTCCAGTTTTCTCTCGAAAGAGGCGTCAACTGTCCTCGTTGGACTGACCGGGTTTGGAGGCGATCAAAGCCCATAGTTCATATGATGAGGCTCCAGTTTACCCTTGAAAGAGGCATCAACTGTCCTTGTCAGACTGACCAGATTTGGAGGTGATCAAGACCCATAGTTCATATGGCGAGGCTCCCATTTTCCCTTGAAAGAGGTGTCAATTATCCTCGTCAGACCGACCAGGTTTGGAGGCGATCAAGACCCATAGTTCATATGACGAGGCTCCTGTTTTCCCTTAAAAGAGGTGTCAACTATCCTCGTTGGCCGACCGGGTTCGGAGGTGATCAAGCCCTTTAGTTCATACGGTGAGGCTTCAATTTTGCCTCAAAAGAGGCGTCAACTATTCTCTCTAGACTGACCGGGTTCGAAGGCGATCAAGGCTCGTAGTTCATACGATGAGGCTCTAGTTTTCCCTCGAAAGAGGCATCAACTGTCCTCATCGGACCGACCGGGATCGGAGGCGATCAAAGCCCGTAGTTCATACGTGAGGCTCCGATTTTTCTCGAGAGAGGAGTCAACTGTACTTGTCGGACCGCCTAGGTTTGGAGGCGATCAATTCCATAGTTTATTGAAAAATGATTTTCTTGAAACTCTAATAGTTGACAACAACCAAGGTGGTGTAGTAGCATTTATTAGGAACCATTCCTTAGAAACCTCGAAAATTTTGGTAGATAATTTTAGAGAGTCATTCTTCATGATGTTACTTGATGCTATTGAGTTGTACGGAAGGGGTAGAATCGAATCCATTGAGGGTTTTTTATTTATCCGAGGTTGTTTGTCAAAGTGTTACTTGATGGCATTAACCTGTATGAAAAAGGTTGAATCGAATCCGCTGAGGATTTTTGACCCATTCGAGGTTGTTTGTCAAAGTGTTACTTGATGATGTTAACTTGTATAGAAGTAATCGAATTGAATCCGTTGAGGATTTTGACCCATTTGAAGGTTTTTGTCAAAGTATTACTTGATGATAGTAACCTGCATGGAAGAGCTCAAATCGAATTCGCCAAGGATTTTTTACCTATCCGAGGTCGTTAGTCAAAGTATTACTTGATTACAGTAACCTATATGGAAGAGGTTAAATTGAATCCACTGAGAATTTTTGACCCATCCGAGGTTGTTTGTCAAAGTATTATTTGATGACGTTAACCTGTATAGAAGAGGTCAAATCAAATCCATTAAGAATTGTTGACCCATCCGAGATTGTTTGTCAAAGTGTTACTTAATGACGTTAACCTATATTGAAGAGGTTAAATCGAATCCGCTGAGGATATTTGACCCATCTGAGGTTGTTTGTCAAAGTATTACTTGATGATGTTAACCTGTATAGAAGGGGTAGAATCGAATCCGTTGAGAGTTTTTGACTTATATGAGGTTATTTGCCAAAATATTACTTGATAACATTATCCTGTATGAAAGAGGTTGAATCGAATCTGCTGAGGATTTTTTACCCATCTGAAGTTGTTTGTCAAAGTGTTACTTGATGATGTTAACCTATATGGAAGAGGTCGAATCAAATTCTCTGAGATTTTTTGACACATCCGAGGTTGTTTGTTAAAGTATTACTTGATGAGAGTAACCTATATGGAAGAGGTCAAATTGACTCTGCCAAGGATTTTTGACCCATCTGAGATTGTTTGTCAAAGTATTACTTGATGACAGTAACCTGTATGGAAGAGGTTAAATCAAATTCGCTGAGAATTTTTTACCCATCCAAGGTTATTTGTCAAAGTATTATTAGATGATATTAACCTGTATGGAAGAGGTCAAATCAAATCCGTCAAAGATTTTTGACTCATCTGAGGTTGTTTGTCAGAGTTTTACTCGGTGACATTTAACTTGCATAGAAGAACTCAATAGTTTTAACTCTCATTTGAGGTTATTTTGTCATGGTATGGCGTTGACTTGTGTGGAAGAGATTAAACATTTTGATTCTTTTGAGATTATCTGTCAGAGTATTACTTGATGACGTTAACCTGTGTGGAGTAGGTGCAATGTTATGACCTATCCGAGATTATTTATCAGAGTGTTACTCGATGACGTTAACCTGTGTGGAGTAGGTACAAAATTATGACCTATCCGAGATTATTTGTCAGACAGAGTGTTACTCAGTGACATTTAACCTGTGTGGAGGATGTCAAATCAAAAACATCCAGTTGAGGTTGTAACCAAAGTTGCTCCTTGATCTTTGCTTTGTTCATGAGTATTACTGACTTACTTCTCGAATTGATAATCAATTATATTTTTAGAATATTAATTTGGATGATCTTTTGAGATTAAGAGTTGCCCCCTAGTTTCTAGCAAAAGCTGAAGGATCGAAGTTTGATGAATCTTCATTCTTCTAATGTGTTCTTTAAGAGTAAGATTTTCTTCACCATATAGGTGGTGTTGTTCTGAACATAAAATCAGATTGTCAACCATTATGAAGATGTAAATGGAATGTTTTCCATAGATGGAGTTAAACTGTTGCGTGCTAGAAAACTAGTTACGGTAGAATAAAAGTTTACGTCTTAGCTTTGTTGTGAAATTCAGCACACACATAGATATTTGAAGAGCGAATGAGAAACTCCAAGTTTTTTACGTGGAAAAACCCCAGAAAGAGAAGGAAAAAACCATGGGGCCTAGCCCAGTAAAATTTTCCACTATATATCTGCTTCATAGTACAAAATTTAAGTTTTTTTGATAATGGGATAATAAAATTATATGTGAGAATGCCTGACAATGAAAAACCCAAAATCAGGTGATAATAGCTATGTAGCGGTAATTTTGCTGTAACAATGGTTAGTGACAGTCGGCGATAGTGAATGACGACTATCGGTGATGATCTGGCAACTATCATGTGGTGATAGCTAGTGATGGTGACCGATGATGACGGTTGGTGGTGACCAACAATAGTGGCCGATAGTGTTGGCCGGCGGTGGTGCGGTGGTGGCTGCGATTACAACGCTAGTCACATCAGTAGTGGTCCGGTGACCTGTGTCGATGCGGTGACCTGGCGGTGTCGATGAGTGAGGACCGGTGGCGATGGCGGCAGCGGCGATAGCGTGGTCGCGGTGAAGATGATCGGTGGTGATGCGATGATTCGAAGTGGTTAGCGGCGATAATGGCGGCGGCGATGGCCCGTGATGATAGTGGTGGTTAGCGACCGTGACTGGTGGCACAATTATGCTTGGAGGTTCTTCAAGCCTGAGAGCTCTCTCTTCTCTTTAGCTTGGCCTCCTCTCATGTGAAGAATGAGGGGCTATTTATAGATTAAAAGAGTGACATTTCTATAAATACATGTAAAATCCAAACCACTCTATCGGACGGCTCAAAATAATTCCCTTGATCATCTGATGTATTTTAAGTATTTGAATGTTCAAATGAAGTCAGAATTAGGAGATCTTGGGCTTGTTAGATGTAGCTCATCAAGATGCTCGATTTGACTATAAATACTCCATATTTAGAAGCCTACTGATATCACAAATTTTTAATAAGTGCTTGATCTGGGTTAGTCTTAACTCAGAATCAAATTACTTTCGACATCAAGATTCATGTTTCAACTAGTGGAATTTTTAGTGTCATATCAGTTGAAGGATATGACACTAAAAACTTTTATATGTTCTTCGAGAGTAAGATTTTCTTCACCATATAGGTGGTGTTGTTCTGAACATAAAGTCAGATTGTCAACTATTGTGAAGATGTAATGAGAATGTTTCCCATAGACGGCGCCAAACTATCGCGTGCTAGAAAACCAGTTGCGGTAGAATAAAATTTTACACCTTAGCCATATTGAGAAATGCAACACACTCACAAATATTTGAAGAGAGGACAAGAAACTCTAAGATTTTTACATGAAAAAATACCAGAAAGAGGGGAAAAAATCACTAGATCTAGCCCAGTATAAATTTTTCACTATATATTTGCTTCGGAGTACAAAGTTTAAATTTTTTCGATAACGGGATAGAAGAGTTGTATGTGAGAAAGCCTGATAGTGGGAATCCCAAAATTAGGTAACAACAGTTATGCATCGGTAGTTGGGTTGTAACAATTGTTAGTGGCAGTCGGCGATGGTGAACGACTGCTGTCAGTGATGATCTAGTGACTGTGGGGTGGTGGTGAACGGTGACGGAGGCCGGTGGTGACCAACAAAAGTGGCCAACGGTGGTGGCCGGCGATGGTCGATAGTGGGGACCAACGGAGGTGGTCGACGGTGGTGACCAACGGCGGTGATCGATGATGATAAGGACTGGCGGTGGTGGCCGACGGTGGTGGTCTACTGTGGTGGTTGGTGGCGGTGACCAACAGCGGTGGTCTATGACAGCGAGGACCAGTGGTAGTGGCCAACTAGAGGGTCTCCCACCTTTGAAACTGCCTCTATTTCTGTCTCTATCTCTACCTAGTGGAGGTTGAGCCATTCTACCCACATGTCTATAAGATAGAATGAACTGTGAGTGGAATGTGATATGTTGATCTATTTCTTCTTCAATTCCCCTTTCTTGCTCAATTGGACTTTTCATTTTCTTTTCTTTTTCTTTTATCTTATCTCGTGCTTTATTTTTATTTGCTTTTGTATTTGCATTTGAATTTTGTCCAAGTTCACAAGAATGAGTGTTTTGAGGAAGATAATAGGTCGCATCCTCATAGATCTCAACCTCTCTGACTGAGAATGGCTTTTGGTCCCCGTTAACACGGTACTCAATTCCATCTTTTTTTGAACTTGATGCACTGATGAAGGGAGGATGGAACGATCTTGTTATGATGTATCCAAGGCCTACTGAGCAAAGCAGTTAATGAAGTATTTGAATCAATGACGTAAAACTTGGCTTCAGTCTTCCAGTCACCGATCTCCAATGGTAACACTATAGAACCAAAAGCCCACTCACCTTGATCATTGAATCCTCTCAACATCATTCTATCTCCTATGAGAGTAGAGATGTCAATCTTTAAATATGCCAAGGTCTTTACACTCATAATGTTTACTGATGCACCTGAATCCATGAGAACCCTAGCGAGTCTGAACTTGTCCATGTCAACTGTAATGTATAGAGGATGGTAGTGCTCCAAATCCCTAGTAGAAGGTCTTCATCTGTGAAGGTGATCCCTTGGGAATCTTTTGCATAGTGTGCTTCCTCACCTATACAGGTCAACTGAGCTAAGCATATTTCAGGATCAAGGAAAGCCTTGATTAATTATTCCCTCATCTCTTTGGATAAGATAAGGGCATCATATATGCTTAGCTTAGATTAGATGGCAACTTTCTTATATGAGAAAGGATGTTGTAATCCACCTGCGGCTGATCTTCCATAAGCATATCCAAGGGTGGAGCTTCCTTTGGAAGGGCTTCTCGATCTTCAGTACCAATGACTTGTTTCCCTCTATCTAGAGGTGCTGCCCTAGGAAGTAGAACCTTGACACTACGGAGGTTGACTTCAGTAATCTCTAGAGGAAAAGTGGTGATAAGTTCTACCTACACTTCAAGCTCACCTACAGCTTCTCCTATGGGACTCTCAAAATCGGATGATTCCAAGCTATCTCAAGAGGTGAACCCATAGTATTCAAAGTTGGAAAGTCCACTCTAAATCAAAAAGAGGAAGATCATAATTGTTATAGTTTATTAGACTGGAAGAGTTATTATTAGGAGTAGAAGAAGATAACTCATCAGAAGAGACACATATGTAATTCAAATCAGGTTTATTCCTTGATTCTTTAAGTTTTGGAGGTGGTACATAGTATAAATTGAATAAAGTAAGAGGAATTAGGGGTTTAGTTCCCCCAGCTGCCGAAGCAAGAGTTCTACTAGTAAAGAAAATAAAGCTGATTGAAGTGGAAGAAGTCGCTGGTGTGGAATCTATAACTGAAGGCTGGAGTTTGGACATGGTTGGTGGCTATGCTAAAGGGCTTTCTTGGGCTGACACATGTTATTGCTACTACTGCTGAGCTCCCACTTTCCTAGAGTTGGCACTCGCAACTTGCAAACTTCCTTGGCGTTGGAGGTTTGAGCTGACTCAGGCACATGTAGAGAAAGCTTCTTGATCTTTTGAATTATTTTCTTAGAGGTTTTAGACAAAGAAATGTCCCAACCTTCTTTGGTTTTGGTAGGATCACTTGTATTGACAAGGATTACCCTAATGGAACTAGAAGGTTGTTCCACAAGGTATTCCTTTGGGATAATGATAGCATCGGTCTTGAAATTGTGCTCAAGCCAATCCTTGAAAGTAAAGCAATCTTCTAAAATGTAGCCTAGTATACGGTGGTAAGGGAAAAAGTTTGGATCATAACTTTTGCCTACTTCCTCCAATCTCTTAGTCTCGAGTAGCTGAAAATCAAGTTTCTTTAAGAGATTCTTAAAGATCTTCTTGATTACCTCCCTCTTAAAATAATAAGGATTGTTTAACTTATCTAAAAGAGTAGGTGAACCATAGCTACCTAGTGGTGGATATGCATGCTACTGCTGCTACTACTGGTATGGATGAGGCGGTGGCTGTGCTAGCTGTGGAGGCTGCGGTGGAGGCTGGTATGGCTGCCTTAGTGGTGGCAAAGGAGGTGGAGGTTACTGAGGTCATTGATGCTCTAACTGATCTCTAGCTAGCTGCTTCCCCTTATCAACCTCTACTATTGCTCCAGGTTTTTTCTCATACACCTTTTGGGGCTTCTGCTTAAGCAATTGATCTTGAAAGGCAACTGTTTGGCCTCTCCTTGTAGACTAGCCGCTTTGTTGATTAGCTTCTCAAATATCTTTATGGTGAAGCCCTTAAGTATGAAGGCGACCGAGCCATGGATATTCTTCAAAAGAATCTCAATGCCATGTTGTTCAGATAGTTTTAGTTCATGCTTCATACTCAGGTTACACCATCAGAGAATATAATCAACAAGTGACTCACCAGAGTGTTGTTGTGCTATAATGAGATCAGCTACAGTAACCCTTTACTGGGCTCCAGTAAATCTCTAGATAAAGAGTTGCTCCAACTCAGCAAATGTCCTTACTGAACCATTGGCCAGTTCAGCATACCAATCAAAAGTAATATCTGTTAGGCTACTCATAAACAGTATAATGAGTAAAGCATCGCTACCACCTATTGCAATAACTGGCCCTGAAGTAAGCTATATGCTGCCTTAGATTCCCACTGCCATCGAAGCTTTTGAAGGAAGGAGGCATGAAACCCTTGGGATACTGGATAGCATCGAATTCCTTTGGGTAGGGTCTACCTTTTGGAATTGATTATCCTCCCCTAGCTTGAGCTAAAGCTTCCTTCACCTGCTGCTCAACCATGGATTTTAGATCTTTTTCATGTATGGAGGTACTTTCCACTACCTTCCTATATAGACTAGTGATACCTCACTCAATAGGAGGTAGAGTCTTAACTGGATCTAAGACATGCACTAGCTCAGGCTACTTGACATTGAATGTACTAGGATGAACTGGTGGGGCTTATTTCTAAAGCACTAACACCACTGCTAACAAGTCATATAATTGTTGTGCCATCCTATCAATCTACTCATCTTTCTTCCTTAATTGCTATCAGAGGTGATGGGCTGAGTCTGAAGTTTCTCCTTGATCAACCTCATCACCTTCCATGGCCTATTGCTCCCTAAGAAGAGAACCTCTAGTATCAACCATGCATACGCCAGCTGAATCCTCCATCAAGTCATCTTCATTGGGATCAAAGCTGACTATTTCATCATCAGACCATGTGTACCCTAAGATCTCCTTTTTCTCCATAAAATAATGTGTAACTGTCTCATCTAAGGATCGATCTAACTCTGCGGGTACAAACAACTTAAGCTGGTCACTATCATGCATTGAGAGACACCGAACCTCACCTGAAGCTAGGGAGTCAATCTTGTGCGGACTGTACTCACTAGTAGAATGGTAATCCTGAATAATGTTGATTGTGATAGGGGTAACAATTCTGGAATGATCCTCTATTATTGCTGCCACTGAACTATCATCTAGACTATCCCTAGTAATTATCACTATCTCTGCATCCGGCTAAATGTGTAGAGTTGGTGAAGGAATGCCCATGATGCTCTAAGGTCGCCATCATCACCATCGGGGAAGGTCGAAAGGAGAGCTCGCCCTACCACACAAAGGGTGGTGTGGAGGAGGAGTAGGATCCCTTGGCCATAGTCATCACCAACGGGTAATGCTTTCTGGAGCGCGCCTTCATGGCCTTGGATGGAATGGATGATGCTGAGACCTACACTGGCAATTGCAGATGTGGAGTAAAGCGGTAGGGTGGAGACACCACCGAATCTCTATGCACAAGAGCTACCCTCTTATGATGGCTCATCCCCGTGAAGAGAATACTATCAGTATGATCAGCACAGGTAGCACATCATGCTGGAAAGTCAATCAAAGAAGAAGCGACTGACTGACGGTTGAACCTCCATCGCTCTCTACTAGTGATATATGATGTATGGGCCTCACATGTCCTCTCCTCGAATCAGATCCCTATGTAGGGATATGATCAGATTGAAGGCATTGACTGAAGTCCGTATGCTCACTACAATAGAATAGAGAGGCGGCATATGACCTCCTCGCTAAGCTCACATGTAGATGCATCATCGAGGAGGTGATGAATATCCTCGCATCCTCTATCCGATCTCGAGAGAATGAACCGGTTCTCTAACTAGTGATGATGTGATCATGATAGACTCATCCATGGCTGACCTGGCAGCTTCCTCTAACTCTCTGACTATCCTGGTATGGAACCGTTTGACCATATGGTTCTTATTTCTACGCTGGGTGCGAGTAGAATGAGAGGAGTGCAAGCTAGACCCATACTCAAATGTAGGGGAGGCAAGCAATGAAACCCAAGGGAGCCTTACCCTTGGAGGGTACAGATGATAGGGTGCTAGCTCGCACTAGGGCAACATATGCAACTCGAGGGTGAACTACAACTAAGACTAGAACTGCTGGTACTATCAGTACTGAAACCACTGAAGGCTGTGGTGTTTCCATAGCTTTCCTCTTCAGTGAGGATATCTCTGAATCCAAGGGTAACTCTACCCTGATGATCAGCTTCAACCCAACCACCCTCTTCCCGATGACTGTTGTGAGGGGAATGCCCTCATAAGTGATCTTGGCCCCCTCAAATCCATGGCCAAAGTGGATCAAATGGGTATGATCCAAATAAGGGAAGTCGGCCTGATCCAAGGCTAGATCCATGCTGTGAAGGAATGTAAAGACAAGTTTTTGTAATCCTGCCATTACAGTGACTGAAACTGAAATTGAAAACTGCACTGATTGAAATAAATCTGCAATGAGAAATGAACTTGCATCAGTTTTCTGTCTCCATAGATTTTGAATTTTGGATTTTGAAAATTTGAACATCCAATAACTTGGAAGTGTTAAGTGGTTCAAATGAATTTGGAAAGATTCATTGAAAGAGGAATTTGAGTATGAATCCAAATTTCAACAAATTTGAATATATTGAAATATGGATTCAAGATTTTGATAAGATGCTTCCATAGGTTCATTTATGTTTTGAATTTGAATTTTTGATTTGGAGGACCCTTTCCTTTAACAATTTGGGTATGTTAAAGTAAGGGTCAAATTTTTTTTGTGTTGTTTGAATGTTTTGGAATTTCACATACTTAAAAAATTTAGGTATGCTAAGTGAAGTAAAAGTGATTGTTTCTTTTTGAAAGTTTTGTTTTGTTTTGATTTTTTTGGAAAATTTTGGAATTCTTACTTAGCAAATTTAGTTATGCTAAGTGAAGAATCCAAGTGTATTTTGTTTGATTTTGAAAAATAGGATTCTTAACAAATTTAGGCATGCTAGGAAAATCCTAAGTGTTTCATTTGTTTGGAAAATTTTGATTTTTGAAAGGGGTAGGATCCTTTAATAAATTTGGTATGCTAAGAGGATCATAAGGTGCTTTGTTTTTTTTTTTTCTTTTTTTTTGAAATGATTGAAAGTGGAAATTTAACTTTAGCGAATTTGGCATGCTAAAGATGATGTCCTATTTGGTTTTATGAAATGAAAATTTCACTTAGCAAATTTGAATATGCTAAATGAAATCCCAAATGGTGTGTTTAAAATTTTGAATTCATTCTTAGTTTTGAAAGATGAAAACTTCTCCTTAGAAAATTTGGTATGCTAAGGGAAGAAGTTCCAAGAGTGTGTGACAAATTTTTGTTTTGAGTTTGGAAACTTTACTTAGCAAATTTGAGTATGCTAGGTGAAGTTCTAAAAATGTGTTTTGAACATTTTTGAATTTTGGATTTGGAAACTTTACTTAACAAATTTAGGTATTTTAAATGAAGTTTCAAATGCGTTTTGAAATATGATTGTTGATTTTGATTTTGGATTTGGAAACTTCACTTAACAAATTTTAGTATGTTAAGTAAGGTTCCAAATGTGTTTGAAAATTTTGATTTTGGATTTGGAGACTTCACTTAATAAATTTGAGTATGTTACGTAAGGTTCCAAATGTGTTTGAAAATTTTGATTTTGGATTTGGAGACATCACTTAACAAATTTGAGTATGTTAAGTAAGGCTCCAAATGTGTTTGAAAATTTTTGGATTTTTGAATTTGAAAACTTTACTTAACAAATTTGGGTATGTTAAGTGAGGTTCCAAAATGTGCTTTGAAAAATTTTGAATTTGGATTTGGAGACTTCACTTCACAAATTTGAGTATGTTAAGTAAGGTTCCAAATGTGTTTGAAAATTTTGATTTTGGATTTTTGAATTTGGAAACTTCACTTAACAAATTTGGGTATGTTAAGTGAGGTTCGAAATGTGCTTTGAAAAATTTTGACTTTAGATTTGGAGACTTCACTTAACAAATTTGAGTATGTTAAGTAAGGTTCCAAATTTGTTTGAAAATTTTGATTTTGGATTTTTGTATTTGGAAACTTCACTTACCAAATTTGGGTATGTTAAGTGAGGTTCCAAATGTGTTTGAAAAATTCTGAAATGTGATTATTGATTTTGAATTTTTTGAATTTGGAAACTTTACTTAGTAAATTTGAGTATGCTAAGTGAGGTTCCAAATATATGTTTAAAAATATTTGGAATATGATTGTTGATTTTATTTTATTTTTTAATATAGAAATAGGACCTCCATTCAACAAATTTAAGTATGTAGAATGGAGATCCATTTTATTTTTGAAATATAATATTTTTATTTTGTGTGTGATTGTTGCTTTTTGAAAGAGAAGAATTCCAATTTAAGGAATATGTGAGATATGATTAAGTATGATTTTCTAAATGATATTTTATTTTTAGTTTGAGAATGAAATCTTCATTTAACAAACTTAAGTATATTAAATGAATATTTTCATGTGTACTTTTTGAAAAATTTTATGATTATGACAGTGTTTTTGAAAAGGATGGTTGTTTATTTTAATTTGAAAATGATATCTTCATCAAAGTGAATTGAAAGATGATGTACATTTATGCTTTTGGAAAAATTTATTAGTTTTATTTTTAAAATTCCCTACATGTAACAATTATGTGAATTGTTAAATGAGGGTGAAGAAATTTTGTGGAAAATATTTTACTAAGTGCATTTTGAAAGAGGTGCTTTTGAAAAAGCAAAGTTCTTTATGGAAGATTTATTATTATTACTATTTTTAAGATAAACCTTTCCTTATCATGAAGATGATAAGGAGGAAGTCTTTAAAAAATGCTTTCTTTATTTAAATTTAGATCATTTCATTTTACCCATTGGAGAAACCAATGGGGGTTTTAAGACCAACAAGGAATGCAGCCTAAAAACCTAACGATGTTGGCCAACTTAACTCAAGAATGAAATGAGCTAAGTGCCAATGGAAAGAAGGATAGTCTTGGATTCATACCAAAGTACAAATCCACTATCAATACTAAAAGATAACGATCATTAACCAAAGTTGGTAGAGGAACCATCCCCAGTGGAGTCACCGGAAAAACCTGTTGGTTAATAATTTCCTATATAGGGAGTCACCTTTCAAATCTATGGAGAAAAGAAAGAAAAAATCTTATAAAATTCGTCTTAGTAAGATGCCATGCAGATCCACGGATGTACTTATTCAGATGATCGGATAAGTCATCAAGGTATAGTGTACTATCTCGAAAGACAGAAGTCACTACCCTTTAATGGAATCAATCATCTCAATAAGGACTCCTAAGGATAATGGGTCTACATATGTTCCAGAGATTCTTCCCCTACTTTGCATGGAAAAGTAAAGCAGGGTTTATTTTAAACCAAGTTCATTAAGTTCCCTATAAGGGCAAGCTCCCATAGTTAATTACATCCTAAAGGATAAGATCCTTTAGGAAAACTCTCGATTAAGGTAAATGATCATTGTCTCTAAAAATTTAAATAGGAAAGACTATCAATCGATTGGTTTATATTTGAAGATCAAATGGATTTGATCAAAAGAAGGAGTTATTATCAAAGCCAAAAATGGGAATAAATAGGAGATGCTCATGATGCTAGGAAACCTAGTGAGCACCTCAAACTATCCTAAAAGTGGGCTTTACTTTTAGAAATTAATTCAGTTTGCTTGAGTTCTATTTTTCATTAGAAATTTAGGACTTAAGATTCCTTAACACAAGATTAAGAAAATGCCTAAGAGGTGAGGAATTATACTTATGGCCCATAAAGGGGAGAAGCAATCTCAGAACCTAAATCTAGGGAGCTTCGGTGAGGGCTGGAAGAACAACCTAAATCTAAGGCAAAAAGTGGGTAATTGGTTTGCCTCCACAAGAGAGGACAAATCACCCGACAGCTTGGACTTACAACCACCTGGGGGTGGCCACCAACTAACTCCTCCTACGATTTAAATACATGCAGGCAAGTCTTTATACTTATGCAAGATAGCTTGGGCTATTATTATATAGAAAGAGACTAAGTCTTTAAACTCACTCCCTAAAGAGACTAGATCATGTAAAGGGTATGCTTCAAATGGCCTAAATCTAATGCATTTCAAATTTCATTTTATTATCATTTTTGGATAATTATTTTGACTCAAGCTAATAGGATTTTTATGACTAATGCATGAGAAATCATATTATTGACCAAAATCAACGAGAAGTTTAAGAGGTGAGTATCCACCATGGCCCTCAAAGGTCAAGCTGGGTTCTCTGGCAAAGGTGGAAGCCCTCCAATCAAAAGTGAATCAAGATGCATTTGTGCATGATGTTATAAGGAAAAGTACTCATCCAGCTAAGGGGTTTTAACTTAAGTACTTTTAAAACACCCCTTCACACTTATGAAAGGGGTTTTAATTTTCTTAATTAAACTTAGGCTATTAAACACCTAAGCAACTACCCAAGATAGATCAATTATGTTCTGAAACTTTTTAGAATTTTTGAAAATTGTTTAAAGGGATAATTAATGAATTAACCCTTAATTAAGAAGGGGATTAAAAAAAGAAAAGGGGGCTTAGGGAATAGCTTAGGGGAAATATCCCAAAATTATTCCATAAAATCCCTCCTCATAGATCTAACCTTAATCCAACTTAATCATAGGAAAAATTTACTAATTATACCTTGATTACCATAAATGATATGAAAGGGGTAATTTGGGAATGAGCTAGCAATTTTCCTAATCAAGGCCTCAATAAATCTCAAGAAAATTAGGCGAGGCAAAGGTCATCCCCTAAAATGAATCCTGAAGTTTGAGATTAATTGGTGACTTAATTAGGGAATGATTAGATAATTAACATTCCCAAAGAAACTCAAATTCAGAGAAAAAGCGAAATCAAAATACATTGAAAATATTTTTAAAAAATTCTAGATGGAATTATTTATCCATAGAATTTTTCCTTGTATTTTTTTTTGTTTTTCAAGGTTGAGTTATGATTTTTTGAAGTAATCAAAAATTATTAAGAATTTATAATAATTCCCTAATCAATCCTAGCTACTCAATGGTTGGTGGTAGTGGCACTTTCCATGCCATCGGAGCCCCTAAGTTGTCGCATCAATGGAACAGTAGCCACACACACGCTTTTATCCTTAGTTGTTCGATCAAAAATTGGATGGCTGAGGATACAACCGTGATTTTAAAATAAGGATTAATTTCAAGACATAGATCCGCCCATCCATCTAAAAAATGCGATGGATATGAGATGTAAAGTTCTTCCTTGAGGATTAATGTAAACTATTTACAATCTGAGCCCGATCCTTCATGGATTCAATCATGATTCAACCCACACCATCTAAAGGGCCAAAGCGGCCAACCAATAGTGGATTTTACATGAAATGGAAATTTCTTTCACAAAAGACCAACACCTTTTTGGTGGTCGAAATTCACAACTCACTAAGTGATCAGACGCTCAAGATCGAAGGTAGCTTGTTAGTGGCCACTAATAAGTTCCTAGCTCTTGAGGTTGAGTGAATGAATGGTGGACCAACTCTCTTCACTTTGTGACTTTGATCGAATTGAACTTCCCCTTACCTCTAGAACTTAATTGGATGCTTAGGCAAGCTCAAATTGGTCCTTGGATGATGAGTGTAGAAGGAATTTAAGTGGAATTAAGTGTGGAGAAAATTAGGAATCAAGGTGAGCTCCCCTATTTTGCACTATGCAAAATTGAATAAGACAAGATCCAAATCCTCTCTAGGGCCTTGGGAAAGCTCTGTGAAGGTTGCTAAGAGTTCCTAGGCTCCAATCGATCAAGTGGCCATTAAAATTTTAGTGGACTAGGGGGAGTATATCTCCTCTTATGGCAATAGGATGGCTGGCAATGAGCTTGTCATTTTGATCCAATTGACATCATAGAGTGGGTTGTTTTGGCTGTTTGAAGTGTGCACATGGTTGATTTGGCCAGAGGAGTGGAGGGCTAACTCCCATGTGCATCCAATGAGCTAGAGTTTGAAATTTCAATTTGGCCATGGTTGGTCGTGTGGTCCAAATAAATGGGTTGACCCAAACCCATTAGGTTGTACCACTCATCACTAGGTCCCCTAAGATTTTAGAAAATCCTCAAGTGATTATGATGATATGACCAAAAAATAAAGAGCCAAAATTTGTTCTATGTCCTAGGGGTATAATGGTCATTTTGCTATTTATTTTTAATTTTAGTATGTTTGTTATGTTGAGAAAATAGGTTGGGCGAAGTTTTAATTGATTTGGAATCCATTTGATAGGGTTGGGCTCATGTTGACACATTTAGGCCAAAATGGGTCAACTTGGGTTAAGTTGGCCAATAGGTTAAATTGGGTCAAACTAAGGGTTGGGTCAAGTTTATATGACCATTTGAAATATTTTGGTGCCTTTGGTTTGGTTCAATTTGGTATAGATTTGGTTTTGGCTCATATGACTCATTTAGGTCAAATGGGTCAAGTTGACCCATTTGACCTATTTGGGCTAAGTCAAGGTAGGTTTAGGTTTGGTTAGTCATGTGAAGTGGATTGGTGTCTTTGTTTCCAATCAATTTTGATTCATTTATCAACATGACCACTTTAGTCATGTTGGGTCTAAGGTCAAACAACTAGCTCAATTGAGGCTTTTAGTCAAGTTCCACAAGTGATTTAGAATGGACTTGACCCATTGGTTTCAATCAATAAGATCAAGTTTTGACATATTTTGGCCCTTTAGGTCAAAATGGGTCAATAATGAAAGAAGTTAGGCTCAAAGGTTGACTTGGCCAAGTTCAAACATAGGTCATGGGTGAACTTGGATCAATGGTTTCAATCAATTTGTCCTATGGTGGAATTTGATCATATTAGGTTTCATTTTAAGTTAAGTGTTGACTTGGTCAACACTTAGGTTTGACTTGGTTTGACCCAATTTGATTGATTGATCATCCCATGATGATTGTTGATCATGATGAGAGGCAAATATGAGTTTGGTTCAATCTAATTTGGATAGATCAAAGGTTGGCTCATAAAATTTTAGATCACTTGTGTAGTACGGGTCAAAATGGCTTGGTCAAAGATTGATTTGAAGTTGATTGATCTTGTATATGGGCTTATCATTGAAATATAACTCCATTTACAAGTGATTTCAAGTCAAATGGATTCTTGATCTATTTGAAAATTTCATATTCAAAGGAAGAATATGAAGGGGTGTTTGATTTTTTATTTGAGCTTTGATTGTTTGGTTGAGGTTTAGATTTATATATGAGCACATGATTGTAGGATTGAATGAACCATGAGAGAAAATCAAGGGATTTGAATTGATTTGGCTAAGTTCAAGATTTTGACTTAAAAGGCTTAGATTTGATTTTGAGTTGATTTGAGTTTGATATTTGGAGTTGGTTTTGATTATTTGAATTTATATTTCATTAATATATGTGAATATAAATGAGAATATAAATTGATCATGAGAAAATTTCAAGGATTTGAAAGAGTTTAATCATGATTTGGGCTAAATCCAGAATTTAAAGGATTTAAAGGAATTTTTAAATTGAAATTAAATTTTTGAGTTGGATTTGATTGATTTATATTTTTATATGAGAACATAAATGAGAATACCAATATATTTTGAGAAAATTCCATGAGTTTGAAGTGGTTTGATCAAAGTTTAGGTTAAATCCATTAATGAAAAATTAAGAGATTTAAGGGAATTTCAAGCATTTTAAATTTGCAATTTAATTTTTTCCTTGGATTAAATTGAGTTATATTTATATTTCATTTATATATGAGAATAAAAATGAGGATATAAATAAGTTTTGAGAAAATCCCATGGATTTGAATTGATTTGATCAAGGTTTAGAGTTGATTTTGGCTAAGTCCTTTGATGAAAAAAATTAAAGGGACTTAAGATAATTTCATGAATTGATTTTGAATTTTGAATTTGATTTAATGGGTTTGAATCTATATTCCATTTATAAATGTGAATATAAATGAGAATATAAATGGATCATGAGAAAATTTCAATGATTTGAGTGGGTTTAGATCATGATTTTGGCTAAGTCCTTAAGAAAGGGTTAAGGACTTAAGAAATTTGAACTTAGGAATTTTTGATGGATTTTGATCAAGGTTTTCAATCATGGAATTGATTTGAATTTGATAAAATTAAGTAGAATTTATTTGGAGTTTGACTTGAAAGAAGAAAAGTGAGGAATGGTTTTAGCTAAAGGGTAGTAAATTTTCCTAACACCAAGGCATGACCTATTCCTATGGCTAACTCTTCTAAGTCTTCTAGTGCTAGGTGAGAGTATCCAGCTAATCACTAGATGTGTCTTAAGACTAAGGAACTCTTAAAGTCTAAGAGGAATCCTAAGTCTAAGATGGAGGTGTTGAGAGCGCATTCTAAAATGAGGTCAACACGTTCGATCAAGGATTGAACGGACAGGGATCACCCCGTGGTTTCTAAAATGATAAATTGATTTATCAATGTGTGCTTAATCTTGATCGTCTATCCAAAATGCACGGATGGACGGTCGGGATTACCCCAGTTCTTTCCTAAGGATCAATGGACATCGTCCATGATCTATGGGAAGATCCAAGCTCGATCGAGCTCGGATTGAGACAAGATTTTGCACACACCATCTAGCACACATGGCAAGCCTATCCAACGGTGGAATTCTCATGCCATGACACTTTGTTTCACAAAGGATCAACACCTCCTAAGCTTAGTGGTCAGAAAATTCCATACCTAGACGGAGGTGATCACTGGCACTTGATTTCCTTGGAGGAGCTTCGTATGGTTGAGACGAAGCTGTGTTGGAAGAATAAGCTCTTGAGGTTATGTGAATTTCTCTATGGACCAACTCCCCTTTGCATCTTTGATCCAATTGAGCTTCTCCTTGCCTTGGGAACTTGTGTGAATGCTTGGTGCACTTGAATTTATCATGAGGGAGTGTGCAAAGAGAATTGAAGTGGATTTGAGTGAAGAGGAAGTTGAGGATTGAATGGAGCTCCCTTATTTTCCAAGGAAGAAAACTGAGAAGATGGGCTTGAACAATTTCCCCATGGATTTAATCAAAATTTGTTCTATAGCCTAGGGGTGGAATGCTCATTTTTTTTATTTTTGAATTTGGGTATGTTGAGAAAATGGGTTTGGCCAAGTTTCATTGGATTTGGAGTTCATTTGATATGGTTTGGCTCATGTTGACCCATTTAGGTCAAAATGGGTCAACTTGGTCAAGTTGATCAATTGGTCAAATTAGGTCAAACCAATGGTTGGGTCAAGTTCATATGACCATTTGAATTATTTTGGTGGCTTTGGTTTGATTCAATTTGGTTTAGTTTTGAGTTTGGCTCATATGACATCATTTAGGTCAAATGGGTCAAGTTGACCAATTTGACCCATTTGTTCCATTTGACCTATTTGAGCTAGGTCATGGGTAGGTTTAGCTTTGGTTAGTTATATGGAGGGGATTGATATCTTTATTTCCAAACAATTTTTGTTAAGTTTGAATTTGGCTCAACATGAGCCATTTAGGTCAAGTTGGGTCAATCAAGCAAAGCTAGTATAGTTCAATTGAGGCTTTGGTCAAGTTCAACAAGTGATTTGGAATGAACTTGACCTATGGTTTCAATCAATTTGGCTTAGATCAAGTTTTGACATATTTTAACTTTTTAGGTTAAGTTGGGTCAACTTGGGTCAAGTGGCCAATTTGGTTAGGTTAGGCTCAAGTGTTGATTTGGTCAAGTTCAAACATAGTTCATGAGTGAACTTAGATCAATGGTTTCAATCAATTTGGCCTAGAGTGGATTTTATCAAGGTTAGGTTTCATTTTGGCTAAGTATTGACTTGGTCAACCCTTAGGTTTGACTTGGTTTGACCCAATTTGGTTGATTGATCATCCCATGATGATTGTTGATCATGATGAGAGGCATAGATGAGTTTGATTCAATCCAATTTGGTTAGGACTAGAATTTGGCTCATAAGGGTACTTTAGGTCACTTTGGGTCAAGTGATCCTAAGTGGGTCAAATGGCTTGGTCAAAGCTTGATTTGAGTTTGATTGAACTTGATTATGGACTTATGATTGAAATATAAATCCATTTGCAAGAGATTTCAAGTCAAATGGGTTTTGATTTATTTGACAGTTTCATATTCAAAGGAAGAATATGATTGGATTTGTGGTTTATTTTTTGAATTAGATTTTGATTTGGTGATTGAAGTTTGTATTTATATATGGATTCATGATTGTAGGGCTTATTGAATCATGAAGGAAAATCAAGAGTTTGGCTTGATTTGAAGTTGATTGGGCTAAGTTCAAGATTTTGATTTCAAAGGCTTAGGTTGGATCTTGAGTGGATTTGAGTTTGATTTTTGGAATTGGTTTTGATTGTTTGAATCAATATTTCATTTATATATGTGAATATAAATGAGAATATAAATAGGTTATGAGAAAATTTTAAGTATTTGAAGTGGTTTGATCATGATCTAGGTTAAGTCCATTAAAGGGAATTTAAAGGACTTAGGAAATTTTGGAGAAGGGATTTGAATTTTTGGATTTGGTTTGGTTTATTTATATTTCATTTATATATGTGAATAAAAATGAGAATATAAATAAGTTATGAGAAAATCTCAAGAGTTTCAATTGGTTTGATCATGGTTTAGGCAAAGTCCTTAAAAGGAGATTAAGGACTTAAGGAAGATTTTGACTTAGGAATTTCATTCATGGGTTTTGATCATGGGTTTCAATCATGGATTTCAATCACATAGGGTTGATTTGAGTTTGGAAAAAATCAAATAAGATTGATTTGGAGTTTGACTTCAAGGAAGGAAGGTGAGGAGTGGTCCAAGCTAAGGTTAGGCAAATTTTCCTAACACCCCTAAGGCATGACCTATTCCTATGGCTAACTATTCTAACTCTATAGTGTTAGGTTGAGTGTCCACCTAATCACTAGATGTATCTTAAGACTAAGAATCCCTTAAAGTCTAAGAGGAGTCCTATGTCTATGATGGAGGGGTTGAGAGCTTACTCTAAAAATGAGGTCATCAAAGGGTGCCCAATAGATGTGGTGTGACTGACAAGCAACACCGCATGTATTGGTATTGACCGAAACGATCAAGAACACTGACAGATCATAAGAACCACTTGAAACAATCTAACTCTAACCAAAGGCATAGAAAAAATCTAGAGCTTGGTTATGTCCAAGACATAAGAGAGACAGAAGAATCCACTAAGGGGTAGAGTGTGAACCTTTCACAAGGGAGGCAAGTTCAAGTCATCCACAAGGGGATGAGTGATTTGATTTGAGTTGAGTCTCACTGGGGAGAGAAATTTCCACTAGGGAAGAGGGTTGAGTTTGTTTCAATTTGTTATTTAGTTATTTAATTTTATTTATTTTAACTCCACTGGAGATAGACAGGTGAACTCTCCATTAGGGAGGCAAGTTCAAGTCATCCACAAGGGAGAAAGGTAAAATCCACTGAGGAATTAGAATTCTAGATCCAGTGAGGGACTATAAAGACTTGCATCTCATAGAGGAGAAGCAACAGATTTAATTTGTGTTGTTTAATTATTTTGAGTTTAGCTTGAGTTTGTTTAATTTAGTTTCGTTGGGGAAGATGATTGAATTTATTTCATTTGTTTGAGATTTTTAATATTATGGATTGGATCCTATTAGTTTAGGATGGACTGCAATGAGTAGGGGCCATGGTGGCCTTGATCTAGCTCAGATTTATCAATCCAAAGGTGTAGTCCAAAGTAAGGCCATCCAACCAAAGGATATGTCTTTCGGTGTACAGTGATCAATTTAAGGAAGAAAGCACAGGGACTCACATCTTTTATTACAAAAGAACATGGGGGTGACATACTAGCAAGGTAATATATCCACCCAACCTAAGGCTGATTATTGAGTGAATGTCTTTGGGGGACTTAGATCAACTCAAAGATAGTCAAAGATTAATTTTATTTTTCATTTTGATTTTGTTTTGATGAATCCAATTGGTTTGTGATGGGATGCACTGAGTAGGAACCAAGGTGGCCTTGATCTAGCTCAAATTTATCAATCTAAAGGGGTAGTCTACCAACCACATAGTAGGACTATCAGACCAAAGGAGATGTCTTTCGGTGTACAGCAATCAATTTAGGAAAGAAAGTGCTGCGACTCACATCTCCCACTACAAAATAACATTGGAGTGACATACTAGCAAGGTAACATGTCCACCCAACCTAGGGCTAACTATTGAGTGAATTCCACTGGGGAACTTAGATCAACTCAAAGATAGTCAAAAATTAATTTTATTTTTTATTTTGATGGATTATGATAGTTTGTGATGGATCACACTGAGAAGGAGCTGATATCAGCCTAGACCTATCTCAGATTTACTGAACCAAAGGGAGTAGCTTTCCAGCCAACGGGAGAACTATCCGACCAAAGCAGTGCCTTTCAGTTTGCAATGATTGATTTAAGGGAAGAAAGCTTGGGGACTCACATCTTTCACTACAAAAGACCACTGGGGTGATCGGTTGTTTTGGGCAACAAATTGAACCCAACCTAGGGCTGCCCGTCAGTTTGCGACAATCAAGCTAGAAAGAATGCATCATAGACTTATATCTTCCAAAGCAGAATGATTGTCGGGGTAACCTGCTTGTGGAAAAATAGGTTGAACCCGACCTAAGGGTGACTATGGAGTGAGTACCGACTGAGGAATTTATCTCAACTCAGGTAGTCAGGCAATTTCTATGGAGAGTTCTATTGACACTGCCCTAAAGATAGGATGCCTGCTTGGAAAAAGGCATCCTTTGGGGGCTTGAATTCCTAATCCACAAGAAAATATTTTTGTTTGTTTATTTTGGTTTCTTATTTATTTTATTGTGGACCATGTTAGTTTACGAGGGATCAAACTAAGGAGAAGCTTATATTTACCTAGACCTATCTTAGATTTACTGAACCAAGGGTTGTGCATCCGTTGAACAAATTTTCCAACCACAGGGATGGCTATTAGGAAAGCGGCTGTCTAATCCAAAAGTAACCCGGAAAGTGTCTAAATAGGATCGCAAAAGACTTGATCCAAATAGAGTGCTGACAAGGGATGGGGCCAGTAAAGGCTTAATGTAACACTCGGGAAAAGATGACATGGCTAGTCATACACCCAATAGGTATTCGATGTCCAACTCAAGGTGAAAGCATGGGGACTCATATCTGCCAAGAGTGTTGTACTCACCAGGTGAGTCACTGTCAGCATAGCGAACATCAACCAACTTAAGATGTCCATCATTTTACAATAATCAGCCTAGGAAGAAAGCTTAGGGACTCACATCCTCCTATAGCAGAACTGACTGCTGGGATAGTCTGTCTTCGGCTCGACAGGTGTTATCCGACCTAGGGTGACTACTAAGTGAATGCCACTGGGGGACTTATATCAGCTTAAAAGTAGTCAAGAGGAATGGAGCCTCTAGGGGATTTATCTAGTCCTAGAATATACTCAACTTAGTTAGAATATGATGGCTAGCTCAAGAAGAAAGCACGGTGACTCATATCTTCTTAAGCAAAGTCAACATGAGGTAACTTGCTGGCTGGGCAGTGAAGACTACCATACTAACAAGGCATTCATTGGTTTGCAATGATAGTAGCTAAGATGAATCGATGTCCCTTGGAAGAAGGAGGATCAATCGGACCTACAATGCTAGTACCCCAACACTCAAATGGCCATGAAGCCAAAGTAGGGTGTAGAATATTGGGTGGTTGGTGAAGGACCACACCGTACACCTAACACTGATGGAATCTCCTAGCTACGTCCATACAATCTATGATCATAGAAGGCCAGCAATATCTAAGTCTTTTGATCTTCGTCTTCATCTTCGGACCAGATTGATGTGCTCCACCTAGATCTCAATGTACCTCAGTTACAATACCATGGAATACATGTTTGTCAAAATAATGTAACCACATTTTGTCAAAGGACTAGCGGTACAGGGTGCCATCAACAAGAGCATATGAAAGAGCTCTCTATTTCATCCGATGGGCTTGAGATTTCTCTTAAGATAGTTTATCGATGTTCAAGTAATCTATGAATGGTTGCCTCCAATCCAATCTAGCTCTTTGTCCATTTTGGCAACGATGACCTCCCCTTCAAGAGAAAGTCTCTCGATGAGTTTCGAATCAATAAGGATATGACTTGTCTATTTTGGACTCGTATTTAAATGGACTCATCTTCTGGACATGCCAACTCTTTGGTAAGTTTGGCCAAGGCATCTGCTACTGCGTTCTCTGCTCTGGGAACCTTGTAGATAGTAACTTTACGAAGGCCAACAACTTCATGGTATACTCGTAGTAATGATGAAGCTTAGGCTTGAGGACCTAATAGAACCCAACACTCTAGGTGATGACCAATTGAGAATCCCCAATGATGTTGATGCTCTTGACACTAATAGTGATGGCTAACTCCAGACCGACAATCAAAGCCTCATACTCAGCTTCGTTGTTGGTGCAGGGGTTGGAAAGATAGTTTGAGAATCTCATCACATCATGGTTTGGAGTTAGAAGAACTATTCTTACCCCCTCACCCCTCACTTTCTTGGGAGAATAGATTGTGGTGCTTCACCTTTAAGAAAAGAAGCAGCACCATCAAAATACATCTCCCATTGGCGGTTACCGGCCTCCCCTAAGTTCATGATTTGTTCATCGGGGAGATCATCACTAAGCGGAGAATCTACAAGAAGTGGGTGTGCTGCTAAGAAATTCGCTAGTTCCTGATCTTTTACCGCATGGAGGGGTACAAAAGTGATATCAAACTACGAGAGTATCATAGACCAATGAGCTAAATGTCTGAAAAGTGTTGGTCGTGTCATGAGGTATTATAGTGGATCAATTTGGGAGATCAAGTTCACCTTATGAGAAAGCATGTAATGTTGTAGCTTCTGGAAGCAAAGATTAAAGATAGCAATGTTTCTCAATAGGTGGATAGTTTGCAAATATCGTGCGATGAGGTAGAGAGCGCTTTCCTCATCGCTGGTTTAGCCAACAGCCGAGAGAGTCATCCACAAAGGTATAAAGCATCAATGGCTGCCTGTGATAGGGTGAGAACCTGGAAGCTTCACCAAGTATTCTTTGTTGTCTTTGAATACGAGCTAACACTTATCATCCCACTTAAACATGGCATCCTTTTTGACAAGTGCTGAGAATGGTTTGCATCTCCCTAATAAGTTTGAGATTAAGCATCTTAGATATGCCAACCATCCTTGAAAGGATCTGATTTGAGTTAAACTCTTAGGAGGTGGCATTTCTAAGATAGCTTCGATCTTTTCATGATCTATTTCTATTCCCCGGTGTCGAACAACAGACCCAAGGAATTTCTCTGAAGCGACTCTGAATGCACACTTCAGGGGATTCATTTTGAGGTTTTATTATCTTAACCATTTGAAAACTACTCTCAAGATAAAGAGGTGGTCTTTCTTGTCTCTGATCTTGACTAGTAGATCATCAATGTAGCACTCAACCTGATGATGGATGAGTACGTTGAAGATCTAAGTCATGTCCCGTTGGTATGTAGCAGCAGCATTTTTTAGGCCGAAAGGCATGACCCTATAATAGAAGATTTTGATCAAGGTTCAAAAAGTAGTGTTTCTTTCATCTTCAGGAGACATCTTGATTTAGTTATAGCCAGATGACCCATCCATGAAAGAAAAGATTGCATGAGATGAGGCAATGTTCACCATTAATTCTTGTATAGGAAGAGGAAACTCATCCCAGACATGCTTGTTTAAGTCCCTAAATTGACGCAAATGCTAATTTGGCCATTATTCTTCTAATTGGGATGAGCTAGCCGGGTAGGATATTTTTCTCCCCGATGAAATCAGATCGATTTCTTGACTTGAAATGTCCTATTGTTCAATATCTAATCGCATGCCTCTAGGAGCTTGCTTAATAGTGGTAATGTTAGGGTCTATTGCTAGCTTGTGGACTGCAATGTTAGGAGATAATCTGGGCATTTCTTCATAACTCCATGTGAAGTAGTCTTTAAACTCAATCAATAGCCTAAATAAGCCATTGGTTTCTTCTTCATTTAGTAATGAATTGATGTATGTTGGGCGAGGATTTTCTTCTGTCCTGAGGTTGATTTATTTTAGCTTGTCGATTGTTGAATGAATCTCCTCTTCAAATTCTGGCAGTGCGTCTTTGACTTGGAGATCATTTGTATCATCTAAAGTTTCTAAACACACATTCTCATAAGAGTTGGGGATGTTTGAGAAGAACCTATCAGACTCCAAATGGTTAGTAATAACTAGGCAATAATCTTCATCATCAGTTGGACCCACTATACTGAATCCTAGTCCTACTCTTGATTGTGCTTCGCTTCCTGTATTGTTCCATAGCCTTTTGAAGTACTTTGACCTGTGCTTGGATCAAGTGTGAGGAACTAAACTTTTCTGTATAAGATTTTGAATACAAGGCGAGTAAAAGTCAAAAGGTAATTCTATTAATTCTTTAAAAGTATCTTCCTCAAGTCCTACATCCAGCTCTAGACTTGAGGATGATAAACCCAAAAAGAACCTTTTTTTGCATCATGTCACTGGAAGACTTAGGGACTTCCTTAACTAATAAACCTTCAACTTTCTAAGATGTATGTGAGCTAAGAGCTAAGGTTCCCAACTGCTGCCTGATAGTTTCACATAAACCAGATTTGAATACTTTCCTTTGCTTAGAGGCCTGGTCTTTCTCTCTGGCTGGATCAAAAGTCACCTCCAATGGAACCCACTGAGAGTGGTTAGCTAGTATACTAATCACATTAGACTCATCCTCTGAGCTAGATTCCAAGTCTATGTGAATAGTAGGGGTACTCCTATGAACTGAAACACGACCTCTATTGGTTGAAGGCCAACTAGGGGGTCTTCCTCCTCTGGAACTACCTCTATTTCTGCCTTCACCTCTACCTGGTAGAGGTTGAGCCATCCTACCCACATGTCCATAAGATGGAATGAACTGTGGGTGGAATGTGATATGTTGATCTATGTCTTCTTCAATTCCCCTTTCTTGCTCACTTGGCCTTTTCTTTTTCTTAACATTTTCTTTTATCTTTTCTTTTGCTTCATTTTCTTTTACTTTTGCATTTGCATTGAATTTTATCCAAGTTCATGAGAAATCATGTTGTGAAGAAGATAGTAGGTCGCATCCTCATAGCTCTCAACCTCTCTCACTGAGAATGGCTTTTCATCCCCGTTGACATGGTACTCAATTCCATCTTTCCTAAGATTGATGCATTGATGAAGGGAGGATGGAATGATCTTGTTCTAATGTATCCAAGGCCTACTAAGCAAACCAGTGAATGATGTATTTGAATCAATGATGTGGAACTTGGCTTCAGTCTTCCAATCACCAATCTTAAACAGCAACATTATAGAACCTAAAGCCTGCTCGCCTTGATCATTGAATCATCTCAACATCATTCTATATCCTCGGAGAGTAGAGATGTCAAACTTCAAATAGAAAAGAGCCTTTATACTTATAATGTTTACTGATGTACATGAATCCACGAGAATCCTGGCGAGTCTGAATCTATCCATGTTGACTATAATGTATAGGGGACAGTTGTGCTCCAAGTCCCCCATAAGAATGTCTTCATCTGTGAAGGTGATCCCTTGAGCTTCTTTTACATAGTGCGCTTCCTCACCTATAGTGGTAAGTGGAGCTATGCGTATTTCAGGATCAAGGAGGGCATTGATTAGTGATTCCCTCATCTCTTTGGATAAGACAAGAGCATCATATATGCTTAGCTTAGATGGAAACTTTCTTAGATGAGAAATGACATTATAGCCCACCTTCGGCTGCTCTTTTACAAGCATATCCAAGGGAGGAGCATCCTGTGGAAGGTCTTCTCGATCTTCAATACCAATGACTTATTTTCCTCTATTTTGAGGTGCTGCCTTAAGAGGTAGAACCTTGTCACTATGAAGGTTAACTTTGGTGATCTCTTGTGGCAGGGTAATGGAAAGTTCTAGCTAGTCCTTGGTGACACATACTATGAAGGTTGTCCGTGACACATCTTTATTCTTTATTCTTTGAGCTTCCACTAGAGTTGACACTAGAAACTTGCAAACCTTCCTTGGTGTTGGAGGTTTGAGCTGACTCAGGCACATGCAAGGAAAGCTTCTTAATCTTCTAAATTATTTTCTTAGAGATTTTAGATAAGGAGATGTCCCAACCTTCTTTGATTTTGGTAGGATCACTTGTATCCCAAAGGATTACCCTAATGGAACTGGAAGGTTGTTTCATAAATATTCTTTTAGGATAATGACAGCACCAGTCTTGAAATTGTGTTCCAGCTAGTCCTTGAATGTGAAGAAATCCTCCAAAATGTGTCCTAGCATACGGTGGTAAGAGAAAAGCTTGGATCATGACTTTTGCCTACTCCTTCGGTCTCATAGGCTCGGGTAGCTGAAAATTAGATTTTTTTTAAGAGATTCTTAAAGATCTTTATGATTACGTCCCTCTTAAAAGAATAAGGTTATTTAACTTATCTAAAGTAGGTGGATACACATGGTAGATAGCATGTCACCTCTGGTATGGTAGGTCTGGCTACCATGGAGGTTGTTGAAGGTATGTCTTTCTTGATGACAAAAGAGGTGGATGTTGCTGAGGTCTTGGTCTCTCAAACTGATCTCTAGCTGTTGCTTCCCTTGATCCTACTCTTGCTAGTTTCTTCTCATAGACCTTTTGGCATTTAGAGCAGGTAAAAGGCAAGCATGGCCTCTCCTTGTAAACTAACTGCCTTGTTGATTAGCTTCTCAAATAGCTTTATGGTGAAGCCCTTAAGCATGAAGGAGACTGGGCCATGGATATTCTTCAAGAGAATCTCAATGGCATGTTGTTCAAATAGCTACGATTCACACATCATACTCAAGTACACCATCGGAGAATATAATCAACAAGTGACTCACTGGAGTGCTATTGTGCTACAATGAGATCACCTACGATAACCCTTTACTAAGCTCCAGAAAATCTCTTGATGAAGAGGTTCTATAGCTCAACAAATGTCTTAACTGAACCATTGGGAAGTTCAGCATACCAATCAAAAGCAATACCTTGTCTTGATAAGAGTCTAAAAGTGCTACCAAAGTGAGCTATATGTTACCTCTGATTCCCACTACCATCGAAGATTTTGAAGGAAGGAGGCACGAAACCCTTGGGATATTTGATAGCATTGAATCCTCTGGGTAAGGTCTATCCTTTGGAACCGATGATCCTCCCCAGGCTTGAGCCAAAGTTTCCTTCTCCTGCTGCTCAACCATGGATTTTAGATCTTTTTCATGTATGGAGGTACTTTCCACTACCTTCCTATATAGACTAGTGCTACCTTGCTTAACGGCAAGTAGAGTCTTAATTGGGTCTAAGACATGCACTAGCTCATGTGACATATTTGGCTAGATGTCGGAGGGCTTATTTCTAAAAGCACCTTTGCTACAAGTCATGCAACTGTTGTGCCATCCTATCAATTTGTTCATCTTTCTACCTTAACTACTGTCGGAGGTGATGGGCTGATTCTGCGGTGTCTCCTTGATCAACCTCATCACCTTTCATGGCCTATTGCTCCCTAAAAAAAGAACCTCTAGTATCGATAATGCATATGCCAGCTAAATCCTCCATCAAGTCATCTTCATTGGGATCGAAGTTGACTCTTTCTTCATCAGGCCATGCGTACCCTAAGATTTCCTTTTTCTCCATAAAATAGTGTGCAACTATCTCATCTATGGATCGATCTAAATCAATAGTGACAAACATCTTTGGTTGATTGGTGTGATCGCTATCATCTTGAGAGGCCGACCTCACTATGGGGAGTCAATCTTGTGCGGTATTCACTAGATGAATGATACTCCGATAGGTTATAATAGGGTAACAATCTAGGATGATCCTCACCCTTGTGTGCTGACTATCATGGAATATCTATAACAACTCACCATCTCACATCTTTGTATGGGTGGAGTTTGTGAAGGAATGATCATAATGCTCTAGGGTCACCACTCCTTCTACACCACCACTGGGGCAGAAGGTCGAGCAAGAGAGCTCAGCTCTACCACAATGGGTGGTGTAGGAGGGGTAGGATCCCTTAGTAATAGCCAAATCACCAACGGGGTACATTTTTCCCTAGATGCATCCTTCATGGCCTTAGATGGAATGGGTGATGCTAAGACCTGCACTGGCAATGGCGGATGTGGGGTAGAGCGATGGGGTGGAGACACCACCGACTCTCTATGTACAAGAGCTGCCCTCCTGTGATGGCTGGTCCTTATGAGGAGAATACTGTCAGTATGGTCGATGCGGGTAGCATCTTGCGGAAAGTCAACCAAAGCGGCGTGATGCGACCTCCATCACTCTCGCTAATGTATCATGTATGGGCCTCCTCTCACAGCATGCCTCCACACTATGGGGATAGGGATCATAAATCTGAGTACCCAGACTCACGGCGGCCATATGCTCACCTACGGCATAGAGCGAGGCGAGGTGACCTCTACTCAAGCTGTTGGTTGTAGATGCACCCTGGAGGAGGTGATGAGCATCCTCTGGCATCCTCTCTATCTAATCCACAGAGGATGGAAAATTTTCATAACAGTGGTGAAGTGACCATGGGAGACTCATCCATAGATGATTTGGCAGCTACCTCGAGCTCTTTGGCTATCCTAGTATGGAATCGCTTGACCATACAATTCTTGTTCTTGTGCTGGGTGTAATTAGGATGAGAGGAGTGTGAGCTAGACCCATACTTAAATGTAGGGGAGGTAAGCCCTAAAACCATGGGAGCCTTACCCTTGGAGGGTACATATGGTAGGGTGCTAGCACGTACCGGGGCAACATGTGCGACTCTGGGATGAACTACCATTGGAGAAACTATGCAAATTCTGAAGTCATGGTGCGCCATAGCTTTCCTCTTTAGTGAGATCAGGGTAAGTCTACCCTAATGACCGACTTTCTGCCACACCTTCTTCTAGTTGAGGGAATGCCCTCACAAGTGATCTTGGTCCCTCCTCGGCCAAATGGATCAAATGGGTATGGTCAAATGAGGAAGCTTCACGATCTAAGGCTAGATCCATGTCACAAGGGAAAGTAAAGACAAATTTCTGAGAACTAGCCATTGCACTAACTGAAGTAAACTGAAAATAAAATTGTACTTGTATTGATTGTAAAGAATCTGCAATGAGAAATGAAGTTGTATTAGTTTTTTGTCTCTATAGAATTTTGAGTTTTGAATTTTGAAAATTTGAACCCACATCCAATAACTTGGAAGTGTTAAGTGGGTTCAAATAGATTTGGAAAGATTGATTGAAAGTGGAATTTGAATATGAATCCAAACTTTAACAAATTTAGGTATGTTGAAATATGGGTTCAAAAATTTTGATAGGATGCTTCCATAGGTTAATTTTCATTTTGAATTTGAATTTTTGATTTTGAAAGACCCTTCCCTTTAACAAATTTGGGTATGTTAAAGATAGGGTCAAATTAATTTTGTGTTCTTTGAATGTTTTGGATATTTTACTTAGCAAATTTAGTTTTGCTAAGTGAAGTATTTGTGATTGTTTCTTTTTGTGAATTTTGTGTTGTGGTTTTTGAAAAAAAATTTGGAATTCTTATTTAGCAAATTTAGGTATATGTGAAGAATCCAAGTGTTTGATTTTTTATTTTATTTTAATTTGAAGGATTCTTAATTTAGGTATGCTAAGAAAATCATAAGTGTTTCATTTATTTGGAATGTTTTAATTTTTGAAAAGGGTAGGATCCTTAGCAAATTTGGTAAGCTAAGGGAATCCTAAGTGTTTTGTTTTGTTTTTGATGTGTTTGAAAGTGGAGATTCAATTTTTAGCAAATTTGGTATGCTAAAGATGAAATTCACTTGGTTTTGTGAAATGGAAATTTTACTTAGCAAATTTGAGAATGCTAAATGAAATCCCAAATGGTGTGTTTAAAATTTTTATTTTATTTTGGTTTTGAAAATGGAAAATTCTCCTTAGCAAATTTGATATGCTAAGGAAGGAATTTCCAAAGGTGTTTGAAAATTTTGATTTTTGGATTTGGAAGCTTTTCTTAATAAATTTGAGTATGTTAAATAAAATTCCAAATGTGTTTAAAAATTTTTTGGATTTTGGAATTTGGAGACTTCACTTAACAAATTGGGTTATGTTAAATGAAGTTCTAAAATGTTATTTGAAAATTTTGATTTTTGGATTTGGAAGCTTTACTTAACAAATTTGAGTTTGTTAAATAAAGTTCCAAGTATTGTTTGAAAATTCTTATTTTGGATTTGGAAACTTTACATAACAAATTTGAGTATTTTAAGTAAGGTTCCAAATGTGTTTAGAAAATTTTTGGATTTTGGATTTGGAAACTTTACTTAACAAATTTGGGTATGTTAAGTAAGGTTCCAAATGTGTTTAGAAATTTTTTTATTTTTGAATTTGGAGACTTCACTTAACAAATTTGGGTATGTTAAATGAAGTTCCAAAAGGTTATTTGAAAATTTTGATTTTTGGATTTGGAAGCTTTACTTAACAAATTTTGAGTATGTTAAATAAAGTTCCAAGTATTCTTTGAAAATTTTGATTTTTGATTTGGAAACTTTACTTAACAAATTTGAGTATGTTAAATAAAGTTCCAAATATTGTTTAAAAATTTTTATTTTGGATTTGGAGACTCCACTTAACAAATTTGAGTATGATAAGTAAGGTTCCAAATGTGTTTAGAAATTTTTTGGATTTGGAAACTTTACTTAACAAATTTTGGTATGTTAAGTGAGGTTCCAAATGTATTGAGAAACTTTTTTGATTTTTGAATTTGGAGAGTTCACTTAACAAATTTGGGTATGTTAAATGAAGTTCCAAAAAGTTATTTGAAATTTTTGATTTTTGGATTTGGAATCTTTATTTAACAAATTTGATTATGTTAAATAAAGCTCAAAGTATTGTTTGAAAATTTTGAGATATGATTGTTGATTTTTATTTTGGATTTGGAAACTTCACTTAGCAAATTTGAGTATGTTAAATGAAGTTCCAAAAAGTGTTTTGAAAAGTTTTTTTTTTTTTGAAAGATGATTGTTGAAGTTTTAATTCTTGAAAAGGGGATTTCCATTCAATAAATTTAGGTATGTAGAATGGAGATCAATCTTTTTTTTGAAAATATAAAATTTTTTTTGTTTTGTGTGTGATTGTTGCTTTTAAAGAGGAATTCAACTTAAACATATGTGAGATATGTTCAAGTGGGATTTTAAATTTTTTATTTGGGAATGAAATCTTCATTTAATAAACTTAAGTATGTTAAATGAAGGTGTTCACATGTGCTTTTTGAAAATTTTAATTTTCGTTTACACATGAACTTTCTGTTCAATAAGTGTGAGCACATTGAATAGGAAGAATCATGTATGTTATTTTTAAAACTTTTATGATTATGATTGTGATTTTGGAAAAGATGATTGTTCATTTTATTTTGAAAATGAAATCCTCATCAAAGTGAATTGAAATAAGATGTTTATTTGTGCTTTTGAAAATTTTATTAGTTTTATTTTTGAAAATGCCTACATGCAATAATTATATGAATTGTTAAATGAGGATAATAAAATTTTGTGAGAAAATATTTTATTAAGTTCATTTTTGAAAGAGGTGCTTTTGAAAAAGAAAAGTTTCTTTATGGAAGATTTATTTTTTTTTAGGATGAACCTTTCCTTATCATAAAAATGATAAGAAGGAAGTCTTTAAAAACATGTTTTCTCTTTTTATTTAGATATTTTTATTTTACCCATAGGAGAACCCAGCGGGGGTTTTAAGACCAACAAGGAATGCGGTCCTAAAACTTAAAGATGTTAGCTAACTCATCTCAAGGATAAAATGAGCTAAGTGCCAATGGAAAAAAAGATAGTCTTAGATTTATACCAAAGTACAAACCCACTATCGATACTCAAAGACAACGATCATTTACCAAAGATGGAGAGAGGAACCTTCCCTAGCGGAGTTGCCAGAAAAATATGTTGGTAGAAAAATTCTTATATAGGGAGTCACCTTCAAATCTGTGGGGAGAAAGAAAAGGCAAGACACTATAAAAATTCATCTTGGTAAGATGACACGTAGATCCACAAATATACTGATTCAGGTCATCAAGGCATAGTGTACTGTCTCGAAAGATAGAAATCACTACCCTTTAATGAAACCAATCACCTCACTAAGGACTCCTAAGGATGATTGCTATACTAGATTCTTCCCTACTTTACATGGAAAAGTAAAGTAGGGTTTATTTTAAACTAGGTTCATTAAGTTCCCTACAGGGGCAAGCCCCCATAGTTAATTACATCCTAAGGGATGGGATCCCTTAGGAAAATTCTCAATTTAGGTAAATGATCATTGTCTCTGATGATTTCAATAGGGAAGGACTATTAATCGATTGGTTTATGTTTGAAGATCAAATGGGATTGATCAAAAGAGGGAGTTATTATCGAAGCCAAAATGAAAAAAAGGGAATGCACGATGTTGAAACTAGTGAGCATCTCAAATTATCATAAAATTGGGCTTTACATTTTATAAATTGATTTACCTTATTTGAGTTATATTTTCATTAGAATTTTAGGACTTAAGATTCCTTAACACAAGATTAAGAAAATGCCTAAGATGTTAGGAATTATGCTTATGGCCCACAAAGGGGAGAAGCAACCTTAGAACCTAAATCTAAGGAGCTTCGACGAGGGCTGGAAGCATAACCTAAATCTAAGATAAAAATGGGTAATTGGTTTGCCTCCACAAGAGAGGACAAACTACCCAATAGCTTGGACTTACAATCGCCTAGGGGTGGCTGCCAACTAACTCCTGTGATTTTAAATACATGTAGACACGTCTTTATGCTTATGCAAGATAGTTAGGCTATTTTTATTTAGAAAGAGACTAAGTCCTTAAACTCACTCTAAAGAGACTAGATCATGTAAAGGACATGCTTCAAATGATCTAATGAATTTCAAATTTCATTTTATTATCATTTTGGATAATTATTTTGACTTAGGCTAATAGGATTTTATGACTAATGCATGAAATCAGTTATTGGCCAAAATCTGAGAAGGAGGAGGTGAGTTTCCACCACGGCTCTCAAGGTCAAGTTGGGTTCTCTGGAAAGGTGGAAGCCCTCAATCAAAGTGAAATAAGATACATTTGTTCATGATATTATAAGAAAAATCTCATCCAGCTAAGGGTTGCTAATTCTTTTATCTTGATTTTAATCCTAAGCTTTAGGTGAGGTTATGAGTTATTAATTTTAATTTGAATTATTAAGTTGGGTAAAAGATTTATTTTTCCTAAAGAGCCTAATCCACATCCATACATAAAGCAAGGAAGAAACTAGGAAAAAACATGCCACTTAATGCAAAGCTATACAAATCATCAAACAATTTATAAAACTAATCAAAAGAATAAATGATTTGTGGTGGGCACCACCTCAAACCCAAAATATCAAATGTGGGTAGAGCTCTACCTTATACAACCCATATTACAAATGAATTAAATTACAATTTAAGCAAAGGAATTCATTGTTATGGGGGTCTTCAAGCTTTATTCTTCTTCCTTCTTTCTTCTTTCTTCTTTCTTTCTTTTCTTTTCTTCTTTGGATCTTCCTTTGGATGGTTGAATGGTAGATTTTCCAAGGCTTCACATGGTTCATAAGATGAGATCTTATGACCAATACTCATCCTAATCCCCCATAATAAGTCATTCCAAAATCATATATATACAAATTTTTACATAAAAAGGAAAAGTATAAATCTAAATAACACCTGCAAAATAAGGGTTAGTTAAATCACACCACACAAATCCCAAGCATGTGTATTGGACTTATCACCCCACACATGGGTGACTAAGTCCACAGCTATGGATTATGCTTAAGGTATAAACACCTGCAAAAGCATTTATATTTTTTTTATTTATAATAACGCCCTTTAGCACAATCCCCTTCAGAAAAGAATAGTTAGACTAAGCACGTCCTACCATTCATTCTATGAGCATACACCCTAACATCAGTGAAACATTCATCACAAAACAAAACATAACAAATCATGCACCAACCTAACCTAAGCCTAGAAGTGATGACTTAGGCTAATGTGTGTGTTTTGAAGGTTTGTGTGGTATGCTTAGGTTAGGACTTTAAGTTCGAGTTGTCTAAGTCTGAAGAACATGTTCAACTTAGAGGAGGGTTTTATTTAAGTTGTTTAAGTATTTTTGGGTTGATTTTATTTCATGTTTTAATTTGGTTTAAGTGAAACTACAATTAATTACTAAGTTATGAAAAGAGGGAAGAGAGAACTTCTCTTTCCTTCCCTAATCTAAGTAATTTCTAAAGTAAGTTCACATTTTAATTTCATTTAGGTGAATGTTTTGATTACATCTTTTAATAATCCTAAGTTTAGATAAACTCTAAACAAACCTATTCAAAAGAAAGGCATTTTAAGATTAAATAAAATGAATCAAAATTCACATAACACGCATTACTTCAATTCCTTCCCAACATATATAACATGCATATGGATGGACCCTAAGCATATCCATACATGAAAATGAGAGTAGTTAACACACTTTATGATGCATGCTAAGTAATCTCTTTAAGAAAATTTAGAAGTTGAAGATGCATGATTTTTCTTAAGAAGAAAAGATTTTTCTTATCCAAAATTTCACATACATGCATGAAACTAAGAAAGGCATAAGCGAGTACAATGCCATTGTTAACCAGAGGTGTAAGGTATAAGACCTACTTAGGGCTACTTAAATCCTTGCAACCTTAGGGTTGTCTAGACTAATACACCACTTTCCCTAAGTACTAACATGCATATAAAAGAAATGAAATGAAAAAGGAATATGCAAAAGTTGTTTAATAGTTTCTTTTTTGTTTATGTAATTTATTCATGCAAGTGTAGGCATTCCTTCTTAGATGATGGCATAGGGATGAATAGGGTATATGATTAAATAAGTGTTGGGTTCATTTCAAATGAACCCTACATCTTACCAACTCCTATTCAAAACTATGCTAACATCAGAAAGAAGGAAGGCTACACTAAACATGAATTTATAATTCATCACATGCAAGCTAATAATTAAGATATGAATAGCACACTTTCAGATTTTATGTTTGATTTATAGTTTTTTAAAAAAATTCTTTAGATTTAATAGTGATAATAATCATTCATATTTTACTTTAACCAACACATGCATATTTGACATAAAGTAAAAAAATTTCAGTTTAAAATTTTGAAAACATGAAATCATGGATGCATAAATCACATGGTATACAATTTAACATGTTAGGAAAGATCATGTAAACAAACTCACTTTACTTAATTCCTAAAGACATTATTAAAGAATAAGAAAACCTAAAATAAATCAAAGTGAATTTTAAAATGATTTTTGTTTAATTTGAAGTTTGATTTAATTTTGAAAAGGTGAGATAAGTTTGTTGTTCCTAACCTATTCCCACATGTGTTTTGTATTTTTATTTAATTTTTAGATAATTATTTTTAAGTGTTGATTAGGTTAATGTATGCATTAAATGACTTAATTAACACTTACCTACACCACCTTAGAAAAATTAACTAAGTAATTATGAGCTAATGACATGACATAAAACCCATAAGGTATTTAAATTTGTAATGCACTTAGTAATGAAAAGGGCTAATTCAATTTGGCTCACAATTAAAAGTTAGTTAAGCTAAGGGGTTTTAGCTTAAGTACTTTCAAAACACCCTTTCACACTTATCAAAGGGGTTTTAATTTTCTTAATTAGACTTAGGCTATTAAACACCTAAGCATCTACCCAAGTAGATAAATTAAGTTCTGGAGATTTTTAGAATTTTTGAAAATTATTTAAAGGGATGATTAATGAATTAACCCTTAATTAAGAGGGGATTAAAGAAAGAAAAGAGGGTCTAGGGAATAGCTTAGGGAAAATGCCCCAAAATTATTCTATAAAACCCCTACTCACTAGATCTAACCTTAATCAAACTTAATCAAAGAGAAAATCTACTAATCAAATCATAATTACCCTTAATTACATGAAGGGAGTAATTAGGGAATGAGCTAGCAATTTCTCAAATTAAGGCCTCAATAAATATAAAAAAAAATTAGGGGAGATAGAGTTCATCCCTTAAAATGAACCCTAGAAATTTAAAACCAATTAATTACTTAATTAAAAAGTAATTAGCTAATTAGCATTCCTAAAGAAACTAAATTAGAGAGGAAATTCAAAATATTGAAATATTTTAAAATATAGATGGAATTATCTATCCATAGCATTTTTTCCTCATTCTAATTTTTCTTGAAGAGTTATGATTTTTTGAATTTATAGAATTAATTAGAATTCTAAATCCTAACTACTCATATCCCTCATGGGTGCGTGTGCGGAGATCGCACACTTTACACGTGAGCCTTATTAAGTTATCAAATCGGACTGACGGCGAGCTTTTATATTTATCCATCTGATTAAAGATCGGATAGCTGAGGATACACCCACAGTTTATAAATCGATTAACAAATATATAAATGTGCCTAATAATCTCAGTCGTCCATCTAAAAATGTGTGGATGGATAGCTGAGATCAGTTGAGCTCTTCCCTAAGGATGAATATGAACCATTCACGATCCAAGGGGAGATCCGAGCTTGATCTTTCCAAGATTCATTCAAGACTCAACCCACACCATCTAAAGGACTAGAGTGGCCAATTCAATGGTGGATTTCACATGTAATAGAAATTTCTTTCACATAGGACCAACACCTCTTAACCTAAGTGGTCATAAAATCACTAACCTCACCGTAGGTGACCATTGGTGCTCGGGATTGATAAGGTAGCTTTGTTTAGTGGAGATGAAGCTCTATTGAAGTTCCTAGGCCTTGAGGTTGAGTCGATGAATGGGTAGACCAACTTCTCTTCACTCCCTTTACAACTTTGATTGAATAGATCTCTCCTTGCAGAACTTTGAAGCTTGGGCTCAACTTAGCTCTAGATCAAGTGTGCAAGAGGAATTGAAGGAGATTGAGTGTAGAGAAGTTGAGAATTCAATCCTCCCCATTTTCACTTTGTGCAAAACGAGATTTGGAAATCAAATCTTCTAGAGCAGGGAACTCTGAAGGTTGCTAACTCTCTAGGCTCAATCGATCAAGTGATGAAAATTTTAGTGAATTAGGGGAGTATATCTCCCCTACAATGGATGGAGCAATGAGCTTGTCATTTTGATCCAATTGACCATGGGATGGGTTGTTTGGGTTGTTGAGTGACATGGTCAATTTGGCGGAGGTGTAACTCCCATGTGCATCCAATTGAGCTTTGGGGAGTTTGAAATTTCAATTTCATGGCTATGGGTCGAGTTTGGTTCATGGTCCAAATGGGTTGACCCAAACCCATTGGGTTGGGTGCACCGCTCATCACTAAGTCCCCTTGAGTTTTTAGGAGAGCCTCAAGTTATTGTGATGAGTGTATGACTAAAATACTCATGGACTAGGCCAAAATTTGTTCTATAGCCTAAGGGTATAGTTGTCATTTTGCAATTTTTTTCAATTTGGGTACGTTTTTTATGTTGAGAAAATATGATGGGCCAAGTTTCATTAGATTTGGAATTCATTTGATAGGGTTTGGCTCATGTTGACCCATTTATGTCAAAATGGGTCAACTTGGGTCAAGTTGACCAATTGGTCAAATTGGGTCAAACCAAGGTTGGATCAAGTTCATATGACCACTTGAAATGTTTTGGTTCCTTTGGTTTGGTTCAATTTGGATTAGATTTGGTTTTGGCTCATATGACTCATTTAGGTCAAATGGGTCAAGTTGACCTATTTGACCCATTTGACCTATTTGAGTTAGGTCAATGGTAGGTTTAGGTTTGGTTAGTCATATGAAGTGGATTGGTATCTTTGTTTCCAATCAATTTGGGTTAAGTTCAATTTTGGCTCAACATGACCCCTTTAGGTCATGTTGGGTCTAAGGTCAATTGGGCTAGGTTGGGTCTAGTTGGCCAATTGAGGCTTTGGTCAAGTTCCACAAGTGATTTGGGATGGACTTGACCCATTGGTTTCAATCAATTTGGCTTAGATCAAGTTTTGACACATTTTGGCCCTTTAGGTCAAAATGGGTCAACTTGGGTCAAGTCCAATTGGCTAGGTTAGGCTCAAATGTTGGCTTGGTCAAGTTCAAACATAGGTCATGAGTGAACTTAGATCAATGATTTCAATCAATTTGGCCTATGATGGATTTTGGCTATGTTAGGTTTCATTTTTGGTTCAGTGTTGACTTGGTCAACCCTTAAGTTTGACTTGGTTTGACCCAATTTGATTGATTGATCATCCCATGATGATTGTTGATCATGATGAGAGGCAAATATGAATTTGGTTCAATCCAATTTGGTTAGGATCAAAAGCTGGCTCATAAGAGTACTTTAGGTCACTTTGGGTCAACTGAGCCTACGTGGGTCAAATGGCTTGGTCAAAGCTTGATTTCAAGTTGATTGAACTTGTATATGGACTTATGATTGAAATATAAATTCATTTACAAGTGGTTTGAAGTCAATGGATTTTGATCCATTTGAAAATTTCATATTCAAAGGATGAGTATGAAAGGGTCTTGGGTTTGATTTTTGAATTGGGTTTTGATTGTTTGATTAAGGTTTGGATTATATATGAGCTCATGATTGTAGGATTGATTGAACTACGAGAGAAAATTAAGAGTTTGTCTTGATTTGAATTGATTTCGACTAAGTTCAAGATTTTGGCTTGAGAGGCTTAGATTTAATTTTGGAGTAGAATTGGATTTGATTTTTGGAGTTGATTTTGATTGTTTGGATTTATATTTCATTTATATGTGTTAATATAAATGAGAATATAGATTGATCATGAGAAAATTTCAAGAATTTGAAAGATTTTAATCATGATTTGGGTTAAATCCATTAAAGGGAATTTCAAGGATTTAATAGGATTTTAAATTTGAAATTTAATTTTTGAATTGGATTTGATTGATTTATATTTATATTTCATTTATATATGAGAACATAAATGAGAATATAAACTGATTTTGAGAAAATCCCATGAGTTTAAAATGGTTTGATCAAATTTTAGGTTAAATCTATTAATGGAAAATTAATGAATTTATGGGAATTTCAAGGGTTTTAAATTTGGAATTTAATTTTTGCCTTTGATTTGATTAAGTTATATTTTTCATTTATATATAAGAATATAAATGAGGATATAAATAAGTTTTTAGAAAATCCTAAGGATTTGAATAGGTTTGATCAAAGTTAAGGATTGATTTTAGCTAAGTCCTTTAATGGAAAATTAAAGGAACTTAAGAAAATTTTCATGAATGAATTTGAAATTTTGAATTTTATTTGATGAGTTTGAATTTATATTTCATTTCTATATTAGAATATAAATGAGAATATAAGTGGATCAAGAGAAAATCTTAAGGATTTGAATAGGTTTTGATCATGATTTTGGTTAAGTCCTTAAGAAGGGGTTAAGGACTTAGGAAATTTGAACTTAAGAATTTTTGATGGATTTTAATCATGGGTTTCAATCATGGATCTCAATCAAGGATTTCAATCATGGAATTGAATCATGGAATTAATTTGAATTTGGAGAAAATCAAATAGAATTGATTTGGAGTTTGACTTGAAAGAAGGAAAGTGAGGATAGGTCGAAGCTAAAGGGTAAGAGATTTTCCTAACACTCCTAAGGCATGACTTATTCCTATGGTTAAGTCTTCTAAGTCTTCTAGGGCTAGGTTGGAGTGTCCACCTAATCACTAGATGTGTCTTAAGATTAAGAAACTCTTAAAGTCTAAGAGAAGTCCTAAGGCTAACATAGAGGTGTTGAGAGCTCATTCTAAAAATGAGGTCAACAATAACCCTTTGCTGAGCTCCAGTAAACCTCTTGATAAAGAGTTGCTCTAACTCAATAAATGCCTTTACTGAACCATTGGGTAGTTTAGCATACCAATCAAAACCAATCCCTACTAGGCTACTAACGAAGAGGTGGAATAACAAAGCATCGCTGCCACCGACGTTCCAACAACTGGTCATGAAGTTTGTTATATGCTGCATCGATTTCCATTGTCATTAAATCTTTTGAATGAAGGTGACACAAAACCCTTGTGATATTGGATTGATTCAAATTTCTCCGGGTAGGGTATACCCTTTGGAACCGATGATCCTCCCCAGGCTTGAGCCAACGCTTCCTTCATTTGCTGTTCAACCATGGATTTTATATCTTTTTCTTGTATGGAGGTACTTTCCACTACCTTCCTATACATGTTAGTGCTACCTTGCTCAACAGGAGGTAAGGTCTTGGCTGTGTCCAAGACATGCACTAACTCAGACTGACTAATGTCGGCTATAGTAGGATGAACTGCTGGGGCTTATTTCTGAAGTGCTGAAACTACTGCTAACAAGTCTTCTAGCTTTCGTGCCATCCTATCTATCTACTCATCTTTCTGCCTCAATTGATGTCAGAGGTGCTAAGCTGATTGGGTGGTGTCTTCCTGATCAACCTATCGCCTTCCATGGCTTGTTGCTCCCTGAGAAGAGATCCTCTGGTATCAACCATATAGACCCCAGCTGAGTCTCCCAACAGGTCATCTTTGTTGGGATCAAAACTGACCTTCTCCTCATCTGACCAGTCATACCCTAAAATCTCCTTCTTCTCTATAAGATAATGAGCTACCATCTCCTCAAGAGAATGATCCATCTGAATGAGAACAAATGATCTCGGATGATCGATCCTATCATCGAGAGGCACCGGACCTCCTCTGGAACTAGGGAGTCAATCCTATGTAGGACTCTAGAGGAGAAACACTCACTCTTCTATGAGAGGGGTGATATTCCTAGGAGGTTCCACTATTATTGGTGTAGCTGGGCTATCATCTACTATCTTTGAAGTTGAACTGGCGGAGCTGGTGAAGGGACAACCACTATGCTTCGGGGTAACCACTCCTTTCGCACCACCACTAGGGCAGAAGGTTGAGTAGGAGAGCTCAACCTTGCCACAATAGGTGGTGTAGATGGGATAGGATCCCTCGGTCATAGCCAGATCACCAACGGGGTGCGCTTCTCCCTGGATATGGCCTTCATGGCCTTTGATGGAATTAGAGATGTTGTGACCTGGACTGGTGATGGCAGACAGGGGTTAGAGTATTTTGGTGAAGACACCGCTGACTCTCTATGAATAGGAGCTATCCTCTTGTGATGATTGGTCCCAGTAAGTAGGATGTTGTCAGTATGGTCGGCGTGGGTAGCGCGTCGAGCTGGAAAATCACCAAGTGCGGAAGCTATCGACTGGCGACTGAACCCCCGCCTTTCCCTACTGATAATGTGAGCATATGTATGGTCCTCTCTAGCCCTCTCCAGATGGATATGTTTTCCCACACTGCAGGGGATGATGGATCTTAGATCAAATTAAGCTCACGGACTCAAGCGTCTAAGCTCACACTGCGCAAATCATGGTAGGTACCTCTTGCTCTAGTAGCTGGCGGTTGATGGACCACTAGTGGAGGTGATGTGCGAATCCTCCTAACGTCCTCTCTGTCTAACCCAGAGAGATGATGGAACTGGTTTGCTATAACTTGTGGTGAAGTATGAACAGAAAAATCCTTAACAGCTAAACGGGCAGCTGCCTCCATCTTTCTGGCAATCCTAGTGTGATATCGCTTGACCTTGCAATTATTTTTCCTACACTGTGTCCTGGTAGGATGGGAGGAGTGAGAGCTAGACCCATACTCAAAAGTATGGGAGGAAATCCTTGATATTAGGGGAGCCTTACCCTTAGAGGGTACAAATGAGAGGGTGTTATCCCTCATCAGGGTAGCATGAGAAACCATGGGGTGCACTGAAACTAGGGATGGCACTACTGGTATTGTTACTGCTAAAGCCTGTGAGACTTCCACTACTTTCCTCTTCAGTGAGGAGATGTCAGAATCAGAGGGTAAATCAATCCAGATGATTGGCTTCTACCCGATCACCATGGTCCTACTCACTGTTGTGAGGGGAGTGCCCTCACATGTAATCCTTGCTCCCTCAAATATCCTACCGAAGTGGATAAGATGTGTATGAGGCTTGGTCCAAATCCAAATCCATGCCATGAGGGAAGGTGAAAACAAATTTCTATGAGCCTGCCATTTCATATCAACGGTAAAGACTGAAAACCTGAACTATCATTGTGTTGTAACTGATTGTGAGAATCTTCAATAGAAAATGAGCTTGGATCATATTTCTGTCTTTGTAGATTTTTTTTGAATTTGAATTGAAAATTTGAACCCACATCCAACAACTTGGAAGTGTTAAGTGGGGTTCAAATGGATTTGAGAATTTGATTGAAAGAGGAATTTTTTGAATATGAATCCAACTTCAACAAATTTAGGTATATTGAAAGATGGATTCAAATATTTTGAGAAGGATGCTTAAATAGGTTCATGTTTGTTTGAATTTAGAGTTTCTTTTGATTTGAGGACCCTTTCCTTAACAAATTTTGGTATGTTAAAGTAAGGGTCAATTGATTTTGTTTTTGTTTGGTGATTTTGGAATTTTACACACTTAGCAAATTTGAGTATGCTAAGTGAAGTATTTGAAAATTATTGTTTTTTTTGAACTGTTATTTGATTTTGAAAATTGGAATTCCCACTTAGCCAATTTAGGTATGCTAAGTGAAGAATCCAAGTGTGTTTTGTTTGATTTTTGAAAATAGGATTCTTAGCAAATTTGGGTATGCTAAGAAAATCCTAATGTGTTTCATTTTTGTTTTCATTTATTTTTGATTGAAAGTGGAGACTTTACTTTAGCAAATATGGTATGTTAAAGATAAATTCCCACTTAGTTTTGTGAAATGGAAATTTTATTTAGCAAATTTGATTATGCTAAATGAAATTCCAAAATATGTGTTCAAAATTTTTTGTTTTGGTTTTGAAAATGAAACTTCCCTTTAGCAAATTTGGTATGCTAAAGATTGAAGTTTCAAAAGTGCTTGAATTTTTTTTTTCTTTTTTTGAATTTGGAGACTTCACTTAGCAAATTTGGGTATGCTAAATGAAAATTCAAATGCATTTTAAAAAATTTTGGTTTTTGGAATTTGGAGATTTCACTTAGCAAATTTGAGTATGCCATATGAAATTCCAAATGTGTTTGAAAATTTTTTATTTCAGAATTTGGAGACTTCACTTAGAAAATTTGAGTATGCTAAATGAAGTTTCAAATGTGTTTTAAAATTTTTGATTTTTAATTTGGAGACTTCACTTGGCAAATTTGATTATGCTAAATGAAGTTCCAAATGTGTTTGCAAATTTGATTATGCTAAATGAAGTTCCAAATGTGTTTTAAAATTTTTGATTTTGAATTTGGAGACTTCACTTAGCAAATTTGAGTATGCTAAATGAAGTTCCAAATTTTTTTGAAAATTTTAGATTTTAGAATTTGGAGACTTCAGTTAGCAAATTTGAGTGTGTTAAATGAAGTTCCAAATGTGTTTTGAAAATTTCAGATTTTGGAATTTGGAGACTTCACTTAGCAAATTTGAGTATGCTAAATGAAGTTCCAAATGTGTTTTAAATTTTAAAAATATGATTGTTAAGTTTTAATTTTGGAAAGCAGACTTCCATTCAACAAATTTGGGTATGTAGAAATTGAAGTAAATCTTATTTTTGAAATGTGAAAATTTTGTTTTGTGTGTAATTATTGCTTTTTGAAAGAGAGAATTCCAACTTAATCATATATAGGATATGTTTAAGTGGGATTCCCAAATGATATTATTTTTTTTATTTGGGGATGAAATCTTCATTCAATAAATTTGGGTATATTGAATGGATATGTTCATATGTGCTTTTGGAAAATTTAGTTTATTTGAAAATGAAACTTCCATTCAATAGGTGTGAGTGTATTAAATGGAAAGGTTCATATGTGCTTTTGGAAAACTTTTATATTGATTTTGTTTTGAGAATTAAACCTCCATTCACTAAATTTGAATATATTGAATGGAAAGGTTTCATATGTGCCTTTTGAAAATATTTATGTTGATTTTGTTTTTGGAATGAAACCTCCATTTAATAAATTTTACTATATTGAATGGAAAGGTTTCATAAGTGCTTTTTGAAAAGATTTATGTTGATTTTGTTTTTGGAATGAAACCTTTATTTAATAAATTTGAGTATATTGAATGGAAAGGTTGATATGTGCTTTTTGAAAGTTCATTTTTGATCTTGGATTGAAGATGTAATGTCCATCCAATATATTTGGATGAATTGAGTGGAAATACCCATCTTCAAATTTTGTGCTTTTTGAAATACTTTGATTGTTAGAAATTTTATTTTCATGAAGATGATCCTACATATAACAATCATGAAGATTGTTAGATGAAGGTGATTTAAGAAAACTTTTGTGCAACATATTTTATTAAGTGCATTTTTGAAATAGTGCTTTTATGAAGGATTTATTTTCTTTTGATTTTTGAAATGAACCTTTCCTTACTATGAAAATGATAAGGAGGAATTCTTTGATTATTTTATTTTTGTTAGATTTCAATTTTACCCATTGGGGAACCCAATGAGGGTTTTAAGATCTCTAGAGAATGAGATCCTAAAACCTAAAGATGTTGGCCAACTCAACTTAAGAATGAAATAAATTAAGTGCCAACAGAAAGAAAGATAGTCTAGGATTCATACCAAAGTATAAACCCACTATCGATACTTGACGACAACGGTAATTTACCAAAGATGGAGAGAGGAACCTTCCTCAGCAGAGTCGCCAGAAAAATATGTGGTGAAAAATATTCTCACCTTCATCTATCCTTTTTGAAGAGGATAAATGAAAATAGAAATATACACACCTGTTGGTTGGGACACCATGTAGATCTGCAGATATTCTTATTAGGGTGATCGGGCACGACATTGAGGAGAGGTGTACTATCTCGAAATACATAAGTCACCACCCTACAATAGACCTAATCACCTCAATAAGGACTTTTAAGGACAATGGGTCTGCATATGTATCATAGATTCTTCCCCTACTTTACATGGAGAAGTAAAACAGTGTTTATTTTAAACTAGGTTTGTTAAGTTTCCTACAGGGGCAAGCCCCCATAGTTAATTATATCTTAAGGGATGGATCCTTAGAATACTCGATTAAGGTAAATGATGGTTGTCTTCAAAGATTTTAATCGAAAAGAACTATCAATTGATTGGTTCATTTTTGATGATTAAATGGGATTGATTAAATGAGGGAGTTATTATTGAAACTGAAGAGAGATAAGTAGGAGATGCCCACAATGCTAAGAAACCTAACGAGCATATCAAACTATCCTATGATTAGGCTTTACATTTTTGAAATTGATTTAATTTGTTTGAGTTGCATTTTTCATTAAAAATTTAGGACTTATAATTCCATAACACGAGATTAAGAAAATATCTAAGAGGTGAGGATTTAAGCTTATGGCCCACAAAGGGGAGAAGCAACCTCAAAATCTAAATCTATGGATATTTGGTGAGGAATGAAAGCACAACCTAAATCTAAGGCAAAAATAGGTATTTGGTTTGTCTCCATAAGAGGACAAACCACCCACTTGGACTTACACGGGGTGGCCAACTAACTCCTCTATTTTAAATACATGTAGGCAAGTCTTATGTATTATGCAAGATAGTTAGGCTGTTATTTATTTATTAAGAGACTAAGTCCATAAACTCACTCCTTAAAGAGACTAGATCATGTAAGGACATGCTTCAAATGACCTAAATCTAATGCAATTCAAATTTCATTTTATTTTCATTTTAGGACAATCATTTTGATTTAGACTAATAGAATTCATATGCCTAATGTATGAGAAATAAAGTTATTGGCAAAAATGAGTGAGAAGGGAGGAGTTGTGTTTCCACCATGGCTCTCCTCGGTCAAGCCAAGTTTCTCCACAAAGGTGGAAGCCCTCCAATCAAGAGTGAAAAGATATGCATTTGCGCATGATGTTATAAAGAAAAATACTCATCCAGCTAAGGGGTTACTAATTCTTTTATCTTGATTTTAAACCTAAGCTTTAGGTGAGGTTATGAATTCTTTATTTTAATTTTGAGTTGTTAAATTTGGTAAAAAATTTATTTTTTTCTAAGAGCCTAATTATCATCTAGGCCATACATAAAGCAAGGAATAAACTAGGAAAAGGATGTCACTTAATGCATAAGCTAAACAAATCATCAATCAATTTATAAAGCTAATCGCAAAAGAATAAGAGGCCATTTGTGGTACCACCATAAACCAAAAAATAAATTGGGTAGAGCTCTACCCTTACAATAAGATTACAAATAAATTAAATATAATTTAAGTAGGGAATTCATTGTTATGGGGGTATTCAAGCTTCATTTGTTCATTCTATTTCTCTTCTTTCTTCTTATTTTCTTCTTTCTTCTCTGGTTCCTTCTTTTGGATGGTTGGAAGGTGGATGCTCCAAAGGCTTCACATGGTGCATAAGATACAATCTTTATCTAATCCATAATAATCATTCCAAAATCTAATTATAAAATTACATGAAAAGGAAAAAATTAAATCTAGCTAACACAAAATAAAGGTTAGCTAAACAAACCACCAAATCCCAAGCATGTATATTGGAACTTATCACCCCACATGGGTGACTAAGTCCACACTGCCTATTAGATTATGCTTAGGGGTATAGCACCTACAAGCAAAAGCATTTATATTTTTTTTTTTTTATGATAGCCCCAAGCACAATCCCACACAAAAAATAATGGTTAGACTAAGATCCCTACCATTCATTCTTGAGCATACACCTAACATAAAACATATATCACAAAATAAAAAGCAAACATCAAACCATGCACCGCCCTAACCTAAAGCTAGAAGTGGTTACTTAGCCTAATGTCTGTGCTTTAGAGGTTTGTGTGGTATGCTTAGCTATGGCTTTATGTTAGAGTTTTATAAGTTTGAAGCATGTTCAACATAGAGGAGGGTTTCATTTAAGTGATTTAATTATTTTGGGTTGATTTTATTTTGATTAGGTTCAAATGGATCCTATAATTACTTACTAAGTTGTAAAGAGAGGGAAAGAGAAGAGAACTTCTCTTTCCTTCCCTAACCTAAGTAATTTCTAAAGTAGATTCATGGTTTTGGTTTTGTTTGGTGAATGTCTTGATTAAGTGTTTTACTTAATCCTAAGTTTAGATGAACTCTAAACAAGCCTATTCAAAAAAAGACATTTTAAGATTAAATAAAATGAACCAAATTCATAAAACATACATCACTTGAGTTCTCTCTCAACATGTATAACATGCATATGAATAAGTCCTAAGCATATCTATACATACAAATGAAAATGTTTAACACACTTTTTGATGCATGCTAAGGAATTCATTTTAGGAAATTTGGAAGCTTATAATGCATGATTTTCATTAAGTAGAAAAGGGATTTATTATCCAATTTTCACATGCACACTTGAAAGTAAGAAAGGCATAAGTGAGTACATCGTCATTGTTAACCAGAGGTGTAAGGTACAAGACCTACTTAGAGCTACTTAAAGTCTCACAATCTCAAGGTTGTCCAAACTAATATACCACTTTTCTTAAATACAAACTTATGTACAAAATAAATGAATGGAAAAGAAAGAATGCAAAAATTTGTATCAATTGATTCATTTTATTTATGCAATTTATATGTGCAAGAAAAGGTCCTTCTTAAGTGATAGTATAGAATGAATGGGATGGGTTAGGCAAGTGTTAGGTTCTTTTCAAATGAACCATACTTCTTACCAAATCTATTCAAAACTATACTAAAAGAGAAGAGAAGGAAAACCTATACTAAGCACATCCTTATATTTTACTCACATGCAATCTTATAATTAAAATATAAGTAGCAAACTTTCAGTTTTGATAATTGATTCATATATTTTTGAAAATAATTTTAATTTAGTAGTGATAATAGCCACTCATATTATTACTTTAGCCAACACATGCAAATTTGACATAAAGTAAACATTTTCATTTTAAATTTAAATTTTAAAAAGTACGAATGCATGAAGCTACATGACATACATATTTAACATGTTGGAGAGAAATTCAAATGAAAGCATGTAAACACATTCACTTTAATTAAATCCTAAAGACAATTTTATGAAATAATAAAGCTTAAAATAAATCAATGTTCATTTAGTATGATTTTTGTTTGATTTTGAATTTGATTTAATTTTGAAAATGTTGATTAAGTTTGCTGTTCCTAACCAATTCCCACATGTGTTTGACATTTTTTTTAATTTTTAGATGATTAAATTCATTTTATATTTTTATTAGGTTAAGGTATGAATTAAATAAGTTAATTAACCCTTACCTACACCACCTTAGCATAGTTAACCAAATAATTATGAGCCAATGAGATGACATAAAACCTCACAAGGAATTTAAATTTGCAATGCACCTAGGAAGAAAAGGGCCTAATGCAATTTAGCTCATGATTAATGGTTAATTAAACTAAGGGACTTCAGTTAAGTAATTTTAAAACATCCTTCATACATATGAGTTAAGTTTTGATTTCCTTAATTGGACTTAAACTCTTGAACACTTAAGAATCTACCCAAAGTAGATTAATTAAGTTCTAAAAAGTTTTAGAAATTTTAAGAAATTAATTAAGAGGGTAATTAATGAATTAACCCTTAATTAAGAGAGGATTAAGGAAAGAAAAGGGGTTTAGGGAATAGCTTAGGGGAAATACCCCAAAATTATTCCCTAAGCCTCCTAATTACTAGATCAAACCTTAATCAACTTCAATAAGGGATTAAAACACTAATCAAACTCTTAATTATCCTTAATTACATAAAGCACAATTAGGAAATACATTTGCAATTCTCCCAATTAAGCTTTCAATAAATCCCCTAAAATATACCAAAGATGTTTGAGATTAATCAGAGGAATAATTAAGGATTAATTAATGAAATAAGACTTCAAATAAAAGTCAAAATCTGATAAAGAAACAACTCAAAATCCATTAAAATAAATTTTAGAATGTTCTAGATTAAATTATCTTTCATTTACCTCATATATTTTTTATTTGAGATATGAATTTTTTTTAATGCTTGGGGATTAATTAGAATTAATTAAACCTTAATTAAATCCCTTAGACATCTCAACATCTGCGGTGGTCGCATGCTTTACACCGCGCGTGTGAGCCATCACTTAAACATGATCAAGGTGCAGCGGATGGCGGTTTGATTCGATCCGATCGAGATCGAGGATGATCACCCATGGTTTCTAAAATGATAAATCAATTTGATCTAAAATAATCATCGATGTCCATCCAAAATGCTGGATGGATGGGAGATCCAGTTCTTCCCGAGGATCAATGAGATCATCCATGATGCAGGGAAGATCCAAGCTCGATCGAGCTCAGATTGAGACAAGATTTTGCACACACCATCTATAACTAATGGCAAGCCTATCCAATGGTGGAATTCTCATGCCATGACACTTTCTTTCACAAAGGACCAACACCTCCTAAGCTTAGTGGTCAAAAAATTCCATACTTCGCTGAAGGTGATCACCGGCGCTCAATTTCCATGGAGGAGCTTCGTCTGGTTGAGACAAAGCTGTGTTGGAAGAATGAGCTCTTGAGGTTATGTGAATTACTCTATGGACCAACTCCTCCCCCTTGCTTTGATCAAATTGAACTTCTCCTTATCTTGGGAACTTGTGTGAATTCTTGGCTGCACTCGACTTGATCCTCTGAGGGAGTGTGCAAAGAGAATTGAAGTGGATTTGAGTGAAGAGGAAGTTGAGGATTCAATGGAGCTCTCCTATTTTCCAAAAAAGAAAATTAGGAAATTCTCTTTTCCAATCCCTCTTAAAAAGCTTAGGATTGCTCTCTAATGTCTCCTAACACTTTCTCTTACCCAATCGACAATGAGGATCTTCAATTCAAATTGAATTAGGGGGAGTATATCTCCCCCTATGGTAATCGGATAGTCAAAGCTATGGGTGTCATTTTGATCCAAATGACCATATGGAAAGGGTTGTTTGGGCTATTTTAAGTTGGTACATGGTCGATTTGAGCTTAGGAGTAGATTGGTAACCTCCCATGTGCTTCAAATTGAGTGGAGGGAGGTTTTCAAATTAGTCAATTTGAGTTGGGGTCGGGTCCATTTGGGCTGACCCAAACCCATTTGGGTGCACCACCCTCCATAGGTTCACTTGACCTATAGGAAGGTATCAAGTTGATATGAAGAGGGTGCTTGACCAAATTCCCCATGGATTTGACCAAAATTTATTCTTTGTCCTAGGGGTAGAATGGTCATTTTGCTAATTTTTGAATTTGGATATGTTGGGTATGTTGAGAAAATGGGTTTGGATAAGTTCCATTGGATTTCAAGTTCATTTGATAGGGTTCGGCTCATGTTGACCCATTTAGGTCAAAATGGGTCAACTTGGGTCAAGTTTACCAATTGGTCAAATTGGGTCAAACCAAGGGTTGGGTCAAGTTCATATGATCATTTGAAATGTTTTAGCGGCTTTGGTTTGATTTAATTTAGTTTAGTTTTGGTTTTGGCTCATATGACTTCATTTAGGTCAAATGGGTCAAGTTGACCAATTTAACCCAGTTGACTTATATGAGCTAGGACATGGGTAGATTTAGGTTTGGTTAGTCATCTGGAGTGGATTTGTATCTTTGTTTCCAATCAATTTTGGTCAAGTTTGAATTTGGCTTAACAAGACCCCTTTAAGTCAAGTTGGGTTCAAGGTTAATTGGGCTAGGTTAGGTCTAGTTGGCCAATTGAGGCTTTGGTCAAGTTCATCAAGTGATTTGGAATGAACTTGACCCATTAGTTTCAATCAATTTGGCTTAGATCAAGTTTAGACACATTTTGACTTTTAGGTCAAGTTGGGTCAACTTGGGTGAAGTTAAGGCTAATTTAGGTTAGGCTCAAATGTTGACTTGGTCAAGTTCAAACATAGTTCATGAATGAACTTAGATCAATGGTTTCAATCAATTTGGCCTATGGTGGATTTTTGTTAGGTTTCATTTTTTGGCTAAGTGTTGACTTGGTCAACCCTTAGTTTGACCCAATTTGGTTGATTGATCATCCCATGATGATTGTTGATCATGATGAGAGGCATAGGTGAGTTTGATTCAATCCAATTTGGTTAGGATTAGAATTTGGCTCATAAGGGTACTTTAGGTCACTTTGAGTGAAAGTGTCAAATGGGCTTGGTCAAAGCTTGATTTGAGTTTTTGAACTGTATATGGACTTATGATTGAAATATAAATCCATTTGCAAGTGGTTTGAAGTCAAATGGTTTTGATTCATTTGACAATTTCATATTCAAAGGAAGAATATGAATGATTTTTGATTTGATTTTGAATTTGATTTTGATTGGAAGTTTGTATTTATATATGGATTTATGATTGTAGGGTTGATTGAATCATGAAGGAAAATCAAGAGTTTGGCTTGACTTGAAGTTGATTTGGCTAAGTGCAAGATTTTGATTTGAATGGCTTAGGTTGGATTTTGAGTGGATTTGAGTTTAATTTTTGGAATTGGTTTGATTGTTTGAATCTATATTTCATTTATATATGTGAATATAATTGAGAATATAAATGGGTTATGAGAAAATTTCAAGGTTTTGAAGTGGTTTGATCATGATCTAGGCTAAGTCCATTAAAGGGAATTTAAAGGACTTAGGAAATTTTAGAGTAAGGATTTGAATTTTTGGATTTGGTTTGATTGATTTATAATTCATTTATATGCGTGAATATAAATGAGAATATAAATGAGTTATGAGAAAATCCCATGAGTTTGAATTGGTTTGATCATGGTTTAGGTTAAGTCCTTAAAAGAAGATTAAGGACTTAAGGAAGATTTAGACTTAGGAATTTCATTCATGGGTTTCGATCATGGGTTTCAATCACAGATTTTAATCACATGGAGTTGATTTGAGTTTGGATAAAATAAAATAAGATTGACTTAGAGTTTGACTTGAAGAAAGGAAGATGAGGAGTGGTCCAAGCTAAGGGTAGAGCTAAGGGTAGGCAAATTTTCCTAACACTCCTAAGGCATGACCTATTCCTATCGCTAACTCTTTGAGATGCTCTGTGGCTAGCTCGGTTGAGTGTCACCTAATCACTAGATGTGTCTTAAGACTAAGAATCCCTTAAAGTCTAAGAGGAGTCCTATGTCTAAGATGGAGGGGTTAAGAGGTCACTCTAAAAATGAGGTCAACATTAGGGTTCGATTTGTTGTGCCATCGACATATCACCCTAATGATCGATCCCTATTTTGGAAGATGTAAGTCTGCTATGCTTTGTCCCAAATATACCAATTGTACACCAAAAGGCACCCCTTAAGTCGAATAGTCCTACCTTATGGCAAGTAGACTGCCCCTTTGAACTTATAAATCTAAGATAGGCCAAGGCCCCTGTAACTCCTTCTTAGTGTGATCCATCGCACACTGACAGGGTCCATAACAAAATAAGTTCAAAACCAACCTCCCCAGTGGAGTCAAATTAAACACATCAAACAAACAAAATTTTTCCCCAGCGAGGTGCAAATCAAAGTAGCATCCCTAGTGGAGCTTAGATCTAAATCAAATAAATCTAACCAATTGTAAATCCCCGGTGGATATGCCCTCAATCTAGAACCCTTCTCCCAGTGGGCCCATAACAAATTAAACCAACCTCCCCAGTGGAGTCTAACCAAATAAATCAAAGAAATTCAATCAAATTCTTATCCCCAACGGATAGCTCAAACCTACTTCTCTAGTGGAAGGTTTACATACCTAATCCCTAGAGGATTCCAGCACATATCCCTAGCGGATATGCCTCCACATTAATTAAAATAAAACAAATTAAAATCAATTTGATCTTGATCCCCATCAGATTATAGATTCTTATCCCCAGTAGATACACACCTAAACTAATCGTATCCACAATCCAATCAAATTCTTATCCCTTAGAGGATAACATGAACCTACTTCCCTAGCGGAGGGTTCATGTACACAATCCCTAGCGGATTCCTTTTAGCTCTCCTCTTATACCCTTGGCATAAAGAGAGATGCATTGCACTAAGATCATGATTCTATCTATCTCTCAGGTCTAGGTATAGATCATTTTCGTTAGTGTTTTCAATCTTCTGGATGTTGTGGATCATTTCAGTTAATGCTAATACGTGTGGTGTGCCTTGTCAGTTACACCACGCCTATTAGGGGTCCTTTTGTTGACCTCACTTTTGGAGTGAGCTCTCAATCTTCTCTTCTTAAAGTCAAGACTCTTTTAGACACTAAGAGCTTTTTAGTCATAAGACACTTCTAGTGATTAGGTGAACACTTAACCTAAGCCTAGAGACTTAGAAGGGTTAATCATATGATTAGGCCATGCCTTAAGACTTAAAGAAATCACCTACCCTATTGCCTAAACCCAATCCATATGCACCTTCTCAAATCAAACCCAGATTCAAATCTCAAACAAAATCTCAAACTCAAATTCAGATTCCAAATCTAATTCCAAATTTTACTCCAAATGATTGAAACCTAAAATCAAATTCAAATCTTAAGACCCTTCCTAAGCCATATGAACCACCTTCATAAGCTTAGCCAAAACACCCTTTAAATCAAATCAAATTCAATTATTTTCTTTATAAATCAATTATTCCTTCATTTACATTCACAAATATAAATTAAATCAATATCCAAATGATCAAAACTAAATCAAACCGAACCAAAACCCCTTTTAAGCCAGATGGACCCACCTTCATGTGCCTAACCAAATTAACCTTTAAACCAACAAAAAATCAATCAATTTTTTTTTAAATCAATTGTTCCTTTATTTATATTCACAAATATAAATGAAATCTGAATTCAAATGACCAAAACTATATCCAAAATCAAATCTAAACCCTTTAAGCCAATTCTTTGGACTTAGCCAAATCTTATCCTGATGAAGTCAAAAGAAATGGATTTTCTCTTGAATCAATCATTCCTTAAATCATCTATCCAAATATAAATAAAATCTATAATCATCAAACCAAATTCAAGTCAAGCCTAACTTAGCCCTTTTGACTTGAAACTTTCTATTGAGCCAAAACCTATTGGAATCCAAATTGATTGTAGTTGGATTTATATTTCAATCCTAGGCTCACATATAAGTCCCACTAAACCTAAATCAAGCCAAACCAAATCTAATTGACCATTTAACCCAAGTTGACCCAAATTGGCCTAAAAAGCTAAAATGGGTCAAATCCCAATCTAACCCAAATTGATTGCAACTAATGGCTCAAGTTCATTCTAAATTGATTATTGAATTTGACCAGAATCATAATTGAGCTCAATTTGACCAATTGGTCAGCTTGACCCAACCTAACCCAAATTGACCTAAAGGGTCAAATTAGCCAAAATTCAAATTAAATCCAAATTGATTCAAACCAAAGGCTACATTCATTTTCAATTAGCCAATTGAACATGAATCAACCCACAACCCAAGCCAATTTGACCAATTTTGGTCAAATTAGTCAACTTGACCCATTTGATTTCAAATGAGCCAAAATAAATCCTAAGCAAAATTAAACCAAATTGATCATACCAAATACTTCAAATCAACATTTGAACCTAGCCTAAGCTTTGGTTTGACCTAGTTTGACCAATTGGTCAACCTAACCCAACATGACCTAATGTGACCCATATGACCCAAATTGAGCCAAATCCCTTGAAATCAAGCCATGACCATTGGTAGATTCTTCTCAACCTCATTTAATTCCATCACATGCATTAACTCCTCCCCTTCATGGCATTCAATTGAGTGATCATACAGTGAAAAGAGGATTTTGGACCTAAATCCAAAGTCCTCAATCAAGCCATCATCCATCACAACCACCTCCCCATCACATTTATTTAAATTTTTGATCATCCCCTTCAAAGCAAGTAAAAAAGGCTCATCCCAAAAAATCTTGAATTCATTCAACTCCAAAGAGCATCCCTTCCTCGCCTTCTTTGAGTAATTTTTAAGCTAAAAAATACAAAACTGGAGCTTTTCCGGTGAGGAGGTGGCAACCATTGGTGAAGATGACGCTCTAAAGGGAGGTAAGGGTTCAAACTCATTCCAAAGCTCCCTCTCACACCTAGGAGTTCGCTCGGATCTTCACCGCCATAGAAAACCTTCTCTGGTGAGGTAATTTCATCAAACTTTAGCCGACCATAAGATCTTTCATTTGCTCAAATGTATGTGTGATTTTAGGAAGTTTCCTTAGATTACCCTTGTATTTTTCATTTTATATCATCCCAATGCATTTTGGAATATTTTTTTGGCAAAGATTGCCAGAAAATTGAGCTCAAAATTGCCCAAGTGGGTGGTTTCCAAGCTCAAATAGGCTCTGTTTCCTCGGTTGGGAAGCAGATGAGTAGCAGCCATCCGATCTCCTTTTATTAGGGACGGACAACTACAATTTCATGCCTAAATTGCATGATTATAGCGTTTGGATCATCCCGTTTAGACCTTCCGATCATGCGATCGGACGGTCTGATCTCGATCCCGCGGAATGGGAGCATTTTCCTGCTTGTGAAAATGCATAGTCCAACTTGCATGTGACGTGTGTCACCACATGCCTCAGCGTCCAATAGGGATCTGCCATGTGGCACCACGGAACTGCGCCGTCCAACCAGTTCACGCCATGCATTGCCACATCAACGCGGCGCGATGCTGACTGGGTTAATTAAGAAATTAGGGGTTTTTCTAATTTTAAAAATTATTTAAACTGCCTAAAACTTCAAAAATTCATACAAAATAAAATACTTAATAAAAAATTGCAAATAGAGGTTCGTTGGATTCGTCTTTCTGAGAGGAATCCAAAGAACTAAAAATCCATAATTTTTGTAGAGTATTTTGAGTTTAATTTGAGTTTTGATGAACATTAAATTTCATCAATTACTTTAAAAATACAAATCAAATTGACGTGAAATTTTCAAGGATTAAAATTAGGTTTAAAATCTACTAACCATAAAATTTCAAGAAAAAATGATGGCTGGATTGAAAGATATTAAATTTAGAAGTTCAAATGGTCTATTTTAATTAAATAAATTAGTATATCTTATAAATTTTGGTTAAATCAGTTGAAGCTTTGAAAATTCATAACTAATCCTAGAAAAATCAAAAAAATACAAATGAGGGCTCATTTTAAAGGTATTTCAAAGTAGAATCTGGATAAATTATTATTATTTACTTTTGAACAATGATTTTGGCTTAATTAAGGTTTTATTAAAATTTAATTAGCTTAATTACTCCTTAATTACTCACCTAATTTATCTCAAAGTTTCTATGGATGTTTGAGGGGATGATCTCTACCTTCCCTATTTTTTTGGAGTTTTATTGGTTGTTAATCAGGGAGATCAATTGATCAAGTTTTAATCACTCTCTTAATTTAATTAGTGATAATTAGTGAATGAACAGTGGTTTAATTAATTATTTAAGATGAATTACCTCTGTTGAATAGTAAGGTAGCTTAGAGGATGTGATTGGGATATTTTTCCTAATTCATTTCCTAAGTTTTCTTTACTTTTAAAATCAAATTAATTAATATTTAATGAAGTAATTAATTGCTTAATTAATTAATCTCCAAGATAAAAATCAGAGCTTAAGTGATCAAATATGGAACTTAGGGATTTAGATTAAGACACCTTGCCTTAATCTTTTTTCTTAAGATTAATTTCATTTCATTAATTGAACATGCTTAATCAAATGGACTAATAAGCTTAATTTACTTAACCTAAAATCCACTTCACATCTAAACAACCCTAACTAACTTTTGGGTAGCTCTTTGGGTGTTTCATAACCCAAAGTGAGAGATAATGAAATTATGGTTAGCTGAGAAAATCATAAGAGTAATTAAGTGAGCTCCTTAAGCTTAGTTAATTAATAATTATGAGCTAATTGCATTAGGCCCCTTTCATTTCATAGAAGCATTGCTATCTACTTTTCTATGTGGTTACATATCATATTAGTTCATAATTATTTAATTAATTATCTTAAGGTGACATAGGTAAGGGTTAATTAAATAGTTTAATTTATGCTTAACTTAATCAATCCATAAAATCGACCTAATTACTTTTCATGAAATCTAATTACCTCACACACATGGAAATGAGATTAAGATCAGCAAACCTCTTTCACATCTCCTAAATTAAATTAAACTCAAAACTAAAAATATCGTTAAAGAACTTTTGTTCATTTTAAATAATCTTATTTAGTATGATTGTCCTTAGAAATTAATTGGAATGGACAAGATCATGTACTTATGTTCCATTATTTCTTTCTAATCATGCTAAATATTGCTTACCATATGAAATCATGCATTCATTTCTTTTAGAAATAAATTAAATAAAATGTTTCCTTTTATGTCAAAATTGCATGTGTTGACTTAAATTAAATATGTGTGGCTATTATCACTATTAAATCAAAAGCTATTTTCAAAACTTATAAATCAATTATTATAAATGAGTAATGTTAATTACAAATATCTATAAACTTGCATGTGATAATAGTATAAGATGTATAATATGAAGTTCTCTTTCCCTATCTTAACCAGGATTCACATAGGATTTACAAGTGTATAGTTCATTTGAAAAGAACATAACATTTGCCTAAATTTATTCCTATGCATCTCCATGTTAAGACTTAGGAATAATTTCATATCACATATGTAAATCATACAACTAAATAAAATATAATTTCTTGCATGATTCCTTATTCATGTGGTTCTTTTTATACTTTCATATCTATTTGAGAAAAGTGGTATATTATTATGGACATCCTGAGGTACGAGGCTTTAAGTAGCCTTAAGTAGGTCTTGTATCTTACACTCCTGATGTAGAAAATAATAGCACAGTACTCACTTAAAACTCATATACATATACATGTATGATGTGGCCAATGAATAAAGAATCATAAATCAAATAAATCAAGTATAACCTTTTGTATGGATTTTCTTATCCTTATAGTCATTCATATATTTACATGTATCTAAGAAAAGTGATATATTAGTCAGTACATCATGGGGCTGTGAGGCTTTAAGTAGTCATAAGTAGGTCTTATACCTTTTGCCTTTAGTGTAGAAAATAATGGCTACGTACTCACTTAAACTTTTATACATGTGAATATGTATTTAGCTAATTGATGAAAAATTCCTCTTTTCAACATAATAAAGACATGCATTCATAATTTAATAAACAAAAATAGAATAAATATTTAGGTTCTAAATACACTTCTTTGCATTCATCATCAAAGTGTGCTAAGACATATGTTGTGTGTGTGGGTATACTTAAGACAAATCCATATGCATGTTACATATGATGGAAAGAAATGAATGAATATGTGTCATATGATAGTAGTTCATTCCAATTAATCTTAAGATATCTTTCTTATTGAATAAGGTCATTTAGGGTAAACCTAAACTTAGGATTAATTAAAACATATTAATTGATTAATTTCCTTTAGAAATGACTTAAGATAGGGATGAAAGAGAGGTCTTCTTCTTCTCTTTGGGGTGTTTGTTTATAGATCTACAATATGAGCAAAAGGAAATAAATTTTAAGAAGAATTTTGAAAATATTTAAATAGATTTTGAAATTTCTACACTCAATTATATCTTTTCTTTTATAAAAGTAAAAAAAGAAAATAATTAAGAAAAATTGAAAAAAAAATTAAAAAACAAAAAAACTTGAAATTTTTGCTCACTTATGCGATCGGGCGCAATTTCTCCATGCTCTCACACCCTGATCCTGAGTGCCACACACACCGCTACCGACCCGCCTGATCATAGTCTTCGACTCATGAAGATCTATTCTGTCAAACTATATATGACACAAAGGTTAATGAACCCGCAAATTTGATTAACATTGAAGAAGTTATTATTTTTAATTATTTAGCATGTATTTTTGGATGATAGAGATAATGTCATCCAAAAATAGCAACTAATATATCACAAAAATTCTACTAGTTGAAGCATGAATATTGGCATCAAATTAATTTAATCCACGAGACTAGCTGCATCAAGTACTTAAATATTATTAGAAACTTTAGGATATCAGTCGAATCCCTAAATAGTTCCTAAATATTGAGTGTTTATAGTCAAATCGAGAGTCTTGACGAGTTGGATCTAACAAGCCTAAGATTTAGTAATTATGATTTCATTTGAGCATACAAATATTTAAGATACATCAGATGATCGAAGTAATCATTTTGAGTCATCCGATGGAGTGGTTTGAATTTTGCATTTACAGAGGTGTCACCCCATAATTTATAAATAGTCTTTATTCTTCACATGAGGAAGGCCCAAGCTAAAGAGAAGAGAGAGCTTTGAGGCTTGAAGAACCTCCAAGCATCGCATAATCGATGGTCGCTACCACCGCCGACCACCATTTCGTGGCTGCCGCACCACCGGTTCTGCTCACCACGCGCTCATCGCCGCCATCCACCGTTACCGACATACCGCTGATCACTGCCGCCACCATCGGCCACCACCATCGACATCATCGCGAATCGACGCCGGCTACTGCTGACCACGCCGGGTTAACACCGGGCCACCACTGGGTCATCACCGCACCGCTGGCCACCACCTCCAACCACCATCATCGGCCTCGCGCTTACCACTGTTACCGGCTATTCGCTAACCACCGTTGTTGTCGCTGCCATAACCACTCTGGCCTCCGCTATTTCATATGACCACTACCGCCAACACTCGACAGTTGTTGAATCATCACTAACCACCATCGTTCACCATCATCGACCGCTAATAATCAGTAGAACCAACTACAGATATTTATTGTTATCCGACTGATTCCCATTGTCAGGCTTTTTCAATTACAACTTTGTAATCCTCTTACCGGGAAAACTTAAACTTTGTACTTTAGAGTAGATATATAGTAAAATATTTTTATTAGGCTAGACCCTGTGATTTTTCTCTCTTTTTAGAGTTTTATTCACGTAAAAATCCTGAAGTTTCTTGTTCTCTCTTCAAATATCTGTGTGTGTCATGGATTTCTCAACAAGGCTAAGACATAAAGTTTTATTCTACTGTAATTAGTTTTCTAGCACGTAATATATATATATATATATATATATATATATATATATATATATATATATATATATATATATATATATATATATAAGAGGAGAGGATAATCTTTAGATCTTTATAGAGCACAAGTTTCTCTTATTTTTATGAAAGGTAATTGAGAATTTAGATTTTAACTAAGGCTGATTTGAGTAGGTGTTTCAACTCAGTTTGAACTGTATTTTTAGGTTTTTGACAAATTGCGGTGATAACTTCTATTATAGTTGTTTTATCATTATTTTTTATGTTTATTGTAAACAGATCCTAAATATTCTTTAATTTTAGATCTTATGTATATTTTATATGTGAATTTGTGATTAAATTTATTTAAATATAAAAAAACTATATATTTTTATATCCAAAAAAAGGACAACTAAACAAACTTTATTTATATGAATTAAATCAACTAAAAAAATCCTTATTTTGTTGGAAATCAAACTGATGACGTCGATCAAATTAATTTGGCTGCTCAGGAGGGCTTCTTCTGCCACACAATTTTCGTTCAATTGAGAAGAAAATGGGAAAGCAAACCCACAAAAAAGTCAACTGATGTTTGTTCTAGGGCTCACGTTGGGGTTTCCTCCATCCTATCTCTCCTTCAACATCTTCTTCCGCCTCCTTCAACCTCTTCCCCTCTTTGACCATTTTTGCTGTTTCCTCGTCTGACCTCCGGCTATTGCCGGAGGTTAGGTTTTCCCTGTGGGTATGGATCCGAATCTTTTACACCACACCTCTTTTCCTCCTCTCTCTGCTTCCACTCCCAAACCTTCCATTTTCGGCCTCCCCATCTCTTCCAACAATGGACCCAATATCTGGAAGGAACTCCTTCTAGCCCAGAAATAGATTTTGAAATTTCTACACTCAATTATATATTTTCTTTTATAAAAGTAAAAAAAAAAGAAAATAATTAAGAAAAATTGAAAAAAAAATTAAAAAACAAAAAAACTTGAAATTTTTGCTCACTTACACGCATCACGGCGCAATTTGTGCCCGCGGGCTCTCATAGGCGCCCACGGCCCTGCATCCGCGAGTGCCCGCACACACCGCGGCCCTGCACCCGCTTCCGTGATCATAGTCTTCTGCACTCATGAAAATCTATTCTGTCAAACTATATGTGACACAAAGGTTAATCAACCCGCAAATTTGATTAACATTGAAGAAGTTATAATTTTCAATTATTTAGCATGTATTTTTGGATGATAGAGATAATGTCATCCAAAAATAGGGGGCAACTAATATATCACTGAAAATTCTACTAGTTGAAGCACGAATATTGACATTGAAATTAATTTAATCTTGATTCAAGACTAGCTCAGATCAAATACTTAAATATTATTAGAAACTTTGAGATATCAACCGAATCCCTAAATAGCTTCTAAATATTGAGTGTTTATAGTCAAATCGAGAGTCTTGACGAGTTGTATCTAATAAGCCTAAGATTTAGTTATTATGATTTCATTTGAGCATTCAAATATTTAAGATACATCAGATGATCAAAGTAATCATTTTGAGTCATCCGATGGAGTGGTTTGAATTTTGCCTGTATTTACAGAGGTGTCACTCCCATAATTTATAAATAGTCTCTTATTCTTCACATGAGGAAGGCCCAAGCTAAAGAGAAGAGAGAGCTTTGAGGCTTGAAGAACCTCCAAGCATAATCGTGCTACCAATCGATGGTCGCCGACCACCGCTGACCAATCATTCGCCGCCGCCACCACCGCCGCTTCCGCTGCCAACGACCGCCGTTTGCCACCGCCGCCCACTGCCATCGACACATGCTGACCACTGGCCGCCACCATCGGCCGCTAATTATCGATTATCATCGTTGCCGACCATCGACGCTGAATCGACGCTTGCCATCATGACCGAATTCACCACGCCGGGCCAAACACTCCCACTACCATGGTCATCACTTCCACCGTTATGACTCTCCAACCACTATCATCGGCTTCCGCTTACCACCACCGGCTATTTGCGCTGACCACCGCAAGTTATCGTTGCCGCTAACCACCATCGTCAGCCACTAGTCATGACCACTACCGCTAACACTCGAGAAGTTGTTGAATCATCACTAACCACTGCTGCTCACCATCGCCGACACTAATAGCAACCAACTACTGCTAGTAGCTATTGTTACGACTGGATTCCCATTGTCAGGCTTTTTCACATACAACATTGTAATCCTCTTACCGGGAAAACTTAAACTTTGTACTTTAGAGCAGATATATAGTAAAATATTTTTATTGGGCTAGTCCCTGTGATTTTTCCCTCTTTTTAGAGTTTTATTCATGTAAAAATCCTGAAGTTTCTTGTTCTCTCTTCAAATATCTGTGTGTGTCATGGATTTCTCAACAAGGCTAAGACATAAAGTTTTATTCTCCTGTAATTAGTTTTATATATATATATATATATATATATATATATATATATATATATATATATATATATATATATATATATATATATATATATATATATATATATATATATAAGAGGAGAGGATGATCTTTAGATATTTATAGAGCACAAGTTTCTCTTATTTTTATGAAAGCTAATTGAGAATTTAGATTTTAACTAAGGCCGATTTGAGTAGGCTTTATGTAGTCGTTTGAACTGTATTTTAGGTTTTGACAAATTGCGTGATAACTTCTATTATAGTTGTTTTATCATTATTTTTTATGTTTATTGTAAACAGATCCTAAATATTCTTTAATTTTAGATCTTATGTATATTTTATATGTGAATTTGTGATTAAATTTATTTAAATATAAAAACATTATATATTTTTATATCCAAAAAAAGGACAACTAAACAAACTTTATTTATATGAATTAAATCAACTAAAAAAAATCCTTATTTTGTTGGAAATCAAACTGATGACGCCGATCAAATTAATTTGGCTGCTCAGGAGGGCTTCTTTTGCCGCACAATTTTCGTTCAATTGAGAAGAAAATGGGAAAGCAAACCCACAAAAAAGTCAACTGATGTTTGTTCTAGGGCTCACGTTGGGGTTTCCTCCGACCTATCTCTCCTTCAACATCTTCTTCCGCCTCCTTCAACCTCTTCCCTCTTTTGACCGCTTTTCTTGACCGACCGCTTTGTCGAGGTTAGTTTTTTTCCCTGTGGGTATGGATCCGAATCTTTTACACCACACCTCTTTTCCTCCTCTCTCCGCTTCCACTCCCAAACCTTCCATTTTCGGCCTCCCCATCTCTTCCAACAATGGACCCGATATCTGGAAGGAACTCCTTCTAGCCCAGAATGAAAAGAGCCAGGCAATACCTCTCTCCTTCATTCCATCTGATGCTCAAGAAGTCTCTTTTTCTGAAGAGGATCTCTTAGAAGGCCAGAAGAATGGCAACTATCATTGATAGGTCATGCAATAGGTAAATGGCCATATTATTGTTCCCTTCTTGCTACAATACGTAAGAGGTGGAAGGTCAAAGGCAATCTAGATCTCCTTACACTTGAAGGGGACTTCTTCCTTTTCAAGTTTACTTGTCAAGAAGACTACAACTTGGTCTGGGATAATGGTCCATGCTTCCTAAATGGCCATCCATTTGTCTTCCAGAAATGGTTGTGGGATTTTCAGCCATCCAAAGAATCTATCTCCGAACTACCTATTTGGATCAAGCTTCCGAACTTCCTGCTCTGCTGTTGGAATGAATCCAGTTTTTCCAAGGTCCCCAGTTGTATTGGCATCCCCCTGGCAGTGGACAATCTCACTGCCTAAAAGGCTAGAGTTACTTTTGCCCATATATGTGTTCAGATTTCTACTACTTCTTCTCTCCCTAATTCCATTCCAAGCAACTTAAATGGCAAGAAATTCACTCAAGAGATCATTTATGATTGGAAGTCATCCTCTTGCTCTCATTGTAATACCTTCTCACATGACAATCAATCTTGCCCTCAGAACCCTAAGCCCCAAGCTAACATCAGGGGCCGAAGTAGAAGCCGTGTTTTTGCTAGGGGGTTTAATCATACAACAACTTCCAATCAGATGACCACCACTAAAGAGGATCCCTCTCAAGATCCATTGCCTTCCATCTTATCTTCTTGAGTTTCTCTGGGATACTCCTATGGAAGATCCAATACAACCACCCCCCACTAACAACACCATCAATGATCTTAACCACTCTCCTATCCTCTCCCCTCCAATGGAGGAGCCAAATAATTCAGATGAGGAACTAATAACTCCCGAGGAGCAGTTTGACCCATCTACTACAGATATTATGAGGGACTTTCATGTTGTTGGGGTCATTACTCGATCAGCAGCGGTCTCCCCTACTAGACAAAATCTCTCTAAGGTAATTGAGAAGATCCCAAAAACTCCTGGGAAACTCCCTCAGGAGGGGGAATCCTCAAAAGAGACTACAAAACCCACCCCCACTCCCCCCTCCTCTTAATGAACCATCCAACCCTGGGTTGCTGGAATGTCCGTGGTCTCTCTGCACCAGGAAGAAAACTAGACTATCTGAGAGTCATTAAGGACTTCCATCTGGACCTCTTGTATCTTCTGGAGGCCAAAATACAATCCGAGACCTCTCATTCTGTTTCTAATCTTCAAAGTTTCATAATGTTTCCTTCTGAAGTCAGTGTATCTAACTTTGAGTGTGCTCTAGGTGGGAGAATCTGGATTAAATGGTGTGCTAATAAGTTGACTTTTAATCCTATTACTATGATTCATCAATTCATCCATGGGTGTGTTATTTTCTCGGGTCATCATTCTTTTTTTTCTTACCTGCATCTATGCAGAGAATGATGCCAAGCTTAGAATCTCTTTGTGGAATTCTCTCAGAAATCTGGCAGGTTTGAGCAACAATCCTTAGATTCTGATGGGGGATTTCAACTGTACTCTTTCTTGTGAGGATAAAGTTGGTGGTAATTCGATCTCCCTAAATAATTCCCTAGATTTTAAAGATTGTATCAATGACTGTGAGCTCATCGAGCTACCTAGTGCTGGTCTATTCTTCACATGGTCTAATCAACAAATTGATAGACCTATTTTTTCTAAGATTGATTGGGCCCTTTGTAACTCAAGTTGGTTGGAGACTTTTCCCTCATCCTATTATAAAGTTCCTCCACCATTATCATCTGATCACTCTCCTCTTATGATTTTTCTGCATTCCCCTTCTACCCCCTCTCACCATTTTCTTTTTAAGAACTATTGGATTTCTGTCTCTAGATTCATGGAAACTGTTAATTTGGCTTGGAGAAATTACATTCAAGGTGATCCACTCTTTATTCTCTGCAAAAAATTGAGTCTGATCAAGAGGGCCCTTAAAGGTGGAAGCTGGGAGAACATCCCACTTGTGCAACAAATTGAGGCAGTTAAATCTGATCAAGTCAAGGTATTGAAAAGGCTTGAAGCTGCTCCTAACAATCCCTCTCTACTTCTTGATGTAAAGGACATCAAAGCTAGATACATGGAACTTACTATTAAGGAAAGTATTTGGATCAAGCAGTGTGCTAAGGCATACTGGCTTATGCACTCTGATGACGATCTTAAATTTTTATATTATTCGATTAAAGAAAGAAAGAATGCAAACCTCATTAGAGAAATTCATTATAATGATGGGTGTATTCAACGAACTCAATAAGGTTTTGTAAGTACTTTGCTGATCTTTTTAATAGTGGTTATCCTCTAATTCTTCCTGTGCAGAACTTCCCTCTGGGTAAATGTCTCTCTTCGGCTCAAGCATCAGATCCAGAAGCAGACATCACTGATTAGGAAATCATGATAGCTCTTAAAAGTATTTGTGAGAACAAGTCTCCTGGAAGATGGGTTCAATTCTAAGTTTTACACAGCCACTTGGGAATTAACTGGGAAAGCCTTCCTAAATGCTGCTCACTTTTTCTTCAAGTCACACAAACTTCCTAAATGCTTCAAACACACTCTCATCACTCTTATACCTAAAGTCAAGCACTCTACTCTGATAGAGGACTTCCGTCCTATCTCTCTTTGTAACACTTTTTATAAGGTTATTGCTAAAGTCCTTGCTTGTAGATTGAAGAAGTTTCTCCCTTTAGTGATTGATCAGGCTCAATCGACATTTATAAAAGGGAGAGATATCTCTGATAACTTAGCCATGGCATATGAAATTTGTAATGAATTTTTTTCGAGTAAGAATCAGTTCTTCCTAGCCAAATTCGATTTGAGGAAGGCTTTTGATAAGGTCAATAGGACTTCTCTATTACATAGACTCCGAAATAAAGGTTTTCCTGAGAGGTTTGTTAAATGGATAGAAGCATGTATTATGGATATTCCCTTCTCTATAGTGCTTAATGGTAGCATAAAAGGCTTTTTCCCCTCTACAAATGGGTTAAGACAAGGATGTCCTCTCTCACCATTCCTTTTTATAATTACTATGGATACCTTATCTTGTCTTATTGATAATGATGTTAATCTTGGGCTGTTTAACCCCTTCTCATCAGGAGATTGTAAGATATCTCACCTGTTGTTTGCTGATAATCTTCTGGCCATAGGTGAAGCTTCTAACTCTACACTGAATTCTCTCAAGCTCAATCTTAGCTCCCTGAAATTGTATCTTGGGTTGGAGGTCAATAACGCTAAATCTTCCATATGCTTCTCTAAAAACTGCAGAATGGTAACTGACTTAAACAATATTCTTGATATAAATCTAGGATCCTTTCCTACCAAATACCTTGGACTCCCCTTGAGTTATGGTCTAATTAAGATGGCCAATTTTAATCCCTTGTTTGATAAACTCCATTAAGTGGCTGGCTAGTTGGAAGTGCAAATTTCTCTCACTCGGGGGTAGACTCCAACTGATTAGATCCTCTGTTAATAACTACCTATCATATTGGTTTCGTTCTATGGCAATTCCAAGTGGGATAATTAAACGAATTTGCTCTTTTACAGCAAATTTTTTCTATCACTCTGGGGAAGCTAAGAATCTACATACTATTTCCTGGGCCCGAACTACATTACCAAAAAATAAGGGGGGTATTGGACTCATTTATGCTTCCTCTCTTGATTTGATCTGTAAGATTAAAGTTTTATGGAAAGTATGTCTTGGAGAATCACTCTTTGCAAAATGGTGTAAGTCGAAGTACACCTCTATCTGGAATACTATGCAATATAAAATTTCTCCCCTTTGGAAAGTAATTAAGGCAACGACTGCCAGATTCAAAAACAAATTTACATATAATATTGGCAGTGGTCAAGAATTCTCTTTCATCCATGATCCTTGGTGTGGTGGCACCTCACTTAACGGTATTATGGGGATAAAAGCTCCCCAACTCTTGGGGTTTCCTGATAATGCTAAACTTAGCTCTATAATCTCAAATGAAAAGTGGAAACTCCCCTCTTGCCTTATGACTGCTTATCCATTATGTTCAAAATCGATCCTCTCCTCCCCAATTAAGGGTGGAGAAGACCATATTATGTGGAGTAATCTAAAGAATCCCACCATCAGAATTTCAAGCTGTGTTTGAATCTTATCCAACTGTTTGCTGGAGCAATGAAATTTGGTTCAAGGGGAATGCCATTAACTTTGCACTCTATTGCTGGATGGCCATCTTGGCTGGACTTAAAACCTCTGACATTTTAGCAAAGAGGGGTCTCGAGACCTCTACAACCTGTTGCTTCTGTCATTCTGAAGTGGAATCACATTCACATCTATTTTTTGAATGCTCTTACTCTATGAAATTGGTTAGAACACTGCTTCCTAATGGCCAATTTCTTCTTATGCAGTTCTCCCTCCAGCAAATCCTGAGTGCAGTGGAGGACAATGAACACATAGTGATTATCAGGCTGAAATTCCTGATCATTGCTACTATGGTTTATTCTTTGTGGAGAGAAAGAAACAATCGACTTTTCTCTCAGATCTCTTCCCCAATATCCTCTCTTACCTCGCTAATACGTGTGAGGGTAGCTGCAAAACTGAAGAGATGGAAATTTAAAGACTCGTGGCCTGGTCATGTTAAAGACTTGATACTTCAGTGGTGTAGTTACAAGCCACCGTAGTTTTACAAGTTCTCTTCCTATTTCTCTCTTCCTGCTTGTGATTTTGCTCAATGTAGCTGAGATGGACTGTGATGATCTTTTTGGCTAATTTTTCATGGGGACTCGCTTGGATGGCCTTCGAACTTGGGAAGCTCTTTGTTGTTGAGCTCCATTCTCTTCCTTATATCCCCATGGATGGTCAAGGAAACCGTAGGACCTTTTCTTAATGTCAGCTTTCATTTTGGATGAATTTTTGGTATAGCTGGGTTTACTAGCTTGTGCTGATATGAGTCCTTGTGATTGTCCTAGCTGCATTAGTCTCAATTTCAATAGGAGGTGCTGTTACTAGTAGTTCAGTGTGTTAGTCCGTTTGTTATCTTTTTGTAGTTTTGGTTAAACTCCGTCAGTCTGTGTACTATTGTGTTTAATTTGTAACTGCTCCCCTTCTTATTTTGGAATTTAAATTGGGCAATGCCCTCAAATTCTTCCAAAAAAAAAAAAATGGGAAAGCAATTGTACAACTAAAATAAATAAATAAAATTATTAAATTTTTATAAAAAAAAACCCAAAAAAATTAAAATAAAAAATAAGAACTTACAACTACAGGACAATCCAGCTAGCCATGAAATAAGTGTCGTACAGTATTTGTTTTTATTATTATTTTTAGGACTCAAGCGAATTTAATTATAAATTTAAAGAATTAAAATTCAAAACTTTTTAGTTGATAATCAAAATTCTCAACTAATAATTTAAGATGTCTTATACAATATGTTTTACTTTGAAGAAAATTCTATATTTTGATTCAAATGTAATTATAATAAAATTTTATAATTATTTATAATTTGATGTATTATTATTCTTGACAAATCAAATTAGTTAAGGCTTATTTGAGTTTAATTATATTATGTATTTTTATTTTTCAGTTTTTTTAAAAATATATTTATTTGGTTAAATTAAATCATATTATTTTTTTAAAATAATCTAAATATATTTTTACCACTGATAGCTTATCTATCACCATCCACTGTTAGTTATAGCAGAGAGCCTGTCATCCAAAAGCTAGGTGAGTAAATGAATTAAAATTTGACGTATATAAATATCTTAAACGTTTTTATCGTGCTTCTTATAATTATATATATAAATAAGAGGCACTGGAGCACTGGGGGCACTGGGGGGCATGAGCCCTCACTAGCCCACCTAATTTGTTCACGATCACCTAATTTTCACTGTTCCACTATGCAGTAGTAAAAATATTAACACAAAATTTAAAGAAATTCATGCAGAACTAAACTTAGAAAAAATTCTAGCATATCTTAGATTGAAGAACTTGTAAACACGTAATATGAAGAAAATTTATTTTATTATGATGTTTAATTTTTTTATTTTATTATATAAAATATTTTAATTTTTATTTTATATAAGAATATTATCTTCGTATCGTATTATATCTCTGAAAAAATTTCTTGATTTGCTCTGTATATATATATATATATATTTCTTAAAACGTTTCAAGATCTATTTAGGACGGTTGTAATTTAAGAAAAAAAATTGATTGTAAAAATACATTAGAGAAATCAATTTTTTAACACAAAATATTAAAAAAAATTAAAAAATTGACAATCAAATATAATTATGATTATTTTTTTAAAAATAAAACAGCAACAAAATTATCCAAAAGTACTCTTAATGTTTAACACGTGCGTTGAAAAATATTTTTATTTATGAGGTAAATATTAATCAACTCAAGATTAAGATTAATAATGATAGAAATAAATCATTCTACATAATTTTTAATATTATAATATACGTTGTACGTCAGGTTGGCGTGAATTCAGCCTCGGTTGGCCCACGACGCCCACAGACTGGCAGCTATGATTGTGCTCGAGAAATGCCTTTCACAGCTTGAAAGGAGGAATGCTTTGCACGCTATGGAATAGAAAGGACTGCAGAGAAATTGAGCTAAATTGAGAAAGGGACTCTTTAAATTTGATTTCGTCAATGCTTTGCACGCCATGGAATAGAAGCCTAGTCTTAAGTTTTTGAGGCAGTATTTAAGTTTGATTATTCTTTATTATTCAAATTTGATTGGAGTTCAGATCTAATTTAATTATTTTAATGATTATTGAGCTTTTAAATGATCAATTCATTTAATCTTAACGAGACAAATTTATAAAGCCTTAAACGAGCAACTCCATTTGATTGAGCTCTGTGAGCCAATTAAAATTTGTTTTTATTCTTTTGTTAGCTACTCAAAATGATAAATGAGCATTATATAATCAAATAATTATAAATAAATTTTTATCATGTCTAATCACAAATAATTTGTTTATTACTTGATTCAATTGTAGCCATAGGAATAGATAAATTTTATGAAGATTATAAATTAGTCAAAAAATATCTAATTTTGTACATATCTAATTAAATTTCTTTTTGTACATATCTAATTTTGTTAATAATATTATTATTGTTATTATCTGGCCAATGCGTTTATTTATTCTTCTGGCAATTTTAATTTCAAAATTTGTTTTGTCCGTTATTAAATTACATAAAATATATTCGAATTTAATTTTTCTTTATTAAACAATTTTTTAACACAGCTTTTACTCTGTTTTAATAAAAAAAAATAAAATTGAGGAAATATATTTAAATAAAAACGGATATCCTTTAAGAAACTGTTAACGCAATAGTTCTCGGACTGGGAGCTTTTGTGGCAGCGAGATGTCAGTAAACATGCGGGCCCCACCGCCATGAGTTAGGCTGTTGCTTTGACCTTTTTCAGGGTTAAGTAATTTATGATTTTTTAATGAGTGATTTTGGTTGGGAAAGCTAATTATAAGATGCCCTGCATCTGTCAGATCAGCATGTGGTGTGTCGTTTGTGGATTAAACATTCAATTTAATTTATATTTAATTTTTTCTTATTTTTTTTTTTTTAGGAAAAATGAGGATCTCGCTCAGATTTTATTGATTAAATATAATTACATATGTGAAAAGAAGAAGGTAAAAAAACTATAAATAGCTTATATGAGTAATTGCTATGATCGGCTGTCAATAAAAAACCAAAAAGATAAAAATAAAAGTGAAGAAAATCAACTAAAGTCAAGAGCTCAGAATGTCCTGCCTGAAATTAATTGCTTTAAAACGACAAAAAAAAAAAAGCAAAACAGTCAGTCAGAAATTCCATTAAAAATTCTTTAAATAAGAAAAAATAAAATTTCGATCATTTGTTACTATTTTTTTTTTTTGAAAATTTTGAGGGCTTGCACCCAATTCATTCCAAAAAGTAAGAAAAGAAGTTACAATGTGTTACAACAGAAAAACTGTATGAAAGAGACACATATAAGGAGCTGGGATAATCTTACCAGACTACTACCCGATGACACAGAAAATCCTGATGGATCAAAAAGAGACCACTAACAAAAGCAAGAACTAAAAATCAAAATACATAAAATTTGTTGCATAATCTGGACTCAGACTTATATGCAGTATGGACTGCTTTCCCAGGAGCATTTGATCGAGGAAGAAAAACACCTGCGGTTCCCTACACTGCCCTCCAATGGATGAAAAAAACACTTCTGCCAGGTTGCAGGAAGGGCCTCCAAGCAGATGTAGATATAGTAAACTTACGAAGTGCACAAGGCATCGTCATCATCGTCCAGAGCACCCACAGCCACCGACCCAAGATGAAGAGAGTAGAAAAGCAGCACCAGTTCTCATTCCAGCCCACCTCTGGATGAGGATAAAACACCTCTCCCAGGTTGCAAATAAGGACCACCCAAGCAGGTAAGAAGATAGCACAATATAATAAGGAGCACAGGGTGTCATCATCCTTTTCCAGAAAAAAACCACAGCCACCATAACAGAAAAGAAAGGATCAAGAAAACTCCAGCTCAACCCAAAGGAAAAAAAAAAGAGAAAAGTCACCCAGCTTCCAGCCAACAAAAAAACAAAAACAAAACAAGAGAGATACACCATATGTAAAGATCTGCAAGGCCCCCTGCTTCCATCCAAACAAAATGGCTAAGAAAGTTGAACCTCCTCCGACTAAAGACATGCTCAACCAGCACAAGAAAATCAGTACCATTAGTAATCATATTAATTAAGTGCAAATTCAGGAGGGGAATAGATATCATCACCCAAAGTCAAATGAATACTTTTCCATTTCAGAATAACATCCTGCACAGGAGGAGGCCATGAATGCTTAACTTTCCAATGCTGAATTTTCGCAGCCACTCTAGCTCGAATCAAATTAAGGAGAATAGAAGCAGAGGTAGCAGTGGAAGAGAAGAGTCTATTATTTCTTTCCCTCCATAAGGAATAAACCAAAACAGCAGTGATCAGAAAATGTAACCTCCTAATCATCTTATGCATGCTATCATCAACAAAGTTAAGTGTTTGTGGTAAAGAGCTTTGTAACAGCAGCCTTTCCCCATTTGGAACTAATGCTCTAAGCAATTTCATTGAAAAAGGGCATTCAAAGAAGAGATGATTATGTGTTTCAAGGAGTGACAAAAAGCGGCTTAGAGGGGTCCCTATACCCCTTCTTACGAATATCGATGTTTTCATTCTTATATGCCAACCAACAATATAATGCGTAATTAATTGCAAAACCTTTAAACTGATTTCCTTATCCCAATCAACATTAGGATGAGATTCAAAAACTGCTACTTTGAAATCCGCATTTGATGGGGCTTTCTTGTTATCCCAAGATATGAAATCTACACCCCCAAGTATGGGGGTTTTAAGCAAGAGAGCATCTAGGAAATCTGAGAAAGTAAATAGGATGGAATATACCACAAACCTTGATTAATGAAGGAGCACACCTTATCTTTGTGAGATTCCACAGAATGAACCCCTATGGCCGCATGCTATAAAGAGATGATCCTTCACACCATGGGTCATGAAGGAGGGAAAAAGTTCTACCACTCCCAATAACATAAGAAAATTTATGTTTATATTTGTTGGCTATAGCCATAAGAGATTTCCACATGGGAGAGGAGCGGGTTAAGGTTGGATTCCAAATAGAAGTATGTTTTTCTTTGCACCACTGAGCAAAAAGAGAGCTTCCAGTACATAGATTCCATAGAACTTTGAGTTTACAAATCTGATTAAGAGAAGAAGGCGAGATTAATCCAATTCCTCCTTGTTTTTTGGTAGAGTGGTGCGCTCCCAAGCAATAGTATGAAGTTTCTTGTCCTCACCAGAATGGTAGAAGAACTTAGCAGTTAGGGAGCAAATTCTTTTAATTATACCATTTGGAATAGCCATAGATCAACCAATATGAGACTATTAAGCGTAGAGCAATTAATTGCAACCTCCCACCCAGAGAAAGAAATTTGCTTTTCCATCCCGCCATCCAACCAAACAAACGATCAAAAAGTGGATTGAAATGAGTTAATTTGATAGGACCTTTAGTTAGAGGTAAGCCCAAATACTTCAACGGGAATCTTCCATGATTAATACCAAGGTTATTTAAGATGTGCACCTCACGATTTCCAAATTTGGAGAAACAAATTGAGGACTTCAACCGGTTTACCTCCAATCCAATATAGGATCTTAAGGAAGTTAGAGTGTTGTCTAAGGACTCAAATGTGGATAGAGAAGCTTCACCCAATACCAATAAATCATCTGCATATAATAAATGAGATATCTTTTGAGAAAGGAGTGTAACGTCTAAGATTGACTTCCGAATCCATCATACAAGAGAAGGTATCCATGGCCATTGTGAAAAGAAAGGGGGAGAGAGGACATCCTTGCCTTAACCCATTGGAAGATGTAAAATATCCTTGAGAGTTACCATTCATCACAATAGAAGGGGACATTGGTTATACAAGCCTCTACCCACTTAATAAATTTACCAGGAAATCCTTTGCAAAGAAGTCTATGAAGGAGGGATTGCCTATTGACATTATCAAATGCTTTTTTAAGATCAAATTTCGCAATGAAAAGATGATCAGAATTTGAAGAAGAAAATTCATTACATGCCTCAAATGCCATAGCCAAATTATCGCCTATATCCTTTAATGAAAGGCGAGCATGGTTAACAAGATCAGGAAGATATTTCTTCAATCTAGAAGCCAAAATTTTAGCCACCACCTTATAAAAGGTATTACAAAGAGATATCGGTCGAAAATCCTCAATTCTATTGGAATGTTTAACTTTTGGAATGAGAGTAATCAATGTATGCTTAAACCCGAGCATCTTTGAAGTTGCAAAGAAGTGTTTGCATTTAAGAATGTTTTGCCGGTGATTTCCCATGATGCGTAAAATTTTGAGTTGAAACCATCGTCGGAGATTTGTTTTTAAATGCTATTTAATGCGGAGAATTTCGATCATAAATGTCCTCTCAATTTCTTGATCCATAGATAGACTTGAGCCCAAAGGAAGATTAACATCAGGGATAACAAGAGGGGAACATCTGTTGAAAAGATTAGAATAATACTTACAAAATTCTTCAGAAATAAGATTTTGATCATCCTGTCTGATTGTTAACTTGAATCTCCCTAATCATATTAGCATTCTTTCTTTCCTTAACCGAATTGTAGAGGAACTTGGATCATCATCGATTTAACAAGCTGTGCTTTAGCGTTGCTTAATCAAATATTTTCTTTAACAAAACTGATCTATCTTTTATATCCCTGCATCCGTAATAAGGATATATTACAAGAATCGATTCTAGCTTTTCTAGGATCAAAGCACATTCAATCTAAGAGAGCTAATCATATTCTTAAGAGGTGCCATCTCCTTATTTTTCCTCTAAGAAGAAACTTAGCTTGATGTAGCTTTTTTAGATAGAATATCTGGATCCCCATGATAGAATGTGCCCCGAGCCTCGAGACCTCCTTAAACCAAGATTCAACAGTCCAGTAGTTCTTAAAAAGGAACCGATGTGACAAGGGGAGGTGGGTGTGAAGGAAGGTAACAAGTGGAGAATGATCCGAAGATAGTGGAGGAAGAACTTTGTAAAATGATGAAGGAAAAAACTCCAGCCAAAGAGAATTGCAAAAAACACGATCGAGTTTAGAGAAGATCGGCCGATCGACTTGTTGGTTCGACCAAGTATAAAACAGCCCCGTATTGGAGAGATCAAGGAGGCTACAATCATTAATACAGTCTTTGAACTCTAAAGAGTTATTGATAGAAACCGGATTTCCACCCATTTTATCTACACTATTCAGTGGGCAGTTGAAATCTCCCATGATGATCCATGGAAGAGAGGATGATAAATCGGCAAGATCACGAAGAGAGTTCCATAAATTGCTTCTGAGCTTAGCATCATTCTCAGCATAAATACAAGTAAGGAAAAAGGTCAAATTACCTTGGCCCGTGATCTTACCATGTATAAGCTGGGGGTTCATAGATAAGTGCTCAAAGTGTAATCGGTCCATGTTCCATTTGATCCATATTCGGCCTCCTGGAGAGCATGTAAAGTTAGAAACACTAGCTTCGGGAAAGAACATAGAGAAAGTATTATTGGGGGAGGATATGGAGCCCGGATGTAGTTTAGTTTCCAGAAGACAGAGTAGATCAAGGTGAGAGTCCTTGATAAGCTTGAACAATCAAGCTTCCTACCGTGGCGAGAGCCCACATTCCAAAAGGAGATCATTGAGATGAAGAAGGGGCTTCTTGCCCTTTTTTTGTTTCCTTAGAGGAGTTTGGGAGGATGAGATTGGATTTAGAAGACTCTCCTTCCAACATTTTACCATAATTTACTATTCTGTGAACTTTTGAGAAATATCAGGAAGGAGGAGCGGCCGTCAGTTAAAACACCCACACACTACCTCCTTGAGAGCAGGAGGTGATGCTCCTCAGTATTAGGAGAAATATCACAAATCCAAGCTGCTCTTCCATAGGAGGGGATTGTATTGGCAAATGGTTGAGATCCGTAATTGTTTTGGAAGAAGAAAGAGATCTGCTTGAGTTACCTGGAGGCTCTTCATCTGGTCTAGAGTCATTTTCCATAGAAGGAGAGAGTCGAACAGAAGGGGAATGGTCTTCCCTTACAGGGGCCGAAGGGTTAGAGATAGAGGCCGGAATAGCTTTAACTGGGACCCGACTCCTACTCCTTCCCCTGGTATTGATTCGAGGCGCTGGATTAAGAGGGCAGGAATGTATGTCATGAGAGAAAGTATTACAGGACGGACAAGCCGACGGCTTCCAGTCGTAAACCACCTCCTGAGTGATCTTCTTACCGTTCAGATTGATACTAATGGAATCAGGGAGAGGGGAGGATGTATTTATCTGAACACAAATCCTTGCGAAGGTAATTCTAGCTTTAGCGATGAGGTTGTCGGCCAGGGAATCCCCATACAACTTGCAACCTTAGAAGCGGTCTCATTCCAGTGATAAGGGGAAGTTCGGAAGCTTTATCCAAAGAGGAAGGTCGGGAAACCGGTTGCTTTGGACGGAAGTCCCATGCCCACTTTTGGAAGACAAAGCGGCCTCGTTAAGGAAGCATGGTCCATTGTCCCAGTAGCTATAATCCTCGAGACATGAGAATTTGAAGAGGAAGAAATCACCTTCTAGGGTTAAGAGATCTAAACTCCCTTTGAATCTCCATTTTTTTCTCACGGCAGCAAGGAGAGAGCCGTAAGGCCGCTTACATGGCATGTCCATTAGGGATAAATTCATTCCTTTTCCCGACAATTCTTCTTCGAGAAAGAAATTTCCTGCGTTTCGGGAGGAATATAGGAGAGGGGAATAGTTTGGCTCTTATCATTTTGAGCCAAGGAGATCCTTCCGGATGCTTTGATTCTTGGTAGGATGGGGAGGAGATCCAGAATAGAAGGAAGAGGAGATGTTGAAGATAGGGGAAGGAGGAGAGGTTAGGAGACGGACTCCATATTGAAAGGCGACCTCAGGGCCCGAGAGGCCGAGGAGACGCAAGAGAGCCGATCAAATGGCTGGCCTCAGAGTTAGGGACCGAGCATATTTTTCCCTATTAAACTTTCATTTGTTACTATTCAGTAATCTATCTGGAAATATGCTAATTTAATTTTAAAATTTTAATATTACTCTTTAAAATAATTTAAATTAAATTATTATTTTTTAAAATAGAGCATTTAATTATAATATCACACATACATAGGTAGATATTCAAGATCCCGAACTTCTAATCTTTTAATTAAAAATATAATCTCCCAATTTATTGGCTAAGATAAGCTAAATTTAAATATGATTATATTATTTTTATACAAAAAAACTAAATAGAAATTATTATTTAATTCACTTATTATATATCCTCAACTATTATTTCAACATATAGAAGAATTATACAATTTATTTATTATTTATTTAAAAAATATTTAAGGATCTATCATATATTAGTTTCCATATTCTCAACTATATTAATTGCTCTTCTTTATTATTATTTTTTATTATACTTATGCTTTCTTGATTTTTTTGTTTAACTAGTCTTTCTAAAATTTATCTTGTGATAAAAAAAAAAACTTAAATTTTTATTATTTATTATTAATGTTGCGTGCTAGAAAACCAGTTGCGGTAGAGTGAAAGTTTTCACTTTAGCTTCATTGGGAAATCCAACACACACAGGTATTTAAAGAGTGAATAAGAAAACTCTTTTTCGTGGAAAACCTGAAAGAGGAAAAACCAGGGCTAGCCAGAAAAGTTTTCACTATGTATCTATTTGAGTACAAGATCTTCCGATCTGGGATTACAGTTGTATATGAGAAAGGGACAACGATTCTTGTAACGACAATGTTGACGATGTTGGCGGCGATGTTGGACGATGTTGGACGACAATGTTGATGCGATGTTGGATGATGTCAGCGATAGTGGTCGGTGATGATGACACCGATGGACACGGCGAGGATCGGCGGTGGCGGGCGATGGCGGCCCGTGGCGGTAGTTGGCAACCGTCGTTGTGCATGATTATGCTTGGAGGATCTTTAGAGCTCTCTCCTCTCTCTTGCTTGGGCCTCCCTTCTCCTTCACTTGGCCTCTCCTCATATGAGAAATGAGGGGCTATTTATAGATTGGAGGGCGTCTCTGCAATACATGCAAAATCGAACCACTCCTCTCCATCGGCGGTTCATGATGATTCCCTGATCATATGATGTATTTTATGTATTTGAATGCTCAAATGAAAGTTGTAAGATCTTTGGCTTGTTGGAACGCTCGTCGAGGCGCTCGATTTAATTATAAACACTATATTTGAGAGCTTTTAGAATTTAATTGATGTCTCAAAGTTTCCAATGATATTTTAAGTCTTGATCTCGACCGGTTTCAATTTCTGATTAGCTTGCTTTCGGCATCAAGATTCGTGCTTCGACTAGAGAAATTTTCAGGGTCATATCAATTAAATAAAATAATTATCTTAAATCTTGATATAAGTAACTAAATAGTAGCACAAGAATTAATTAGATTCAACTATCAGCATATCAAATAATTTCCTGTATTTAATTTTTAGAGGATTTACTAAATTCGAATTTACTGAATTTACTAAATTCACTTTCCCTAATATTTTATTTTTATGTTATATTTTATATGATTTTAAAATATTATATATATATATATATATATATATACACACACACGTATACAAATACATACAAAATTAACAAAACTAAAAATTATAATCAAATTTAAATAGCATAAATAAAAAAAGAAATTATAGTCTTAATAATAAAATAGTATTTGTGCTCCACTAGAAAAAAATTTTAGCTCATCACTGATTATTAATCACTATTATCATTATTTACTATAATTTAATAATTATTGTTATTTCCGTGAATGTGATTATTATTTATTATTATTATATTTATTTGCAACACCGCATTTATTGTCTCTATTCTCCAAGATAAATTATTATATGTGGAATTCATAAGTATACAGTGTCTGTGTACAATGATATTTTCAGCACAATTAAATAAATAAATAAAACTAAAAAATTATGTATTTTAACTATTTTTTAAAATTATGCTTAAAATAATTATGTACATGCAGTATATATTAATGTTAAAAATATTCAAAATATCTTTTAAATTTTAATAAAAAATAATATATATATATATATATATATATATATATATATATATATATATATATATATATATATATATATATATATATATATATATATATATTATTGTCTTAGAAAACCATCAGAGTGAAAGTTCTGTAGCCTTGTGAAGTCTAGCGCGTAATTAAGAAGCGAGCAGAGACACTCCAAAATTTTTAACGTGAAAAACCTCGAAAAGAGGGGAAAAACCAGGCTAGCCGATAAAAGCCACTATGTATCGTTTTGTAGTACAAAATCTTCCGATAACGGATTCTGAGCGCATATGAGAGGAAGAACGTGTGTATGATGTCGGTTGTAATTATTGCGATGGTGGAGATCTTGGTAACAATATAGCAATTAGTGGCGGCGGTGGCGGTGGCGATGGTTGATGGCCGGCGGAGTGCAATCTTGCTTGGTGCGATCTTGCTTGGAGGATCTTGACAGAGCTCTCTCTTCCTTCTCACTTGGGCTTTTCCTCTTCTTCCTCGCTCGGACTCTTCCTTTTCTTCCTTGTTTGGACTCTTCCTCTTCTTCCTTGCTCGGGCTCTTCCTCTTCTTCTTTGCTTGGACTCTTCCTCTTCTTCCTTGCTTGGCGGTGTGGCAAGGATCGTCGGGTGGCCGTGGTGGATGGCACCGTCGGCGGTGGCTCCTCTTCTTCACTTGTTTGACTCCTCTTCACTTGGCTTTTCTTGGCCTCCCCTTCATGTGAGGAATGAAGGTCTATTTATAGATGGGATGAGGGCATTCTTGTAAATTCATGTAAAGCCTCTCACTCGTCGGACGGCTCGGGATGATTCCTTGATCATTTGATGTATTTTGAGCATTTGGATGCTCAAATAAAGTCAATTATGAGATCTTAGGCTCGTTAGATCCCATTTCGCCGATTTGACTATAAACACTCCATATTTGAGAGCTGTTTTGAGATTTAATTGATGTCCCAAAGATTCGATGATATTTAAGTGCTTGATCTCGTCGGTATTGACTCAAAATCATATCGGTTTTGACATCAAGATTTGTGCTTTGACTAGTGGTATTTTGAGCCATATCGGTTGCCCCTATTTTTGGATGACATTAGCTTAATCATTCAAAATATATATGTCAAATCTTTCGAAAATAACGAGTTCTTCTAAGCGTCGCGGGCTGAATCATACATTTTGAGAGAATAAATTATCATAAAATATAAAATTATGATTGTAAGTAGATGTGTAGCCGTAGGCATGAGATTTTGAGGTTCTGGATCTATTTGGATACTTGCGAAGTTTTCGGCGTTTAGGGGACTGCGAGCGCCCGTGGTCGTCGGCGCCCGTTAGGCGTCGCTGAAGCCTTGCCCGTCGGCGCGCCCGGCCCAGCGCCGATCGCGAGGCGCGTCCGTGGCCAGCCTGCGCTATCGCCGTGACGGTCAGCAGCGTCATGGCGTTCAGCAGTCGGTCGATGTCGACGGTTGGTTGGTCAGGATCGGTTGTCATGCGACGTTTGGCGGTCCTTGACGGTCCGGTAGCCACGGGTCCTGTAGCACGGTCCGGTCATGACGGTCAGTCGAGCAGTGATGTGACACACCTCAGAGACGGCAGGAGAGGAGCCAGTGGCCGTCTCTGTCTGTCGCATCAGCAGCTCTGTAGCCAGCGCTTGAACTGGCCAGCGCCCATGAGCCAGACCCTAGAGTTTTGAGCCTTTTGAGGATTTTGAGCCGTTTTGAGCCGTTTTGTGTCGTTTTGAGCCATTTTGAGCCATTTTGTGGCGTTTGTGCCATTTTGAGCCATTTTGAAATTTTACCCTTTTGCCCACAGTGGTATCATACCAGGGGTAGGAGGAGAGGCACACCTTTCCCTTTCCCTTTCTTCTTGAGTGAGGGTCCTTTAGAAGCGATCAGAGGCGTCGAAGCGTCGGGGAAGCGATCAAGGCGTGATACGTCGTGGTTCGGTTCTGGCCTCGTCGGTTCTTGGCCCGTCGGACCGTCAGGTTAGGAAGCGGTCAAGGCCCGCGTCGTGGTTCCGGTTTCCGACCTCGTCGGTTTGGCCCGTCGGATCGTCACGGGTTAGGAAGCGGTCAGGCCCACGATGCGTCGTGGTTCCGGTTTCCGACCTCGTCATTCGCGGCCGTCGGATCGTCACGGGTTAGGAAGCGTCAGCTACGGTATGTCGTGGTTCCGGTTCCGGCCTCGTCCGGTTCGGCCCGTCGTCACAGGTTAGAGGCGAGGCCGCGATGCGTCGTGGTTCCGGTTTCCGACCTCGTCCGGTTCTTGTCCGTCGGATCGTCACGGGTTAGGAAGGCGATCAAAGATGCGTCGTGGTTCCGGTTCCGACCTCGTCCGGTTCTTGATCGTCGGATCGTCAGGTTAGGAAGCGATCAAGGCCCGCGATGCGTCGTGGTTGGTTTCCGACCTCGTCCGGTTCTTGGCCGCCGTCGGATCGTCGGGTTAGGAAGCGTCAGGACGATGCGTCGTCGTGCCGGTTTCCGACTCGTCCGGTTCTTGGTCCGTCGGATCGTCACGGGAAGGCGTCAGGCCGATGCGTCGTGGTTCCGGTTTCCGACCTCGTCGGTTCGGTCCCGTCGGATCGTCACGGGTTAGAGGCGATCAAGGCCACGATGCGTCGTGGTTCCGGTTCCGACCTCGTCCGGTTCAGCTCGTCGGATCGTCACGGGTTAGGAAGCGATCAAGGCCGCGATGCGTCGTGGTTCCGGTTTCCCGGCCTCATCCGGTTTACTGGCCGCGTCGGATCGTCTCGGTTAGGAGGCGATCAAGGCCCGCGTCGTGGTTCGGTTTCCGACTCGTCCGGTTCTTGTCCGTCGGATCGTCACGGGTTAGAAGGCGATCAAGGCCCGCGATGCGTCGTGGTTCCGGTTTCCGACCTCGTCGGTTTGGTCCGTTGGATGCGGGTTAGGAAGCGATCAGGCCCTGATGCGTCGTGGTTTGGTTTCCGACCTCGTCCGGTTTCCTCGTCGATCATCAGGTTAGGAAGCGTCAGGCCGCGGTATGTCGTGGTTCAGTTTCCGGCCTCGTCGGTTCGCAGTCGGTCGTCACGGGTTAGGAAGGCGATCAAGGCCCACGGTACGTCATGGTTCCGGTTTCCCGGCCTCGTCCGGTTTACTGGTCCCGTCGGATCGTCACAGGTTGGAGAAGCGATCAAGGCCACGATGCGTCGTGGTTCCGGTTTCCGACTCGTCGGTTCGCCCTCGTCGGATCGTCGGGTTAAAGCGATCAAAGGCCCACGGTATGCGTGGTTCCGGTTTCCGGCCGTCACATTTCGCAGCCCGTCGGATCGTCACGGGTTAGAAGCGATCATGGCAGATGTCGATGGTTCCGGTTTCTCGTCCGATTTCTTGTCCGTCGGATCGTGGTTAGAAGCGATCAAAAACGGTATCGTCGTGGTTCCAGTTTACAGCGTCGACCGTCCGGGTTAGGAAAGCGATCACGGTATCGTCGTGGTTCGGTTTGCGACCTCGTCGAACCGTCCGGGTTAGGAAGCGATCCGGAGCAGAAGAGGCAGCGAAATTGATGATGGTGGCCGTGAGATAAAGCGATAGTGACAGCGGGGATTCCGGCGATGGTCGGGCGATGTCCGGTGAAAGCGGTAGTCGGAGGCGATGGCCGGCGGCAGTAGTCGGCCCGATGACAGTATTGTAGTGGTTGGCGAGCAGGGGTGGTCGACGAGAACAATGGCGATGGTAGTCGGCGATGGCGACATTCTCGATGATCAGCAGAGGATGAATAAACGAAAGTGGAGATTGAGCGATGGTGGCTAACCGGCGGCAGTAGTGCAATGAGCAATAGTGGTTGGCGGCCGGAGGATGGTCAGCGGCATAATGGCGGCAAGTAGTCAGCGGTGCGGAAGTATTTTCTGAGATGGCCGGCGAAGATGGTATCAGCGAAGGTTGCCGGAGAATGACGGAGATTATCGGCGCAGCGATTGATGTCGATAGTTAGCGAGAATAGCGTATGGTAACGATGATGGTGGTAGCCGGAGATGCCAGCGATGGGATGCGACATTAATTGTGATAGTGACTTCGGTTCGGCGAGATAACCAGCCGAGCGATAGTGGTGGCGGTAAGTGCCGGCGATGGTGTGGCGGTGTCGGCGGCGGTAGTCAGCAGCGGTGGCGGCTACCCGATGGTTGGCGGCCGGAAGTGGTGGCGGCGGTAGTCGGCAATGAGATCTTTGATCAGGTTGTTTGTCGAGTGTTACCGATGGCGTTAACACTGTGGAGTAGGTACAAAGTTTTGACTATCGAGGTTGTTTGTCGAGTGTTACGATGGCGTTAACGTGTGGGCTAAAGTTTTGACCTATCAGGAGGTTGTTTGTCGGTGATACGATGACGTCAAGTAGAGTGGGTACAAAGTTTTGACCTTTCTGGTTATTGGTCGGAATATTATTCGTCGGCGTAACCTATGGAAGAAGGCGTGGGAAGTCCACCAGGACCTTTTGACCTTTCGAGTTGTTGTCGAGTTTTTGCTCGATGACATTAACGTATGGAAGAGCGGAAGTCCACAAGGACCTTTGACCTTTCACGGGTTGTTAGTCGAGTTTTACCGATGGCGTTAACCTATGGAAGATGGTGGAGATCCACTAAGGGCGTTTTGACTATCTTGGGTTGTTAGTCGAGTTTTACTCGATGGCGTTAACGTATGGAAGAGAAGTGAATCAGATTGAGTAGTCGGTGGCGGAGCGTCGATAGTCAGTTGGATGGCCGGCGACAATGGCGATAAGCGAAAATTGCCGTGATGGTGGCGATGGCCAGAGCGATAGTGGCCGGATGAGCCGGCGACAATAGTGATGGCCGGTGAAGATTGCCGGCGATAGTTGCGCGGTGGCCGTAAGTAAGCGGATGAGCTATAGTGGTTGGCGGCAAGCGAGGGTCAGCGGCGGCAAGCAATATGGTTTATCGGCAATTGGCGGTGCGTCGGTAAGCCGGATGTCAGCGACAATGGTGATAGCCGGAGGGCGATGGTCGGTATGGCCGGCGATGGTAGTCAGCGGTGGTGGCAGCGTCGATGGTCAGATGGATGGCCGGCGACAATGGTGAGCCGGCGAAGATTGCGGCGATGGTGGCGATGACCAACGATGGTAGTCGGCCGGTGTGGCCGGCGGCGATGAGATATTGACCCATCGAGGTTGTTTGTCGAGTGTTATCGATGACATTAACTTGTCGCGTGGGTACAAAGTTTGACCTTTCACAGGTTGTTTGTGAGCTTTTGCTCGATGACGTGCTGCGTATGGAAGAATCGCGAAGTCCAGGGCGTTTTGAACTTTCTGGGTTGTTTGTCGAGTTTTGCTCGATGACATTAACGTCTAAGAAGATCGCGGGAAGTCCACCAAGGATGTTTTGACCTTTCACAGGTTGTTTGTCGAGCTTTTGCTCGATGACGTGCTGCGTCTGGAAGAAGATCGCGGAAGTCCACCAAGGATGTTTTGACTATCTGGGTTGTTAGTCGAGTGTTTTCGATGGCGTTAACGTATGGAAGAGGTTCGGAAGTCCACCAAGGGCGTTTTGACTATCTGGGTTGTTAGTCGAGTGTTTACTCGATGGCGTTAACGTATGGAAGAGGTCGAATAGTTGTATGAGCTTGTAGCGAGTTGACTATTGATCTTTGCCTTTTCATTGGTGTTCTTGACTTGCTTATCTTTTGAGATTAAGAGTTGCCCCAGTTCCAGTCTGAAGGAACAAAGTTTGATGAATCTTCATTCTTAAACGCTCTTTAAAAGCTTGAAATGCTCCACCTCGATGGTGGTTTTGATCTTGTTGGAAACTTGGTGTCATACAAGATGAAATAATGGGAATCGACTTCCACAGAGCGTAAGCTGTTGCGTGCTAGAAAACCGATCCGGTAGAGTGAAAGTTCGCCTTAGCCTTGTTGTGAAGTCAGCACACAGGTAATTAAAAAGCGAACAAGAGACACTCGAATTTTAGCGTGGAAAACCTCGAAAGAGGGAAAAACCACGCTTGATAAAAGCTTCCACTATGTATCATTTGAGTACAAAATCTTCACGATAACGGATTACTGAGTGCATATGAGAGAGGAATAACAAGCGTGTAACAATGATGGGGTTGTAATTCCTGAATCTGGTACAATTAGTGACGACGGTGGTGGCGATGGTTGATGGCCGAGGGAGTGCAATCTGTTTGGATCTTTGGAGGATCTTCAAGCTTGAGCTCTCTCCTCCTCACTTGGGCTTTTCCTCTTCTTCCTGCCGGACTCTTCCTTTTCTTCCTTGTTTGGACTCTTCCTCTTCTTCCTTGCTTCTCTTCCTCTTCTTCTGCTTTGGACTCTTCCTCTTCTTCCTTGTTTGGGCGAGATCAGACGGCGCGGCCGGCGGTGGTTGATCCGTCGGTGGCTCCTCTTCTTCACTTTTTCCTCCTCTTCACTTTTTTTTCTTGGCATCTCCTTCATGTGAGGAATGAAGGTCTATTTATAGATGGGATGAGGGGCATTCTTGTAAATTCATGTAAAGCCCGTACCACTCCCCTCGATCGGACGGCTCAGGATGATTCCTTCGATCATTTGATGTATTTTGAGCATTTGGATGCTCAAATGAAGTCAATTATGAGATCTTAGGCTCGTTAGATCCAGTCGAGACGCCTTCGATTTGACTATAAAACACTCCATATTTGAGAGCTGTTTTGAGATTTAATTGATGTCCCAAAGATTCCAATGATTTCAAGTGCTTGATCTCGACGGTATTGACTCAAAATCATATCGGTTTCGACATCAAGATTTGTGCTTTGAGTATTTTGAGAAGAACTCAAGCGTCGGAAAACCGCCATAGAGTAAAATTTATGCCTTAGCCTTGTTGATTAGTCCAAAGACACAAATGTAATTAAAGAGAACATGAGACACTCACTTTAACGTGGAAAACCTCAAAAGAGGGGAAAACCAGCCTAGCCCAAAAAGCTTCCACTATGTATCTATTTGAGTACAAAATCTTCCCGATAACAGATTACGAATTGCATATGAGGGAGGAAAGACATGTAACAACGATCGGTTGTAATACATCGATGGTGGAGATGTAACTCCTGAATCTGGTATAATTAGTGATTTACGTGGCTGGTTGATTCCGAGGTGCAATCTTGGGTGCGATCTTGCTTGAGGATCTTCAAGCTTGAGCTCTCTCTTCCTCCTCACTTTTTCCTTCTTCCTCACCTGGACTCTTCCTTTTCTTCCTTGCTTGGACTCTTCCTCTCTTCCTCCTCTTTCCTCTTCCTTCTTCCTTGCTTGGACTCTTCCTCTTCTTCCTTGCTTGTGATTGACGCAAGGATCACACGGCGTGGCGGTGGTGGTTGATAACCGGCGGCTCCTCTTCTTCACTTATTTCAGCTCCTCTTCACTTGGCTCTTCCTTCACTTGGCCCTTCCTTCACTTGGCCTCGCTTGGTCTCTCCCCCTTTGGTGTAAGGAATGAAGGCCTATTTATAGATGAGAGGAGGGGCATTCTTGGAAATTCATGTAAGGCCCATACCACTCAATCTGACGGCTGGATGATTCCTTTGATCATTTGATGTATTTTGAGCATTTGGATGCCCAAATGAAGTCGAATTATGAGATCTTAGGCTCATTAGATCCGCTCGTCGAGACGCCGATTTGACTATAAGCACACATTTGAGAGGTTTTGGGATTTAATTGATGTCCCAAAGATTCCAACGATATTTTAAGTCTTGATCTGACGATTCAATTCAAAATCATATCGCTGACATCAAGATTTGTCTTTGATTGGTATTTTGAGAGCCATATCGGTTGCCGCCTGAATCAATGCCTCATGATTATATTTTGAGAGTACATGCTTTCAAAAGATATATATTATTATTATTATTATTTACGTCCAAACTCCGCATATAACAATTTACTCATGATAAAAGCTGCATTTACTTTAATAAATTACCTTGACCTATATCATAGCCACGTGCTTAACAAAAAAGGGGGCATATATATATATATATATATATATATATATATATATATATATATATATATATATATATATATATATATATATATATATATATATAATCTTATATATTTATATATCTAACATCTAAATATAAATATTTATATATATATAGTAATTTAATTTTTATTATTATAATAAAAATAATATTTTTCTTATTTTTTTGAAATAAAATTTATTTTTGAAGCATAAGAAAGATGCCATATTTATAAATATTAAATTTTAAATTTTAAATATTAATTGTGTAAATGCATAAGAATTATATGCTATGTATGTAAATTTCTCCAAAAAAAAAAAAAAAAAAAAAAAAGGGCTGCGATGGTGATACGAGAAAAATAAAAGTATGAATTATAAGTCCTAAAAAATAAATATAAATATTTATGTTTATATTTAGATTTTTAATAAAATTTTAACTAAACTATTTAGAACAGATTTATTTTTTTAATATTTATTTAATTAGGCACGTGAGTCGTATCCGACCTACAATCCTTCTAAAATGTAAATGCACCTATAAATTAGGATAGAAACAGCTCCTTCACGGCACAATAAAACTCTCTTCCATCCGAATTCTTTCCTGATTTCTCCTCAAAATCTTCTTCAATAAGAAGAATGAAGTGTCTATCTTCTTCTTCTTCAAATCTCCATCTCCCTACAAATTTCATCCACCCGTTGAAAATACAGCGGAATCCTCAATATTTCTCGACATCTCCATACCAGCATCTTCGCTGTAAGTGTTCTTCTGTTGCTTCGAACTCATCCGCTTCTCTTCGAAGAACAACAAATTATCAGGCGAGCTCATGGAAAGACAGTCAAATACAATCTCTGAACACCACTTATTTCACTGTAATATATATTGTTTGGGTCTCTTTTGTTCTGGTTTTATTGAGCTCATAGGATTATGTATAAATGTAAAATATATATCTTATACATCACATGTTTATTCACAGGGAGATATGCATGTAAAGAGAAGAGAGAAGCTGAAGGAGCAAGTGAAGCGTCTGATTAAGGAGAAGGGTTTTGCTGATCAGCTTGAGCTTTTTGATTTACTGCAAAAGCTTGGGGTGGCGTATCACTTTGAAGAGGAGATCAAAACTTTATTAAATTTGATGAAATCTTCGGAAGAAAAGTTAAGGATGGATTTCAGTGAGGACGTTTATGTCATGGCCTTGTATTTTAGGCTTCAAAGGGAGCATGCCGTTGAGGTCTCCAAAGGTAATCGACTACTGAAGAAATTTTCTAATTTATTTATTGGATATCACCTTCTTGAAAGAATATGATTCTATTTATAGAAATTTTTAGAAAAATATTTTGATAATTTAAACAAAATTTTAAAATAAATAATCTGCATTGATTATATTATTATAGATTATTTTTTCAATATTTAAGTATTTCAACGATCTCTGATTTAAGTGATTTTGAATTTTTAGATTTCTTTCATTGAGTAGCTCGATTCTACTATATGTACGCTAGATTCTAAGATCTTTTGACTCTTTAATTAGTGCTTCAAAATTTTTAGTCACACTTCGGAGCTTCATTTGAGTTTATTTGAATTTGAATTGATTCTCTCTTTGTATCAATAGGTTCATTTCATCTAGGAATTTAATTTTATTATAAATTTATTAAATTTAGAATATATATGATCTTGAATTTAATTTTAAAAGATTTAAATATGTGTTTTCTCAAGATTAGTGCTCGATTGATGATGTTTTAATATGATATATCAATGTTTATTATGAGAGATGCATTATAATTAGTGGGGTCTATAATTTTATTCAAGTAATCTTCTATTTTAACTTATGCATGCATTTTTTAATTTTATATTAATGATGTGGATATTTAAATAATTTAAATAAAAATAAATTTTAATTTTAGCTGGAATTGAAGACTTATAATTCAACGTTTATTACAGTGATTTGATGTCTTGAGAATCATAATTAAATATAACAAATTTAATCATTTTTACAAACTTAATTTTTAGGATGACATAATTGAATCTTGTGGTAGTAAAATTGACATAATTGAATCTTAACAAAAATAATTGAATATCTATATATATATATATATATGTGTGTGTGTGTGTGTGTGTTCTTTGTGTGTGTGCGAGAGAAATAGAGAGAGAGAGAGAGAGAGAGAGATAGAGAGAGAGAGATGAAATAGCAAAATATGTATGACTTCTTTTTGTTCGATGTTCTTTGCCTTGCAATGGGTCTATTTGCATTTAATTTTTTTCAAAGTTCTGATAATGCCTATATTTTATATTCCTGGATAGATTTTTTGGTTAAAAGCTACAAAGATGAGAATGATTGCTGCAAGCCTTCTATATTCAGTGATACAAAAGGATTGTTAAGCCTATATGAGGCTTCATTTCGCTATGGATGGAGAAGATGAACTGGATGAAGTTAAGGAGTTTGCTCTGAAACAACTAAATGATCATATAAGATCAAATTCTTCAGCAAATCCAAGGCTTTCACAACACATAGCCATGGCGTTGGAGCTTCCTTTGCACCATAGAATTCCAAAACTTCAGGCTCAAATATTCCCAGCATGCTCGCGACATAGCAAGTTTGGACCAAACTGTGCTCGAATTGGCTCATCTGGACTTCAACTTGACCCAAAACATCTACCAGAGAGAGCTCAAGGAAATTACATCGTATGTATAGCCTTTTTGTTTATATGATGAGAAACAAATATATATATATATAGTCTCCGAAAATTTATTTATTGTTATAACTTATAGATGGTGGGCTAAGATAAGCAATGCAGCTGGTAGTAAGTTAAATTTTGCAAGAGAATGGCCGGTGGAGAGCTACTTCTCGGTAGTAGGTTTGGCTATCGAACCTCAGTTCGCAACATGCAGAAAAGAACTCGCTAAAGCGATATGCTTCATAAATGTTATAGATGATATCTATGACATCTACGGTTCTCTGGACGAGCTTCAGCTTTTCACCGAGGCTGTTGATAGGTACATAACTTTAAAAAATTTCTAAATTCCAACCATTTTTTATGTTTTTTATTTTCTAAATAATATACATTTTATATATATATATATATGAATAATTAATGTTTTTATACACATTCATTTGATTCCATAGGTGGGATTTTGCAAAAATCGAATCACTTCCTGAATACATGAAGATATGCCTCTCTGAACTATTCAACACAGTAAATAGTCTACCAAGCAAAATCATGGAAGAGAAGGGGTTGCATGTTCTTCCCCATCTTAAAAGAGCGGTAAAGTGATTATATTTGCAAACAAACTGAAAATTTTCTAATGTCAAGCTATAATGTTGCCTAAAATGATTAAAATATATTATTTTTATTTCAGTGGTCAGATCTATGCAAAGCGTATATGGTGGAGGCAAGATGGTATTACAGTGGATATATCCCCACATTTGAGGAATATTTAGATAATGCATGGATTTCAGTTGCAGCCCCTTTAGCCTCAGTTATAGCACATTGTCTTAGTGAGAACATAACACGTCTATCACTTGAAAGCATCGAGTTCTATCCAGGCATTGTTCGCCAGTCATCTACTATTTTTCGGCTTTACAATGATTTAGGAACTTCAAAGGTAATTAAATTTCAAATGAAAAAAAAAAAGAGAATATCTTGATTATATTTTGTATCAAAATGAAATTAATTTTAATTATTAGTGAAGAAAAATAAATATATTGTTTCATGCATGTAGGGTGAGCTTGGTAGGGGAGATGTTTCAAAATCCATCGAATGTTACATGAAAGAGAAGCAAGTTTCAGAATTGGAGGCACTTGAATGCATCAAGAATATTATAAATAAATGTTGGAAAGAACTAAACAGAGAATGTATAAAGGGCTATATGAAGAAACATTCAAAATGGTTGCAATAAATCTGCCAAGAGTTGCTCACCTTTTGTATCTGCAGTCAAATGATGGGAAGGTTGGTGAGCTTAATATAGACAAAATGAAGGACAGTGTCATCTCGCTTCTTTTTGAACCTATTACATTCAAAGAAAGAAGATAAATGATCAATTGCATTAGCATACTTGGTTTGTAGAAGAAAATTGAATCGAAATGTGGAAATAATATTATAAATATATATTGTTTCTAGTTTGGAATATAAAAAGCATTTCTAAATATATGATTATTATGTGTGGAGATAGGATTGATTAAGATATAATCTTTTGATCGTAGCACAAATACATAAAAAAAGTAAAAGAAGGTCAATTTTTATTTGGAATACAAAAAGAAAACAAATTAGTCATGTGGTCTCGCCTAATTAAATTAGTTTCTACTAATGAAAAAGATGTTATAATATATTGCTCTTCTTTATAGATGGAGAATACATTATCACAATATAAAAAAAATTAAATATTATTATTGTTGCGTGCTAGAAAACCAGTTGCGGTAGAGTAAATATTTTCGCCTTAGCATCGTTGTGAAATCCATCACCCACACATGTATTTAAAAAGTGAATAAAAAACTCCAGAATTTTTATGTGGAAAACCTCAAAAGGGAAAAATCGCCTAAGTAAAAGCTTCCACTATGTATGCATTTGAGTACAAGATCTTCCCGACAGGATTACGGTGTATATGAGAAAGGAACAACGTATGTGACAACGATCGGTTGTAACGATTCTAGTAGTAGCGATGATGGTGGGTATGCGAGAGAAATCACGAGAGGAATAATCGGGACAATCAGGGAACAATCAGAGAACAATCTGGTAGAAGTCATCATGATGGAACGCGATGTGAAAGCAAGGATCAACGGCTACGCGGCGTGGTTGGCAACGATCAGTGGCGACGATTATGCTTGGAGGATCTTTAGAGCTCTCTCTCTTACTTGGCCTCCCCTATGAGGAATGAGGCTATTTATATGGAGGAGTGGCGTCTGTAAATACATGCAATCCGAAACTCCTCCATGGACGGCTCATGATGATTCCCTTGATCATGATGTATTTTCTCTATTTGAATGCTCAAATGAAATCGAATTATAAGATCTTTGGCTTGTTGGAACCCGAGTCGAGGATTTGACTATAAACACTCCATATTTGAGAGCTTTTTTAATTTAATTGATGTCTCAAAGTTTCCAATGATATTTTAAGTGTTTGATCTGACCGGTTTAATTTACGATTCGGCATCAAGATTCGTGCTTCGACAAGAGGAATTTTCAGGGTCATATCAATTATTGTTGTTGCCTTTAATAAAGATGTAGCATAATAGTCATTTATTTCAATATTTGTAAAATTTATATATTAGTTATCAAGAATAAATATTTTAAATTGTTGATTTTTTATAATGAAAAGCACAAATCATGCTATCCTTTAATCAAAATATGATTTATTTCAAATATTTGTTTTTAACATTAATATATTATCTCTTCAAGACTTCATTTTTCACAAATGATTAAAAAATGAAGGTATTAGGATTCATAAAATACATAAAAAAATGATTTTTTTGACTTAACTCAAGCATATCTATTTAGCATCATCTATGTGAGATTTTGGAATTATTCTCTTGCATGTTCACCACAAATGTTATATGTGAGGGATCAAACTAGTACATGTAGTGACAATTAACCCTACTTTCTATTACCATGATTTATATTACCTCTTGTTTCTTTTATTGATAGAGTAGTCTTCTAAATGTTATATTTAGTTTTTAATAATATTTAAATATCATGATGTGATTATTTTCATTTAAAATTTTTATTTATTAATTTTGAGTTGGCTCAAAGTCAAAATTAGTGAACCCAAAATCAAGTGAATTCAATTCTAGCTAGTTCAAAATAAATCTCAATAATTCCACTTTCTAACTTTGAGCTATTGCAATTTTAATAGATCTAAATTTGAGCCACTCTTGGCTCAAATTAAATTAGATCATTGGCAACCATACTTGGGCCCAATGATGGAGGAGGATTCAAAAGTCTATTTCAAGATTTGATAGCATTTTAATAGGTGATGAGCCAATTAACATTTGATTATGATCACTAATTAGCCAACCACAAAAGCCCTACAACTCAATTTAAGCATGTTGATCACACTCCTTACTACACAAATGTGGTTCATTTATTAAAATTTTTTCATCCAAATGTTTTTTTGATGAAAGTTGTTATTTTCATAATATCAATTTCTATATGAGAAGCTGATATTTTCTTTTCACTTTTTTTTGACCTCATAAAAGATACAAGCTCGTCAAATTTTTTTTTTGCTACATGACCAAGAAGAAATTTTAGTTGCATCATCTCACCAAATTAGTTTGTCTAATATACAATTCCTCAAGCTAAAAACATAATCGATCGTACTCCCTAAATATTGCAATTATATTTCTCTATAAAGATTTAAAACATCAATTACTCTAAATATCTTTTGGTTCAAGTGAAGAAGATTAACCAACTGATACTAATCATTCTCATATTTTAGGCCTAATACACCCAAAAATGTGTTCTCTCTTTCTATCTTGTCCAACTCTCCATCCTTTTCGATAAGTCTCGGTAGCACTTGAGGCGTTCAACACCCCCTTGGGTTTTATTTCTCTTAGCCTCTTCATCATGCTTGACCTAAAAAATAGTGTATCTTCTACATCTCTAGCTATAATAGGTATAGGATCTAGATGTATACTAAGTAATGTGATATAATCTGTCACAACCCAACCCAATATAAATCATTATATTAAGGCAGGTTATATCGTATTGAGATCGTAACAGTTGATTAAATACTCAAGATCTATATAGAAGAAATTTTCTCCATCAATTTCATAAGTACAGAGCCCCTACTTCATCAAAACATCATAAAATACAAGTATTCGATATCAGATCATATTACAATTATATAATCAAAAGAATATATACAACAATCTCAATCTTGGTATGATTCTTCTACCAACAAAATATATATATTATCATGGTTGTCAAAATAATATATCTGAAGTAACAATGTACTCAAGATCAGGCTCTTAATAGTAACTAATAGTCTCAACTCAACCTAAGCCTTGTCCTTTTCTAAATAATATGTGTGAATATAACAAAGGTGAGCAACCATAGCTCACTAGGCTACTCAATATATACTATAATTTTTAGCACAAAGAGAAAATAATAGATATTTATTAAAACTACTATTTTATAAATAATAAAATATATCTTAGATGAATTAAAATAATATTTCAGCAGGTCACATATTGTGTCTATCAAATATATTGTTAGTATAAAAATTAATATCGAATGTAAATATACGTCAAGCAACATTGTAGATAACATGATATCATAAATAATAATAATATTATTATTAAATAATAATTTATTTATTTTTATTTTAAATATTTTATAGTTTTTCCTTTATCCGTTATACCTCTACTTTCAAGTATACCTCCACTTATTTTTAATTTTTTTTCTCATATATCTCTAGTTCAATTTATACCTCCACTTATTAACATCTATTTAAGCGTATAAAATGCATAGATAAATAACTTTATAGGTGCACAAATCTTTATAACTCCACTTGAATACATATAAAATATAGTCATCCATTCGCCTACACTTCCTCACATTTTCCTTCTTTTTGTATATATATATATTGATACTTAAGCAATTTTTTTCAACTAATACAATAATCATCAAATATATTGCATAAATCTATAAATATTAGTGGGTTCAACTAATAGTAGAAATTACAAGAAAGTTTGTGCATACATAAACAATCATAATTTATAAAACACTTATATGCAATGTCCACAATAATATTTTAGAGATTTTAGTTATATAGTAATTTTTATCAGGCTCAATATAATAGCAAAAATATATAAAATACCAACTAAAAACTTTTTTTTCTATGTCAGTATGTCCGGTGCAGTTTATTTTATAATATATCAAAAATTATATGATGAAATATTTTTAAATCTCTGTAGATCTTAATTTGAACAAAATCCAACTAAATAAAATATTAAAAATGCAGACACAAATAAGAAAACAGAAATATGAGGCAGGTAAATAGTAGCTCACCTAGAGTCCAATAATTTTCCCAACTAAACTGGTCTGGTGAATAAAATGGACTCTAAAATTCTCAAGCCACACTTTCTCTCTCTCTCACTCACTCTCTGTCTCTCTCTCTCTCTCTAAAAGCTACTATCGGTTTGGAAAAAATGGGGAAAAATGAGAATGGTGGGTGGGTTTGGATATTTTGTAAGGAAAAAAATTATTAATTAATATAAAAAGGTATAATTGTAGTTATCAGAAATTCATTTACACATCAAAATATAGGAATCTAAAAATTTTAGAAAAATAATTGACATATAAAACATAATGTCTAGAATATACTGATGAAAATAGTTTGGAAAAGAAACTTCAGATGGTTCCAAAAAAACCCACTTTTACAAACGCGAATAAAATTTTCAAGGAATGCATATCTAATGAAAATATTTTTATTTTGTTTACTTTTGATGCTCTTAAAAATATACAAAAAGATGTTTAAAGTAATGTAAAGAGTGCTCTATAATATGGTGAAAAATCTACGAATAATTTAAACATAAAATTAACTCCAAAAACTCAAATGAAATCAATAGACACAAAATAAATATACAAGTAATTAGTTCAATTACTGTAGAACTAATTGTCACATAATCATTCAGAAAAAATGGCAATGAGACATCCACATTGACTATGAATTTGTAAAATTACAATTTGTTTAATTATTGAACTAACTTTTAAATGTTTCTGAAAAAGCTAAATTAACCAGAAATGTCACTCTTGAAAGACTATCTAGATATGTTTTGATCATACTTGTCATATGGTCATTATGTAGTTTAACATTATCTATTGACTTTGTAATATTTAACAAGTTATTTTCTAATCATACTTTTATTTTTAATCATTTAATTTATGATCTGTTCTAATGCTTTTCTTACAACGATCTAATTATTATTTTTGATACCATCTGATGATTATTAGTAGATACGATTACTGTAAAATTTCTTCAACTTTGTTTCTATCTTACTGTATAAATTTAAGCAATGATCAGATTCAGTGGAAGTAGTAAGGGGTGGCGAGCTCAGAATGATTAGAATTCTTGGCAATGAAGAAGATAAAGACATATCATAGAACTAGAATTTTTATCTTAGTATTACATAAGAAGTAATCTACTGATACAAGTTAAAAGCTAAAAGTTAAAAATATTTATCTTAGTATTACATAAGAGACATATCATAGCACGTAGACAAGAGAAGCTCATAGAAAAGTTAAAAGTTTTTAAATAAAAATCTTTAAAGAATATTGACTTAATTTAACTGAAGTAATCTACTGTATAATTAAAGGTTATATAAATTAATCTCTACCAAATTAGAAAAGATACAATTATAAAGTCTAAATTATTAATTTAATATTTATAAGACAAAGTGTTGAAAAAAATAGTAAGGGGTGATGAAGACCGGCATCATTAATAGATGGCCGACAAAAACAATCACTATATAATAGAAGTTGTCTCTTAGATGATAATGAATATAGTGTCGACGCACAGAAGACTAGAAGACACCATCAGCCTATATCATTAAACTGTGCGTCAGGAGCGCATGAAGGCGGCTAGGGTTTTCTCTTTTCCTCCGTTTCTCCGGCTTTCGGTGGTTCTTGCAGGTTTGTTCTCCTCCTTTTCTTAGGTCGTTGTCCTCCCTCCTTGACTTCTCCCCCCGGTTCTTCTTCTTTCGACCTCCGGCCTTGTGCCGGAAGTCTTCTCTCCCCTTTCTATGAACGTGGAACAAACTTACTATTCTAATTTCTCAATGCTCTCCTCATCTCAACCTAGCTCTGTTCTGGAGTCTCCCCTCTATCTGCGGTCTCTTCTCTCTCAGATACCCAGCGATTTGGCGCCTCTTTTTCCTGTAATTGGAAAGACCTCCTTATATCTCAAAATGAGAAAAGCCGCTCGACAGCTCTATTTTGTTCCCCCAGTCTCGAATGAAGTTTGTTTCTTAGAAAATGAGCTGATGGAAGGCCAGAAAGATAGAAGTCTTTCATTGGTTGGTTATGCTCTCGAGAAACGCCCCTTCTACAGTTCTCTGTTAATAGCCATCAAGAAGAGGTGGAACTTTAAAGGAGGGATGAACCTCTTATCTTTGGATGGGTATTTTTTCCTATTCAAATTTACCTGCCAAGAAGACTACAATCTTGTTTGGGATCATGGCCCGTGCTTCCTCTATGGTAGACCCTTTATATTCCAAAAGTGGTCTTAGGACTTTCTACCATCAAAGGAACACATATCCGATATTCCCCTGTGGATCAAATTGCCAAATTTTCCTCTTTGCTGTTGGAATGACATGTGATTCTCTAAAGTGGCGAGTATGGTGACGTTGGCTTCTAAATCCATAAAGAGTGTGTGTTAAAAAATGTTCTTCTTCCTCTCGTTCAAACAAGAGATTGGAAGCCCAATGCATGCTCTTGTTCTTCTTCCTCTCATAACCACAAAAAGGCCTCCTATGAGGACAATTCTTACCCCCCTTTCAAACCCATCTCATGCTACCAACACTCAATCAGCCCAAATGATTGCGAACTCTAACCTTCTTGTCTCTCACAACTTTAATCCCTCTGATCAGGCTCCTTCTTCCAATTCGCTGATTAATGATTTGAATCAGTTACCGACAATGATTCCACCTCAGGAAGTGGATCCAGACCCTTCTCTGCAGAATCTTCCTACTAGTAGTGAGGTCCCCCCTCCCTCTGAACCTGCCATCACATCTTATGGGATTACTACTAAGTCATCTGTCGCCTCTTCGTCACGGTCCCAATCTCAAAAGTCTTCTGATACTTTTACTAAAACTCATGGTAAAGGTTCATCTGAGACAGATAATTCAAAGGCCTCTTCAAGTCAAAATGGGAATGATCATAAAGCCAATTCCAAGAAAAAGGATAAATAGCCCCATCCTCGCCCCTCCTCTATCAGTTTCTATGAATTATCCAAGATTAGGTTGTTGGAACTTTCGTGGACTCCTTGCTGAGAGTATACTTAATGACTATAAGAGAACTATCAAGTAATTTAAACTTTATCTTCTCTGACTTTTGGTGACCAAACTCTCCTTTTCTTCGTTGACTAATAGAATCATCCCTAATAAACTCAAGCTATTCCAACCTGAAGAAAACTTTAGCAATTTTAATTGCAGTCTTGGTGGCAGAATATGGATCAAGTGGAATCATGATTTGTTCACCTTCAAGATAATTTTAAAAGACTCTCAATTCATTCACAGATCTTCTATTTGTAATGGTTCCTCTTTGTTCTTCATCACCTTTGTCTACAGCCATAATAATCCCAATGATACATAGAATCTTTGGAGCTCACTAAGAGAGATCACATCTTCTATGTCTGCCCCTTAGATAACTCCAGGGGTCTTCAACTACATTATTTCCTCTAAAGAAATGCTTGGTGGCAACCCTACTCCTCTGAGTAAATTGTTGGACTTTAGAGAATGCATTCAGGATAGTCGTCTGCTAGATTTTCCTAGCACTGATCTCTTCTACACTTGGTCCAATCAGCAATAGGATAACCCTATCTTCACCAGGATAGATAGAGTTCTTTGTAATACATACTGGATTGAGCACTTCCCATCCTCCTATTATAAAGCTGCGACTCCTCTATCCTCTGATCACTCCCCACTCATTACTTTTCTAGTTAATCAATCTACCTCCCCCTAAAGGTTTATATTCAGAAACTACTAGACAAATTATGTTAATTTCCTTGATGTTATAAGGTTTGCTTGGAAAATTTATGTTCATGGAGATCCTCTTTATGTGCTTTCAAAAAAACTTCAACTCTCTAAAGAACTCCTTAAGAAAAAGGACTGGGCCTTCTCTTCCCTCAACCAATAGATCTTGGCTCTAAAAAATGATCAAGAAGCTATTCTTCATTGTCTTGAAAGAGATCCTTTAAATAGTAACATTTTGAGTGAGTCAATTGATATCAAAACAAGATATCCAAACCTTGTTAGATATGAAAGTCTGTGGGCTATCCAATGAGCTTAGGCTTATTGGTTAATTCACTCGGATTATGAATTAAAATTTTTATACCATTCTATCAAAGAGAGGCAAAGCACCAATCGGATTAGAAGCCTTCAAACTACAAATGGGCACATTTCTGATCCAAACTCTATATTTGATGAAATTTCTTGTTATTTTTCTTCTCTTTTTAACATAAGCTATCAATGTGATCCCCTGGCTTCTACATTACCTATTGAAAGTTGTGTCTCTCCTCTCCAAGCTTTAGAGATAGATCTCGATGTAACTGACCAGGAGATTATTGATGCTCTTCATGGTTTTAGTGATAATAAATCACTTGGTCCGGATGGGCTTAATTCAAAGTTCTTGACAACTAGTTGGGATATTACTAGAAAATAATTTATGTTGATTGCTCACCACTTCTTTAAAACTGGGAAGTTTCCTCAAGTTTTCAAATACACTCTGATTACTTTTATCCTTAAAGTTAAGCACTCTAACTCATACTCTGATTTCAGACTCATCTTTTTTTGTAACACCTTCTATATGGTGGTTGCTAAAGTGTTTGCTAATAGATTAAAGAGATTGCTCCCCTCTATCATTCATCAGTCCCAATTTGCATTCATTCATGAAAGAGACATATCTAATAATATAGCACTTGCACATGAATTAAGCTCTGATTTCTCAGATAAGAATTTCAAAGATTTCTTCTTAGCCAAGTCCGATCTTCGTAAAGCATTTGATCTTATTAATTGAACTGCGCTTCTTCATAGAATGAAGGAGAATGGTTTTTCAAAGCATTTTGTTAAATGGATCAAAGCATGTATCAGTGATATTCCTTTCTCAATTATTCTTAATGGAGAAATTAAGGGGTTTTTCGGCTCCACCAATAGGCTGAGACAAGGGTGTCCCCTCTCTCCTTTCCTTTTCACCATTGCTATGGACTCCTTCTCTTGTCTATTCGAAGAACTAAGTTAATTTAAAGAATTTTTCCCTTGCCATTATGGGTGACTGCTATGTTTCGCATATGTTGTTTGTGGATGATCTTTTGGTTACGGGTAAGGCAGACTTTAACTCAATCAATTCTTTAGAAGGAGCTTAGGATACTTTGGCTTATTATCTGGGATTGGAGATCAATGGGGAGAAATCTCTGGCTTGCTTCTCTAAATCTATTACTATTGTTGACTACTGAACATCACTTCGGGTGGCTTCCCCTTCAAATACCTAGGACTCCCCCTATATGCAGGTACTCTTAAATCATACCACTTTAGCTCGCTTTTTTTGATAAGGTGTATCATTGGCTTGCTGGATGGAAAAGCAAACTACTCTTTTCTGGAGAAAGGTTTTCACTTTTGAGAGCCACGATTAACAATTTTTTTTCATACTGTTTAAGATCTATCTCTTTTTCTAAATGTATCTAGAAGAATATTTTCTCTCTTATGGCTAATTTCTTTTTTCATAACGGTGAAGCTCATAAATTGCTTCTCATTTCTTGGGCTAAGACTGCCCTCCCTAGGGATCGAGGAGGAACCGATATTCATTCTATTTCAACTCTTAATTTATTATGCAAAATTAAATGTATGTGGAGAACTTTAAACAAATCTTCCCAATTTGCCTCTTCTTGTCAAAGCAAATATATCTCCTTGTGGAATAAAAGTGTTGCACATGTCTCCCCTCTTTGGAGAGAATTGAAAGTCTGTGCCTCCTAATTTTGAGAAAAAATCTCTTTCTTGCCTAGAGCTGGTTCCTCTGTTTCTCTTTTTTTCAACCCTTGGTGTAAAGGATCCTCTTTATTTGAAATTATGGGCAGGCAATATTTTTCTCTTATTAATAAGCCTATTGAAGCAACATTAAACTCTATTTCCTCTGATGGAATGGTAAGCCTTCTTGAGGGTTTATGTGCTCGATTTCCTACCTGTAATGAAGCTTTAGTCGAGATCAACCAACGTCAGAGGCCGGATATATATTTCTTTGGGACAGATCTAACAAGCTCTCTTCAAGACTCATTCTCAATTCAATCTTTGAGCATACTTCGAAAGTTAATTGGTACGGTGAAATATGGTTCAAAGGCCATGCTCTTAATTATGCTGTCTTTTGTTGGACGACATACTTAAGTCTCGAAACCTCGGATTTATTTCATGCAAGGTTTGGGGAATACATTGCCTTGTTTTATTTTTATTTTATTTTTATTTTTTTGTAAATCTGAGTAGGAGCCCACTCCCATCTCTTCTTTGAATGCTCTGAATCTATGAGGCTAATCATGAAACTTCTGCCTTATGGAAACCTCTTGTTGATGCATGCTACCCTCCCTCAGGTGTTGAGTGATGTAAGTACTGTTGGCAACAAGACTATCTCCAGGCTTTGTTTCTTAATCATCTCCGTTTCTGTGTACACCATATGGAAAGAAAGGAATCGACGATTCCATAATCAAGATGCCAATTCTCTCACTGGGTTGGAGAATCAAATCAGGAATATTGTTGCACACAAGCTAAGGCGTCGGATATTCAAAGATCATTGGCCTGATTATGTTCTCAGAATTCTCAATGCTTGGAAACTTAATAGTAGTTTTTGACGTGCTCTCTGTGACTCCCATGTTTCTAGATCTCGATGTCTTCCTCTTCTTCCATCTCTTCTTCCGGATGATGATGATCTACTCCGGCAATGCTTTTTGGTTCTTTTGAGGCTTGATTATGGGTTCGCTTGGCAGTCATCGTTGCAACCAGGGCCTGTTTCTTTATCTTGATCATGTTTTGTTAACTTGGATTACGTTCTCAGACCCTTTGGAATGCAACCTTTGCTACCGTGAATTGAATTTTTTGATTTTTGGTTATTGCCGATTCTCCAGCATGGATGGAGCCATCTGATCGGAGTCCGATCTGAACTTTTGTTATTTTCTTGTCTTCTGGTTCCTTATGTGTTTATTCTTAGGTTCCTTTTTTTCATAGTACTGCTTCTGTTCCTTTTGGTTTTGCTTCAGTCCCCAATGGGATTACTGTAAGACTTTTTCTGTAATCTTCTTATTGGAATGAAATTGAGCTCCTGCCCTCAATTTTATTAAAAAAAAAAAAATCAGCCTATCGCTGCTGGCTGTGAACGAGAAATGCTTTTCACGCCAAAGAAAATAAATAACAAGTAGAAAAAATATCAGAAGAATTTCTCCATAAATTAATGAAACTAAAGAGAAAAGTCAGTCAGCCTGAAAGCTACGCATGTTAAATACTTTTCACGCAATGGGACTGATAAATATTCCGAAATGATTATAAATTAGTCTAAGCAGTACGCTCGCAAAAAGAATAAAATACAAATTAAGAAAAGAAATCCGACCACGTGTCTAGTAACCCAATCATTTTTTTTAGTTCAACGCTCTCTCTCTTTATATATATAAAGAAGATAATAATCTCTCTTTCGATTCCCCTCTCTTCTCTTATTTTAACTCCCTCTTTTCATCTCTCTCATTGGCTTCATTCGGGACTGTAACTATTTCAAAAAATAATAATGAAATTGATGCAGAATAATTATTATCTAAAAAATTATAATGTTTATAATAATTTGTTTATTTTTAAAAAATTAAATCATAGTTTTCTCCTAGCTACCACATTCTATCAAATTAAATTGAAAATTACAATTTTTTTATCTCAACTTTTTCAAAACCCAATCAAAATGAATTTCCCAAATGCCACTAATAGTACAATTTAGACCACACTGCAGGCAGAAAACTATCTCAAAGATAAACTTTCTCTCTATCATCAATCTCTCTTCTCCTTTTTCTTTTTTCTCCACTCTCGACTATATCTCTAATTTTGATAAGTTTAAAAGAAATAGTAATTTAAATTATTCATTAAATTTAAAAATAAATATTTTATTTTTCCATAATTAATAATGTTTTAATATTTATTAGATATCAATTAAGACGTTTTAAATACACTTTAGTTTTATATATATATATATATATATAAAGTATATATATATATATATAGTATATATATATATATATATATGTATATATATATATATATAATATATATATATATATTATATATATATATATATATATATGTATATATATATATATATATATATATGTATATATATATATGTATATATATATATGTATATATATATATATATATATATATATATATAATATAGAATTTATTTATTTTTACATGGCTATAAAGTCAAATTTTAATGGAATCTTCACATAATACAACTTATTCTTTTATTTTTGATTAAAATAAGATATTGGTTTAAACATTTAATAAATAAGTCCAACAACTCAGCTTATTTTATAGATGATGATATAAAGATGTTTAACAATCATGATAAGTATGTCCGACTGAATTAATTAAATTAATGATTAAAATCTTTATTTAAAAATTTTAAATTAAAGTAATTAAATATTATTTTAATGTAAATGATGATAATTAAAATTTATTACTATTTAATTATAATAATTAACTTAGTATAATCAATTAACTTATTTGTGGGCTCCGAAAATTTTGCCACCGACCTCTTTGGTGAAAAGAGTGGTTTTAAGATATGTCGGTGTAATTTTCAGAAGGCTGATGGAATAGTAGATAAGACACTACCCAGAGATTTCATCCTCATTTGGTGAGGACTTTAGATCGGTTGGGTTTCTATAGCAATCTATAGTTAATTACCCTCTCAAGAGAGAGAACTTTCGACAAGGCTAGTTAAATCACTAAATGCATAACATATGAGCAAAGATGTGAGTTTCGAATTTAAGATATGAAATTTATCATTTCAAAACCAGATGGTTGGGGAATGATGACGTGCGTCCCAGATCCCATGGTTTCATCATCCGGCCATGGTCCCTCAACTTAGAGAGGAGGTAATAACCCAACCGATAGAAGGATCTCATCGCCATGGGTTACGCCATCTAAGAAATCATCAGACTAGGGTGGTGTTTGTCAAGGAGACGACTTAAGTCTATCTTAGACAGAGCTTGCCCATCAAGTATACCCTATGATTCACAACTCAAAGTGCGAGCCATTGCATAGGTGCATACACCATGATCGTAATATAATGGAGCGACCGCTAAACCACCCAATCGAGGACTCTCCATAACCGCTTCATCATGGAGCCTACCGGGCCAAGCCACATTCGGAGGACACGCCACCCCTTATCATGAGATTGATTGAGTGAACATAACAGAACACTTGATTTGACATTGACTCCTTTGTGAGCTAGAGTTTTCTTAGTTTGTCAACCCCAACAAACTATTACGGAAAGTGGATAGATTGAGTTTGGTTTAAGTTTTTAATGATAGATTTCATTTAAGCAATTTCAATTGATATTTAAAAATTGATTTGATTTGAAAAATTGATTAATTTGGATATGTTTAAGAGTTTTAGATCACAACTCGCTTAGTCGCTAATGATGGTTAGATCTACTATCACCCAATGTAATCAATTTTTTTAGATATTTCACCGATTTGAAACTCTTATTATAGGTTTTAGGTTTTGTTAACCTAATTCTAAGACTAAAGCAAACCGCACAACATCCTTGACACTTGAATTTAAGCATTCAAAGATGTGTCGGGGCACATGCAGTGTATTTGTATTTAATTTAGGTAGTTTTATTTTTGAATTATGAAATTGATTTTGTATTTTCATTTAATTCAATTTTATTGCTTTTAGACATTAAAATTTGCACTTGAAACCTCTACAGACATGCGGATTTATAGCTTATATAATTTCATTTAATTAGTGATTTCATTGATTTTGACAATAATAATTAGAATGAAATTCTCTAATTTTTGATTAAAGAAAGCCTTAAGATTTTTATAAATTTTAATTTAATTCTGCTTGTATAAAAGGGCTGATCCGTGAAGAGATAATTTGATTTAAATTGTAGTTTAACACACTATTGACACTTAATTTATTTGTTGAGTTTTTGTAATTCTCTCAATTTGATTATGCTCAATTTACATCAGTTTTGATAACTTATGCCGATTTCAATGTTTATTGCTTTAGCCCTACTTATGCTTATTAGAAGATATTGATCACCTCCATATTCGTATAAGAGTTATTAAACCCAATTTGGATTTATCCTTAGATTTTGAGTTTAATGTAAGTTTGTTATGAGTATAGCATTAGTCCCTCCTAAATTTCAATTAAAGCTTGTTTAATTTTGAGGAATTTATAAGAAAAGAGAACTCACTTTACTGATTCAATTTAAGCCATAATGAATTGCAGTTAAAGCTTGTGAGTTTAATATCAGCCTCCCCCAAATTTCACTTAGATTTTAAATGAATATTTTATTGTTTTCCAGAATTTGCTTTAAAGGCTCCCCCTCTTTTTTTTTCTTGTTTGACGCTCTTTAATTTAAAATTAGATGCAGATTTCCCTATTTAGCACTCTTAATCACTTCATTTCACTCTCTTTTTTTTTAAGTCAAAAGATTTGACGTATTCTCACAAATTTCCTCAAGATCATCCTCGTGGGGTCGTCTCTGGGTATTTTGGCCTACTCAAGATGACCGCTGAAGGTAGTGAGTGGTGTCCACACGCAACCCTTCCGTCTCCGCTGAGCCCATGAGGTCTCTAAACCTGAAAGACATACAATGTAATATATAATTATCCCCTATTTTTTTAAGTCTGAAAATTAGATAAAATTTGACAAAGATTGCCTAGTGGGAGCATCCGATAGTGGTGGTTTACTGACGTCTGTGTGAGGTCTTCGCACACCATAATCTATTTTTCATCTTGTCGCGCCCTGTTGAGCACAATGAGATCTTTAAACCTGTAGAAAAGCACACACACACACACACATATATATATATATATATATATATATATATATATATATATATATATATATATATATATATATATATATATATATATATATATATATATATATATATATATATATATATATATATACATTCACATCACAAATCCCACATGTTCTGACATATTTTTCAGCACGCTGCAAGGCTCGGCAAAGGAATTGGGTTAGGTATGCGGTTGAGAATGTAAGACAAGGAGTGCAACACCGAAAAGCAAAGGAAGAATTCACCTCTTGACGATGTTCTTCCCCGGCTCGTGGCGAAGCAAAAACGGGATGTCTATCGTGAGGGAAGCAATGCCAAAAATCGAAGGAAGAATTTGCCTGTTGACGATGTTCTTTCCGGCGACGCAAAGAACGGGCAAGTTTGGGTTAGTTTGGAGGTCGGTGGTTTTGCGTGAACGCTAGAACGGCTGGGCTGGAAGGCGTAAGGTCTGCTGGTCGAAATATTAGGCGGCTTTATTGCCCCAAAATTAAGGTGAAATGAATAGAGGAGATACGCAGGATGGGTAGGGCGATGGAACGATGGCAGACCAGAGCTATGTATGTGGGATGGCGGTGGTGGTCGGTGGATGGTTAGCACATAATGGACGCATCGGCGCGTGGAAAAGGAGCGGGTCATCTCAGGTTGCAGACCGGCATGGATGAGTGGCAGTGGGACAGCGAACGGGGGACCGAGTGGGCGGCCAGTCGGAGGCGGGCGGTGGTGCGCCGATGGTGGAACGGATGGATAGGTAATAATTTCTAACATAAAATTACATTAAAAATAAAAAAATTAAATCTAACTAAATCTTCAAAATAAGTATTTGCTAAACACACTATACAACCCAAGCATTTATATGAATAATTTTGACTTAGCACCCTGCACATGGGTAACCAAGTCCACCTATCCTAATTTAGATTATGCTTAGGGGTTAAGCAACTTGCAAAATAGAGCATTTATATTTATTTTAGGCACCCATTAAGCATAATTTCTTGCAGAAAATATGATTAGGCTAATCATGACCTAACATCTAATCTAAGTATACACCCTAACATCCATCTAAAATAATACATCATAAAACCAAATATACATCACTCACCATGCATGCCCTAACATAAAGTTAGAATTGGTGACTTAATTCTAAAGTGTGTGTATTAAGGCTTGTGTGGTATACCTTAACTAAGCTTTATTATAATTTTTTAAGTATGAAAGGATTTAATCATAAAGGATTGTTTCTCTTTAAGTGACTTAATTGATTTACAAGTTTTATTTAATATTTTTGTGGTGTTTATTTTTTGGTTGTTTGTGAGTGTGTGTATATGGAGGGACACCACACACATCTGAGAATGTACTTATTAAGTTGATCGAGTACCACATTGAGGAATAGTATACTATCTCGAAAGATAGAAGTCACTACCCTACAATGGACCTAATCACCTAATAAGGACTCCTAAGGTATTATGAGTCTTCAAATATACCAGAGGTTTTTTCCTACTTTACATGAATAAATAAAGTTGGGTTTATTCAAACTGAGTTCTTAAGTTCCCTATAGAGGAAAGTCCCCATAGTTAATTACATCTTAAAGAAAATGAATCCCTCAAGAATACTTTCGATTAAAGTAGGTGATTGTTGTCTCTGAAGAATTCAAAGATAGGACAATCAACAAATTGGTCATATTTTAGAAAATCAAGTGGGATGGATCAAAAGGAGAGAGTTATTATCGAAGCCAAAAGAGATAAGTAGGGAATGCTTATGATACTAGGAAGCCTAGTGAACATTCCAACATATCCTATGGTTGGGCTTTATATTTTTGAAATTGAAGAGATTTTATATGTTTGAGTTAACATTTCATTAATAAGCTAGGACTTATACTCTAACAACACAAGATTGTTAGGATACCTAAGAGGTGAGGATTTATGCTAGTAGCCCGAAGGAAAATAATAACCTCAGATCCTAAATCGAGGGAGCTTTGGCGAAGGCCAAAATATGACCTAAATCTAAAGCAAAAAATGGGTATATTGTTTATCTCCACAAGAGAGAGTAAATCACCCGACTGCTGGACTTATTACTGTATAGAGTGACAGCTAGCTAACTCCTCCTATGCTTTAAATCCATGTAGGCAAGTCTTATGCTTTGTAAGATGGCTAGGTTGTTATTATTTAAGAAAAAAACTAAGTCTTTAAACCCACTCCCTAAGAGATTAGAGAATGAGTGGTATGAAAAATGGCTTAATCTAATGCAAATCTTATCATATTTTATTTGATTTTAAACTGTTTATTTTGACATAGGCTATAAGATTTTATATGCCTAAATGCATGGTGAATTTATTATGGGCTAAATCAAAAGAGAAAGATGTGTTCTTCCATCACAGGCTCAAAAAGGTTAAGCCCTTACTATTTGGCAATGATGGAAGCCCTCTTTTAGTAAGAGTGAAATAACATGATATGCATGATATTAAACATACAATCATCTAGTTAAGGGGTTGCTAAATATTTTTTTATCTTGATTTAATGCTTAGGCTTTTATGTGAGGTTATGAGTTATTTTAGGAAATTTAATTATGAGTTATTAGTTTGGGTAAAAAATTAATTTTTTATCCTAAGAGCCTAATCGCATCTAGGCCATACAACAATCACCAATCATAAATACACTATGAAAAACCATGCTTTTTCTAATGCACAAGCTAAACAAAAATATCAAATAATTTTATAAAGCTATCACACAAGAATAAGAGGTTGGTGTGGTCGGGTACCACCATACAACTTGAGAAGAAACGTGGGTAGCCGAGCTATACCCTTATACAACTGGATTACAAGGGAATAATTATAATTACAAATGATGAATGTTATGGGGGTCTTCATTCTTCATTCTTCATTTCTTCATCTTTCATTTCTTCATTTGATTTGCTCTATTTCATTCTTCCTTTTGACTTAATTTAGATGTGCTTACTCCAAAGGCTTCACATGGTGCATAAGACTTAGTATTGTAACCAATGATCATCTTAATCTCCCATAACACTTATCCTAATCCTAATACAAAATTATATTAAAAGAAAAAAAGTAAATCTAACTACACCTGCAAAATAAATGTTAGCCAAACACACTATACAACCCAAGCAGTTATATGAATAATTTAGACTTAGCACCCCGCATATGGGTAACCAAGCCCACCCGTCCTAATTTGGGTCATGCTTAGGGGTATAAGCAACCTGCACAATAAAAAAAGTATTTATATTTTTATTACTGTGGCCCCTTAAGCACAAACCCTACAGAAAATATGATTAGGCTAATATTAGCCTAACATCCAGACTATGCACATACACCCTAACATCCAGTCTACAACAGTACATCACAAAATAAGGATACATCAAACTATACACTGCCCTAACATAAAGATAGAAGTGGTGACTTAATAAAATGTGTGTGCATTAAGGCTTGTATGGTATGTCCTAACTAGGCTTTAGAGTTGTAATTTTGCTAAGTGTAAAAGATTTAATTTATAAAGGGTTGATTTTTATTTAAGTGATTTATTTGATTTGAAGATTTTACTTAGTATTTTCTTTTATTTCATATGGCTTACACTTAACAACTAAGTGTTATAAAGAGAAGAAAGAGAAGGGACCTCTCTGTCATCCCCACCTTAAGTCACTTCTAAAGCAAATTAATTAGCTTGATTCTCTTTAGTGAATGACTTATTACATGTTTTAATCAACCCTAAGTTTAGGTTCACTCTAAATGACCTCATTCAATAAGAAAGGCATCTTAAGATTAATTAGAATGAATTACCATCACATAACACATGTTTATTTATTTCTTTTTATCATGTATATCATGCATATGATTAAATCTTAAGCATAGCTATACATACAATTTGTATCTTAGCACACTTAAATGATGAATGTGAGTAATTGTGTTTGGAATTAATGTTTCATTTTATTAAATGATTTTTTTCATATTAATTTAAAACTCTATCTAAATTTTTATGCAAAAGCATAAGGGAAGAACCTTAAATCACATAATTAATCAACTCAACCAAATAAACAAAGTATGAATGTATGTATTTTTAATAGAAAAAGAGGGTTCTCATTCATTATCTAAGTACACATTCACATGTATAAAAGTCTTAAGTGAGTACATTGCCATTATTCTACACTAGGGTTCTCATTCATTAGCTAAATACCTACTTGGGGCTACTTAAAGCCTCGCGACCCCAGGATGTCTAGACTAATATACCACTTTTCTTATATACATATGGATGTATAAGAAGCCATAAGAATAGGAAAACTCATGCAAAAGTTGTATCTGATTTATTTGATTTATAATTCTTATTCATTGTTCATTTCATACATACATATGTATAAGAGTTTTAAGTAGGTATGACGCCATTATTCTACACCAGGAGCGTAAAGTACATGACCTACTTGGGGCTACTTAAAGCCTCACCGCCCCAGGATGTCCATACTAATATACCACTTTTCTTATATACATATGAATGTATAAAAAGAACCATAAGAATGAGAAGTCATGCAAGAAGTCATATTTGATTTGATTATATGATTTACATATGTGATATAAAATTCTTCCTAAGTCTTAGCATGGAGATACGTAGGAATAGATTTAGAAAAATGTTATCTACTTTTCAAGTGAACTATACATTTGTAAATCCATATAAGGTAAGGAAAGAGAGCTTCATATTACATATCTTAGATTATGAACACCAGTGAACTTCTAGATACTTGTAATTAACATCACTCCATATAATATAATTGATTTATGGGCTTTTGAAGATAGCTTTTGATTTAATAGTAATAATAGCCACACCTATTTTTAATTTTGATCAACACATGCAATTTGACATAAAAGAAACCATTTCATTTAGATAATTTTAAAAGAAAAAAAATGCATGATTACAAATGGCAAACAGCATTTAACATGATTGGAAAGAAATAAAGGAACATATGTACATGATCTCATTCATTCCAATTAATTTCTATGGACAATCATACTAAATAAGGCTATTTAAAATAAACCGAAGTTCTTCAATGAAATTTTTTAATTTTAAGATTGATTTGATGTGAAAGAGGTTTGCTAACCCTAATCCCATTTCCCATGTGTGAGTTATTTTTATTTGATGAAGAATATTTATATTGATTTTATGTTTTAATTAGGTTAATGTATGAATTAAGTGAATTAATTAACCCTTACCTACATCATCTTAAGTTAATTAACTAATTAATAATGAAGTAATATGATATGCAACCACATGAAAGGTAAATTTGCAATGCTCCCCCCCATAAGGAACTTTATTACCCGATTTAAATAAACCCAGCTTTATTCATCCATATAAAGTAAGAGAAAAATCTCTGATATTTTCAAAGACCCATCATGCCTTAGGAGTCCATATTAAGAGATTAGGTTCATTATAGGGTAGTGAATTCTATCTTTCGATATAGTATACTATTCATCAATGTCATACCCAATCACCTCAATAAGTAAACCCTCAGATCAGCATGGTGTCTACTCCGAAAATAAACACCACAGATTTTTCTGGTGACTCCACTTGGGAAGGTTCATCTCTCCATAAAGTCAATGTAAAGGCGAGAGAATGGACAACGAAAGTTGATGTAAAAGAAGAGTTAGGGCTTCACTTCAAGAGATGAAGTTGGCTTAGGGCATGAACTGATAATGCAAGAATAAGGTCCCATTTGGGACTGCTGTGCAGGAGCAATGTGACACCGACCGCGATGTAGATGCATTTGGTTGTGCATGAATTTGGGGAGCTTTGAGAATCTAGGCCACAGCTGCTGTGAAGTTGTGACTCGATATACCCTTCTTATGATTAATAGTTAATTAGGCTTAAAGGATCTCACTTAACTACCTTTATAATTTTCTCATACATGTGAGCTAACCATTATTTTATTATCTCTCACTTTGGGTTATTGAACACCCAAAGAGCTATCCAAGATTGATTAAGGTTGCTTAGATGTGAAGTGAATTTTAAATTGAGTTAATCAAACTCATTAATCCATTTGATTAAGCATGTTCTATTAATGAAATGAAATTGACTTAAGAAAAGAGATCAAGAAAGAGGTCTTGATCTCAATCCCCAAGTCCCATATTTAATCATTTAAGCTCTAATTTTTATCTTGGAAATTCATTAATTAATTAAGCAATTAATTACCTCATTAATCATTAACTAATCAAATTTAAAAAAGTGAAGAGAACTTAAGAAATGAATTAGAAAAAAAAATCCCAATCACATTCACCAAACTCCCTTACTATTCGACAGAGGTAATTAGGCTTAAATAATTAATTAAAATATTATTCATTCACTAATTAGCACTAATTAAATTAAGAAAGTGATTAAGACTTAATCAATTAATTTTTTTAATTAAGCAACTAATAAAATCCCAGAAAAATAGGGGAGGCAGAGGCATCACCCTAAACATCCACAAAATATTGAAGATCAATTGGGTGATTAATTAAGGAATAATTAAGCAATATATTTCTAATTAAATCTTAATTAAGCCAAAATTACTACTCAAAATCAATTAATGATAATTTTTCTAGATTCTACTATGAAATATCTTTAAAATAAGCCCAAGTTTGTTTTTTTTTTTGGATTTTTCTAGAGTGAGTTATGATTTTTAAAAGTTTTAGCCTTAAAAATAGATTAATTAGGCCTAATTAATGCTTTAATCCCATTAGGACACAGCGTGCTGATGCGGCGTGCTTACCATGTGGCGAGATGGGAGTGGTTATTAAAGTTGTCACATCCATCGCTAACTCGGATTACGGCGGACACGCTAACTCCATGGACCATCCGATCTAAGATTGAACGACCACGATCAAATCCACAGTTTAGGAAGGGAACCAAGGGATCTACCGCAGGATCTAATCAGAGTCATTTTTTCCGATCATGCAAAATGGATGGCTCATGATCTATCTCGTTCGTGAGTGGCGAAAGATGGATGTTATCTGTCTTTCCGCATTTGATCTGAGCTCACCCGAGCTCGGATTGCCTCCAAATCGATCCCACACTTTTGGGGAGGGGAGGTGCACACATCTAATAGTCAAAAACTCATGACGTTCAGATTTACTTCACAAAAGACCAAGCTATTTTCCATACTAGGCTCAGTTTGTAAAATTACCTCTCGAGCTAATATCTAATAGTGGGATTGATGGAGGTAGCTTCTCAGTTGAGGTGAGGCCCGTGAGAAGCTTTGAGCTTGATTTGGGGTAGAGTGCTCAGACCAATCCAATGGATGAAGGCTTTGGCTCCAATCGAACTTTGATCTCTGGTGCTCGAGAATGCTTGGAGATGATTCAGTTGACTTCGACGGAGTATGAGGATGGTGTGGGTGCAAGGAATTAAAGGTTGATTGAGTGGAGGAGATTTTATAAGTGATAGAAAAGTTCCACTTAAACTTAAGGGAAAATTTTATAAGATGGTGGTAAGACCTGCAATGACTTATGGAATGTTGGCTAGAGAAGCATAAGACTAAGTTAAGCGAGATGAGGATGCTTAGGTGGATGAGTGGCTTTACTCTTAGAGATAGAATGCAAAATGAGTATGTTGGAAAAAGTTGGAGCTAGTGGTAGATAAGATTAGGAGAGTCCTTAGATGGATTGGCCACATAAAGCGTCGTCGACATTGGGAGAGTAGATGCATTAGATTTGCCTTATGTTAAGAAAGGTAGAGGTAGACCTAAAAGACTTGGTTAAGATGTATAAATAATGATCTTAATATACTTGAATTAGATGAGAATTTGACACTGACACAATGGAGATGAAGGATTCATGAGACCTAGTGGGATTAAGGCTTGTTGTTGTTGTTGAGTGGAGGAGTATTGATTGAAGGAAGGCTGCCCTATTTTCAATTTCTCACACAGAGAGAAAATTTGATTGAGGGAGGCTTCAGGAAAGCTTGGAATTGCTCTAAGGGGTTTTAGAATTAGCTTAAGGAGTCACGCGATGCCGAATGACTCCTTTCCCACTCGAAATGGGGGAGTATTGGCCAAAAATGTGCATGAAGGACAGACAGGATGGCTTGGCTTATTTCAGTTGGGAGGCTATCATCAGGGTGCTGGAGAGGTCATGTCCAACTTCACGTGGCTCGACTTAAGTGGAGGGAGCCATGGGAGGAGCCTCTAAGGCTAGTGTGAAAAGTTCCCTTTTGGTTTGTCCATAGGGTGCTCGGTTTGGCTTGAGTGAGGATGAGTTGAACTTCCATTGGTCCTTGCTTGACCTAGGCTGGGTTAGGTGAGCTAGGTGGGTCAGGTGGAACCTCACTTGAGTGCTTGGAGGTTGCCATGGTGATAGAGAAGTCAACTTTGGTTGTTAGCATAAAGATCCAATGGAAAAAGGGTTTGTGCAATGGTTAATCCCCTTGGTGGGGTCTACTATGGATTTGGGCTGATTTGGGAATGAATTAGGACATGTTTGGGTTGGGTTTGACCAAGTTCTAGGGTTCCATAAGTTGGTTTGGAGTGATTTGGCTTCATTTGGTCAAAATGTGTTCATTTGGGTTAGGTTGGGTTGGGTTGACCAATTGGTCAAATTGGGTCAAACCAAGGCTTGGGTTAGGTTCAAATGATGATTTAGGATGTTTTAGTTCAATTAATTTGTATTAGTTTGACCTAGGTTTGGATTTGACTCATTTGGATTCAAAAGGGTCAAATTGGTTAAGTTGACCAATTTGACCAATTTGACCATATTGGGTTGGGTTAGGTGTTGAGTCAAGTTCAATTGATTGATTGAAAGTAATTGTAGGCTTTAGTTTGGTTTAATTTGGATTTAACTTGAATTTTGGCTAATTTGACCCTTTAGGTCAATTTGGGCTAGGTTAGGTCAAGTTAACCAATTGGCCAACTTGGACTCAATTATGGCTTTGGTCAAGTTCAACAAATGATTTGGAATGAACTTGAGCCATTGGTTGTATCAATTTGGATCAAATCATGATTTGATCTATTTTGACTTTTTAGGCCAATTTGAGTCAACTTGGGTCAAATGGCCAATTAGGTTTGGTTTGACTCAAGTGAGAGTTTGGTCATGTTCAATCACTGATTATGAGTTGGCTTGAATCAATGGTTCTAATCAATTTGGCATATAGTGGATTTTGGCTAGTTTGGGTTCATTTGGGCTAAGTGTTGACTTGGTCAAAGGATAGGTTTGACTTGGTTTGACCCAATTTAAGGCAATTGATCACCTTAGGGTGGTTGTTGGTTATGTTGTGAGGTTTGGATGGGCTTAGTTCAATCCAATTTGGGTTGGATTAGAACTTGGCTCAAAAGGTCCTTTAGGTCACTTTGCGTCAAGTGAGCCTAAATGAGTCAATTGGCTTGATCATGGCTTCATTCAAGTTCAGTTGAACTTACACATGAGCCTAAGATTGAAATATAAATCCAATTGAAATTGGTTTGAAGCCAAATGGGTATTGGTTCATATGATAATTTCAGGTCAAGAGAGGCCAACATGGACTTGACTTGGGTTTGGTTTGATAATGGTGGCTTATGTTTATATTTGGGTCAATGATTGTAAGAATGATTGAATCATGAAGAAATCCATGAGTTTTGAATTGATTTGACTATGATTTAGCCAACTTCAAGAATTTGGCTAAAAGGGCTAAAATCGAAAAATTGATTTGATTTGGGTTTGGTTTTTAGTCATTTAAATTTATATTTTATTTATACTTATGAATATAAATGAAGATATAAATGGGTTATGAGAAAATCACTTGAGTTTAGAGTGATTTAGAAGCAAATTTGACTAAATCTAGGGATGTTGGTCAAAAGGGCTTGACTTGGGAATTGATTTGATTTGATTTATTTTTAGTCATTGGAGGGTGGGTTTCATTTATATTTGTAGGTATAAATGAAGGAATAGTTTATTTGTAAAGAAATCAATCAAGTTTGGGTTGGTTTGAAGAAGTTTTGGCTAAGCATATGAAGGTGGTTCACATGACTTGAGAAGAGATTTTGGAGTTTATGGTGAAATTTTATATCTCTGCCTTCATCTATCTCTTTAGAAAAAGAGAGGATATATGAAAATATAATATACACCTTTGTGTGAGACACCACGTAGATCCACAAATATTTTTATTAGGGTGAGTGGGTATGAAATTGAGGAAAGGTGTACTATCTCGAAAGATAGAAGTCACCACCCTACAATGGACCTAATCACCTGAATAAGGACTCTTAAGGACTATGGGTCTTCGGGATGTACCAGAGATTCTTCCCCTACTTTACATGGAAAAGTAAAGTAGTGTTTATTTTAAATCGGGTTCGTTAAGTTCCCTATGGAGACAAGCCCCCATAGTTAATTAAATCCTAAGGAACATGATTCCTTAGGAATACTTTCGATTAAAGTAAATGATCGTTGTCTCCAAAGATTTTAAAGATAGGACTATCAATCAATTTATTTATTTTTAGAAGATCAAGTGAGATTGATCAAGAGGGGGGAGTTACTATCGAAGCCAAAGGAAGATAAGTTGGGGATGTTTATGATACTAGGAAGCCTAGTAAGCATCCTAAACTATCCTATGGTTGGGCTTTATATTTTTGAAGTTGAGGGGAATTAGTTGTTTACGTTGAATTTTTGTTAGAAATTTAGGACTTACAATTCCACAATACCAGATCATGGAAATGCCTAAGAGGTGAGGATTTATGCTTGTAGCCCACAAAGGAGAGTAGCAACCTTTGAACCTAAATCTTGGGAGCTTTGGCGAGGGCCAAAGCACGACCTAAATCTAAGACAAAAATAAGTATTAAGTTTACCTCCACAAGAGAGGATAAACCACCCGACTGTTTGGACTTACAATTGCCTGGGGGTGGCCGCCAACTAACTCCTCCTATGATTTTAAATACATGTAGGTAAGTTATATGCTTTTGTAAGATAGCTCGGTTGTTGTTTATTTAAAAAGAGACTAAGTCCTTAAACACACTCCCTAAGATACTAGATCATGTAGGGCATGATTTAATGACTTAAATCTAATACAAATTTTATTACATTTAATTTTTATTTTTGGAGTATTGATTTGACACAGGCTTGTAGGATTCATATGCCTAATGCATGAGAAATTGGATTATGGGCTAAAATTAGCAAGAAAGGAGGTGTGTTTCCACCATGGCTCTTAAAGGTCAAGCCAAGTTTTCTGGCAGAGGTGGAAGCCCTCCAAGTCAAGAGTAAAGAAATATACTTTTTATGCATGATGTGAGAAAGAAAATGCAACATCCAGCTAAGGGGTTGCTAAATCTTTTATCTTGCTTTATAGCCTAAGCTTCAGGTGATGCTGTGAGTTGTTTAATTTTTAGTTTTGAGTTGATTAAGTGGATATAAAATTTATTTTTCCTTAAGAGCCTAATCATCATCCCGGCCATACATCAAAGCAAGGAAGAAATTAGAAAAATATGTCATCTTAATGTACAAGCTAAATAAACACCAATCAATTTATAAAGCTAGACAAAAGAATAAGAAGCCTTTTGTGGTCGGGCTTCATTGCACAAACTCAAAAGCAAATTGGGTAGCGGAGCTCTACCCTTATACAACTCAGATTACAAATGAATTAATTACAATCAAGGAGGAATTCATGTTATGGGGGTCTTCATTCTTCATTTCTTCTTCCTTCTTTCTTCTTTCTTCTTTTGGTTGGTTGGAATGTGGTTGCTCTAAAGGCTTTACATGATACGTAAAACATAGTCTTATGACCAATGTTCATTCTAATCCCTCATAACAATCATTCCAAATCCTAATTGCAAAATTACATGAAAATAGAAAAAGGAAAATTGAACTAAAACTTATAAAATAGAAATTAGCTAAACAAACCACACAATCCTAATCATGTATATGAATAAATTGAACTTAGCACCCTACATATAAGTAACCAAGTCCACCTGGCCTATTTTAGATTATGCTTAGGGGTATGAACAATGCAGAAAAATAGTTATATATATATATATATATATATATATATATATATATATATATATATATATATATATATTAGCTCCCCTTAAGCACAATCTTTTGCAGAAGACAATGATTAGACTAAGATCGGCATACCATTCAGTCTACACATTTATACCCTAACATCTAGACTAAAAAATCGCAACACAAAACAAAAGCAAACATCAAACCATGCACCGCCTTAACATAGGACTAGAAATGGTGACTTAGCGTAATGTGTGAGCCTTATAAGGTTTGTGTTTTATGCTTAATTAGGCTTTGAGGTTTATATTTTCTAAGTATGAAATTGTTCAACTTAGAGGGTGATTTCATTTAAGTGGTTTAGTTGATTTGGTTAAGTTTTATTTCATGATTTGATTTGGTTTAAATGTACCTATACTTAATCACTAAGTGTTGTAAAGAGAGGAAAAGAGAAGAGAACTTCTCTTTCCTCTCTACCTTAAGTAGTTTCTAAGGTAGATTTATTAATGACTTTTATTTAGTGAATGTTTTATTATGTGTTTTAATTAATTGTAAGTTTAGATTTTTCCTAAATAAGCCTATTCAAAGAGAAAGACATTTTAAGATAAAGTAAAATGAATTACCATTACAAAATGCATAACACTTTATTTCTTTCCAACATGTGCAACATGCATATGGATGGATCCTAAGCATATCTATACATACAAATACAAATATTTAGCACACCTTCATGATTAATGCTAAGAGATATTACTTAACAAAATTTGGATGCTTCATGATGCATGATTTGGTTAAGTAGAAAAAGAGAGATTTTCTTATCCATTTTCTTATGCACATTTACAAGTATGAAAGACATAAGTGAGTACGGCACCATTATTTTCCACACTAGGGGGTGTAAGGTATAAGACCTACTTGGGGCTACTTAAAGCCTCACAACCCCGGGGTGTCTAGACTAATATACCACTTTTCTTTAATACATGTGCATGTACAAGAAGAAATACATGGAAGGAGGAATTATGCAATAGGTTTGTATTTGTTTGATTTAGGTTTGATTGTTTAGTTTACATGTGTGATGTGGAGTTCCTTCTTAAATCACATAACACATTTTATGCTATTCACATGCAAGTTTATAAGTACTTATAAATAGCATACTTGTCATTTATAATATTTGATTTCTAAGTTCTAAAAATACTTTTAGATTTAGTAGTGATAATAGCCATTCATATTCTTATTTTAGCCAAAACATGCAATTTGACATAAAGGAAATATTTCATTTTAACTTATTTTTTCAGAAGATATGAATGCATAATTTTCATATGACATACACATTTAGAATGCTAGGAAAGAAACAAAGTGATGTAAGCATGTAACTTTACTCACTCTAATTAATACTTAAAGACAATCTTATGGAATAAGATTATTTAAAGTGAATCAAAGTTGGTTTAAGGAAATTTAAATTTTTGTTTTGAGTTTGATTTGAATTTAAGGAATGTGAAAAGAGTTTGTTGGTCCTAACCCCTCTCCCACATGTGTATGTTATTTTAGTTTAACTTTAGAATCATTAGATTGAATTCATATTTTTGTTTAGGTTAAGGTGTACATTAAGTCCATTAATTACCCCTTACCTATACCACTTTAACATATTTAACCAAATAATTATGAGCCAATGTATGACATAAAACCACAAGTAATTTAAATTAGCAATGCACCTAAGAAAGAAAGGAGCCTAATGCATTTGGCTCATTATTAATGATTAATTAAGCTAAAGGATTTAATTTAAGTACTTTCATAACCCTTCCCACACATATGGGTTATATATGATTTCCTTAAGCTACTTAAGTTATTAAACACCTAAGCAATCTACCCAAGAAGGAATTAATTAAGTTTAGATTGATTTGATTTTAAAATTTTGATTAATTAGCCATTTAATAAAGTGATTTAAACTATTTAATTAATTTGCACCTTAATTAGATTTTTATCCAAATGAAATAAACTTAGGGGAAAAGATTTGGGAGAGGGCACCTAATCTCATTCCCAAGTCCATTCACTGTTATAAGGTAACTATCAAACTTAATTAATGAATTTATCACTATTTAATAAGTTAATTAAATATTTAATTAATTAAGAGAGTAAATAGAAGTAAATCAAGCAGTTCCCCTAATTAAACCATTAATAAATTCCAAAAAAATTAGAGAAAGGAAGAAGTCATCCCACTAAACATACCTAAGAAGTTTGAAATTAATCAATGAAATAATTAGGGAGTAATTAACATAATTACATTCCCAATAAAACTAAAATTATAAAAAATTTACTGTTAAAAATCAATTAAACTTAATTTTATATTATTCCCCTTTAAAATATCTTCAAAATGCATTTGAGTTTGTTTTTTTTTTATTTTTCTACATTTAGTTATGTATTTTTGAAGATTCTGTGATTAAAACTTAATTAAATCCCTAATTATATAGTTAATCTCATTGGCGTCACGTGGACCGTTGATGCGGCACATGCTTTCCATGTGATGCGATGGGATTCACAATTTAAGCTGTCAAATCAAGTTTCGCGTCAATCAGCAGCACTACATGGGTTCTCTTTGGATCGTCCGATCAAAGATCAGACTATTTGAATTAAACTCGTGGATTAGAGGGATTAAAATGTGGGATCTAATCAGATTAATCAGGATCATCCATCCAAAACATGCATAATTTTGATCGGATGATCCAAATTAAACTCGTGGATCAAATGAGATTAAAATGTGGGATCTAGTTGAATTAATTAGGACCGTCGATCCAAAACATGGGGATGGACGGTCCATGATTTGTCTCTGAGCTCACCTGCAGGAGAGGGCAACCGTCTATCCCTCAGGGCTTGATCTGAGCTCGATTGAGGTCGGATTGAGCTAAGATTGATCAAACACATCTAAAAGCAAGCACAAGAAGATCTAACCACCAATTTGCAATGGGATGAAACTTTCTTTCACAAATGGCTAAGAAATTCTACACCTAAGCTCAGTTTTGATCCATATCTCACCGGAGGCTATCACCTGCGCTCCTAACCGTTGAGGTAGCTTCATTTTATGGAGACAAAGCTCTATTGAAGGTTTCAAGCTTTGGGATGAAGTGGATTGCTCAATTGACCAAACTCCTCCTCCTAGGCTTGCGGCTTTGGTCTAGCTCCCCCCTCCCATGCCTTGGAAGCTTGGAAGAAGCTTGGAAGAAGCTTTGGATAAATTTGATTGGGTCCTCTGAGGGAGCTTGCAAGAAAAATTGGATTGAAGTTGGATATTTGGATGAGTTAGAAAATTCCTTGAGCTCTTCTATTTTCGGCTTGAAGAAACCGAGAATGGAGAAATCCCAATGGGCTGAGGAAGCTTGGAGGAACTTGGAGAAGCTTGCTCTGAGTTCTCTAAGCTCAATTGAGTGTGAATGAATACAATTTAAGTGAAATTAGGGGGAGTATATCTCCCAGTAGAAGGATCGAATGATCGAGCATGGCTTTGCCATTTTGATCAAATTGATCATATGGAGTGAGTTAGTTAGGCCATTTTGTGATTCAATTTTGGGTTTGGAGTGGACTGGCGAAGTTCCCATGTGCTAAATGAGGTGGAGTGATTCCTATGTGTTCATTTTGAGTGGGGTGATCAGTTTTGGCCTTGGGTTGGGTTTGGCTGACCCAAACCCATTGGGTCATATGCACCACACCCACTAGTGTCCACTTGGTCCACTAAGAGGGTGGCAAGTGGCCATGAAAAGGATATGATCAAATTCCAAGTATAATTGACCATAGGTTACCCCTTGACCTAGGGGTAAAATAGTCATTTGGCTTTGATTTCACTTTGGACGGATTTAGAATTGTTTGAATTTAAGTTGGGCTAAATTTCAAAGAATTTAGAGTTGATTTGATGACATTTGGCTCATGTTGACCTATTTAGGTCAAAATGGGTCAACTTGGGTCAAGTTGACCAATTGGTCAAATTGGGTCAAACTAAGGGTTGGGTCAAGTTCATATGACTATTTGAAATGTGTTGGAATCATTTATTTGGTTCAATTTAGTTTATATTTGGTTTTGGTTCATTTGATTTCATTTAGGTCAAATGGGTCAAGTTGACCAATTTGACCAACTTGACCTAATTGGGCTAGGTCATGGGTTGGTTTATGTTTGGTCTGTAATTTGAAATATGTTGCAAGCTTTGATTTCAATCAATTTTGATTTGAGTTGGTTTTAGCTCAAGTTGACCTTTTAGGTTAAGTTGGGATCATGGTCAATTGGGCTAGGTTAGGTCTGGTTGGCCAATTGAGGCTTTGGTCAAGTTCAACAAGTGATTTAGAATGAATTTGACCCATTGGTTTCAATCAATCTGGCTTAGATCAAGATTTGACACATTTTGACTTTTAAGGTCAAATTGGGTCAACTTGGGTCAAATGACTAGTTGGGCTAGGTTAGGCTCACATGATGACTTGGTCAAGTTGAAATATTGATCATGAATTAGTTTTGATCAATGGTTTTGATATATTTGGCCTATGGTGGATTTTGGCTAGTTTAGGTTTCATTTTGGTTAAGTGTTGACTTGGTCAACCCTTAGGTTTGACTTGGTTTGACCCAATTTGAGTTATTGATCATCTCATGATGATTGTTGCTCACAATGTGAGTCTTAGGTGGGCTTAGTTCAATCCAATTTGGGTAGGATTAGAATTTGGCTCAAAAGGGCTACTTTAGGTCACTTTGGGTCAAGTGAGCCTAAGTGGGTCAATTGACTTGATCAAGGCTTGATTCAAGTTTGGTTTACCTCACATGTGGACTTATGATTGAAATATAAAACCATCTGCAAGTGATTTGGAGTCAAATGGGTTTTGATTCATTTGACAATTTCAAATTCGAAGGGTGAACATGAGTTTGACTTGGGTTTGAGGTTTGAATTTAGTTTTGGTTTGATGATTGAAGTTTATGTTTATATTTGGATTGATGATTGAAGGATTGATTGAATCATGAAGAGAAATCAAGGGTTTGGTTTGATTTGAGTTTGATTTGGCTAGGTTCAAGAATTTGACTTGAAAGTCTTAAGTTGAATTTTGATTAGATTTTGATTTAAATTTTGAAGTTGGTTTTAATTTGATGATTGAAGTTTGTGTTTATATTTGGTTTCATGATTGAAGGATTGATTGAATCATGAAGAAAAATCAAGGGTTTGGCTTGATTTGAGTTTGAATTGGCTAAGTCCATAAGACGGAATCAAAGTGACTTAGGAAAGATCTTTGAACTTGGAATTGAGTCTTCAATTTAGTTTTGCTTATTTGAATTTATATTTTATTTATATTTGTGAATATAAATGAGAATATAAATGGGTTATGAGAAAATTTCTTGAATTTGAATTGATTTGAATTTGATTTGAGCTAAGTCCATAATATGGAATCAAAGTGACTTAGGAATGATTTTTGAACTTGGAATTCAATCATGGGTTTCAATCATTTGGAATTGATTCATGATTTGAGAAAATCCACTGGAATTAATTTAAGGTTTGTTTTTGGAGTTGAAGTTGATTTGAGTTTGGAGTTTGATTTAAATTTGAAGTTTGACTTGAAATAAGGAAGTGAGGATTTGGTTCAAGCGATAGTCTAGGCAAATTTTCCTAACACCTCTAAGGCATAACCTATCCTATGGCTAACTCTTTTAAGTCTCCAGGGTTAGGTTGAGTGTTCACCTAATCACTAGAAGTGTCTTAATACTAAGGAATGCTTAGTGTCTAAGAGGAGTCCTATGTCTAAGATGGAGGGGTTAAGAGCTCATTCTAAAAATGAGGTCAATAAAGGGCGTCCAATAGGTGTGATGTGACTGACAAGATACACCACACATATTGGTGTTGATCGAGGCGATCAACAACATAGAACGATCACAAGCACTAACATAAATGATCTACTCCCAACCCAAGGTGTAGAAGGAATCAAGAGCTTAGTGCAATGTGCCTTTACTCATGTCAACAACATAAGAGAGTGAAGGAGGAATCCGCTAGGGATTGAGTATGTGAACCTTTCACTAGGGAAAGAGGTTCAAGTCATCCATAAGGGGATGAGAGGTTTGATTTGAGTTGAGTCTCACTTGGGAGAGAAATTAATTTGATTTGTTTGATTGTTTTGGTTTGTTTTTGATTGTTTGATTTGACTCCACTCCACTAGGGGAGACTGATTGGATTTATTTTGTGTTGTTTTAAAGTTTGGATTTTGAGATGGATCCTATTGGTTTGCGATGGACCGTACTTTATAGGGGCCATAGAGGCTTAGGCCTAACTTAGATTTATCAATCCAAAGAGGTAGTATACCAAACATATAGTAGGATTAGCCAACAAAAGGATTGTCTTTCGGTGTGCAACAGCTATACTTAGGAAGAAAGCATAGTAGACTTACATCCTCCAAAGTTTGGATCAGTTGCTGGGGTGATCCATTGGCAAGGCAATGGATTGAACCCAACCTAGGGATGACTATTGAGTGAATGCCGTTGGAGGACTTAAATCAACTCAAAAATAGTCAAAGATTAATTTCATTTTTTAATTATTTTTGATGGATCCTATCAGTTTGCGATGGACTGCACTGAGTAGGGGCCACGGAGGTGTTGGTCTAACACATAATTACCAATCAAAAGGGAGTAGTCTACCAACCACATAGTAGGACTATCCAACTAAAGGGGTGCATTTAGGTTTGCAATGGTAAAGTTTAAAAGAAAGCATAGGGACTCACATCTTTCAAAATAAGGAACCACTGGGGTGATCGGTTGCTGGGCAACAAATCAAACTCATCCTAGGGCTGACTATTGAGTGGATGCCGCTGGGGGACTTAGATCAACTCAAAGATAGTCAAGGTTGATTTCATTTTTTTAATTTATTTTTTTATAAATTCCATTGGTTTGTGATGGATCACACTGAGAAGGAGCTTATATCTGCCTATACCTATCATAAATTTACTAAACTAAAGGGAGTAGCTTCCCGGCTGAGATGAGAACTATCCAACCAAAGGAGTGCCTTTCGATTTGCAATGGTCAATTCAAGAAAGAAAGCTCAGTGACTCACATCTTCCACTACAAAAAGACCACTAGAGTGATAAATTAATAAGGTAACATGTCAACTCGACCTAGGGCTGCCCGTTAGTTTGCGATAGTCATGCTAGAAAGAATGCGTAGTAGACTTATATCTTCCAAAGTGAAATGACTGTCGGGGTAACTTGTTTGTGGCAAATAGATTGAACCCAACTTAAGGGTGACTACAGAGAGAGTGCAGACCTAGGGACTTATCTCAACTCATGCAGTCAGACAATTCCTATAGGGAGTTCTGCAGATATAACCCTAAAGATAGGATGCTTGCTTGGGAAAAGGGGCCATTTGGGGGCTTGAATTCTTAATCCACTAGAAAATTAATTTTATTTATTTAGCATGGACCCTGTTGGTTTGTGAGGGATCAAATTGAGAAGGAGCTTATATCAGTCTAGTCCTATGTTAGATTTACTAAACCAAAGGAGAATCTGTGTATCCGTTGAATAAATTCTCCAACCATAGGGGTGGCTACTAGGAAAGGGGGACTGTCCAATCCAAATGTAACATGGGTAGTGCCTAAATGGGGTCGTAAAGGACGTGATCCAAGTAGAGTGCCCACAGGGAGAGGGGCCGCTAAGGGCTTGTTCCAAAACCTTGGAAAAGATAATATGCATAGGTATTCGGTTGCCAACTCAGGGAAAAAGTGCGGGGACTCACATCTGCCAAAAGTGGTGTATCCACCGGGTGAGTTGCTGTCAGCATAGCGAACATCAACCAACCTAAAGTGCCCGTTAGTTTGTGATAAATAGGAAGAAAGCTGAGGACATCCTTATTACGAATGATTGGGGATAGTCTGTTTGGCTTGTGAGGTTCCGACCTAGGGTGACTCTTGAGTGAATACCATGGGGACTTATATCAACTCAAAAGTAGTCAAGAAAGGAGCCTCTGGGGACTTACCTAAGCCTCAAACTCGACCTAGTTAGTACATGATGAAGAAAGCTCATCTTCTTAAATAAAATCAACATCAATAAAATTCTTAATTAATGGAGTTAAAGAAAGCACATTAAGACATAAGGTAGCATGTAAACCCAATCTTGAGCAGCTAAAGAGTGAGTGCCACAAGGGGCTTGCTCCCACATCAAAATAGCTCGAGGCAAAACATATGTGTTTGTTTTTATGCTTGTGCTAATGGGAATAGAATTTTGCTTGGGTTATCTCACACTTACCCTAAACACGCTTGGGGAATTTGATGAAATGATGCCACAGATGGAAGTTGGGATTCCCACCAAGAAAGGATGCCTCTTGGGTTTTCTTACACTTAACTTAGTTGTGCTAATGGAAATATGATGCCTCTTGAGTTCTCTCACACATATACTAGTGGCATCGAAGAATTTTGTTTGATTGTGTTTGTGTTGTGAAATAGGGATAGGATGCCTCTTGGGTTCTCTTACACCTATCCTAAACACATCATGACAGATTCACAAGACAAGCAGATAACATTTCAAATGAAGAGAAGATTTCTAGGAATCAGTATGAATTTTTTGTTCTTTTTATGATAATTGTTTTCAAACATGTTTTATGGGTAATATTTATTCAATAAAGCCTATTAATTAGAAGCATCAGGTGTTCCCCTTTATAATCAATGAGCTAATAAGATCCTCCTTGGTAGGCCTTTTCTATAACATAGGGGCCTTCCTAAGTGGGTTCAAACATGCCTCCCATCTTTTGATGGGCAACAATTAGTCTCCTTAGAACTAATACAAGTTCTCCTACTTGAAAAGCCCTAGGGCGGACCAACTTGTTCTGAGCTTGAATGATTTTGGCCTTATATAACTCGAGGTTCTGGCACGCCCGTAGGCGTCTCTCCTCCAAACCTTCAAGCTCTTCTAACCTCAACTTTGCATTTTGCTTTGTAGTGATCTTGCTACCCAATGCTATCATTAGAGATGGGAGTTGAACTTCTAAAGGTAGAATGGCTTCAGACCCATACACTAAAGAAAATGGGGTTGATTGAGTTGGAGTTCTATATGTGGTGCCGTAGGCACATAAGGCTTCAACCAACTGCTCATGCCACTATCGTTTATTATCGTCAAGTGTCTTCTTTTGTATCTGGATGAGAGTTTTGTTGAATATTTCTGGTAGGCCATTTGCTTTGGGGTAGTAGATAATGGAGTATCTCCAATCTATACCATGTCATCTCATGAAGTTGTTGATCTTGGTGCTTTTGAATGCAGTACCATTATCAGATATAATTTATTGAGGCACCCCAAACCTATATACGATATGATTCTAAAAAAGCAAGCACATGTGACCTCTTTGAGTGGGATTTCTCGCCCACTTAGAAAAAAGTAGTCGGTGGCTAAGATGAGACCCTTGGAAGAAGGAGGATCGATGACCCACAATGTAGTAACACTCAAATGGCCATGAGGCCAAAGTAGGATATAGAATGTTGGGTGGTTGATGTAGGACCACGTGTACGACAGCATCTTGCTTCTCATATAGTCTATAATCATCGAAGGTCAATAGTATCATAGTCTCTTGATCTTTGCTTTCATCTTCAAACCAGATTGATGTGCTCCACATCGACCTGAATGTATCTCGGTCACAATCTTATGGGCTTCGTGTTTGTCTAAACAACATAAACACATTTGATTGAAAGACTATTGATACAAGGTGCCATCCACGAGAGCATAGGAGAGAGCTCTATGTTTCATCTGATGGGCTTGTGACTTTTCTTGAAGTAGTTTGACAGTGTTCAAATAATCTATGAGTGGTTGCCTCCAATCTAGCTCCTCGTCCTTTTTGGCAACGACAACCTCCCCTTCAAGAGAAAGTCACTCGAAGAATTCAACATCAATAAGGGATAGGACTTGTCTGTTTTGGACCCTTATTATAATGGACTCATCTTCCGGACATGCCAATTCTTTAGCAAGTTTTGCCAAAGCATCTGCTACTGCATTCTCTCCTTGAGGGACCTTGTATATGGTGACCTTGAATATGGCCAGACTTCATGGTATACTCATGGTAATATGAAGCTTGGGTTTGAGAACCTTGTAGGACCCAACAATGCGGTTGATGACCGAGAATCCTCATATTGATGCTCTTGACACTGCAATGGATAACTCTAGATGTGATCAAATCCTCATACTCGCTTCATTATTGGTGCGTGATTGGAGATAGTATGAGAATCTCATTACATCACGTCAGTTAAGAGAACTATTCCCTACCTTTCACGGAAGAGTAGATCAGGTGCTTCTCATTTATGAAAGATGCACCATCAAAATACATCTCCCAATGACGTTGTCAACCTCCCTAAGTTCATGATTTATTTGTCGGAGATTATCACTAAGGAGTCGAAGGTAAATGGGTGTCTTCTAAGAAATCTTAATTCTTATCCTTTCACATACTATTAAGCGTGGGAGAATGGAGATAATGTGCCAAACATCCAAAGCATTGGCGTGTGGTGAGATCTTTGCGATTTGGATTAGTTTGGAAATCAAGTTCACCTTATGAGAAAGCATATAGTGCCGTAGATTTTGGGATGCAAAGATCAAAGCTAGGCAATGTTTCTCAATAGGTGGGTAGTTTGCATCAGCAGGAATCAGACAATGATTAAGGTAATAGAGAGCGCTTTGTTTCCTTTCATCATTGGCTTGGGCAAACAAAGTCAGAGAGGTTATATGCAGTGTAGAGGATGAGTGGCACGCTTTCGGGAGATATAGAATTGGCGGCTTCAAATATTGCTTGATATCTTCAAAGGCATCGACACTTGTACTTGAACTTGACATCCTTTTGATAAGTCTTTGAGAATGCTTGCATCTCTCCATGATAAGTTGGAAATAAAGCGTCTTAGATATTTTCCAATCATTGGAAAGATCAGAGTTAAACTTTTAGGAGGTGGCATTTCTAAGATAGCTTTGATCTTTTAGGATCTATTTCTATTTCTGTCGAAACAAACCCAAGAATTTCCAAAATACTGAATGCACACTTTAGGGGATTCATTTTGAGGTTGTATTATCTTAACCATTCAAAAATAAGTCTCAAGTCAAAGAGATGGTCTTTTTTTTTTTCTGCTTTTCACTACTAGATCATCAACATAGCACTTAACCTGATGATGGATGAGTTCTTTGAAGATCTGAGACATGGCCCATTGGTATGTAGCACCAACATTTTAAGTCTAAAAGGCATGACCTTATAACAATAGATTCCAATCAGGTTCAAAAAGTAGTGTTTCTTTCATCCTTAGGCACCATCTTAATTTGGTTGTAGCCAGATGACTCATCCATGAAGAAGAATATTGCATGAGATGAGGTGATGTCCACCATTAGTTCTAGTATAAGAAGAAGGAACTCATCCTTAAGACATGTATTTTTTAAGTCCCTGAAATCGATGCATATGCTATTTTGGCCATTCTTCTTCTTAAGATGGCTAACGGGTAGGTATTTTTTCTCTGAAACCAACATTGATCAATTTCTTGACTTTAGAAATGACTCGTTGTTTGATTTCTAATTGCATGGGTTTAAGAGCTTACTTGATAGGGATGGAATTAGGATCAATTGCTAGTTTATGGACTACTATGTTAGAAGATAATCTGAGCATCTCTTCATAACTCCATGCAAAGTAGTCCTTAAACTCAGTCAATAGCCTAACTAAGTCATTGATTTCTTCTTCATTCAGCAAAAAAATGATGTATGTTTGGCGTGGATTTTCTTCCATCTCGAGGTTGATTTTTTTAAGCTTGTCAATGATTGAATGGATCTCATCTTCAAATTCTGGTGGTGCATCTTTGATTTGGATATCATCTGGATCATCTGAAGTTTTTAAACACACATCCTCCAAAAGAGTTAGTGTAGTGTGAAAAGAACCTATCAGATTCCAAATGATTGGTGACAACTAAGCAGTAATCATCGTCATCAACTGGACCCACTGTACCGAATCATAGTTTTAATCTTGATTATGCATCCCTACCTCTATTGATCCATAGCTTCTCAAAGTGCTTTGACCCGCGCTTAGACCATGTATAAGTAATCAAACTCTTTTTTACAAGATTAAGAACACAAGGCAAGTACCAATCAAAAGGTAATTTTATTAATTCTTTGTTTGAAATATTCTCAAGTCTTACATCAGTTTCTAGACTTGAAGATGATGATCCCAAAAGGAATCTTTTTGGCTTGACATCTATGGAAGACTGAGTGGGTTCCTTAACTACTAAACATTCAACTTTTTGAGATGAAAGTGAGGTTAGAGCTAAGTTTCCTAACTATCGTCTGATAGTTTCACATAAATTTGATTCGAATACATTCATGCTTTGTCTGGAGGCCTAGTCTTCATCACTATCTGGCTCGAGTGTCACCTCCAATGAAACCCGCTAAGAGAGGTTGGCTGGTATGCTAATCACATTAGACTCATCCTCCGAGCTAGATTCCAAGTCTATGTGAATAGTAGGGGTACTCTTATGAACTGGAACATAACTCTTATTAGATGATGGCCAACCAAGGGGTTTTACCCTCACATTGCCTATTTACCTCTACCTCTCTGCTTGGTGGAGGTCAAGTCATCTATCCACATGTCCATATGATGGAATGAGCGTGGGTGGAAAGTGATATATGCTCTACTTCTTCTCAATTTCCCTTTCTGTTCACTTGGATTTTCATTTTTCTTTTCTTTTTCTTTTCTTTTCTTCTTCTATTTCTTTTGCATTTGAATTTGAATTTTGACTAAGTTCATGAGAAAAAGTGTTCTGAGGAAGATAGTAGGTTGCATCCTCATATATCTCAACTTCTCTGATTGAAAAATAGTTTTTCATCACCTTTGACACAATATTCAATTCCATCCTTTCTGAACTTTATGCACTGATGAAGGGAGGATAGAATCATCTTGTTCTGATGTATCCAAGGCCTACCAAGCAAAGTAATGAATGAAGTATTCAAATCAATGACATAAAACTTGGCTTCAGTCTTCCATTCACCTATCTCCAAAGGTAACACTATGAAACCTAAAGCCCTCTTGCCTTATTCATTGAATCCACTCTACATCATCTGATCTCCTCTAAGTGTGGAGTTATCAATCCTCAAATAGGAAAGGGTCTTTAGACTCATAATATTCACTGATGCACCTGGATCAATAAGAACCCTGGAAAGTTTGAATCTGCTAATGTCCACTATAATGTAGAGGGAATGGTTGTGCTCCTTGTCTCCTAGAAGAAGGTCTTCATCTGTGAAGGTGATTCCCTTAGCTTTGCTGGAATAATGTGCCTCCTCTCCAATAAATGTCAGTTGAGATAAGCATATCTTTGGATCAAGGAGAGCCTTGATTAATGATTCCCTCACCTCTTTGGATAATATAAGGGCGTCGTATATGCTTAAATTGATGGCAACTTTCTTAAGTGAGAGAGGACATTGTAGTCCACCTTGGGCTGATCCTCCACAAGCATATCCAAGGGTGAAGCATCCTGTGGAGGGGCTTCTCGATCATCTGAACCAATGATTTATTTCCCTCTATCTTGAGGTGTTGCCCTAGGAGGTAGAACCTTTCCACTATAGAGGTTGACTTTGATGATCTCTTCAAGTTAGTGGGAGGTTCTACACGCTTTATGGTCACCTAGCTTCTTATGGGACCCTCATGGATGATTCTAAGTCTATCTCAAGAGGCGAACCCATAGTATTCAGAGAAGGAAAGTCTAACTTAAGTCAGAAAGAGGAAGATCAGAGTTATTATAATTATTATTTAGACATGAAGAGTTTTCATTAGGAGTAGATTTATACAACTCATCAGAAGTGACACGGATATAATTCAAACTAGCTTTATTCCTTGATTTCTTGGGTTTTGAAGGGGGTACATAGTAGAAGTCAAGTAAAGTAAGTGGGGTGAGGGATTTGATGCCCTCATTCATTGATACAAGGTGTCTATTGAAGGAAGAGTTAGTTGAAGTAGAGGTGGTCGTTGATGTAGTAGTTGCAACGGTGGACTGGAGGGTAGACTCGGTCGGTGGTTGCGCTACTTGGCTATCTTGGGCTGACATAGGCTACTGCTAAGCTCCTACCTTCACTGAGTTGTCCTAGATAACTTGCAAACCTTCCTTGATGTTGGAGGTTCAAGCTGCCTCAAGCACCTGCAAGAAAAGCTTTTTGATTTTGGACACAATCTTCTTAGAGGTTTGATATAAGGAGATATCCCAATCTTCTTTGGTTTTGGTAGGCTCACAAGTATCCCCAAGGATTACCCTAATGGAACTAAACGGTTATTCTACAAGTTATTCCTTCGGGATAACTATAGCACCGGTCTTGAAACTATGTTCAAGCCAGTCCTTGAATGTAAAACAATCCTTTAAAACATGACCTAACATGTAATGGTAAGGGTAAAAGTTAGGATCATTGCTCTTGCGCACTTCCTCCTGCCTTCTAGGTTCTGGTAGCTGGAAATCAGGTTTCTTTAAAAGATTCTTAAAGATCTTCATGATTACCTCCCTCTTAAATGAATATGGTTTTTTAGTTCATCCAAAGAGTAGGTGGACCATAGCTACCTGAAGGTGGGTATGTGTACCACTGCTATTATGGACATGGCTGAGGAGGAGGCGGCACAGGCCATGAAGGCTGCTATGGTGGCCGGTAGGATGACCTTGGTAGTGGTAGAGAAAGTGGAAGTGACAGCTGTGGAGCAAGAGGTTTCTCATGCTCTCTGTTTCCTCTTGTCTCTTCTCACTGGTTTCTTCTCATAAGCTTTCTGCAGCTTCAGCTTTATAGATTGATCCAAAAAAGGTAACTATTTTGCTTCTCCTTGTAAGCTAGCCACCTTGTTGATTAGCTTCTCCAATGTTTTAATAGCGAAACCTTTGAGCATGAAGGTGACCGGGCCATGGATATTCTTAAGTAGAATCTCAATGGCATGCTGTTCAGGTAGCTACGGTTCACATTTTATACTCAAATTATACCATCTAAAAATATAATCAACAAGGGACTCACCATGGTGTTTTGAGCCCACAAGATTACCTGATCACCCTTTCTTGAGCTCTAGCAAATCTCTTCAAGTCTTGAACTTGGGAGTTCAACATACCAATTGAAGGCTATACCCACTAAGCTACAGATAAAGAGATGGAAGACACCGGTGTTGCAACAACTGGCCCTAAAATGTGCTATATGCTGCCTTGGGTTTCCGTTGCCATCGAAACTCTTGAAAAAAGGTGGCACGAAACCCTTAGGATATTGGATGACATTGAATTCCTCTGGTAGGGTCTACCCTTTGGAACCGATGATCCTCCTTGGGCTTGAGCCAATGCTTCTCTCACTTGCTGCTCAACCATGGTATTGATGTCCTTTTCTTGTATGGAGGTACTATCCACTACCTTCCTATACAAATTGGTGCTGCCTTACTCTACTAGAGGTAAAGTCTTGGCTGGATCCAAGAAATGCACCAACTATGGCTGACTAGTCTTATCTATAGTAGGATGATGGGCTTGGTTACAGTAGGCTGCTACAAGAAAATCCTCCTTCCCATCTATCTATTTGTTCATCCTTTTGCTTTAATTGTTGATGGAGGTGTTGGGTCGAGTAGGCTGTGTCTTCCTGCTCGATCACATCACCTTCCAAAGTCTGCTGATCATGCAGAAGAGAACCCTTGGTGTCTACCATGTGAACTCCCACTGAATCCACTAGCAGATCATCCTCATTAGGATTAAAACTGACCTTTTCATCCTCCAGATCAAACCAGGCATATCCTAAGACTTCATTCTTCTCCACTAGATATTGTGCTACAATGTCATCTAGGGATCGGTCTACCTGAATAAGTACAAAAGATTGGGGCTAACTGGTTGTAGGATCATTGTTATGAATAGATAAACATCTAACCTCTACTGCTGTTGGAGAGCTAACCTTATGAGGGATACACTCTCTAGAAAAAAGATGCTTCTAACTATCACTGAATATGGATTGAGTAGTATTTATAGGAGGATCTATGGCCATGAGGTGCTGCCCTCTCCCTCTTGTGTCTCCATAGCTGAGGTGGTGGTGGTGATGGGATGACTATGATACTTCAAGGTTGCCATTCCTTCCTCACCACAACTAAGGTAGAAGGTTGAGTAGGAGAGCTCGGCCTCGCCATAATAGGCGGTGTAGATGGAACGAGATCTCTTGGCCATGGCTGGATCACTAATGGGGTTGTCTTCTCCCCCGATGTGGCCTGGTCTTTCTTTGGGGAGATAAAGAGATGTAGAGGCAGTGGTGGTGGGGTAGAAGCGGTGTGGTGAGGACTCTCTTTGAATAGGAGCTCCTCTCCTATGATGGATAGTTCTTGTCAGTAAGATACTGTCACTATGATCATCACGGATATACGATCAAAAGTCCACAAGTCTTTGAGGCGTTGGCTAGAGTTGTACCTCTGTCAGTGTATGCAGCGATGTATGGGCCACTCTAGCCTCTCTCTTTTATTTGCCACACTGGGGGATAACTCAAATCAAATTGAGCCCCAGAATCGATGATTGTAGGCTCCACCAAGAACTAATGAGGCGATGTGACCTCTTCCTCTCATTGGTAGGAGCCTAAAAATGAACTATTGGCAGAGGTGAAGCTAAAATCCTTCTAATATTCTCTCTATCAGAACCAAAGATGGGGTGAATCCTGTTCTCTGTAATGAGAGGAGACACTACCCTAGGTGACTCCTCCATGATAGCCTGAGAAACTACCTCCAACTCCCTCGCTATGCGAGAGTGATACCGCTTGATCATGCAATTCTTATTTTGGCACTGAGTCTTGGTAGGTCGAGCAGTATGAGAATTAGACCAAATCTTGAAGGCAGAGAAGACAATCCCTGGAATCAGAGGAACCTTCCCCTTGGAAGGTGCCAATGGGTGGGTGCTAGCCCGCAATGGGGTAGCAAGGAGAACAATGAGGTGCACTAGCGCTGACACTGCTACTACTGTGGGAATTTTCACAACCTTCCTCTTTAGTGAGTGAATCTATCAGATGGCCTCACCGGATGACGCTCTGCCCCTTCACTCTGTTGGTGTGAGGGGTCCCCTCACATGTAATACAAGCCCCCTCAAAGCCTCGGCCAAAGTGGATGAGGTGGACATAGTCAGATCATGGAAGGTTGGCCTGATCCAAAAACAAATCCATCCCATGAGAAAATTTTAGGACATATCTCTGTGGTGCCATTGAACTGAACTAAAAATTGACTAAAGTTGGGAAAGTCACGTTGAAAACCAAGTTTGAATCAGATTTTTAGCTTTGTTGTTGATTTTGAATTTTGAATTTGAACCACACTCAACAACTTGAAAGTGTTAAGTGGGGCTCAAATGAATTTAGAAGAGAGATTTTGGAGTTGATTGCAAAGGAGATGTTTGAATGTAGAATCCATTTTCAACAAATTTGTGTATGTTGAAAATGGATGTTCAAATATTTTTTAAGAGATTGATGCTTCTGTAGGTTTATATTTGATTTTGATTTTTTTAGTTTGAGGACCCTCCATTTAAAAAATTTGAGTATGTTAAAGTAAAGGGTCAATTGATTTTGTTTTGATTTGTGATTTTTGGAATTTACTCACTTAAAAAATTTAAGTGTGCTAAGTGAGGTGTTTTAAAACAATTTTCTACTTTTGCTTATTTGTAAAAAATGTTTGGATTTGAAAATGGAATCTTTACTTTTGCAAATTTGGGTATGCTAAATGAAGAATCCAAATGATTTGTTATTTTTGAAAAGATGATATTTACTTAGAAAATTTAGGTATGCTAAATAAAGGATCCATGTGTTTTGTATTTTGATGATTTTGAAAAGAGGATTCTTAAAAAATTTAAGTATGCTAAGAAAATCTAAATGTGATTGATTTTGTTCTTTTTATTTTGAAAAGAAGATTTCTACTTAGCAAATTTAGGGATGCTAAATAGGAAATCCAAAGGTGTTTCATGTTTTTTTTTTTTATTTTGATTTAAAAAAGAGGATTCTTAGCAAATTTAGGTATGCTAAAGAAATCCAAATGTGTTTCATATTTTTGTGATTTTGATTTTGAAAAGTGGATCTTCACTTAGCAAATTTGGGTATGCAAAATGAAAGATCCAAATGTTTGCATTTTTTATTTTTAAAAGTGGATCTTCACTTAACAAATTTGGGTATGCTAAATAAAAGATCTAAATGTTGTTTGAATTTTTTTGATTTTGAAAAGTGGATATTCACTTAGCAAATTTGGGTATGCTAAATGAAAGATGCAAATATTGTTTTGAATTTTTGATTTTGAAAAGTCGATCTTCACTTAGCAAATTTGGGTATGCTAAATGAGAGATCTAAATATTGTTTGAATTTTTTATTTTGAAAAGTGGATCTTCACTTAGCAAATTTGGGTATGCTAAATGAAAGATCCAATTATGTTTCATTTTTGAAAGGTTGGTTATTGATTTTGTTTTGAAAATGAAATCTTCATTCAATAAATTGAATGAGGATGTTCATTTATGCTTTTTTGAAAATATGATTGTTGATTTTAATTTTTGGAAATGATTCTTGATCTTGATTTTTGAAATGAAATAATCATTTAATAAACTGAATGAAGATGTTCATTTAGTGCTTTTGGAAAAATATGAATTTTGGATTTTATTTTTGAAAATGAAGTCTTCATCCAAATGAATAGAGTGAAGAAGTTCATTTGTGCTTTTTTTGAAAATATGATTGTTGGAATTTTATTTTTGAAAAGAGATGATGTTGATTTTGTTTTTTGAAAATGTGATTGTTCATTTTGTTTTGAAAAATGAAATTTTCATTCAACAAATTGGATGAAGATGTTCATTTGTGCTTTTTTTTTTTGGAAAATATGATTGTTGGAATTTTATTTTTGAAAATGATCCTACATATAACAATCATGAAGATTGTTAGATGAGGGTGACTTTTGTGCAAACATTTTATTATGTGCATTTTGAAAAAGTACTTTTTGTAAATTTATGTTTTTTATAATGGATGTATTTTTCTTTTCTTAATTTTTGGAATGAACCTTTCCTTACCATAGAAATGGTAAGGAGGAAGTCTTTAGTTAATTATTTTTATTAGATTTTTATTTTCACCCATTAGGGAACCAAATAGGGTTTTTAAGACCCACACGGAGTGAGATCCTAAAACCTAAATATGTTGGTTAGCTTAGTTTAAGGATGAAATAAATGAAGTGTCAACCTAAAAGAAAGATAGTCTTGGATTCATATATAATACAAACCCACTATCGATACTTGGAGATAACGATCATTTACCAAAGATGGAGAGAGGGACCTTCCCCAGCGGAGTCGCCAAAAAAATATGTGGTGAAATTTTATATCTTCACCTTCATCTATCCCTTTAGAAAAAGAGAGGATATATGAAAACAAAAAATATGCCTTTGTGTGGTACACCTCATAGATTCACAAATATTCTTATTAGAGTGGTCGAGTATGACATTGAGAAAATGTGTACTATCTTGAAAGATAAAAGCCACCACCCTATAATGGACCTAATCACCTTAATAAGGACTCCTAAGGACTATAGGTCTTCAAAATGTACCAGAGATTCTTCCCCTACTTTACATGAAAAAGTAAAGCATGGTTGTTGACCTCATTTTTAAGATGAGCTCTCAACCCCTCCATATTAGACATAGGACTCCTCTTAGACTTTAAAAGTTCCTTAGCCTTAAGACACATCTAGTGATTCGGTGGACACTCAAACTTAACCCTAAAGACTTAGAAGAGTTAGCCAAAGGATTAGGTCATGCCTTAGGGGTGTTAGGAAAATTGCTTACCCTTAGTTTGAACCATTCCTCACTTTCCTTCTTTCAAGTCAAACCCCAAATCAATTCTATTTCATTTCCTCCAAACCCAAATCAATTCTGTGATTGAAATCCATGATTGAAATCTAGGATTGAAACCCATGACCAAAATCCATCAAAATTCGTAAGTCCAAATTTTCCTATGTCCTTAATCCTCTCTTAAGGACTTAACCAAAATCATGATCAAAACTAAATCAAAACTTTGAGATTTTCTCATAACTCATTTATATTCTCATTTATATTCACATATATAAATAAAATATAAATTCAAATCAATCAAACCAAACTAAAAATTCCAACTCATTTCATGAAATTTCCTAAGTCTTTTAAATATTCCTTTTAATGGACTTAGCCTAAATCATGATCAAATCAATTCAAACTCATGGGATTTTCTCAAAACTCATTTATACACTCATTTATATTCATATATATAAATGAAATATAAATAAATCAATCAATTCAAATCCTCAAATGAAATTCAATAAAATTTCCCAAGTCCTTAATTTTTGTTAAAGGACTTATCAAAATCATGATCAAACCATTTCAAAGTCATGGATTTTCTCAATTATTTATATCCTCATTTATATTCACATATATAAATGAAATATAAATATAAATCAATTAAACCAATTCAAAAATTCAAGCTTTTAACCCCATAAAATTTCCTAAGTCCTTTAAATCCTTCCTAATGGACTTAGCCCAAATCATGATTAAACCACTTCAAATCCTTAAAATGTTCTCATGATCCATTTATATTCTCATTTATAATAAAATATAAATTCAAACAATCAAAACTACATCCAAAAATCAAACTCAAATCTACTGAAATCCAATCTAAGTCTTTCAAGTCAAAATCTTGAACTTAGCCAAATCAATTTCAAATCATGCCAAACTCTTGATTTTCTCTCATGATTCAATCAAACCTACAATCATGAGCTCATATATAAATACAAACTCCAATCAAACAATCAAAACCTAATTCAAAAATCAAACCCTAAACCCTTTCATATTCTTCCTTTGAATATGAAATTATCAAATGGATCAAAACCCATTTGACTTCACATCACTTGTAAATGGATTTATATTTCAATCATAAGTCCATATACAAGTTCAATCAAGCTCAAATCAAGCTTTGACCAAGCCATTTGGCCCACTTAGGCTCACTTGACCCAGAGTGAGCTAATGTACCCTTATGAGCCAAATTCTAATCCTTACTAAATTGGATTGAACCAAACTCATCTATGCCTCTCATGATGATCAACATTCATCATGGGATGATCAATCAATCAAATTGGATCAAACCAAGTTATACCTAAGGGTTGACCAAGTCAACACTTAACCCAAAATGAAACCTAACATAACCAAATTCCACCATAGGCCAAATTGATTGAAACCATTGATGTAAGTTCACTCATGACCTATGTTTGAACTTGACCAAGCCAACATTTGAGCCTAGCTTAGCCCAATTGGCCACTTGACCCAAGTTGACCCATTTTGACCTAAAAGATCAAAATATGTCAAAACTTGATCTAAGATAAATTGATCCAAACCAATGGATCAAGTTCATTCCAAATCACTTGTTGAACTTGACCAAAGCATCAATTAGCCATCTAGACCCAACCTAGCCCAATTGACCTTAGACTCAACATGACCTAAAAGGGTCATGTTGAGCCAAATTTTAACTTATCCAAAATTGATTGGAAACAAAGATACCAATCCACTCCATACGACTAACCTAACCTAAACCTACCCTTGACCTACTTCAAATAGGTCAAATGGGTCAAATAGGTTAACTTGACCCATTTGACCTAAATGAAGCCATATGAGATAAATTCAAAACTATACCAAATTGAATCAAACCAAAGCCACCAAAAAATTTCAAATGGTCATATGAACTTGACCCAACCCTTGGTTTGACCTAATTTGACCAATTGGTCAACTTGACCCGTTTTATTTTGACCTAAATGAGTCAACATGAGCCAAACCCTATCAAATGAATTCCAAATCTCATGAAACATGGCCAAACCTAGTATCTCCATATACCCAACATACCCAAAGAGAAAAATTAACAAAATGACCATGGACATAGAACAAATTTTGGTTTAATCCTTGGTTAATTTGGTCATACTCTCTTCACATTCACTTGAGGCTTTCTTAAAAGCTCAAGGGGACTTAGTGAAGAGTGGTGCACCCAACCCAATGGGTTTAGGTCATTATTGGTCCCCAGACCAACCCAAACTCCAAACAAACCCATCTCCCACTCAAATTCAAGCACATGGGAGGTTGGCAATCCACTCCTTGGCTAAAACCACCATGTGCACACTCTAACAATTAAAACAACTCCAAGTTTCATGGATAAAATGACAAGAGGATGGACGACCATCCGATCCTTCAAGGGGGAGATATAGTCCCTCTAATTAACTTCAATTCTAACTTTCCCTATGTCGATTGAAGCTAAGAAACTTAGAGCAAGCCTTAGAGAGTATTTCCTAGCTTCTTAAAGAGGATTTGAAAACTCAATTTCTTAGTTTTTAGAGCTTAAAAATAAGGGAGGTCTATTGAAGAGCCAACTTCTACTTCATTCAATTTCCATCCAATTGCTCTGGCATACTTCATCAAGGAGCTAAGTCGAATGCACCCAAGCTTCCTTTGGAGTTCCCACAACAAGGAAGGTGGATCAAGAGTAGCAAGGAGGTTGTCCATATACCAATCCACTCAACCTCAAGTGCTCAAAACTTTAGCAAGGATTTGTCTCAACTAGAGGAAGCTTCTCCAAGGGAATCAAGCGCTAGTGATCACCTTTGATGAGGTATGGAATTTTTTGACCATTAAACTCAATGTGGTGTGGAGCTTTGTGAATGAAATTTTAATCCCATGGAGTTTTGACCGTTGGATGTGCCACTCTTTAGCTTTAGATGGTGTGGGTTGAGTTTGGTTTGAATCCGAGCTCAATCGAGCTTGGATCATCCCCTTGATCATTGACGATCTCTATTGATCAAGGGGAAAAACTTGGAAGATCTCAGCCATTTATCCGCACATTTTAGATGGACGGCTGAGATAATTCCCCATGTTTAAAAATCCCTTATCCATTTTAAAACTATTGGGAGATCTCTGGACGTCTGATCTTTGATCGGACAACAGAGTTCAAACCACGTGTGCCACCAGCCACTGTTTCGGATTTGACATTTATGTGAATCCTTCATGGTGCAATGCGTGTAAAGCGCGCTGACTGCCGTCGCCACGCGTCGCGCCGTAAGCTATAGGATTAATTAAATTATTTTAATTAATTCTAATTAACCTAGGGATCTTCTAAAATTCATAACTCCCTCTAGAAAATTCAAAAAAATATGAAATAAAATCCTATGACATAATTCAACCTAGAATATTTTAAAATTGATTTCAAAGGGTTTTGAATTATAATTTTCCCTGATTTGGGGTTTTTCTTGGAAACTTTATTTTGCTAATTATGTTTAAATTAAGCTCTGATTAATCCTAAATTCTTGGGTATGTTTTAGGGGATGACTTCTGTCTCCCCTAATTTTCTTGGTATTTATTGAAGACTTGATTAGAAGAATTGCATATGGATTTTTTAATTACTCTTCTTATATAATTAAGCATAATTAAGGTATAATTAATAATTTTAATCCATGATTAGGATTGATTAAGGTTTGATTGAGTAAGTAGGAGGTTTATGGAATAATTTTGGGGAATTTTCCCTAAGCTATTCCTTAAACTCCCTTTTTCTCTGCTTAATCCTCTCTTAATTAAGGGCTAATTCATTAATTATCCCCTTAATTAATTTCTAAAAATTATAAAAAGTTTCAGAACTTAATTTATCTACTTTGGGTAGATGCATAGGTATTTAATAGCCTAAGTTCAATTAAGGAAATCAAAACCCAATTCATAAGTATGAAAGGGTGTTTTGAAATTACTTAAGCTAAACCCCTTAGCTTAATTAACTTTTAATTGTGAGCCAAATTGCATTAGGCCTCTTTCTTATTAGGTGCATTGCAAATTTAATTCCTTGTGAGTTTTATTTCATCTCATTAGCTCATAATTATTTGGTTAATTATTAAGGTGGTGGTAAGGGAATTAAGTTACTTAATTCATACATTAACCTAATCAATACTTAAAAATGAATCTAATCATTTAAAACTAAAAAAAATATCAAACACATGTGGGAATGGGTTAAGAATAGTAAACTCATCTCACTTCTTCAAAATTAAATCAAACTTCAAACTAAATAAAAATCACATTAAATTCACTTTGATTTATTTTAAACTTTCTTATTCTATAAGAATGTCTTTAGGATTTAAGTGAAGTGAACTTATTTTTATAAAATCTCATATATTTATCAAATTCAAATTTAAAAATGAAATTGTTTACTTTATGTCAAATTTGCATGTGTTGGATAAAATAGAAATATGAGCACTACTAAATCTAAATTATTTTCAAAATACATAAATCAAATATCAAATCTGAAAGTATACTACTTATATTTTAATTATGAGTTTGCATGTGAAAGATTATAAAGGTATGCTTAGCTTAGGTCTCCTTTCTCTCTTATGTTGGCATAGTTCTGAATAGGAATTTGGTAAAGTATATGGTCCATTTGAAAAGGGCCTAATTCTCACCTAATTTCATATCCTATTCATCTCTATGCTGTCACCTAAGAAGGTCTACCTATACTTGCATACATAAATTGCGTAAATAAAATGAATCCATTAATACAACTTTTGTATTCTTTTTTTTTTCTATTTCATTTCTTTTATACGTATGTTCGTATTTAAGGAAAGTGGTATATTAGTCTGGACAACCCCAAGGTTGCAAGGCTTTATGTAGCTCTAAGTAGGTCTTGTACCTTACACCTCTGGTTAACAATAGCGTTGTACTCACTTATGCCTTTCTTACTATCATGTGTGTATGTGAAATTGGATAAGGAAACCCTTATCTACTTAAAAAAAATCATGCATATTCAACTTCTAAATTTCCTTAAATAGATTACTTAGCATGCATCGTAAAGTATGTTAAATACTCACATTTGTATGTATATATATGCTCAGGGTCCATCCATATGCATGTTATATATGTTGGGAAATAAATGAAGTAATGTGTGTTATGTTAATTTTGATTCATTTTATTTAATCTTAAAATGCCTTACTTTTTAAATAAGTAGATTTGTTTAGAGTTCATCTAAACTTAGGATTAATTAAAATATTTAATCAAAATAATCACCTAAATAATACTAAAGTGTAAACCTACATTAGAAATTTCTTAGGTTAGGGAAGGAAAGAGAAGTTCTCTTCTCTTTCTCTCTCTTCATAACTTAGTAATTAATTATAGGATCTACTTAAACCAAATCAAAACATGAAATAAAATCAACCCAAAATAATTAAACAATTTAAATGAAACCCTCTTCTAGGTTGAACATGTTTTCACAGTTAGAAAATTTGAACCTAAATTCATAGCTAAGGATACCACACAAGCCTTCAAAGTACACACATTAGCCTAAGTCACCACTTCTAGCCTTAGGTTAGGTCAGTGCATGGTTTGATGTTCTATTTTATTTTATGATATATGTTTTAGATTGAATTTTAGGGTGTATGCTCATAAAATGAATGGTAGGATGCTCTTAGTCTAATCATTCTTTTTACAGGGGATTGTGCTTAAGGGACACTATCATAAATAAAAAAAATGCTTTTGCTTGCAGGTGCTTTATACCCCTAAGCATAATCCAATAGGTCAAGTGGACTTAGTCACCCATGTGTGGGGTGATAAGTCCAGTATACATGCTAGGGATTTGTGTGATTTATTTTAGCTAACTTTTATTTTTCAGGTGTTAGTTAGATTTTCACTTTTCCTTTTCATGTAAATTTGGGCAATTAGAATTTTGGAATGATTGTTATGGGGATTAGGATAAACATTGGTCATAAGATCATATCTTATACACCATGTGAGGCCTTGGAGCATGTACCTTCCAACCATCCAAAAGAAGAAAAGAAGGAGATAGAAGAAAGAAGAAAGGAGAAATAAAGATTGAAGACCCCCATAACAATGAATTCCTTGCTTAATTGTAATTTAATTCATTTATAATCCAGGTTGTATAAGGGTAGAGCTCCTACCAATTTAATATTTTGGGTTTTGTGCTGGTGCAATACAACCCTTTTATTCTTTTTGCGATTAGCTTTATAAATTGATTGATGATTTATTTAGCTTTTGCATTAAGTGGCATGCTTTTCCTAGTTTCTTCCTTGCTTTATGTATGGCCTGGATGTAGATTAGGCTCTTTAGAGAAAAATAAATCTTTTACCCAACTTAACAACTCAAAATAAAAATTAAATAACTCATAATGTCACCTAAATCTTAGGTCTAAAATCAAGATAAAAGAATTAGCAACACCTTAGCTGGATGAACATCATGGTTATCTCCTACTTATCTTCCATTTTGGCTTTGATAATAACTCCCTATCTTTGATCAACCCCATTTGATCTTCAAAAATGAACTAATCGATTGATAATCCATTCCTATTAAAATCTTCAAAGACAATGATCATTTACCTTAATCAAGAGTTTTCCTAAGGAATCCTCATTCCTTAGGATGTAATTATCTATGGGGGCTTACCCTTGTCGAGAACTTAACGAACCCGATTTAAAATAAACCTCGCTTTACTTTTCCTTGTAAAGTAAGGGAAGAATCTCTAATACATATGTTGACCCATTGTCCTTAGGAGTACTTATTGAGGTGATTAGGTCGATTAAAGGGTAGTGACTTCTATCTCTTAAGATAGTATACTATTTTCTTGATGACTTACTTGATCACCTGAATAAGTACATCTGCAGATCTGCATGGCATCCTAAAAAGATGAATTTCTATATGCTTACCTCCTTCATTTCTTCCCCACAGATTTGAAGGTGATGCCCATATTAGAAATTAATTCACCATTAATTTTTCTGGCAACTCCACTAGGGATGGTTCCTCTCTCGATCTTTGGTAAATTATCATTGTCTTTGAGTATCGATAGTGGGTTTGTACTTTGGTATGAATCTGAGACTATCCTCCTTTCCGTTGGTACTTAGCTTATTTCATTCTTAGGTTGAGTTAGCCAACATCTTTAGGTTTTAGGATCACATTTATTGTTGATCTTAAAACCCCCATTGGGTTCTCCAATGTGTAAAAATTAAAAGATCTAAATCAAAAAGAAAATAATTTAAAGACTTCTTTCTTATCATTTTCATGATAAGGAAAGGTTCATTCTAAAATAATAAAGATAAAAAAAAATCTTCCATAAAGAACTTTGCTTTTTTAAAAAAAGCACCTTTTTCAAAAATGCATTTAATAAAATATTTTCCACAAAATTTTGTCACCCTCATTTAACAATTTCCATAATTGTTACATGTAGGGATTTTCAAAAATAAAACTAATAACATTTTCCAAAAGCACAAATGAACATCTTCTTTCAAATCACTTTGATGAAGATTTCATTTTCAAAATATAATGAACAATCATCTTTCCAAAAATCACAATCATAATCATAAAGTTTTCAAAAAGCACACATGAATCCTTCTATTCAATATACTCACACTTATTGAATAGAAGTTTCATTTATAATCAAAATTAAACTATTCAAAAAGCACATATGAATATCTTTATTTAATATACTCAAATTTATTAAATGAAATTATTTTCATTAAAATCACATATGTTTTAAGTTGGAATTCCTCTTTCAAAAAAAGCAACAATCACAACAAAAATTCACATTTAAAATAATTGATTCCATTCTACATACCTAAATGGTTGAATGTACTTTTCAAAATTAAAACTTAAACAATCATATTTAAAAATTCAAAACACATTTATTTTAGCATCTTTTTCTAATTTCCTACTCAAAATCACAAAGATTAACAATCATATTTCAAAAAATTTCAAAACACATTTTGGAACTTTATTTAGCACATTAAAATTTGCTAAGTGAAATTTCCAAATCTAAAAAAAAAAAAATCAACAATCATAATTTAAAATTTTCAAAACACATTTGAAATTTCATTTAATATACCCAAATTTGTTAAGAAAAGTCTACAAATCCAAAATCCAAAAATTTTTCAAATAACATTTTGGAATTTCATTTAACATACCCAAATATGTTAAGTGAAGTTTCCAAATCCAAAATCCAAAAGTTTTCTAAACACATTTGGAACTTCATTTAACATACCCAAATTTGTTAAGTAAAGTCTTGAAATTCAAAATTCAAAATTGTCATACACATTTGGAACTTCATTTAACATACCCAAATTTGTTACGTGAAGTTCCCAAATTCAAAGTCCAAAAATTTCAAAACATATTGGAGTTTTATTTAGCATACTCAAATTTGCTAAGTGAAGTCTCCCAATCCAAAATCAAAAGTTTTCAAACACCTTTGGGAACTTCCTCCCTTAGCATACCAAATTTGCTAAGGAGAAGTTTCCATTTTCAAAACCAAAAACAATTCAAAAATTTTGAACACACCATTTGGAATTTGATTTAGCATACTCAAATTCACTAAGTGAAATTTCCATTTCACAAAACCAAGTGGGACTTAATATTTAACATACCAAATTTGTTAAAGTAAAGTCTCCATTTTCAATCAAATCAAGACAAAAATGGAACACTTATGTTTTCCTTAACATACCTAAATTTGCTAAAGATCCTACTTTTTACAAAAATCAAATATCCAAGAAAACAAAAATGAAACACTTAGGATTTCCTTAGCATACCGAAATTTGCTAAGGATCCTATTTTCAAAAATCAAACAAAACACACTTGTTTTATTCCCTTAGCATACCAAAATTTTCTAAGTAAAAACTCCAAAATTTCCAAAATTCAAAACAAAATTTACAAAAAGAAACAAATACTTCACTTAGCATACCAAAATTTGCTAAGTAAGTGAAATTCCAAATCAATCAAACAAAAATAAAATCATTTGACCCTTACTTTAACATACCTAAATTTGTTAAAGGAAAGGGTCCCCAAATCAAAAATTCAAATTCAAACAAACATGAACCTATGGAAGCATCCTTATCAAAAATTTTGAATCCATATCTCAATATACTTAAATTTGTTGATGTTGGATTCATATTAAAATTCCTCTTTCAATCAATCCTCTTAAATCCATTTGAACACCACTTAACACTTCCAAGTTATTGGATGTGTGTTTAAATTTTCAAATTCAAAATTCAAAAATTTATAGAGACAGAAGTCTGATACAAATTCATTTCTCAATGTAGATCTTTACAATCAGTGCAGTATAGTTCAGTTTTATTCTATTATAGTTGTTCAAATGGTCGGCTCTTAGAAGTTTGTCTTCACCTTCTCCCACGATATGGATTTGGCTTTAAATCAGGCTGACTTCCCTAGTCTAGACCAAACCCACTTGATTCACTTTGGCCGAGGATTTGAGGGAGCCAGGATTACTTGTGAGGGCCTCTCCCACCAATAGGACCAAGGTGTGAGGCATCATCGGGATTGACTTACCCTCATTGATATCTTCTCTAAGAGGAAAGCATGGCGAACAAATTATAGCGGTAAGCTACTGATAGTACCGCTCATTATTGTTCACCCCATAGTTGCTCATGTTGCCCTAGTGAGGGATAGTACCATCTCATCTGTACCCTCTAAGGGTAATGCTCCCTTGTTCTCAGGGCTTGCCTCCCCTACATTTGAGTATGGTTCTAGCTCATACACCTCCCATCATATCCATACACATCATAGGAATAAGAACCACATGATCATGTGGTACCTTAATCAGAGTTGAGTTTCGGTGTGGATGAGTTTTCCATTGTCACTTTACCACTGGTTATAGAAAAATAGTTCCATCCTCTCTCGGGATCAGATAGAGAGGATGTCAAGAGGATACATTCATCACCTTCTTCAGTGGTGCATTTTCATAGCTTCAGCAGAGGTCATATGCGGCCTCCATCATCTTATGCCGTGGGTGGGATGGACGCCGTTCAAAGAGACAATTTGATTTCTGTTCTATCATCCCCCCTTAATAGAGGGCTGAGGAGAGTTCTAGAGAAGCGGAGGTTGATCACGTCACCACTTCCACTTTTCTAATTTTCTGGCTCGTGCTATGCCTTCTAACTGACTAGTCATCATAGGAGGGTAGTTCCTGTGCATAGAGAGTCAGTGGTGTCTCCACTCCATTGCTCTACCCCTCATCCACCATCGCCAATTTAGGTTACAACATCTCCTATTCCATCTATGGTCATGAAGACTGAATCTGGGGAAAAGCGCACCCCGTTGGTGATCCGACTACGGCTAAGGGATCCCACCCCTTCTACATCACCTATTGTGGTAGAGCTGAGCTCTCCTGCTTGACCTTCTACCCCTATGGTGGTGCGGAAGGAGTGGCAACCCCAAAGCATCGTGGTCGCCCCTTCACCAACTCCGCCCATACAACAAGATGTGGAGATGGTGAAAGTTATTATAGATATTCCAGATGATAGTTCAGCTACACTAGTGGTAGAGGAACATCCTAGGATTGCTACCCCTCATGTAACCAGTAGTAGTCAGGAGTGTCATTCATCCAGTAAGTACATCCCATATAGGATTGACTCTCTAGTGACAAGCGAGGTCCATTGCCTCTTAGTGCACAATAGTGATCACACCTTCGGCCCATTTGTACTGCTTGATGGTCGTTCTTAGATGAGATAGTTGCACATTATTTCATGGAGAAGAAGGAAATCTTAGGGTATGATTGGTTCGATGAAGAGAAATTCAGCTTCAATCCCAACGAAGATGACTTGTTGGAAGACTCAGCTGGAGTCTGCATGGTTGACACTAGAGGATCTCTTCTTAGGGAATAATAAGCCATGGAAGGTGATGAGGTTGACTAGGAAGACACCACGCTCGCACCTCCACATCGGTTGAGGTAGAAGGATGAGCGATTGATAGATGGCGCCTTAGAGGACTTTTTGCGTAGTTTTGCTTCAAGCCCCTTTAGTTCATCTTACTGGTCGATGCCGGTCACTAAGTTAGTGCATGTCTTGGAACAAGACTCTACCTCCCGTTGAGCAAGGTAGCAGTAGCATGTATAGGAAGGTAGTGGAAAGTATCTCCATACAAGAAAAAGATATAAAATCCATGGTTGAGCAGCAGGTGAAGGAAGCCTTGGCTCAAGCCAGGGGAGGATCATCGGTTCTAAAGGGTAGACCCTACCCAAAAGAATTCAATGCTATCCAATATCCCAAGGGTTTCCTACCTTCTTTCTTTAAAAGCTTTAATGGAAGTGGAAACCTGTTGCAGTACATCACCCATTTTAGAGCCAGTTGTTGTAACACAGGTGGCAGTGACGCTTTACTCTTCCATATTTTTGTTTGTAGCCTAGTGGGTATTACTTTCGATTGGTATGCTGAATTACCCAACGGTTTAGTAAAGTCATCTGCTGAGTTAGAGCAACTCTTTATCAAAAGATTTGTTGGAGCTCAGCAAAGGGTTACTGTAGGTGATCTCGTTGTAGGACAACAGCTCCCCGGTGAGTCACTTATTAATTATATTCTTTGATGGCATAACCTGAGTATGAAGTATGAAACGCAGCTGTCTGAACAACATTACATTGAGATTCTCTTAAAGAATATCCATGGGCCGGTAGCATTCATGCTTAAGGGATTCACTATCAAGATATTTGAGAAGCTAATCAATCAGGCAACTAGTCTACAAGGAGAGGCCAAATAGTTTCCTTTTCAAGATCGTTGCAAGCGAAGCCAAAGGTTTATGAAAGAAGCCGAGGGAGTAGCTGAGCTGGTTGACAAGGGAAAATAGCTAGCTAGAGATCAGTCCGACAGACCATGACCTCAGCAGCCTCCATCTCCTTTGCCACCACCGAGGCAGCCCTGCCGGCCTCCATGGCCAACACAGCCATCGCCTCAATAATACCAACAGCAGCAGCGGCATCCATACCCTCACCAAGTAGCTATAGTCCACCTACTCTTTTAGATAAGTTAAACAAATCTATTTCTTTTAAGAGAAAAATAATCAGGAAGATGTTTAAGAATCTCTTAAAGAAACTTAATTTTCAGCTACTCGAGCCTAGGAGACCGGTGGAAGTAGGCAAAAGTCATGATCTAAGCTTTTGCCCTTACCACCGTATGCTAGGCCATGTTTTGGAGGATTACTTCACATTCAAGTACTGGCTTAAACATAGTTTCAAGATCAGTGTCGTAGTTATCCCAAAGGAATACCGTGTGGAACAATAATCTAGTTCTATTTGGGTAATTCTTAGGGATACATGTGATCCTATCAAAATTAAAGAAGGTTGGGATATTTCTCTATCCAAAAGCTATAAGAAAATCATTCAGAATATCAAGAAGCTTTCCTTGTAGGTGCACTGCTCAACCTCCAACACTAAGGAAGGTTTGCAAGTTGTGCCAACTCTAGGAAAGTGGGAGCTCAATAGCGGCGACAACAATAATGTTGGCCGAGATAGCCTTTTAGCCACCAGCCTCCATACTACAATTATAGCTTCCACAATGGTGACTTCTTCCATTTCAGCTAGCTCTTCTATTTCTTCTATTAATATAACTCTTGTATCAGCGGATAAGGGCATCAAATCCCTGACTCCACTCACTTTATTTGATTTCTACTTTGTACCTCCAAACAATTCTAAGAAATTGAAGAATAAAGCTAGTTTGAATTACATTTGTGTCTCTTCTGATGGGTTATCTTCTTCTATTCCTAATGATAACTCTTCAAGTCTAAATAACTATAATAATTCTGATCTTCCTCTTTTTGATTCAGAGTTAGACTTTCTAACTCTGAATACTATGGGTTCACCTCTTAAGATAGACTTAGAATCATCCGATTCTAAGGGTACCATAGGAGAAGCTATAGGTGATGTTGAAGTTGAGGTAGAACCTTCCACCACCTTGCCTCAAGAGATCACCGAAGTGAACCTCCATAGTGGCAAGGTTCTACCTCCTAGGGCAGCACCTCAAGATAGAGGGAAACAAGTCATTGGTACTAAAGATCGAGAAGCCCTTCCATAGGATGCTCCACCCTTGGATATGCTTTTGGAAGACCAGTCGAAGGTGGACTACAACGTCCTTTCTCATCTAAAAAAGTTGCCATCTAAGCTAAGCATATATGATGCCCTTGTCTTATCCAAAGAGATGAGGGAATCACTAATGAAGGCCCCCTTGATCATGAAATATGCTTAGCTCAGCTGACCGCTATAGGTGAGTAAGTACATTATGCAAAAGAAGCCCAAGGGATCACCTTCACAAATGAAGACCTTCTTCTAGGGGACTTGGAGCACAATCATCCCCTCTACTTCATAGTTGACATGGACAGGTTTAGACTCACTAGAGTTCTTGTGGATCTAGGTGCATCGATGAACATTATGAGCCTAAAGACCCTTGCCTATTTGAAGATTGACATCTCCACACTCCAAGGAGATAGGATGATGTTAAGAGGATTCAATGATCAAGGTGAGCGAGCTTTAGGTTCTAAGTGTTACCTTTGGAGATCGGTGACTGGAAGACTGAAGCCAAGTTCTACATCATTGATTTGAATACTTTGTTCACTGCTTTGCTTGGTAGGCCTTGGATACATTAGGACAAGATGATTCCATCCTCTCTTCATCAGTGCATCTAGTTCAAAAAAGATAGAATTGAATATCGTGTCAATGGAGATGAAAAGTCATTTTCAGTTAGAGAGGTTGATATTTATGAGGATGCGACCTACTATCTTTCTCAAAACATCCTTTCTCGTGAACTTGGACAAAATTCAAACTCAAAATCAAAAGAAAAAATGAAGTAAAAGAAAAGATAAAAGAAAATGAAAAGAAAAATAAAAGTCCAAGTGAACAAGAAAGGGAAATTGAAGAAGAAATAGATCCGCATATCACATTCCACCCACAATTCATACCATCATTTGGACATATGGGTAGAATGGCTTAACCTCCACTAGGCAGAGGCAGAGGCAGAAATAGAGGCAGTTCTAGAGGTGGGAGACCCCTAGTTGGCCTTCAATCAATAGAGGTTGTGTTCCAGTTCAGAAAATTACCCTTACTATTCACATAGACTTGGAATCTAGCTCAGAGGATGAGACTAATGTGATTTGTATACCAACCCTCTCGGGTTCCATTGGAGGTGACTTTGATCAGGGCAGAGACAGAGCCTCCAAGCAAAGCAAAGTATTTTTGAATCGGTTTATGTGAAACTATTAGGCAGTAGTTGGGAACCTTAGCTCTTACCTCACTTACATCTCAAAAAGTTGAAGGTTTAGTAGTTAAGGAAGTCCCTAAGTCTTCCAGTGACATGAAGTAGAAGAAGTTCTTTTTGGGATCATCCTCCTCAAGCCCTGAAGTTGATGTAGAGCTTGAGGAAGATACTTTTAAAGAATTAATGGAGTTACCTTTTGAATTTCACTCATCTTATGTTCAAAATCTTATACAAAAAAGTTTAGTTCCTTACACATGGTCCAAACATAGTTCAAAATACTTCGAGAAGCTATGGAACAATACAAGCAGGGAATCACAATCAAGAGCAGGACTAAGATTTGATACAACGAGTCTGATTGATGATGAAGATTATTGCTTACTTATTACCAACCATTTAGAATTTGATAGTTTCTTCTTACACATCCCCAACTCTTATGAGAATGTGTGTTTAGAAACTTCAAATGATCTAGATGATCTCTAGATCAAAGAGGCAAATTTGAAGAGATTCATTCAACAATAAAGCTTAAAGAAATCAACCTCGGGATAGAAGAAAATCCATGTCCGACATACATCAGTTTGTTGTTGAATGAAAAAGAAACCAATGACTTAGTTAGACTATTGAATGAGTTTAAAGACTACTTCGTATGGACTTATGAAGAAATGCCCAGATTATCTCCTGACGTAGAATTCCAGAAGCTAGCAATAGACCCTAATGTTACTCCTATTAAGCAAGCTCCTAGACACATGTGATTAAAAATTGAACAATATGTCATTTTTGAAGTCAAGAAATTGATTGATGCTGGTTTCATCAGGGAAGAGAAATATCCTACCTGGTTAGCTAGTGTCATCCCAATTAAGAAGAAGAATGGCTAAATTTGCATTTGTGTTGATTTTAGAGACTTAAACAAGGCATGTCCTAAGGATGAGTTTCCTCTTCCTATACCAAAATTAATGGTGGACATCACTCATCTCATGCAGTCTTTTCTTTCTGGATGGGTCATCCGCTATAACCAAATCAAGATGTCTCCTCAAGATAAAAGAAACACCGCTTTTGAACCTCGAGAATCTTCTATTATAGGGTCATGCCTTTCGGCCTTAAAAATGCTGGTGCTACATACCAATGGGCCATGACTCAAATCTTCAATGAAGTCATCCATCATCAGGTTGAGTGTTACGTTGATGATCTAGTAGTCAAGAGCAGAGAAAATGAAGATCACCTCTTTGACTTGAGAGTAGTTTTTGAATGGTTAAGATAATATAACCTCAAAATGAATCCTGTAAAGTGTGCATTCAGAGTCGCTTCAGGCAAATTCCTTGGGTTTGTTGTTCGACACCGGGGAATAAAAATAGATCCTCAAAAGATTAAAGCTATCTTAGAGATTCCACCTCCTAAGAATTTAACTCAACTCAGATCCTTTCAAGGATGGCTGACATATTTAAGATGCTTTATCTCAAACTTATCAAGAAGATGCAAGACATTCCCACCTCTTGTCAAAAAGGATGCTAAGTTCAAGTGGGATGATAAGTGCCAGCATGCCTTCCAAGACATCAAAGAGTACTTGGTGAAGCCACCAATTCTAGCAGCCCTTACCCCGAGCAGGCCTCTCATCCTTTATACTGTTACATTGGATGACTCTCTTGGCACTCTATTGGCCCATGCCAATGACGAAGGGAAAGAGAGCACACTCTACTAGCTCAGCCATCATCTGATTCCTGCTGAAGTGAGCTATCCACCTATTAAGAAACATTTTCTAACTTTTATCTCTGCTTCCAAAAAGCTACAACATTATATGATTTCTCATAAGGTGAACTTGATCTCTAGAACAAATCTACTACTGTGTCTCATGACACGGCCAACGCTATCCAGACGTTTGGCTTGTTGGTCCATAATTTTATCGCAGTTTGATATCACATTTATACCCCTCCGTGCAGTAAATGGATAGTCACTAGCGAATTTCTTAGTAACACACCCACTTCCTGTTGATTCTCTGCTTAGTTGCGATCTCCCTGATGAACAAATCATGAACTTAGGGGAGGCCAACAACCACTGATGGGAGATGTATTTTGATTGTGCTGCTTCTCTTCTTAAAGGTGAAGCACCATTATCTACTCTTCCAGGAAAAGTAGGGGTAAGAATAGTTCTTCTAACTCCAAACTATGATGTGATGAGATTCTCATACTATCTATCCAACCCTTGCACCAACAACGAAGTTGGGTATGAGGCTTTGATTGTTAGTCTGGAGTTAGCTATCACTATCAATGTCAAGAGCATCAACATCTTTGGGATTCTCGCGTCATCAACCGACATCGGGTTCTACTAGGTTCTCAAACCCATGCTTCAATATTACTATGAGTATACCATGAAGCTATTGGCCCAGATTCCCGAAGTCACCATCTACAAGGTTCCCCAAGTAGAGAACGTAGTAGCAGATGTCTTGGCTAAACTTTCCAAAGAATTGGCATGTCCGAAAGACGTGTCTATTTCAATAATGGTCCAAAATAGACAGGTCTTATCCCATATTGACGTTGAACTCATCGAGACTTTCTTTTGAAGGGGAGGTTACCGTTGCAAAATGGACAAGGAGATAGATTGGAGGCAACCGTTCATAGTTTATTTGAACACCAAAACTACCTCAAGAAAGTCATCGTGAAACAGAGCTCTCTCCTATGCTCTGTTCATGGCACTGTACGATGGTCCTTGACCAAATTGGTTACATTGTTTAGACAAACATAAAGCCTATGGCATTATAATCGAGGTACATTCTGATGTGGAGTCATCAATCCGTTCAAAGATGAAGATGAATATCAAAAGACTTGGATACTACTAGCCTTTGATGATCACAGATTGCATGGATGTAGCTAGGAGATGCCATAAGTGTCAGGAACATAGTGTGGTCCTCCACCAACCATGCAAAATTCTACACCCTACATTGGCCTCATGGCCATTTGAGTGTTGGGGTATCAAAATTATAAGTCCGATCGATCCTCCTTCTTCCAAGTGGGCAGAAGCCATCCCACTTAGAGAGGTCACAACTCAGCATGTGCTTCAATTTTTCAGGAACCATAATGTATATAGGTTTGGGGTGCCTTGATGAATTATATCCGATAACGGTACAAAATTCAAAAGCATGAAGATCAACAGCTTCGCCAAAAGACATGGTATAGATTGGAGATACTCCACCTTCTACTACCCTAGAGCTAATGACTTAGCTGAAGCATTCAACAAAACTCTCATCCAGATACTGAAGAAGACTCTTGCACAATGATAGTAAGGCTTGGTTGAAGCTTGTGGGCCTACCACACTACATAAACTCCAACTCACCTACCCCATTTTCTTAGTGTATGGGTCAAAACCATTCTTCCTTTAGAAGTTCACACTAAGATAGCATTGGGTAACAAGATCACTATAGAGTAATGCAAAGTTGCTAGAAGAGCTCGAAGGTTTGGAGGAGAGTCACTTATGGGTGTGCCAAAATCTCGAGTTGTACAAAGCCAAAATGATTCAAGCTTGCAACAAGTTGGTATGCCCTAGGTCTTTTCGAGTAGGAGAACTTGTGTTAGTCCTGAGGAGACCAATTGTTGCCCATTGAAAGATGGGAGGTAAGTTTGAGCCCACTTGGGAAGGCCCTTATGCCATAGAGAAGGCCTACCAAGGAGGATCTTATCAGCTTATTGATTGTAAAGGGGAACACCCGATGCTTCCAATTAATGGGCTATATCTAAAGAAATATTACCCATAAAATAAATCATGTTTGAAAATAATTATTAATAAAAAGAATAAAAATCTGATTCCATTCATCAAATCTTCTCTTCTTTCAAGTGTTGTTTGCTTGTCTTGTGAATCCTCCATGACGTGTTTAGGGTAGGTGTAAGAGTCCCACAGTGGCATCCTATCCCTCTTTCACAACACAAACACAATATATCAGCACTATTAGAATAGGTGTAAGAGAACCCAAGAGGTATCCTATTTCAATTAGCATAACTAAGTTAAGTGTGAGAAAACCCAAGCGGCATCCTTTCTTAGTGGGAACCCTTTTTGTCATTCGTGGCACCATTTCATAAAATTCCCTTAGTGTGTTTAAGATAAGTGTAAGAATCCCCAAGAGGCTTCCTATTCCTTTTAACACATGCACAACAAGAACACAAATCTTTTACCTCGAGCTATTTTAATGTGGGAGCAAGCCCCATGTGGCACTCACTCATTAACTGCTCTAGGTCAGGTTTATGTGATACCTTATTAGTATGTTACCCTAGTGGTCATCTGTTGGAAGATGTGAGTCCCCGTGCTTTATTCCTAACTTGACCATTGCAAACCAATGAGCACCTTGTTAGTATGGTAGTTTCACCTGACCAAGCTACCTCATGTTGACTTTATTTAAGAAGATATGAGTCTTCACGCTTTTTTCTTAAACTAGCCACCATGTTCTAATTAGGTTGAGTATATTTGAGGTTTAGGATAAGTTTTAAGAGGTTCCTTTCCTCTTGACTACTTTTGAGTTGATATAAGTCCCCTAGTGGCATTCACTCAGTAGTTGCCCTAGGTCGGATAACACCTATCAAGTCAAGACAGACAATCCCAAAGAATTCTATGAGGATGTGAGTCCCCCAGCATTGTTGAAAATTATGCACCTTAGGTTGGTTGATGTTCGCTATGTCGACAAATGACTCACCCTGAGTATACCACTCTTAGTAGATATGAGTCCCAAGCTTTCTCCTTGAGTTGGACATATACCTGATATATGACTAGCCATGTCATCTTCTGGGTTGGATTAAGCCTTACACCATCCCCTATGGCACTCTATTTGGATCAAGTCCTTGGAACCCCATTTAGACACTACCTGGTTACTGGATTGGACACCCCCCTTTCCTAGTAGCCACCTTGGTTGGAGAATCTATTCAGATGCAGATTCTCCTGATCAAGAAATCTAAGATATGTCTAGCCGATATATTTTCTTGATCCCTCGCAAACCAACAAGGTTCACGATAAAACAAACTAAAATAAACAAAATAAATAAAAATTAATTTGCTTGTGGATTAGAAATTCATGCCCCTAAAGGGCCCCTTTTCCCAAGCAGCATCTATCTTTAAGGTCAAAAACTCATAGAATTGCCTAACTACCTGTTGAGATAAATCTTGGTACTCACCCATAGTCACCCTTAGGTCGTTCAATCTGTTTCCACAAGAAGGTTCCCCTTCCATTCCGCTGAAAGATATGTATGACATATTCTTTCTAGCATGATTATCGCAAACCGACTGGCAGCCTTAGGTCAGGTTCTATATGTTGCCCAAAGCAACTGATCACCCCATTGGTCTTTTCAGATGGAAGATGTGAGTCCCTGAGCTTTCTTCCCTTCAATTGATCATTGTATACTGAAAGACACTCATTTGGTCGGATAGGTCTCCCATCAGCCGAGAAGCTACTCTCTTTGGTTTAATAAATCTGAGATAGGTTTACACTTCTATAAGCTCCTTCTCAATATGATCCATCGCAAACCAATGAAATCTATCAAAATAAAAATAAAAATTAATCTTTAACTATCTTTGAGCTGGTTTAAGTTTCCCAGTGGCATTCACTCAATAGTCAGCCCTAGGTTGGGTTCAATTTGTTGCCCAAAATAGCTAATCACCCTAGTGGTTTCTTGTCATGGAAGATATGAGTCCCTTTCTTTCTTAACTTGATTGCAAAAAAGGCATTTCCCTTGGTTGGATAGTCCTACCTTGTGTTGGTAGACTACTCCCTTTGAATTGAAACTGAAGTTAGGTCTAGCCACCATGGCCCCTACTCGTAGTTCATCAAACCATGGATCCATCATAATCAAAATAAATAAACTAAAATGAAATCAATCTTGACTATCTTTGAGTTTAAGTCCCCAATATTCACTCAATAGTCAACCCTAGGTTTGGGTTCATATTCTTGCCAATAGATTACCCAAGCAAGTCTACTTTTGGAGGACGTAAGTCTATTATGCTTTCTTCCTAGTACAACTGATGTATACCAAAAGGCATCCCTTTGGTCGGCTAGTCCTACTATGTGCTTAGTAGACTACCCCTTTGGATTGGTAAATCTGAGTTAGATCGTGGCCTCCATGGCTCCTACTCAGTGCAATCCATCGTAAACTAATAGGGTTCATCTCAAAATATAAACTTAACAAAATTAAACTGAATTCAACCCTCTTCCCTAGTGGAACTTGAACAAATCTTTTTCTCCCCAGTGAGATTCAAATCAAATCAAACCTTTCATCTCCTTGTGGATGACTTGAACCTACTTCCCTAGTGGAAGGTTCACACTCTATCCCTTAGTGGATTCTTCCTTCTCTCTTATGTCTTGGACATAAGTAGAGCCACATTGCACTAAGCTCTGGATTCTCTCTATTGCTTGGGTTAAGGATAGAATATTTCTATTAGTGCTTATGATCTCTCGGTGTTGTTGATCATTTCGGTCAACACCAACAATTTTCCTTGGTCACACCACACCTATTGGTCCCTTTGTTGACCTTATTTTTAGGATGAGCTCTCAACCCCTCCATCTTAGACATAGGACTCCTCTTAGACTTTATGTGTTCCTTAGTCTTAAGACACATCTAGTGATTAGGTGGACACTCAAACCTAGCCCTAGAAACTTAGAAGAGTTAACCATTGGAATAGGTTATGCCTTAGGGGTGTTAGAAAAATTGCCTACCGTTAGCTTGAACCATTCCTCACTTTCCTTCTTTCAAGTCAAACCCCAAATCTATTCTATTTGATTTTCTCCAAACTCAAATCAATCCCATGATCGAAATTCATGATTGAAATCTATGATTGAAACCCATGATCAAAATCCATCAAAATTCCTAAGTCCAAATTTTCCTAAGTCCTTAATCCTCTCTTAAAAACTTAACCAAAATCATGATCAAAACCAAATCAAAACTTTGAGATTTTCTCATAACTCATTTATATTCTCATTTATATTCACACATATAAATGAAATATAAATTCATATCAATCAAACCAAACTCAAATTCAATCAATTCATGAAATTTCTAAGTCCTTTAAATATTCCTTTAATGGACTTAGCCTAAATCATGATCAAATCAATTCAAACTCATGGGATTTTCTCAAAACTCATTTATACTCATTTATATTCACATATATAAATGAAATATAAATATAAATCAATCAAACCAAATTCCAAATTAAATTCAATATAAAATTTCCTAAATCCTTAATTTTCCATTAATGGACTTATCCAAAATCTTGATCAAACCATTTCAAATCATGGATTTTCTCATAATTCATTTATATTCTCATTTATATTCACATATATAAATGAAATATAAATATATCAATCAAACCAAAATAAAAATTCAAGCTCAAAAAATTTCTTAAGTCCTTTAAATCCTTCTTAATGGACTTAGCCCAAATCATGATTAAACCACATCAAATCCTTGAAATTTTCTCATGATCCATTTATATTCTCATTTATAATGAAATATAAATTCAAACAATCAAAACTACTTCCAAAAATCAAACTCAAATCCACTCAAAATCCAATCTAAGTCTTTCAAGTCAAAATCTTGAACTTAGCCAAATTAATTTTAAATCAAGCCAAACTCTTGATTTTATCTCATGATTCAATCAAACCTACAATCATGAGCTCATATATAAATACAAACTCAAAACAATCAAACTAATAATCAAAACCTAAACCCTTTCATATTCTTTTCTTTGAATATGAAATTGTCAAATGGATCAAAACCCATTTGACTCAACATCACTTGTAAATGGATTTATATTTCAATCAAGTCCATGTACAAGTTCAATCAACTCAAATCAAGCTTTTAAAGATTTGGCCCACTTAGTTCACTTTGAATTAAAGTGACCTAAAGTACCCTTATGAGTCAAATTCTAATCCTAGTCAAATTGGTTTGAACCAAACTCATCTATACCTCTCATAATGATCAACATTCATCATGGGATGATCAATCAATCAAATTGGGTCAAACCAAGTCAAACCAATTGACCCCAACACTTAACCCAAAATAAACCTACCATATCCAAATTCCACCATAGGCCAAATTGATTGAAACCATGATATAAGTTCACTCATGACCTATGTTTGAACTTGACAAGCCAACATTTGAGCTAACTAGCCCAATTACTTGACTAAGTTGACCCATTTTGACCTAAAAGGTGAAAAATGTCAAAACTTGATCAAGCCAAATTGATCAACTAAATCAAGTTCATTCCCAAATCACTATTGAACTTGACCAAAGCCAACCAACTAGACCCAACCCAGCCCAATTGACCTAGACCCAACATGACCTAAAATATTAAGCAAAAATTTAAACTTAACCAAAATTGATTGGAAACAAAGATACAAATCCACCATATGACTAACCCAACCTAAACCTACCCTTGTCCTTCCCTCATCAAATGGGTCAAATAGGTCAATAACCCATTTGACCAAATGAAGTCATATGAGCCAAATTCAAAACTATGCCAAATTGAATCAAACAAAGCCACAAAACATTTCAAATGGTCATATGAACTTGACCCAACCTCTTGGTTTGACCCATTTGACCAATTGGTCAACTTGACTTTGACCATTTTGACCTAAATGGGTTAACATGAGCCAAAACCATCAAATAGATTCCAAATCTCATGAAACTTGGCCAATCTTCTCCATATCCCAACACACCCAAAGTGAAAATCAGCAAACAACCATTCTACCCTTGGTCAAACAAATTTTGGCTTAATCCATGTGTAATTTGGTCATACCCTTTTGACATTCACTTGAGGCTTTCCTAAAAGCTCAAGGGGACTTAGTGAAGAGTACTCAAAACTTTAGCAAGGTTTCATCTCAACCAAGCGAAGCTTCTCCAAGGGAATTGAGGGTCGACGATCACCTCCTTCAAGGTATGGGATTTTTCGATCATTAAACTCAATGTGGTGTGGAGCTTTTTGAAAGAAATTTTAATCCCATGGAGTTTTGACCATTGGATGTGCTTCTCTTTAGCTTTAGATGGAATGGGTTGAGTTTGGTTTGAACCTGCTGATCGAAGCTGGATCTCCCCTGATCATGGAGATCTCTGATCAAGGGAAGAACTTGAGATTCATCATCCACGCATTTTGGATGGATGAGATAATTCCTCATGTTTAAAAATATCCATTTTAAAACTATGGGAGATCTCGTCATCGATCTTTGATCAATGAGATCAAACCGCAGGCCACCACCGCAATTTTGGATTTGACATAGTGAATCCTTCACACATGCAAAGTAAGCATGCCGCCACCACGCTGCCACATTGAGCTAGGATTAGTTAAATTATTTAATTAATTCTAATTAATCTAGGGATCTTCTAAAATTTATAACTCTCTATAAAAAATTTAGAAAAATATGAAATAAAATCCAATGGAAAGATAATTCAACCTAAAATATTTTAAAATTGATTTCAAAGGGTTTTAAATTATAATTTTCTTTGATTTTGGGTTTTGGTGGAAACTTCATTTTAGTAATTAATTTTTAATTAAGTCTCTAATTAATCCCAAATTTCTTGGGTATGTTTTAGGGGATGAGTTCTACCTCTCCTAATTTTTTTGGGGTTTACTGAAGTCTTGATTAGAAGAATTGCATATGGATTTCTTAATTACCCTCCTTATATAATTAAGAATAATTAAGGTAAAATTAGTGGTTTTAATCTATGATTAGGGTTGATTAAGGTCAGATCCAGTAAGAAGGAGGTTTAGGAAAAAGTTTTGGTGCATTTCCCCTAAGCTAATCTTTAAACCCCTTTTTCTCCTTTTAATCCTCTCTTAATTAAGGGTTAAACATTAATTATCCCCTTAATTAATTTCTAAAAATTCTAAAAAGTTTCTGAACTTAATTAATCTACTTTGGGTAGATGCTTAGGTGTTTAATAGCCTAAGTTCAATTAAGGAAATCAAAACCCAATTCATATGTGTGAAAGGGTGTTTTGAAATTACTTAAGCTAAACCCTTTAGCTTAATTAACTTTTAATTGTGAGCCAAATTGCATTAGCCTCTTTCTTATTAGGTACATTGCAAATTTAAATTTCTTGTGAGTTTTTATGTCATCTCATTGGCTCATAATTATTTGCTTAATTATTCTAAGGTGGTGTATGTAAGGGTTAATAAAGTTACCTAATTCATACCTTAACCTAATCAATACTTAAAAATGAATCTAATCCTTTAAAAATAAAAAAAAATATCAAACACATGTCGGAATGGGTTAGAAACAATAAACTCATCTCACCTTTTCAAAATTAAATCAAACTTCAAACTAAACAAAAATCACATTAAATTCACCTTGATTTATTTTAAATTTTCTTATTCTATAAGAATGGCTTTAGGATTTAAGTGAAGTGAACTTGTTTACATGCTTTCATTACTTTGAATCTTTCCCCTAACATGTTAAATTTGTATAACATGTGATTTCATGCATTCATATTTTTAAATTCAAATTTAAAATGAAATTGTTTACTTTATGTCAAATTTGCATGTGTTGCTAAAGTAGAAATATGAGTGGCTATTATCACTACTAAATCAAATTATTTTCAAAATACATAAATCAAATATCAAATCTGAAAGTGCTAACTTTATTTTAATTATAAGCTTGCATGTGAAAGATTATAAAGGTATGCTTTAGCAGTTTCCTTTCTCTCTTATGTTGGTATAGTTTTGAATGGAATTTGGTAAGATATGGTTCATTTGAAAAGGACCTATTGCTCACCTAATTCCATATCCTATTCATCCCTATGCTATCACTTAAGAAGGGCTACCTATACTTGCATGCATAAATTTCCTAAATAAAATAAATCAATTAATATAACTTTTGCATTCTCTTTTTCTATTTCATTTCTTTTATATATCTTTCTGTATTTAAGGAAAGTGGTATATTAGTTTGGACAACCCTGAGGTTATGAGGCTTTAAGTAGTCTTAAGTAGGTCTTGTACCTTACACCTCTGGTTAACAATGACACTGTACTCACTTATGCCTTTCTTACTTTCATGTGTGTATGTGTAAATTTGGATAAGGAAACCCCTTTCTACTTAAGAAAAATCATACATATTCAACTTCTAAATATGCTTAGGGTCCACCCATATGCATGTTATATATGTTAGGAAAGAAATGAAGTAATGTGTATTATGTGAATTTTGATTCATTTTATTTAATCTTAAAATACATTTCTTTTTGAATAAGATTATTTAGAGTTCATATAAACTTAGGATTAATTAAAAGATTTAATCAAAACATTCACCTAAACAAAACTAAAGTGTAAATCTACATTAGAAATTACTTAGGTTAGGGAAGGAAAGAGAAGTTCTCTTCTCTTTCCCTCTCTTCATAACTTAGTAATTAATTATAGGATCCACTTAAACCAAATCAAAACATGAAATAAATCAACCCAAAATAATTAAACAACTTAAATGAAACCCTCTTCTAAGTTGAACATGTTTTCACACTTAGAAAATTTGAACCTAAAGCTATAGCTAAGCATACCACACAAGCCTTCAAAACACACACATTAGCCTAAGTCACTACTTCTAGCCATAGGTTAGGTCGGTGCATGGTTTGATGTTAAATTTTATTTTGTGATATATGTTTTAGACTGATTGTTAGGGTGTATCCTCGTAGAATGAATGGTAGGATGCTCTTAGTCTAATCATTATTTTTTGCAGGGGATTGTGCTTAAGGGGCGTTATCATGAATAAAAAAATATAAATTCTTTTGCTTGTAGGTGATTTGTACCCCTAAGCATAATCCAATAGGTTAGGTGGACTTAGTCAATCATGTGTGGGGTGATAAATCTAATATACATTCTTGGGATTTGTGTGGTTTGTTTTAGTTAACCTTTATTTTGCAGGTGTTAGTTAGATTTCCACTTTTCCTTTTCATATAAATTTATGCAGTTAGGATTCTGGAATGATTATTATGGGGATTAGGATAAACATTGGTTATAAGATCCTATCTTATGCACCATGTGAGGCCTTGGAGCATCTACCTTCCAACCATCCAAAAGAAGAAACTAAAAGAACAAAGAAGAAAAGAAGGACAAAGAAGAGAGAAGAAAGAAGAAATAAAGATTAAAGATCCCCATAATAATGAATTTCTTGCTTAATTGTAATTTAATTCATTTGTGATCTTGGTTGTATAAGGGTAGAGCTCGGCTACCTAATTTGACATTCTCAGGTTTGTGCGATGGTTCGACGAAACTTTTTTATTCTTTTGATTAGCTTTATAAATTGATTGATGATTTATTTAGCTTTGCATTAAGTGGCATGTTTTCTTGCTTCTATGTATCTAGATGTGGATTAGGCTCTTAAGGGAAAAATAAATCTTTTACCCAACTTATTAACTCAAAAATAAAAATTAAACAACTCATAACCTCACCTAAAGCTTAGGTCTAAAATCAAGATAAAATAATTAGCAACCCCTTAGCTGGTTGAGCATTTCTTTTGTAATATCATGCAAAAATGTATCTTATTTCACTCTGGATTAGAGGGCTTTTACCATTACGAGAGAATCTTGGCTTGACCTATGAGAGCCATGGTGGAAATACACCTCCTCCCTTCTCGCTAATTTCGTCCAATAACATTATTTCTCATGCATTAAGCATAAAAATCCTATTAGGCTGAGTCAAAATAATTATCCTAAAAATAAAAAAAAATTGAAATTTGAATTGCATTAGATTTAGGTCATTTGAAGCACACCTTTAAATGATCTAGTCTCTTTAGGGAGTGAGTTTAAGGACTTAGTCTCTTTCTAATAAACAACAGCCGAGCTATTTTGCATAAGTATAAAGACTTGCCTATATGTATTTAAAATCATAGGAGGAGTTAGTTGGCGACCACCCCCAAGTGATTATAAGTCCAAACAGTTAGGTGATTTATCCTCTCTTGTGGAGGTAAACCTGTTGGTGACACAATAAATTGAACCTGACCTAAGGGTGACTACTAAGAGAGTGCCGACCCGAAGACTTATCTTAACTTAAAGTAGTCAGATAATTCCTATAGGAAGTTTTGCTAACACTACCCTAAAGATGATGCTTAGAAAGGGGCCACTGCTTGAATTCCTAATCCACAAGCGAAGATATATTTTCTTTATTTTATTTTATCATGGACACTGTTGGTTTGTGAGCGATCACACTAAGAAGAGGATCATATCAGCTTAGTCCTATCTCAGACTTATTGGACCAAGAGAGAATCTGCACATCCGTTGAAAAAATTCTTCAAACATAGGGGTGGCTATTAGGAAAAGGGGATTGTCCTATCCAAAAGTAACCTAGGTAGTGTCTAAATGGGGTCACTAAGGACGTGATCCAAATAGAGTGCCGACAGTGGAGATGCTGCTGGCAGCTTTATCTAAAATCTTATAAAAGAAAGCCTGTAGGTATTTGGTGGCCAACTCAAGGAGAAAGTACTGGGACTCACATTTGCCAAGAGTGGTGTATCCACCGGGTGGGTCGCTATCAATATAGCAAACACCAACTAACCTAAGGTGCCCGTCAGTTTGCAACAATTAGTCTAGAAAGAAGGTGTGTAGGCTTACATCACCCTAAAGCAGAATTGATTGCGGGATAGTCTTTCTTCGGCTCGACAGGGGCTATTATTAACCTAGGAGTCCTGTGTAAGGACTAAACCTAGGCTTGAAGTAGTCAAAAAGAAAGGAGCCACTGGGGGACTTACCCTAAGTCTCAAATATACTCGGCCAGTCAGTGCATGATGGCTAGTCCAAGAAGAAAGCATGTAGGGCTTACATCCTCTTAAATAATGTCAACATGGGGTAGCTTACTGGCTGCACAGTAAGGCCTACCAAACTAATAGGGCGCTCATCAATTTGCAATGGTCAAATCTAGAAGAAAGCATAATATACTTACATCCCCCATGAACAAAGGACCACTAGGGTGACACCCTAGCGAGGTGGCATGTCAGCCTAACTCAGAGTAGCTAATGAGTGAGTGCCACAGGGGGCTTGCTCCTACATCAAAATAGCCTGAGATAAAATATATGTGTTTGTTTGTATTATGAAAGAGGAAATAGGATTCCTCTTGGGTTGTCTTACACCTACCCTAAACACGTAGAAATGTGGCTCCACCAAGAAAACATGTCGCTTGGGTTCTCTTTCACCTAACCTAGTAACATTGAGGATTGAATGTAGTTTGTGTTTATGTTGTGGTGGGATAGAATGCTGGTTGGGTTCTCTTACACCTTCCCTAAACACGTCGTGGTGAATTCATAAGCAAAAGATATTTCTAACACATAAGAGATAGAGTTTGATATGAAAAGGAAGTTTTATTGATGATTATTTTCAAATAAGATTTTATGAATAATATTTCATTAGGTAGGGCCCATTGATTGGAAGCATAGGATGCTCTCCCTTAGAGTTTATGAGCTGATAAGATCCTCCTTAGTAAGCCTTCTTTATGGCAAAAGGGCCTTCCCAAGTGGGTTCAAACTTACCTCCCACCTTTTGACGGGCAATAATTGGTCTCCTTAGAACTAAAATAATCTCTCCAACTTGAAAAGCTCTATGTCGTACCAACTTATTATGAGCTTGAATCATTTTGGCTTTGTACAACTCGAGGTTCTGGCTTGCCCAAAGGCATCTCTCCTCCAAACCTTCAAGCTCTTCCAACCGCAGCTTGGCATTCTGCTCTATAGTAATCTTTCTACCCATAGCTATCCATGGTGATGGGAGTTGGACTTCAAATGGTAGAATGACTTCAGTCCCATACACTAAGGAGTATGGGGTAGATTGATTCGGAGTCCTATAAGTGGCGCGGTAGGCCCACAAGGCTTCAACTAACTGCTCATGCCATTATTGCTTATTGTCGTTGAGTGTCTTCATCAGTATCTGGATGAGAGTTTTGTTGAATGCTTCTGCTAGGCCATTTGCCCTCGAATAGTCGATGGTAGAATATCTCTAATCTATGATGTGTCTTTGGGTGAAGCTATTGATCTCAGTGCTCTTAAATGTAGTATCATTATCAGATATAATTCATACACCCAATCTATATACGATAGATTGAAAAGCACATGCTATGAACTCTGGGATTAGCTCTACCCACTTAAAAAAGTAGTCGGTGGCAGCTGGAATGAACCAGTGATCCTTGGAAGAAGGAGGGTTGATCGGACCCACTATGTGAGTGCCCCAACACTCAAATGGCCATGAAGCCAATGTCGGATGTAGAATGTTGGGTGGTTGATGCAGGACCACACTGTGCACCTGACATTGGTTGCACCTTCTAGCTACGTCCATGTAGACTATAATCATCGAAGGCTAGTAATATCCTAGTCTCTTGATCTTAGCTTTCATCTTCAGACCAAACTGATGAGCTTTGCATAAACCTGAATGTACCTTAGTCACGTTCTTATGGGATTCATGTTTGGCTAAACAACGCAACCACATATGATCAAAGGACCGTCGATACAGGGTGCCATCCACAAGAGCATAGGAGAGAGTTCTCTATTATACCTGATGGGCTAATAACTTCTCTTGAGATAGTTTGCCTGTGTTTAGGTAATCCATGAATGGTTGCCTCTAATCTGACTCATCGCCCTTTTTAACAACAGTAACCTCCCCTTCAAGAGAGAGTCTCTCGATGAGTTCAATGTCAATAAGGGATAAGACTTGTCTATTTTGGACCCTTATTGGAATGGACTCATCTTCTCGACAAGCTAATTCCTTGGCAAGCTTGGCCAATGCATCTGCTACAACATTATGTCCTCGAGGTATCTTGTAGATAGTGACCTTTGGGATTTAAGCCAATAACTCCATGGTATACTTATGGTAATGACGAAACTTAGGTTTTAGAACTTTGTAAGTCCCAACAATTTGGTTGATGACGAGCTGAGAATCCTTAAAGATATTGATGCTCTGGATGCATAGTGTAATGACTAACTCCAGACTGACAATCAGAGCCTCATATTTGGCTTCGTTGTTGGTGCATGGATTAGACAGATGATATGAGAATCTCATCACATTGCAATCCAGAGTTAGAAGAACTATTCCTACCCCTGCCTTCCTTGGAAGCATAGATTATGGTTCTTCTCCTTTTTGAAAGGAAGCCGCACTATCAAAATACATCTCTCAACGATGAATGCTAGTGTCCTCTAAGTTCATGATTTGTTCATCGAGGAGGTCATCACTAAGTAGAGAATCAGTAGGAAGTGGGTATGCTGCTAAGAAATTCATTAGTGCCTATCCTTTCACAGCATGAGGGGTATGAATGTGATATCAAACTACAATAAAATCATAGACCATCGTGCCAACTGTCTGGATAACGTTGGCCGTGTCATGAGATATTACAATGGATTGATCCTAGAGATCAAATTCACCATATGAGAAAGCATGTAATGCCATATCTGTTGGGATGCAAAGATTAAATCTAGGCAGTGCTTTTCAATAGGTGGGTAGTTTACCTCAACAGGGATTAGACGATGACTGAGATAGTACAGAGTATTTTCTTTCTCTTCATCATTGGCTTGGGATAACAAAGCGCCAAGGGAGTCATCTAATGCAGCAGTGTAGATGATCAATGGCTTGCCTGGGATAGGGGCTGTTAGAACTGGTGGTGTCATCAGGTAGTGCCTGATTCCTTCAAAAGCATGCTGACACTTGTCATCCCATTTGAACTTGGCATCCTTTTTGACAAGTGCTGAAAATGGTTGACATCTTCATGATAGGTTGGGAATGAAGCCCCTTTAGATATGCCAACCACCCTTGAAATGATCTGAGTTAATTTATACTTTTAAGGGGTGGCATTTTAAAGATAGCCTTGATCTTCTCTGGGTCAATTCCTATTCCCTAGTGTCAGACAATAAACCCAAGGAATTTTCTTGAAGCTACTCCGTATACACACTTTAGGGGATTCATTTTAAGGTTATATTATCTTAACCGTTTGAAAACTACTCCAAGTCAAAGAGATGGTCTTCCTTTTTCTTACTCTTGACTACAAGATCATCAACATAGCATTCATCTTGATGATGAATGAGGTCATTGAAGATCTGAGTCATGGCTTACTGGTATGTGGCATTGACATTTTTAAGGCTAAAAGGCATGACCCTATAACAATATATTTTGATCGAGGTTCAAAAAGTAGTGTTTCTCTCATCTTCAAGGGCCATCATAATTTAATTATAGCCAGATGACCATCCATGCAAGAGAATACTGAATAAGATGAGGCAATGTCCACCATAAATTCTGGTATATGAAGTGAAAATTCATCTTTAGAATATGCCTTATTTAGATTTCTAAAATCAACGCATATACGAATTTGGCCATTCTTTTTCTTAACTATAATGACACTGGCCAACTAGGTGGAATATTTTTCTTCCCTGATAAAGCCAGCATTGATCAATTTCTTGATTTCATAAATGACATGTTCAATTTCTAATCGCATGCATCTAAGAGCTTGCTTGATAGGGTCAGCTTTAGGATCTATTGCTAGTTTGTAAACTACTACGTCAGAAGATAAATTGAGCATTTCTTCATAACTCTGTGCAAAGAAATCCTTAAACTCAACTAATAGTTTAACTAAGTCATTAGTTTCTTCATCATTCAACAAGGAACTAATATATGTTGGGCGTGGAACTTCTTTTATTCCTAAGTTAATTTCTTTGAGTTCGTCAATGGTTGATTTGATTTCTTCTTCAAACTCTTGCGGTGCATCCTTGACTTCAAGATCATTTGGGTCATTTAAAGTTTCTAAACACACCTCCTCATATGAGTTAGCATGATTTGGAAAAAACCTATCAGACTCCAAATGATTGGTGATGACTAGGCAAAGATTTTCATCATTGATTGGACCCTAGGACTTCCTCTTGTCCCTAGCCGAAACCACATGGTATGCGGGTGGTGGAGGAAATGCAGCTATCCTCTGGTAATCTTCCTCTCCATCTGATGCCGAGAGGTGGTGGAACTTGTTGCTAGTCAGGAATGGAGAGACCTCATGGGGAGAACCCTCCTCTACAATGTGGGATGCTGCATCTATCTCTTGGGTAGCATGCTCATAGTGAAGCTTAATCTTGCGGCTCCTATTGCGTCACAGTGTGCGGCTGAGTAAGGCAGTGTGAGAACTAGACCCCACCTCGAACGTAGGGGAGACTATCTCTGAAGCCAAGATAGGCTTCTCCTTAGAGGGCACCAATGAGAAGGTGCTAGCATGCACCAGAGTGGTTGTAGAAGCTGAATTGACTGGTGGAACCTCAACTACCTATTTCTTCAAGGAAGGTTACTCAATATCGGAAGACAGGTCAATGTGAATGACTAGCTTCTGCCAAGCCACCTCATCCCGGCTAACAGTGGTGAGGGTCGCCCCCTCACTGGTAATGCGGGCTCCCTCGAATCCTCAGCTAAAGAAAACTAAATGGGTGGAGTCAGTCTAAGGGAGGCTAGCCCGATCCAAGGCCAAATCCATCCCGAATGGAAAGGTGAAGATGAACTTCTGGGAGGCCATGTGTATTGACTACAAAAATTGTACAGACTAGTCTGCATTGTATCTCTGCATGTCTTGAAATGTAACACGAGTTAGATCTTTGCTTCAGCACTTGTCCTAAGAAAGTAATAGAGATTTGGAGTCATGAACCCTCACTCAATAATTCAAATATGTTAAGTGGGGTTTAGTGGAGAGATTTTGATATTGATGAGAGTCTTTGCCATTTAATTTTGATTTAAAACCCATACTCAACCAATTTAGGTAGGTTGGGTGGGGTTCTAAAATTTGAGGAGAAATTTTTAGAGATATTTGTGTTTTGTATGTCTTATTTTAAAATATTGATGATTTGAAAGAACATTTACTTAGCAAATTTGGGTATGAAAAGAAGAGGATGAGATTGTGTGTTTAAAATTTTTTTGTGAAATACCTTTTGCTTGTGATGAGTGAAATGTTGATTTGAAAATGGGGGCTTCTTACTTAACAAATTTGATATGTTTAGTAGAAGCCACATTTGTTTGATTTAAGTTTAAAAATGGGACTTTCACTTAACAGATTTGGTATGTTAAATGAAATCTAAATGTGATTGGTATATGTTTTAATTTTCTTTGAAAATGGGACTCTCACTTAACAAATTTGGTATGTTAAGTGAAAGCCCAAATGTGATGTGATTTGAAAAAAAGGAGATTCTTACTTAACAAATTTGGTATGTTAAGTAGAAATCAAATGTGTATTAAAAATGAGACTCTCACTTACCAAATTTGGTATGTTAAGCAAAAGTCAAATGTGATTGATATATGTTTTGAAAATGGGACTCCCACTTAACAAATTTGGTATGTTAAGTGGAGGTCAAATATGACATGAAAATGAGACACTCGCTTAACAAATTTGGTGTGTTAAGTGGGGAGTCAAATATGTCATGAAAATGAGATTCTTACTTAACAAATTTGGTATGTTAAGTGTAATCAAATATGATTTATGAAAATAAGACTCTCACTTAGCAAGTTTGATATGTTAAGTGAAAGTCAAATGTGTCACATAAATGAGATTCTCACTTAACAACTTTGATATGTTAAGCGGGAATCAAATGTATATGAAAGTGAGATTCTCACTATACAACTTTCATATGTTAAATGGAATCAATAATGGTATGAATTTGGGGATTTTCATTTAACAACTTTGATATGTTAAGTGAAAAATATGTTATTAATTTAAGATTCTCACTTAACAACTTTCGTATGTTAAGTGGGAATCAAATATGACATGGAAATAAGATTCTCACTGAAAAACTTTGATATATTAAGTGGGGATCAAATGTGATATGAAAATAAGATTCTCACTTAACAACTTTGAGTTGTTAAGTGTAATCAAATATGACATGAAAATAAGATTCTCACTTAACAATTCTGATATGTTAAGTGGGAATCAAATGTGAAATGAAAATGAGATTCTCACTTAACAAGCTTGACATGTTAAGTAGAATCAAATATGACATGAAAATAAGATTCTCACTTAACAATTTTGATATGTTAAGTATGAATCAAATGTGACATAAAAATGAGATTCTCACTTAACAACCTTGACATGTTATGTAGGAATCAAATGCATATGAAAATGAGATTCTCACTTAATAACCTTGATATGTTAAGTGGGAATCAAATGTGACATGAAAATGAGATTCTCATTTAACAACCTTGACATGTTAAGTGGGAATCAAATGCATATGAAAATGAGATTCTCACTTAACAACCTTGATATGTTAAGTGGGAATCAAATGTATATGAAAATGAGATTCTCACTTAACAACTTTGATATGTTCAAGTGGGAATCAAATGTATTTGAGGTGCTCTCTTTCTTTTTTGGAAATAGAGGGGAATTCTTTGTTTGACAAATATGGCATGCCAAATAAGATACCAAAATAGAGGGGAAATTTATTTAACAAATCTTAAGTATGTTAAATATATTTCAGTGATATGTTTTGATGTCACGTATGTGATTTCTTGATTTTGAAAAGAGAGAAATATCAACTTGAGCATATGTGAAATATGTTGAGTGGAGTTTTAATTTTATGTTATGATTTGAAAATAGAATCTTCATTCAATAAATTTGAGTATGTTTATTGAAGGTGGCTATTTTCAAAAAAAGTGCATTTAGAAAGTGTCATTTTGTGAAAGAATTTATTTTCTTAAAATTTTATGATGAACCTCCCCTCACCAAGCTAGTGGTAAAGAGGTTCTAAATTTTTATTATCTCTCCCCTCATTGATAAATTATGTTTTTACCTATTGGGGAAGCCAATATGAGTTTCAAGTCCTGCACGGAGTGAGGTCCTAAAACTTAAAGAATGTTGGCTAACTTTGCTTAAGAATGAAATAGGCTAAGTGCCCATGAAAGGAAAGATAGTCTCGGACTAACATAAAATGCTAGTACACTATCGATGCTTGGGGACAACCATCGTCTACTAGAGATGGAGAGAGGAACCATTCCCAATGTAGTTGCCAAAAAAATCTTTGGTGTTCATTTTTTGGTTGTTTATGAGTGTGTGTATATGGGGGGACACCGTGCAGATTTGAGGATGTACTTATTAAGGTGATCAAGTACAATATTGATGAAAAGTGTACAATCTCAAAAGATAGAAGTCACTGCCCTACAATGGACCTAATCACCTAATAAGGACTCCTAAGGCGTGATGGGTCTTTGAATATACCAGAGATTTTTTTCCTACTTTACATGGATGAATAAAGTAGGGTTTATTTAAACTAAGTTCTAAAGTTTCCTATGGAAGCAAGCCCCCATAGTTAATTACCTCTTAAGAAAAATGAATCCCTTAAGAATACTCTCGATTAAAGTAGGTGATTATTATCTCTAAAGAATTCAAAGATAGGGCTATCAACTAATTGGTTTATTTTAGAAAATCATGTGGGATGGATCTAAAAGAGAGAGTTATTATCGAAGCCAAATGAGATAAGTAAGGAATGTTCATGATACTAGGAAGCCTAATGAACATTCCAATATATCCTATGGTTGGGCTTTATATATTTGAAATTGAAGATATTTCATATGTTTAAGTAAACATTTCATTAGAAAGCCAGAACTTATACTCTAACAACACAAGATTATTAGGATGCCTGAGAGGTGAGGATTTATGCTAGTAGCCTGAAGGGAAATATTGACCTTAGATCCTAAATCTAGGGAGCTTTGGCAAGGGACAAAACACGCCCTAAATCAAAGGTGAAAAATGGGTATATTATTTACCTCCACAAGATAGAATAAATCACCCAACTACTGGACTTATTATCACCTAGAGTAGCAGCTAGCTAACTCCTCCTATACTTTAAATCCATGTAGGCAAGTCTTATGCTTTACAAGATGGTCAGGTTTTTATTATTTAAAAAATAAAATAAGTCCTTAAACCCACTCTCTAAGAGACTAGAGTATGAGCGGTATGAAAAATAGCTTACTCTAATACAAATCTTATCATATTTTATTTGATTTTGGACTCTTTATTTTGACGTAGGGTATAGGATTTTGTATGCCTAAATACGTGATGAAAATGATTATGGGCTAAATCAAAAGAGAAAGAGGTGTTCTTCCATCATAGCCTCTCAGAGGTTAAGCCCTTACTATCTAGCAAAGATTGAAGCCCTCTCTTAGCAAGAGTGAAATAACATGATATGCATGATGTTAAATATACAATCACCCAGCTAAGGGGTTCCTAAATATTTTATTATCTTGATTTAATTCCCTGGCTTTTATGTGAGGTTATGAGTTGTTTTAGAAAATTTAGTTATGAGTTGTTAGTTTGGGTAGAAAAATTAATTTTTTATTTTAGGAGCCTCATCACATCCAAGCCATACAACAATCATTAATCATAAATAAACCATGAAAATTCTTGCTTTTTCTAATGCACAAGCTAAGCAAAACATCAAATAATTTTATAAAGCTATTGTAAAAGAATAATAGGATGTATTGGTACCAAAAAAAAGAAATGTGGGTAGCCAAGCTCTACCATTATACAACCCCGATTATAAGAGAATAATTATAATTACAAATGTTAAATTTTATGGGGGTCTTCATTCTTCATTTCTTCATCTTTCTTTTCTTCATCTTTCATTTCTTCATTTGATTTTCTCCATTTCTTTCTTCCCTTTGACTTGATTTAGATGTGCTTCCTCCAAAGGCTTCGCATGGTACATAAGACTTGGTCTTGTAACTAATGCTCATTCTAATCCCCCAAAATACTTATCTTAATCCTAATATAAAATTATAATAAAAGAAGGAAAGTAAATCTAACTACACCTGCAAAATAAATGTTAGCTAAACACACTATACAACCTAAGAAGTTATATGAATAGTTTGGACTTAGCACCCCACACATGGGTAACCAAGCCCACTTATCCTAATTTGGGTCATGCTTAAAGGTATAAGCAACCTGTGCAGGAAAAAAAGTATTTATATTTTTATTACAGGGGCCCCTTAAGCACAACCCTCTGCAGGAAACATGATTAGGCTAATATCAGCCTAACATCTAGACTACGCACATACACCCTAACATCCAATATATAATAGTAAATCAGAAAACAAACATATATCAAACCATACACTGCCCTAACATAAAGCTAGATGTGGTGACTTAATCTAATGTGTGTGCATTAAGGCTTACGTGGTATGCCCTAACTAGGATTTAGAGTTATAATTTTATTAAGTATGAAAGATTTAATTTATAAAGGGTTGATTTCTCTTTAAGTGATTTAATTGATTTGAAAATTTTACTTAGTAGTTTCTTTTGTTTCATATCGCTTACACATAACAACTAAGTGTTATAAAGATAAGAAAGAGAGGGGACCCCTCTTTCATCCCCACCTTAAGTCACTTCTAAAGCAAATTAATTAGCTTGATTCTCTTTAGTGAATGGTTGATTACATGTTTTAATCAACCCTAAGTTTAGGTTCACTCTTAAATGACCTTATTCAATAAGAAAAGCATCTTTAGATTAATTAGAATGAATTACAATCACATAATACTTGTTTACTCATTTCTTTTCATCATGTATATCATTCATATGATTAAATCTTAAGCATAGCTATACACGTAATTTGTATCTTAGCACACTTAAATGATGAATGTGAGTAAATGCATTTGGAATTAATGTTTCATTTGATTGAATGATTTTGTCATATTAATTTAAAGCTCTATCTAAATTCTTATGCAAAAGCATAACAAAATAACCTTAAATCAAATAAGAAATCAACTCAACCAAATAAATAAAGTATGAATGCATCTCTCTTTAATAGAAAAAGAGGGTTCTCATTCATTAGCAAAGTACACATTCACATGTATAAAAAGTTTTAAGTGAGTACACCTCTATTGTTCTACACAAGGGCATAAGGTACAAGACCTTATTGGGGCTACTTAATGCCTCGTAGCCCCGGGATGTCGAAACTAATATACCAATTTTCTTATATACATATGGATGTATAAGCAACTATAAGAATAGGAAAACCCATGCAAAAGTTATATTTGATTTATTATTTTTATTAAATAGTCATATCATTCATACATATGTATAAGAGTTTTAAGTAGGTATGATGCCATTATTCGACACCAGGGGCATAAGATACAAGACCTACTTCGGGCTACTTAAATTCTCACAGCCCCGGGATGTCTAGACTAATATACCACTTTTCTTATATACATATGAATGTATAAAAAGAATCAGAAGAATAACAAGTCATGCAAGAAGTCATATTTGATTTGATTATATGATTTACATATGTGATATGAAATTCTTCCTAAGTCTTAGCATGAAGATACATAGGAATAGATTTAGACAAAAGTTGTGTTCTTTTCAAATGAACTATACATTCATAAATCCCATATAAATCCATATAAGGTAAAGAAAGAGAGCTTCATATTAGATATCTTAGATTATGAACACATACAAACTTATAGATACTTGTAATTAACATCACTCCATATATTATAATTTATTATGGGCTTTTGAAGATAACATTTGATTTAATAGTAATAGTAGTCACAACTATTTTTAATTTAGATCAACACATGCCATTTGACATAAAAGAAACCATTTGATTTAGTTAATTTTAAAAGAAATGAACGCATGATTGCAAAGAGCTACCCAAGATTGATTAAGGTTGCTTAGATGTGAAGTGAATTTTAAATTGAGTTAATCAAACTCATTAATCCATTTGATTAAGCATGTTCTATTAATGAAATGAAATTGATGTAAGAAAAGAGATCAAGAAAGAGGTCTTGAGCTCAATCCCCAAATCTCATATTTGATCATTTAAGCTCTAATTTTTATCTTAAGGAATAATTAATTACCTCATTAATCATTAACTAATCAAATTCCAAAAAGTGAAGAAAACTTAAGAAATGAATTCAAAAAAGATATCCCAATCATATTCACCAAACTCCCTTACTGTTCAACAGAGGTAATTAGGCTTAAATAATTAATTAAACTACTATTCATTCACAAATTAGCATTAATTAAATTAAGAAAGTGATAAGACTTAATCAATTGATTTTTGATTTAACCAACTAATAAAATTCTAAAAAATAAGGGAGGTATAGGTCATCCCATAAACATCCACAAAATAGTTGGAGATCAGTTGGGTGATTAATTAAGAAATAATTATGCTAATTAGAATTCTAATTAAACCTTAATTAAGCCAAAACTACTGTTCAAAATCAATTAAAGATAAATTTCCTCTCCACTTTGAAATATCATTAAAATGAGCCCAAGTTTGTATTTTTTTGGATTTTTTTAGACTGAGTTATGATTTTTAGAAGTTTCAGAATTAAAAATGGATTAATTATGCCTAATTAAGCCTTACTCCCGTCGAGCCACGTGGTGGCTGACGTGGTGTGATTTTGACGTGGTACGACGGGAGTGGCTATTAAAGTTGTCACATCCGCCACTGACTCGGATTGCTGCGGACGCGCTAACTCCGTGGACCGTTTGATCTGAGATCAAACGGCCACGATCAAATCCATAATTTAGGGAGGGAATCAAGGGATCTAATGTGGGATCTAATTAGAGCCGTTCATTCTGATCATGCAAAACAAATGGCTCCTGATCTATCCCATTCGCGAGCCGTAAAAGATGGATGTCATCCATCTTTTCCCATTTGATCCAAGCTCACCTGAGCTCGGACTACCTCCAAATAGATCCCACACCTTCGGGGAGGGGAGGTGCGCACATCTAATAGTCAAAAACTCATGGCATTCAAATTTACTTCATAAAGGACGAAGCTATTTTCCATACAAGGCTCAGTTTGTAAAATTACATCACAAGAGCCAATGTAAGATGGTGGAATCGATGTAGGTAGCTTCGCCTAGTTGAGGCTAGGCCATGTTGAAAAGCTTTGAGCTTGATTTGGGGTAGAGTGCTCGGTCGACCAATCCATGCACATAAAGGCTTCAGCTCCGATCAATCTTCATTCTTTGGTGTTCGGGAAGGCTTGAAGATGATTTTGTTGGCTTCGATGGAGTATGAGGATGGTGTGGGTGTAAAGTATTGAAGTTTGATTGAGTGGAGGAAGAGTATTGATCAAAGGAAGGTTGCCCTATTTTTGGTTTCTCACATAGACAGGAAATCCAATTGAGGGAGGCTTCGGGAAAGGTTGGAATCACTATGAGGGGTTTCAAAATTGGCTTAGGGACTCACACGATGCTGAATGACTCCTTTTCCACTCGAAATGGGGGAGTATTGGTCAAAAATGTGCGTGAAGGATGGACGAGATGGGTTGGCTTATTTTGGCTAGTAGGACATCATCAGGGCGTTAGAGCGGTCATGTCCAACTTCACGTGGCTTGACTTGAGTGGAGGGAGCCATCGGAGGAGCCTCTAAGGCTGGTGTGCAAATTTCCCTTTTGGTTTGTCCATATGGTGCTCGATTTGGCTTGAGTGAGGATGAGTTGAACTTCCATTGGTCCTTGGCCGACCTAGGGTGGGTTACGTGAGCTAGGTGGGTTATGTAGAGCCTCACTGGAGTGCTTGAAGGCTGCCATGGTGATGGGAAAGTCAACTTTGCTTGTTAGCATGAAGATCCAATGTAAAGAGGGTTTGTCCAATGGCTAATCCCCTTGGTGGGGTCCACTATAGATTTGGGCTGATTTGGGAATGAATTAGGACATGTTTGGGTCGGGTTTGACCAAGTCCTAGGGTCCCACGAGTTGGTTTGGAGTGATTAGGCTTCATTTGGTCAAAATGTGTTCAATTGGGTTAGATTGAGTTGGGTTGACCAATTGGTTAAATTAGGTCAAACCAAGACTTGGTTTAAGTTCAAATGATGATTTATAATGTTTTGGTTCAATTAATTTGGGTTGGTTTGGCCTAAGTTTGGATTCAAAAGGGTCAAATTGGTTAAGTTGACCAATTTGACCAATTTGACCAATTTGGGTTGGGTTAGGTATTGAGTCAAGGTTAATTGGTTGATTGAAAGTAATTATAGGCTTTGGTTTGGTTTAATTTGGATTTATCTTGAATTTGTCCAATTTGACCCTTTAGGTCAATTTGGGCTAGGTTGACCAATTAGTCAACTTAGTCAACTTTGGTCAAGTTCAACAAGTGATTTGGAATGAACTTGAGCCATTGGTTACAATCAATTTGGATCAAATCATGATTTGACCCATTTAAGCTTTTTAGGCTAATTTGGGTCAACTTGGGTCAAATGGCCAATTAGGCATGTTTGGCTCAAGTGAGGGTTTGTTCATGTTTAATCATTGACTATGAGTTGGGTTGAATCAATAGATCTAATAAATTTGGCATATAATGGATTTTGGCTAGTTTGATTTCCTTTAGACTAAGTGTTGACTTAGTCAAAGACTAAGTTTTACTTGATTTGACCCAATTTAAGGTAATTGATCACCTTTGGGTGGTTGTTGGTTATGTTGTGAGGTTTAGATGGGCTTAGTTCAATCCAATTTGGGTTGAATTAGAACTTGGCTCAAAATGGTCCTTTGGGTCAAGTGATCCTAAATGGGTCAATTGGCTTGATCATGGCTTGATTAAAGTTTAGTTGAACTCACACATGATCTAAGGATTGAAATATAAATCCAATTGCAATTGGTTTGGAGCCAAATGGGTTTTGGTTCATATGATAATTTCAAGTCAAGAGAGGCCAACATGGACTTGACTTAGGTTGACTTGGGTTTAGTTTGATAATGGTGGCGTATGTTTATATTTGGGTCAATGATTGTAGGAATGATTGAATTATGAAGAAACCCATGAGTTTTGAATTGATTTGGGTATCATTTAGCCAAGTTCAAGAATATGGCTAAAAGGGCTAAAATTGGGAATTTAATTTGATTTGGGATTGGTTTTGGTTATTTGAATTTATATTTCATTTATATCTATGAATATAAATGAAGATATAAATGGGTTATGAGAAAATCACTTGAGTTTGGAATGATTTTGAAGAAATTTGACCAAATATAGGGATGCAGGTCAAAAGGGCTTGACTTGGGAATTGATTTGATTTGATTTATTTTTGGTCATTGGAGGGTGGGTTTTATTTATATTTGTGGGTATAAATGAAGGAATAGTTGTTTTGGTAAAGAAATCAATCAAGTTTGGGTTGGTTTGAAGAAGTTCATAAACATATGAAGGAAGATTAAGAGATTTTGGAGTTTGGATTTAATCATGGACTTCAATCATTTGAAATTTGATTTGATTTGCAATTTGGATTGGAATTTGATTTGAGACTGATAATTGAGAAATTCAATTGGATTGGGGTTGATTTGAGTTTGGTTAAGGCTAAGTCCATAAGATAAAATCAAAAGGCTTTGGAAGGGATTTAGAGTTTGAGTCAATCATTTGAGTGGATTTTTGATTTTGGAATTTGGATTTGAATTTGAGGTTTGGTTTGAAAGAAGGAAACAAAGATTGGGTTTAGGCTATAGGGTAGGCAAGTCCTCCTAAATCCCTAAGGAATAACCTATTCCTATGGCTAACTCTTCTAAGTCTTTAGGGTTTGGTTAAGTGTTCACCTAATCCCTAGAAGTGTCTATAAGAGTCCTAGATCTATGATGAGGAAGTTGAGAGCTCACTCCAAAAGTGAGGTCAACAAAGGGTGCCCAATAGGTGTGGTGTGACTGACAAGGCACACCGCACGTATTGGTGTTGACCGAGATGATCAACAACATCCGAAGGATCACAAACACTAGCAGAAATGTTCTACTCCTAAACCAGAGATGTAGAAGGAATCAAGATCTTAGTGCAATGCAACTCCACTCATGCTAATGGCATAAGGGAAGAAGATGGGATTCACTAAGGGATCAAGCATGTGAACCTTCCACTAGGGAAGCAGGTTCAGGTTATCCTCTAGGGAAAAGAGGTTTGGATTTGATTGCAAGATATGATTTGGGGAGAGTATCTGCTCGGATTAGAATGTATAATCCATTGGGGATAGATGCATGAACATTCCACTAGGGAAGGTGTTGTTATCCACTGTGGGATTTGATGAGATTTCTTTGAGAATGTACTCACTAGGAATGATTTGAATTGGATAATTTATATGTCTCAGGGAGAAGGAATATATGTCCCGCTTAGCCTTGGCCTATCTCAAATTTATCAATCCAAAGGGGTAGTCCACCAACCACATGGTACAACTATCTGACCTAAAATGAGTTTCCTTTCGGTGTATAATAATTGTGCTAGGGAGAATGTGCAGCAGACTTACATCTACAAAAGCAAGGGACAACCGCTGGGGTGATATGTTGGATACAATAAATTGAACCCAACCTAAGGTGACTACTCAATGAATTTCATTGTGGGACTTATATCAGCTTGGAAGTAGCCAGGACAATGTCATTTGATTGAATTGCATTTGTTTTAATTTGATGAATTCTTTCGGTGTGTGATGGATCCACAAAGAAGGGGCTAATATTATCCTAGACTTATCTTCGATTTATAAATCCAAAGGGATAGTCTACCAGCCGTAAGGTAGAACTATCCAACCTGGGGGGTGCCTCTCAGTGTACAATGGTCAAGTTAGGAAGAATGCTTGTAGACTTACATCCTCCTAAATAAGGAACCACTATACCTGTGCATAACAAATCGAACCCAGGTCGCCTGCATGGTCATGGAAAGAATGCATAATAGACTTATATGTTTTAAAGCAAAGATGACTGTCGGGGAACCTATTGGTGGCACAACAAGTTGAACCTGACCTAAGGGCAACTACTAAGAGAGTGCTAACCTAGGGACTTATCTCAACTCAAAGTAGTCAGGTAATTCCTATAGGGAGTTTTACTGACACAGCCCTAAAGATAGGATGCCTGCTTGGGAAAGGGGCCACTGGGGGCTTGAATTCCTAATCCATAAGTGAAGATATATTTTTTTTATTTTATGTTATCATGGATGTTGTTGGTTTGTGAGGGGCCACACTGAGAAGGAGCTCATATCAGCCTAGTCCTATCTCAAACTTACTAGACTAAAGGAGAATCTGCGCATCCGCTAAAATAATTCTTTAAACATAGGGATGACTACTAGGAAAAGGTGACTGTCCAATCCAAAGGTAATCTAGGTAGTGTCTAAATGTGTTCGTTAAAGACGTGATCCAAATAGAGTACCCACAGGGGAGGTGCTGCTGGGGGTGTTATCCAAAACCCTATTAAAGAAAGCTTGTAGGTATTTGGTTTCCAACTCAAGGAGAAGGCGCGGGGACTCACATCTGCCAAGAGTGGTGTATCTACCGGGTGGGTTGCTGTCAACATAGTGAAGACCAACCAACCTAAGGTGCCCGTCTGTTTGCGATAATTAGTCTAAAGAAGCCGTATAGTCATACGTCTCACTAAAGTGGAACTGATTGCCGGTATAGTCTGTCTTCGACTCGACAGGGGCTATCTGACTTAGGGCGACTACAAATCTAGGAGTCATGTGTAAGGACTAAATCCAGGCTTGAAGTAGTCAAAAGGGAAAGAGCCACTGGGGGACTTACCCTAAGCCTCAAATATAATCGACCTAGTCAGTGCGTGATGGATAGTCTAAGAAGAAAACATGTATGCTTATGTCCTCTTAAACAAAGTTAACATGGGGTAGCTTACTGGCTACGCGGTAAGGCCTACCAAACTAACAAGTTGCTTATTGATTTATAATAGTCAAGTTAGGAAGAAAGTGCAGCAGATTTACATCCTCTTGAAGAAAGGACCACTAGGGTGACACACTAGCACGGTAGCATGTCAGCCTGACCTAGAGCAGCTAATGAGTGAGTGCCATAGGGGGCTTTCTCCCACATCCAAATAGCTCGAGATAAAATATATGTGCTTGTTTGTGTTCTGAAAGAGGGAATAGGATGCCGCTTGGGTTCTCTTACACCTATCCTAAACATGTAGAAATGTGACTCCACCAAGAAAGGATGTCGCTTGAGTTCTCTTTCACCTAAATTAGTTGTGCTGGTCAAAATAAGATGCCTCTTGGGTTTTCTTACACCTAACCTAGTAGCACTAGAGGATTGAATGTAGTTTGTGTTTGTGTTGTGGAGGGATAGGATGTCACTTGGGTTCTCTTACACCTTCCCTAAACACGTCGTGGTGGATTCACAAGTAAAAGATATTTCTAACACATAAGAGATAGAATTTGATATGAAAAGAAAGTTTTACTGATAATTATTTTTAAACAAGGTTTTATGGATAACATTTCTTTAGGTAGAGTCTATTGATTGGAAGCATTAGGCGCTCTCCCTTACAGTTTATGAGTTGATTAGATCCTCCTTGGGAAGCCTTCTTTATGGCAAAAGAGCCTTTCCAAGTGGGTTCAAACTTACCTCCCATCTTTCGACGAGCAATGATTGGTCTCCTTAGAACTAAAATAAGCTCTCCTACTTTAAAAGCTCTAGGATGAACCAACTTGTTGTGAGCTTGAATCATTTTGGCTTTGTACAACTCGAGGTTCTAGCATGCCCGGAGGCGTCTATCCTCCAAACCTTTGACTCTTCCAACCACAGCTTGGCATTTTGCTCTATAGTATCTTGTTACCCATAGCGATCCTTAGTGATGGGAGTTGGACTTCTAATGCTAGAACGGCTTTAGAACCATACACTAAGGAGAATGGGGCAGATTGAGTCGGAGTCCTATATGTGGTGTGGTAGGCCCACATGGCTTCAACCAACTGCTGATGTCAGTATCGTTTATTTTTGCCGAGTGACTTCTTCAGTATATGGATGAGTTTTGTTGAATGCTTCTGCTAGGCCATTTTGCCTCGGATATTAGATGGTAGAATATCTCTAATCTATGATGTGTCTTCAGACAAAGCTGTTGATCTTAGTGCTTTTGAATGCAGTATCATTATCAAATATAATTTATCGAGGCACCACGAATCTATATACGATATGGTTTCTAAAAACTGGAGCACATGCTGAGCTGTGACCTCTCTAAGTGGGATTGCCTCTTAGTTGATGGCAGCTAGAATGAACCGGTAACCCTTGGAAGAAGGAGGGTCGATCGGACCCACAATGTTAGTACCCCAACACTCAAATGACCATGAAGCCAATGTAGGATGCATAATTATGGTGAAAAATTTCTATATGGTCACCTTCATCTGTGGGTGAAAGGCAAGAATATAAAAATTCATCTTTTTGGGATGCCACACAGATCCAAAGATGATCTTATTTAGGTGATCGGGTACATCATCAAGGAATAGTGTACTATCTCAGGAGATAGAAGTCACTACCCTTTAATGGACCTAATCACCAAAATAAGGACTCTTAAGGACGTTGGGTCTTCGAGGTATACCAGAGATTCTTCTCCTCCTTTACATAGAAAAGTAAAGTAGGGTTTATTTTAAACTGGGTTCGTTAAATTCCCTATAGGGGCAAGTCCCCATAGTTAATTATATCCTAAGGAATGATATCCCTTAGGAATACTCTCAATTAAGGTAAATGATCGCTGTCTCCAAAGATTTCAATAGGTTAGGACTATCAATCGATTAGTTTATTTTAGAAGATCAAACGGGATTAATCAAAGAAAGAGTTATTATCAAAATTAAATGAAGATAAGTAGGAGATACTCACGATACTAGAAAACTTAGAGAGCATTTCAAACTATCCTATGGTTGAGCTTTACATTTTTGAAATTGATTTAATTTGTTTGATTTGAATTTTTAATTAAAAATTTAGGGCTTATGATTCTATAACACAAGATTATGAAAATACCTATTAGGTGAGGATTTATGATTATGACCCACAAAGGGGAGAAGCAACATCATAACCTAAATTTAGGGAGCTTCGATAAGGTCCAAAAGTACAACCTAAATCTAAGACAAAAATGGGTATTTGGTTTGTCTCCATAAAAGAGGAAAAACCACCCAACTTCTTGGACTTACAACTGCTTGGGGGTCACCGCCAACTAACACCTCCTACGATTTTAAATTCATGTAGGCAAGTCTTATGCTTTTTGCAAGATAGCTAGGCTATTATTTATTTAGAAAGAGACTAAGCCCTTAAACTCACTCCCTAAAGAGACTAGATCATGTAAATGGCATGCTTCAAATGACCTAAATCTAATGTAAATCATATTTTACTTTATTTTCATTTTTAGACAATTCTTTTTACTCATGCTAATAGGATCCATATGCCTAATGCATGAGAAATGAGATTATTGGACAAAATCAGCGAGAAGGGAGGAGGTGTGTTTCCACCATGGCTCTCAAAGGTCAAGCCAAGTTTCTCTGGCAAAGGTGGAAGCCCTCCAATTAAGAGTGAAACAAGATGCATTTGTAAATGATGTTATAAAAGAAATACCATCCAGCTTAAGGGTTGCTAATTCTTTTATCTTGATTTTAGCTTAAGTTTTAGGTGAGGTTTTGAATTGCTTATTTAATTTTGAGTTGATTAATTTGGTAGAAAATTTATTTTTTCCTAAGTGCCTAATCATCATCCAAGACATACATAAAGCAAGAAAGAAACTAGGAAAAGGATGCCACTTAATGAACAAGCTAAACAAATCATTAATCAATTTATAAAGCTAATCACAAATGAATAAGAGGCCATTGTGGTCGGGTACCACCGTACAAACCCAAAAATAGATTGAGTAGCTGAGCTCTACCTTTATTCAACCTAGATTACAGATGAATTAAATTACAATTAAGCAAGGAAATTCAAGTTATGGGGCTCTTCAAGCTTCATTTCTTCATTATTCTTTTCTTCTTTCTTCTTCTTTTCTTCTTTCTTCTTCGGTTCTTTCTTTTGGATGGTTGGAAGGTGGATGCTCCAAAGGCTTCACATGGCACATAAGATAAAAATCTTATAACCAATGCCCATCCTAATCCCCATAAAAATCATTCCAAAATTCTAATTTTAAAAATTACATGAAAAGGAAAAGTAAAGCTAACTAACAGCTACAAAATAGAAATTAGCTAAACAACCCATACAAATCTCAAGCATGCATATTGGACTTAACACCCCACACATGGGTGACTAAGTCCACCTGGCCTATTGGATTATGCTTAGGAGTATAAGCACCTGCATAGAAAAAGCATTTATATTTTTATCTATGATAGCGCCCCTTAAGCACAATCCCTTGCAGAAAATAATGATTAGACTAAATCGTCCTACCATTCATTCTATGATCATACACCCTAACATCCAGTCTAAAATATACATCACAAAATAAAAGCAAACATCAAACCATGCACCGTCCTAACCTAAAGCTAGAAGTTGTGACTTAACCTAATGTGTGTGCTTTAGAGGTTTGAGTGGTATGCTTAGCTATGGCTTTAAGTTAGAGTTTTCTAAATGTGAAGGGTATTCAACTTAGAGGAGGGTTTCATTTTGGTTGTCTTACTTATTTGGGTTGATTTTATTTTGTGATTTGATTAGGGTCAAGTGAATCCTACAATTAATAACTAAGTTGTAAAGAGTGAGAAAAAGAATAGAACTTCTCTTTCCTTCCTTAACCTAAGTAATTTCTAAAGTGGATTCATATTTTAGTTTTATTTATTGAATGTTTTATTATGTTTTTTAATTAATCCTAAGTTTAGATAAACTCTAAACAAACCTAATTAAAAAGAAAGATATTTTAAGATTAAATAAAGTGAACTAAATTCACAAAACACACATCACATCATTTCTTTCCCAACATGTATAACATGCATATGGATGCATCCTAAGCATATCTATACATACAAATGTGAATGTTTAGCACACTTCATGATAAATGATAAGTGAGTTACTTAAGAAAATTTGAATGCTTATGATGCATGATTTTCATTAAGTAGAAAAGGGATTTCTTTTCCAATTTTCACATGCACACATGAATGTATGAAAGGCATATGTGAGTACCATTATTAGCACTGGGGTGGGTACACATACTTATTACTTAAAAGCCTCGCAACCCCAGGATTGTCCAGACTAATATACCACTTTCCTTAAATACAAGCATGTGTATAAAATAAATCAATGTAAAAGAAAGATGCAAAAGTTTGTATTTATTTTATTTTGGTTTGTTTATGAAATTTATATGTGTGAGTGTAGATGTCCTTCTTAAATCATAGCATAGGAATGAATAAGAAATGGAATTAGGCAAGTGTTCTATTCTTTTCAAATGAACTATACACTTTGCCAAATCCTATTCAAAATTATGCTAAAAGAAAGACGAAGGAAAGCTACACTAAGCACATCTTAATATCTTGATCACATGCAAGATTATAAATAAAGTATAAGTAGCACACTATCAATTTTGATGATTGATTTATATATTTTGAAACTAATTTGGATTTAATATTGATATTAGCCACTAATATTCTTACTTAAGCCAAAACATGCAATTTGACATAAAGGAAACATTTTGATTTTAAATTTGATTTCTCAAAAGCATGAATGTATGAAATCATATGACACACATATTTAGCACGTTGGAAAAGAACTAAAGTAATGAAAGCATGTAAACACATTTACCTTAATTAATTCCTAAAGAGAATCTCATGATATAGGAAAGCTTAAAGCAAATCAAAGTTTGTTTAATGTGATTTTCATTTTATGTCTGAGTTTGATTTAATTTTGAAAATTTCAATTGATTTTGCTGTTTCTAACCCATTCCCACATGTGTTGGATATTATTTTTTAAAATTTTTCAATGATTAGATTCATTTTATATTTTGATTAGGTTAAGGTATGAATTAAGCATGTTAATTACCCCTTACCTACACCACCTTAGCAAAGTTAATCAAATAATTATGAGCCAATGAATGATATAAAACCTTACAAGAAATTTAAATTTGCAATGCACCTAGGAAGAAAAGGGGCCTAATGCAATTTGGCTCATGATTAATGATTAATTAAGCTAAGTAATTTCAAAACACCCCTCACAGATATGAGCTGAATTTTAATTTCCTTAATTATACATAGGCTCTAGAACACCTAAGCATCTAGCCTAGGTAGACTAATTGAGTTATGGAAAGTTTTAGAATTTTATGAAATTAATTAAGGGGATAATTAGTGAATTAACCCTTAATTAAGAGAAGATTAAGGAAGAAAAGGGGGTTTAAGGAATAGCTTAGGGGAAATGCCCCAAAAATATTCCCTGAACCTCCTATTCATTTGAATAGACCTTAATCAACTCAATCAGAAGGTTAAACCACTAATCAAACCCTTAATTAACCTTAATTACATTAAGGGTGTAATTAGAAAATGAATTAGCAATTTACCCAATTAAGCCACAAATAAATCTTAAGAAAATTAGGGGAGGTAGAAGTCATCCCCCAAAACATACTTAAGAAGTTTGGGAATAATTAGTGGATTATTTAAAGGGTAATTAACAAATTAATATTCCCAATAAAATCTAAATTCAAAGAAAAAAGTATTCAAAATTAATCAAAATTAATTTTAGAATATTCTATGTTCAATTAACTTTTTAATACAATTGATTTCATATTTGTCTAATTTTTCTATGTTGAGATATGAATTTTAGAAGTTTAGTTAATTAATTAGAATTATTTAAAATCTAATTAAATCCTTAATCCCTACATTGTGCCATACATGAGCTGACGCAGTGTGCACTTTACACACGGCGCCTTCCCATTGCATAGTTAAAATGTCACATCATAGCATCACATTACGGCAGTGCTACACGCTTTTCCCTCAACCATCCGATCAAGGATTGGATGGTTGAAATTAAAGTCGCGTATCAGAGGGGATAAAATAGGATATAAAGCGTGTTTTAATCTAGGTCGTCTATCCAAAACACGTGGATGGACGGCCAAAGATCCTTCCCTGCAAATGCCTGTGAGCCATGGAGATCGTCCATGATCTAGGCCTTGTTCTAAGCTCAATTGAGCTCGGATTAGGATGAAACTCAACCTACACCATCATCATGCATCCTAGATCACATCTAACGGTCAAGATCTCATGCCATTAACATTTCTTTCACAAAGCTCCACACCACATTGAGTTTAGTGATCAAAAAATGGCATACCTCATTGGAGGTGACCACCAGTGCTCTATTCCCTTAGAGAAGCTTCATCTAGTTGAGATGAAGCTTTGGTAAAAGTTTGAGGGGCTGAGGTTGAGTTGATCTTCCTATGGGTCACCCCTCCTTAGCATGAGCTTGGGTTTCATTGAATTGGATCTTCCCTTGCTTCAAGAACTTGGAAGAGAGTTTAGGAAAGCTTGATTAGGCTCTCTGGTGGAGTGTGCAAAGGGAATTACACTAATCTTGAGTGTGGAAGAAGTTGGAAATTTAATTGATCTCCCCTATTTTCAAATGCTGAAAATCGAGAAATGGCAATTTTAATCTCCCTTTAGAAAGCTTAGGATCACTTGCCAATGGCTCCTATGACTCTCTAGGCTTCAATCAACTATGGCTCTATTAATTTTCAAATGAATTAGGGGGAATATATCTCCTCCTTTGGCTATCGAATGGCCGAGCATAAGCTTGACATTTTGATCCAATTTACAAGATTGAAAGGGTTGTTTGAGCTATTAGAGCTTCCCTTGAGTTCTATTTGGCTAGAGGAGTGGGAACATAAACTTCCCATGTGCTCAAAACAAGTGGAGGCATGATTCCCATGTGGCCATTTCAAGAGGAGCAGTCGGTTTGGCCATTGAGTCAAGTTGGACTGACCCAAACCCATTGGGTTGGGTGCACCACCCTCCCTAGTGCTCACTTCATCTATTAGGAGAGTATCAAGTAGGTATGAAGAGGATTTGATCAAATTTTACACTATATCCTAGGGGTAAAATGGTCATTTTGCTCATTTTTGAATTTGGATATGTTGGGTATGTTGAGAAAATAAGTTTGGCCAAGTTTCATTGGATTTGAGGTTCATTTGATATGTTTTGCCTCATGTTGACCCGTTTAGGTAAAAATGGGTCAACTTGGGTCAAGTTGACCAATTTGTCAAATTGGGTCAAACTAAGGGTTGGGTCAAGTTCATATGACCATTTGAAATGTTTTGGTGGCTTTTGTTTAATTCAATTTGGTTTAGGTTTGAATTTGGTTCATATGACTTCATTTAGGTCAAATGGGTCAAGTTGATAATTTGACCCATTTGACCCATTTGAGCTAGGTCATGGTGGTTTAGGATTGATTAGTTATATGAAGTGGATTGGTATCTTTGTTTCCAATCAATTTTGGTTAAGTTTAAATTTGGCTCAATATGACCCTTTAGGTCAAGTTGGGTTCAAGGTCAATTGGGCTAGGTTAGGTCTAGTTGGCCAATTGAGGCTTTGGTCAAGTTCAACAAGTGATTTGGAATGAACTTGACCCACTGGTTTCAATCATTTTGGCTTAGATCAAATTTTGACACATTTTGACTTTTTAGGTCAAGTTGGGTCAACTTAGGTCAAGTGGCCAATTGGGCTAGGTTAGGCTCAAATGTTGACTTGGTCAAGTTCAAACATTGGTCATGAATGAACTTAGATCAATGGTTTCAATCAATTTTGCCTATGATGGATTTTGGCTATGTTGGGTTTCATTTTGGCTAAGTGTTGACTTGGTCAACCCTTAAGTTTGACTTGATTTGACCCAATTTGATTGATTGATCATCCCATGATAATTATTGATCATGTTGAGAGGCATAGATGGGCTTGGTTCAATCGAATTTGGTTAGGATTAGAATTTGGCTCATATGGGTACTTTAGGTCACTTTAAGTCAAGTGAGCCTAAGTAGGTCAAATGGCTTGGTCAAAGCTTGATTTGAGTTTGATTGAACTTGTTTATGGACTTATGATTGAATTATAAATCCATTTGCAAGTGGTTTGAAGTCAAATGGGTTTTGGTTCTTTTGATAATTTCATATTCAAAGCAAGAACATGAATGTATTTGGGGCTTGATTTTTGAATTATGTTTTGGTTAAGTGATTGAAGTTTGTATTTATATTTGGATTCATGATTGAAGGATTGATTGAATCATGAAGAAAAATCAAGAGTTTGGCTTGATTTGAGGCTAAGCTCAAGATTTTGGCTTGAAAGGCTTAGGTTAGATTTTGAATGAGTTTGAGTTTGATTTTTGAATTGGTTTTGGCTGTTTGAATTTATATTTCATTTATATATGTGAATAAAAATGAGAATAAAAATGGGTTATTAGAAAATTTCATGAATTTGAAGTGATTTGATCTTGATGTAGGCTAAGTCCTTAAGAGGAAATTAAGGGACTTAGAAAATATTTGGCGTTTAAATTTGATTTTTTTTTAGTTTAGTTTGATTGATTTGAATTTATATTTTATTTATATATGTGAATATAAATAAAAATATAAATAAGTTATGAGAAAATTTCATGAGTTGGAGTTGATATAGACGATTTTGGCTAAGTCCATGAAGGAGGATTAAGGACTTAGGAAGGATTTTGAATTAGGAATTTGAATTTTGGATTTTGATTTGATTGATTTGAATTGATATTTCATTTATATATGTGAATATAAATGAGAATATAAATGAATTGTGAGAAAATTTCATGAATTGGAATTGATTTGAAGATGATTTTGGCTAAGTCCATGAAGGAGGATTAAGGACTTAAGAAGGATCTTGAATTAGGAATTTGAATTTTGGATTTTGATTATGGGTTTCAATCATGGATTTCAATCATGTGATATCAATCATGGATTTCAATTATATGATATTGATCATAGATTTCGATCATGTGATATTGATTTGAGTTTGGAGAAAATCAATTAAGATTGATTTGGAGCTTGACTTGAAAGAAGGAAGGTGAGGAATGGCTCAAGCTAAGGGTAATCAAAGTTTGCTAACACCCCTAAGGCATGACCTATTGCTATAGCTAACTCTTCTAAGTCTCTAAAGCTAGGTTGAGTGTCCACCTAATCACTAGATGTGTCTTAAGACTAAGGATCCCTTAAAGTCTAAGAGGAGTCCTATGTCTAAGATGAGGGATTGAGAGCTCATCCTAAAAATGAGATCAACAAGAATGTTGGGTGGTTGATGTAGGGCCACACTGTGCACTTGACATTGGTGGAACCTCCTAGCTACATCCATGCAGTATGTAATCATCAAAGGTCAGTAGTATCCTAGTATCTTGATCTTGGCTTTCTTCTTCAGACCAGACTGATGAGCTCCACATAAACCTGAATGTACCTCAGTCATGATCTTACGAGCTTTGTGTTTGGCTAAACAAGTAACCACAAATGATCGAAGGACCGCTGGTACAGGGTGCAATCCACGAGAGCATAGAAGAGAGCTCTCTATATCACCTGATGGGCTAATGACTTCTCTTGAGGTAATTTTCCTGTGTTTAGATAATCCATGAATGGTTGCCTCTAATTTGACTCATCATCCTTTTTGGCAATAGCAACCTCCCCTTCAAGAGAGACTCTCTCTCGATGAGTTTCGCTTCAATAAGGGATAAGACTTGTCTATTTTGGACCTTATTGGAATGGACTCATCTTCTGGACATGCCAATTCTTTGGCAAGCTTGACCAATGCATCTTCTGTAGCATTATCTTCTCGAGGAATCTTGTAGATAGTGACCTTTGGGATTTGAGCTAATAACTCCATGGTATATTAGTGGTAATTATGAAGCTTCGGCTTTAGAACTTTGTAAGACCTAGCGATTTGGTTGATGACAAGCTGAGAATCCCTGAAGATGTTGATGCTTTGGATGCATAGTGACTAACTCTAGAGGGGCAATGAGAGCCTCATATTTGGCTTCATTGTTGGTGCATGGATTGGACAGATGATATGAGAATCTCATCACATCGTGGTCTGAAATTAGAAGAACAATTCCTACCCCTACCTTCCCTAGAAGCATAGATTATGGTTCTTCTCCTTTTTGAAAGGAAGCTGCATCATCAAAATACATCTCTCAATGATGAATGCTATTGTTCCCTAAGTTCATGATTTATTCATCGGGGAGGTCATCATTGAGCAGAGAATTAGCAGGAAGTGGGTGTGCTGCAAAGAAATCCATTAGTGCATGTCCTTTCACAGCACGGAGGGGTACGAATGTGATGTCGAACTATGAAAAAATCATGGACCATCATGCCAACCGTATGGATACTGTTGGTCGTGTCATGAGATATTACAGTGGATAGATCCTAGAGATCAGATTCACCTTGTGAGAAAGCATGTAATGTCATAGCTTTTGGGATTCAAAGATTAAAGCTATGTAGTGCTTTTCAATAGGTGGGTAGTTTTCCTCAACAGGGATTAGATGATGATTAAGATAGTAAAGAGCATTTTCTTTCCCTTCATCATTGGCTTGGATCAACAAAGCACCAAGGGAGTCATCTAATGCAATGGAGAGGATCAATGGCTTGCCAAGGATAGGGGCTGCAAGAACTGGCGGCGTCATCATGTAGTGCTTGATGTCTTCAAAAGTATGCTGGCACTTATCATCCCACTTGAACTTGGCATCCTTTTTGACAAATGCTGAAAATGGATGGCATTTTCCTGATAGGTTGAAAATAAAGTGCCTTAGTTATGCCACCACCCTTGGAATGATCTAAGTTGAGTTAGACTTTTAGGGGGTGGCATTTCTAAGATAGCCTTGATCTTCTCCAGGTCAATTTCTATTCCCCAGTGTCAGACAACAAATCCAAGGAATTTTCCTAAAGCTGCTTCGTATGCACACTTCAAGGGATTCATTTTGAGGTTATATTGTCTTAACCGTTCAAAAATTACTTTCAAGTTAAAGAGATGGTCTTCCTTTTCTTTACTCTTAACTACAAGATCATTAACATAGCATTCAGCTTGATGATGATTGAGTTCATTGAAGATCTGAGTCATGGCCCGTTTGTATGTAACACTGGAATTTTTAACTCTGAAAGGCATGATCCTATAACAATAGATTTCGAACAGGGTTCGAAAAGTAATGTTTTTCTCATCTTCGGGGGCCATTATAATTTGGTTGTAGCCAGATGAGCCATCCATGAAAGAGAATACTGCATGAGATGAGGCAATGTCCACATCAATTCTGGTATTGGATGTGAAAATTCATCTTTAGGGCATGCCTTATTTAGATCCCTAAAATCGACACATAAGCAAATTTGACTATTCTTTTTCTTAACTGGAATGACACTGGCCAACCAGGTGGGATATTTTTCTTCCCTGATAAAGCTAATATCTTGATTTCAGAAATAACCTACTGCTCAATTTCTAATGGAATGTGTCTAGGAAATTGCTTGCTAGGGTTAACAATAGGATCTTTTACTAGTTTATGAACTACTATGTCAGAAGATAAATCAGACATTTCTTCATAACTCCATGCAAAGTAGTCCTTAAACTCAGCTAATAGCCTAACTAAGTCATTGGTTTCTTCTTCATTCAATAAGGAATTGATGTATATCAGGCGTGGATCTTCTTTTATTCTTAAGTTGATTTTTTTGCGTCAATGGTTGATCTGATTTCTTCTTCAAACTCTTGCAGTGCATCCTTGACTTCAAGATCATTTGGACCATCTAAAGTTTCTAAACACACCTCCTCATATGAGTTAGTTTGATTTGAAGAAAAACCTATCTGACTCCAAATGATTGGTGATGACTAGGCAATGGTTGTCATCATCGATTGGACCCACTGTGTTGAATCCTAGTCCTAGTCTTGATTGAGAATATCTACTTAGGTTATCCCATAGCTTTTCAAAGTAGTCTGACCTATGTTTAGACCAAGTATGTGGGATTAATCCCTTCTTTGCTAAGTTAAGAACACAAGACGAATACCAATCAAAAGGCAATTGTATTAAATCTTTATATGAATCATCCTCAAGATCTACATCAACTTCCTAACTTGAGGATGATGCTCCCAACAAAAACATCTTTGACTTGACACCTGTAGATGACTTGGGGGCCACCTTAGCTACTAAAACTTCAACTTTCTGGGAAAAAAAGTGAGGTTAGAGCTAAAGTCCCAACTGCTGCCTGACTGTTCTATATAATGATGATTTGGATACATTCATGCTTTGCTTGGAAGCCAGATTTTCATCACTGTCTGGCTCGAATGTCACCTCCAAATGGACTTACTGGGAGGGGTTAGTCGGCGTGTTAACCACATGTGGCTCTTCCTTCGAACTGGACTCTAAGTCTATATGGATAGCAGGGGTACTCCTGTAAGCTAGAACATAGCTCCTACCGGCTAGCCATTATCAAGGAAGTCTTCCTCCTCTGGAACTGTCTCTAGATCTGTCTGTGCCTCTACTTGTTGGGGGTCGAGTCATCCTACCCATGTGTTTGTATGGAGGAATGAACTATGGGCAGAATCCAACATCTGGCTTTACTTCTTTCTCGATGTTTAATTCTCGCTCACTTGTACTTTTATTTTCTTTTTCTTTTTCTTTTTCTTTCTTTTTTTCTTTTCTTCTTTTTATTTTATTTTTTTATTTTATTTTTGAACTTTCACTAAGTTCATGAGAATAGACTTTTTGATTTGGAGGAAGATAGTAGGTTGCATATTCATATATCTCAACCTCCCTAACTAAAAATGGCCTCAAGTCTCCTTCGACACAATACTCGATTCCACCTCTTCAAAATTTGATGCATTGATGTAAAGATGATGGAACCATGTTATTTCCATGTATCCAAGGCCTACAAAGCAAAGTAGTGAAAGATATATCTCAATCAATTATGTAGAACTTGGCTTCTATCTTCTAGGCATCTATCTCTAGTGGCAACAGTATAGAGCCTAAAGCCCTCTCGCCTTGCTCATTGAATCTTCTCAACATCATCTGATCTCCTCAGAATTTGGAGATGTCAATCCTTAAGTAGCCAATGATCTTTAGACTCATAATGCTCACTAATGCATCTAGATCAACTAACACCCTGAAGAGTCTGAATCTACCCATGTCTGCTGTGATGTAGAGAGGATGGTTGTGCTCTATTATCCCCAAAAGAAGGTTTTCATCGGTGAATGTAACTCCAAGGGATTCTATTGAATAACATGTCTGATCTCCAATAGTGGTCAGTTGAGCTAAGCATATTTCTAGATCAAGAACAGCTTTGATCAATGACTCCCTCATCTATTTGGATAAGATAAGGGCATCATATATGCTTAGCTTAGCTGATAACTTTATTAGGTGAGTGAGGACATTATAGTCAACTCTAGGCTGGTCCTCCACAAGCATATCCATAGGTGGAGAATCCTATAGATGGGCTTCTTGATCGCTAGAACTAATGACTTGTTTACCCTTATCCTGAGGTGCTACCCTAAGAGGTAGAACTTTTTCACTGTGGAGGTTGACTTTAGTGACTTCATGAGATGGTTTAGTGGAATGTTCTACCTGCTTATCAGGTTCACTTACAGCTTCTCCTATAGGATCATGAGAGTCGGATGACTCCAAATCAATCTCAATGGGCAAACTTGGGTGATTTAGGAATGGATAATCTATTTTTAAATCATAAGAAGAGGAGTGATCAAAACTAGAGTTATTATTAATTAGACTAAGAGAGTTATCTAAATGGATAAACTCAAAAATATCATCAGAAGTGACAAAGATGTAAGTAGAATTAGCTTTCTTCATTAATTTTTTAGATTTGGATGAAGGTATAAACTAGAAATCAAAGTAAGCGAGTGAGGGATTTGGCACCCCTCTCACTGATATAATATGCTAGAAGAAGAGCGTTGAGGAACTATAGCCGCAATGTGAAAGGAGTGTGAATTGGTCTGGTGGTCATGCTACTATGCTATCCCGGCAAGTGGAGGTCTCCTCACTAGGGCTTGTACCTCCCTCAAGTTGTCCTTAGCAACTTACAAACCTTCCTTACAGTTGGAGGTTTGAGCTACTTCGGGCACCTACAAGGGTAACTTCCTTATCATAAAAGAAATTTTCTTAGAGGTTTGAGATATGGAGACATCCCAACCTTCCTCTATCTTAAGAAGATTGTGTGTATCCCCAAGGATTACCCTGATAGAACTAGAGGGTTGTTCTAGTAAGTATTCCTTAAGGATGACAATGGCACCCGACTTGTAGCTACGCTCAAGCCAATCCTTAAAGGTAAAGCAATCTTCTAAAACATGGCCTAGTATACGGTGGTAGGGGCAATAGTTTGGATCATGACTCTTACCCACATCCTCTGGCCTCGTAGGTTCTGGTAAATGGAAATCAGGCTTCTTTAAGATGTTCTTAAAGATCTTCCTAACTACCTCCCTCTTGAATGAATAAGATTTATTCAATTTGTTGATAAGAGTAGGTAAGTAGTAGCTACCTAGTTGTGGGTAGTAATATTGCTGCTGATGAGGATACTGGTGAGCAAGTGACGGTGGTGGCTGGAAACTGAGGTGGTCGGTATGATGGCCGAGGAAGTGGTAGAGGAGGTGGTAGAGGAGACTATTGAGCTCAAGGCCTATCTAACTGATCCCAAGCTGGCTGCTTCCCTTTATCAATTGCTCTGACTACCCCTAGCATTTTCTCAAATGCCTTTTGAGGTTTGGGCTTGGTTGACTAGTCCTAAAAAGATAACTATTTGGCTTCCTCTTGTAAGCTAGCCACTTTATTGATTAGCTTCTTGAAGGTTTTGATTGTAAACCCCTTATGCATGAAAGAAACCAGGTCATAGATATTCTTGAGTAGAATCTCAATGGAATGCTATTCAGACAGTTGTGATTCGCATTTCATACTCAAGTTTTGCCTCCTGAGAATGTAATCAACAAGGGACTCATTTGGATTTTGCTTTATTACAACAAGATTGCCTACAATATCCCTTTGTCGAGCTCCAGGAAACCTCTTGATGAAGAGGTGCTCCAACTCAACAAATATTCTTACAGAATCGTTGGGCAGTTCGACATACCAATCAAATGTAACACCAGCTAGACTACTAACAAACAATCTAAAAAAATTGTCATTACCTACAACATTGCAATAGTTAGCACTGAAGTGTGCAATGTACTAGTGGGGGTTCCCACTGCCATCAAAGAACTTGAAAGATGGAGACACAAAGCCCTTAGGATATTAGACACCATCAAATTCCTTCGAGTAGGGTCTACCCCTTGGAATAGATGAGCCGCCTCGGGCTTACACCAATGCATCCCTCACCTACTATTCCATCATGTCTTTAATGTCTTTTTCATGCATGGAGGTGCTATCCACCACCTTCTTATGCAAGTTGCCACTGTCTTCCTTGGCAAAAATGCATCTAGGATGATCTGAAGTGTGTGCCAACTCTACTCTGTCGGCCACTATGAGAGAAGGTTGTGAAATCGGGGCTGAATTCTATAATGTTAAAACCACTGCCACCAACTCCTCAATCTTCTTCCCCAACTTCTCAATATGATCATCTCTCTGCCTAAGCTGTTGGAGGAGGTTCTGAGTTAAATGGACATCATCATCCTCTTCAACTATAATACCTTCCTAACTATGTTGGTCTCTATAGAGGGAGCCTCTAGTATCAACCATATGGACCTCGATTGAATCCTCAAGAAGGTCATCTTCATCAGGATCAAATGCTACCCTTTCACCCTCTGAATCTATGCGATCACTGCCTAAGAGTTCCCTCTTTTCAAAAAAGTAGGCTGCTACAATCTCATCCAAGGAATGATCTCCTACCTTACTGAGCTGTATTAGAACAAAGACTCGGTGCTGACCGGTAATAGGACTGTGGTCACTAATAGAAATACATCTAATGTTGCCTACCATTGGAGTGCCATCTCTAGGAGGACTGCGCATGCTAAAATCTATATGCTCGTGATTTCCCACTATCGGTGGAGTGCCATCTCTAGGGGGGTCCACTACCATGGGAAATGTAGAACTGTCTCCCTCCCCCTCTACTACAGCCGCTATCACTCACTCTGATGGTGGTGATGGTGGTGGTGTGACCACGACTCTACGGGGTCACCACTCCTTCTTTACCAAGACTGAAGTAGGAGATAGAGTAGGGGAACTCATCTTTATCTCAATCAGTGGAGTAGATGGAGTGGGATCCCTTAGCCATAACCATATCACCAAGGGGCTTTCTTCTCCCCAAATGCTATCTTTTGTGCTTTCGTGGGAATGGTGGATGGAAAACCTCTGTCGCTCCCTACTCCCTGACTGAGCTGCTACTCGAGCCTTTGATGCTCTATCATTATGGTAATACTCATGGGGATGATTGACCTGAAGTCAAATAATATGATGGACACTAACCATTCGCATGCTCTACCTACCTAGTATAGTATCGCAGACCACATAGGACTTCCTCTTATCCCTAAATAAACCTCATGTGTACGGTGGTGGAGGCAATGCAGTTATACTCTAGTAATTTATCTCTCCATTTGATGCCGAGAGGTGGTGGAACTTATTGCTAGTCAAAAATGGAGAGACCTCGTGGGGAGAACCCTCCTCTAATGTGGATGTCGATCTCTCGATGCTCATGGTGCCGCTAATCTTTCTGCCCCTTATCAGTGTGGCTTAGTAAGGCAGTGTGAGAATTAGACCCTACTTCAAAGGTAGGGGAGACTATCTATGAAACTAAGATAGCCTTCCCTTGGGGACCAGAGGTGCTAGTGCACTGAGTGGTCAGAGAAGCTAATTGATAGGTGGAACTTTGATCACCTTCCTCTTCAAGGAAGGATACTCAATATTGGAAGGCGGATCAATGCAGATGATTGGCTACTGCCTAGCCACCTCATCTTGGCTGATAGTGGTGAGGGTCGCCCCCTCATAGGTAATGCGGGCTCCCTCGAATCCTCAGCCAAAGAAAACTAAATGGGTGGAGTCAGTCTGAGGGAGGTTGCCCATATCCAAGGCCAAATCCATCCCGAATAGAAAGATGAAGATGATCTTCTGGGAGGCCATGTGACCGCAAAAAAGAGTGACCGGTCTGACCTAAATGTGTTGAAATGTAATGAGTTAGATCTACGAGACTTATCCTAAAAAAGTAATAGAGATTTGGAGTCATGAACCCTCACTTAACAATATGTTAAATGGAGAGAGTTTGATATTTAGGAGAGTCTTTGCCATTTGATTTTGATTCAGAACCCATACTCAACAAATTTAGGTAGGTTGGGTGGGGTTCTAAATTTTGAGGAGAAATTTTTATAGATATTTGTGTTTTGTATGTCTTTTTTGAAAATATTAATGATTTTAAAGAATCTTTATTTAGTAAATTTGGGTATGCTTAGACGTGGTTGTGATTATGTGTTTGAAATTTTTTGTGAAATACATTTTGCTTGTGATGAGTGAAATGTTGATTTGAAAATGGGGTCTTCTTACTTAATAAATTTGATATGTTTAGTAGAAGCCACATGTGTTTGATTTATGTTTGAAAATGACACATTCACTTAACAAATTTGGTATTTTAAATGAAAGCCAAATGTGATTGGTATAAGTTTTGGTTTTCTTTTAAAATGAGAATCTCACTTAAAAAATTTGGTATGTTAAGTGAAAGCCCAAATGTGACATGATTTGAAAAAAAAAGGAGATTCTTACTTAACAAATTTGATATGTTAAGTACGAATCAAATGTGTATTGAAAATGAGAATCTCACTTAACAAATTTGGTATCTTAAGTGAAAGTCAAATGTGATTGATATATGTTTTGAAAATGGGACTCCCACTTAACAAATTTGGTATGTTAAGTGGAGGTCAAATGTGACATGAAAATGAGACCCTCGCTTAACAAATTTGGTGTGTTAAGTGGGGAGTCAAATATGTCATGAAAATGAGATTCTTACATAACAAATTTGGTATGTTAAGTGGAATCAAATATTATTTATGAAAATAAGACTCTCACTTAGCAAGTTTGATATGTTAAGTGAAAGTCAAATGTGTCACGGAAATGAGATTCTCACTTAACAACTTTGATATGTTAAGCAGTAATCGAATGTATATGAAGGTGAGATTCTTACTTTACAACTTTGACATGTTAAATGGAATCAAACATTGTATGAATTTGGGGATTTTCACTTAACAACTTTGATATGTTAAGTGAAAAGTATGTTATGAATTTGAGATTCTCACTTAACAACTTTGGTATGTTAAGTGGGAATCAAATATGACATGAATATAAGATTCTCACTTAACAACTTTGATATGTTAAGTGGGGATCAAATGTGATATGAAAATAGATTCTCACTTAACAACTTTGATATGTTAAGTGTAATCAAATATGACATGAAAGTAAGATTCTCACTTAACAATTCTGATATGTTAAGTGGGAATCAAATGTGACATAAAAATGAGATTCTCACTTAACAACCTTGACATGTTAAGTAGAATCAAATATGACATGAAATTAAGATTTTCACTTAACAATTTTGATATGTTAAGTGTGAATCAAATGTGACATGAAAATGAGATTCTCACTTAACAACCTTGACATGTTAAGTGAGAATCAAATGCATATGAAAATGAGATTCTCACTTAATAACCTTGATATGTTAAGTGGGAATCAAATGTGACATGAAAATGAGATTCTCACTTAGCAACCTTGACATGTTAAGTGGGAATCAAATGCATATGAAAATGAGATTCTCACTTAACAACCATGATATATTAAGTGGGAATCAAATGTATATGAAAATACTATTCTCACTTAACAACTTTGATATGTTTAAGTGAGAATCAAATGTATTTGATGTGATCTCTTCTTTTTTGGAAAGAGAGGGGAATTCTTTGTTTGACAAATATGGCATGTCAAATAAGATTCCATAATATAGGGGAAATTTATTTAACAAATCTTAAGTACGTTAAATAGATTTCAATGATATGTTTTGATGCCATGTATGTGATTTCTTGATTTTGAAAAGAGAGAAACATCAACTCTAGCATATGTGAAATATGTTGAGTGGAGTTTTAATTTTATGTTATGATTTGAAAATAGAATCTTCATCCAACAAATTTGAGTATGTTGAATGAAGGTGGCTATTTTCAAAAAAAGTGCTTTTGGAACGTGTCATTTTGTGAAAGAATTTATTTTCTTAAATTTTATGATGAACCTTGCCTCACCAAGCTAGTGGTAAGGAGGTTCTAAATTTTTATTATCTCTTCCTTCATTGATAAATTTTGTTTTCACCTATTGGAGAACCCAATAGGAGTTTCAAGACCTACACGGAGTGAGGTCCTAAATCTAAAGGATGTTGGCTAACTTTGCTTAAGAATGAAATAAGCTAAGTGCCAATGGAAGGAAAGATAGTTTCGGACTCACATAAAATGCAAGTCCCCTATCGATGCTTGGAGACAATAATCATCTACTAGAGATGGAGATAGGAGCCATCGCTAATGGAGTTGCTAGAAAAATCTATGGTGTTCATTTTTTTGGTTGTTTGTGAGTGTGTGTATATGGGGGGACACCATGCAGATCTGAGGATGTACTTAATAAAGTGATCGGATATGACATTGAGGAATAGTATACTATCTCAAAAGATAGAAGTCACTACCCTATAATGGACCTTATCAACTAATAAGGACTTCTAAGGCATGATGGGTCATCGAATATACCAGAGATTTTTTCCCTACTTTACATGAATGAATAAAGTAGGGTTTATTTAAATCGGGTTCTAAAGTTCCCTATGGAGGAATGCCCCCATAGTTAATTACATCTTCAGGAAAATGAATCCCTTAAGAATATTCTCGATTAAAGTATGCGATTATTGTCTCCAAAGAATTCAAAGATAGGACTATCGACTAATTAGTTGTATTTTAGAAAATCAAGTGGGATGGATCAAAAGGAGAGAGTTAGTATCAAAGCCAAAGAAGATAAATAAGGAATGTTCATGATACTAAGAAGCCTAATAAACATTCCAATATATCTTATGGTTGGGCTTTATATTTTTAAAATTGAAGTGATTTTATATGTTTGAGTAAACATTTCATTAGAAAACTAAGGCTTATACTCTAACAACACGAGATTGTTAGGATGCTTAAGAGGTAAGGAATTATGCTAGTAGCCTGAAGGATTTCTCATTAAGGGTTGATTTATAAAGGGTTGATTTCTCATTAAGTCATTTAATCGATTTGAAGATTTTACTTAGTATTTTCTTCTTTTCATATGGCTTACACTTAACAACTAAGTGTTATAAAGATTAGAAAGAAAGGGGACCTCTCTTTCATCCTTACCTTAAGTTACTTCTAAAGTAAATTAATTAGCTTGATTCTCTTTAGTGAATGGCTTATTATATATTTTAATCAACCCTAAGTTTAGTTTCACTCTAAATGACCTTATTCAACAACAAAAGCATCTTAAGATTAATTAGAATGAATTACCATCACATAACACATATTTACTCATTTCTTTCTGTCATGTATATCATGCATATGATTAAATCCTAAGGATAGCTATACATGCAATTTGTATCTTAGCACACTTAAATGATGAATGTGAGTAAATGTGTTTGGAATTAATGTTTCATTTGATTGAATGATTTTTTCATATTAATTTAAAGCTCTATCTAAATTTTTATATAAAAGCATAAGGAACAAATCTTAAAACACATAACTAATCAACTTAACCAAATAAACAAAGTATGAATGCATGTCTTTTTAATAGAGGAAGAGGGTTCTCATTCATTAGCTAAGTACACATTCACATGTATAAAAGTTTTAAGTGAGTACGTTGCCATTATTCTACACTAGAGTAAAGCAAGACTACTTGGGGATACTTAAAGCCTAGCCTATATGTCTAGACTAATATACCACTTTTCTTATATATATATATATATATATATATATATATATATATATATATATATATATATATATATATATATATATATATATATATATATATATATATGGATGTATAAGTAACTATAAGAATAGGAAAACTCATTCAAAACTTGTATTTGATTTATGATTCTTATTCATTGGTCATATCATACATACATATGTATAAGAGTTTTAAGTAGGTACGATGCCATTGTTCAATACTAGGGTTGTAAGGTACAAGACCTACTTGGGGAACCTTAAAGCCTTGTAGCCTCGGGATGCCTAGACTAATATACCACTTTTCTTATATACATATAAATGTATAAAAAGAACCAGAAGAATGAGAAGTCATGCAAGAAGTCATATTTGATTTGATTATAGGATTTACATATGTGATATAAAATTCTTCCCAAGTCTTAGCATGGAGATACATAGGAATAGATTTAAACAAATGTTGTGTCCTTTTTAAAAGAACTATACATTTGTAAATTCCATGTAAATCCATATAAGGTAAGGAAAGAGAGCTTCATATTACATATCTTAGATTATGAACACATACGAACTTATAGATACTTGTATTTAACATCACTCCATATATTATAATTGATTTATGGGCATTTGAGGATAACTTTTAATTTAATAGTAATAATAGCCACACCTATTTTTAATTTAGATCAACACATTTAGTTTGACATAAAAGAAACCATTTCATTTACTTAATTTTAAAAGAAATGAATGCATGATTACAAATGACAAACAACATTTAACATGATTGAAAAGATATAAAGGAACATAAGCACATGATCTCATTCATTCCAATTAATTCCTACGGACAATCACGCTAAATAAGGCTATTTAAAATAAACCAAAGTTCTTTAATGACATTTTTTAATTTTGACTTTGATTTGATTTAGGAAATGTGAAAGAGGTTTGCTAATCTAAAACCCATTTCCCATGTGTGAGTTAATTTGATTTAATGAATAATATTTAGGTTGATTTTATGTTTTAATTGGGTTAAGGTATGAATTTAAATGAATTAATTAATTCTTACCTACATCACCTTAGGTTAATTAACTAATTAATATTGAGCCAATAAGATATGCAACCACAAGAAAAGTAAATATACAATGCTCCTAAGAAATGAAAGGAGCCTAATGCAATTGGCTCATGATTAATAGTTAATTAGGCTTAAGGGATCTCACTTAACTATTTTTATGATTTTTTCACACATGTGAGCTAACCATAATTTCATTATCTCACACTTCAGGTTATTGAACACTCAAAGAGCTACCCAAGATTGATTAAGGTTGCTTTGATGTGAAGTGAGTTTTAAATTGAGTTAATCAAACTCATTAATCCATTTGATTAAGCATGTTCTATTAATGAAATGAAATTGACTTAAGAAAAGAGATCAAGAAAGAGGTCTTGATCTCAATCCCCAAATCCCATATTTGATCATTTAAGCTCTAATTTTTATCTTGGAGATTAATAAATTAATTAAGCAATTAATTGCCTTATTAATCATTAACTAATCAAATTCCAAAAAGTGATGAAAATTTAGAAAATAAATTAGGAAAAATATCCCAATCACATTCACCAAACTCCCTTATTATTCAATAGAGGTAATTAGGATTAAATAATTAATTAATCTATTATTCATTCACTAATTAGCACTAATTAAATTAAGAAAGTGATTAAGACTTAATCAATTAATTTTTCTAATTAAGCAACCAATAAAATTCTAGAAAAATAGGGGAGGCATAGGTCATCACCCTAAACATCCACAAAAAGTTTGAGATGAATTGGGTGATTAATTTAGAAATAATTAAGCTAATTAAAATTTTAATTAAATCTTAATTAAGCCAAAACCACTATTTTAAATCAATTAATGATAATTTTTCTAGATTCTACTCTGAAATATCTTTAAAATGAGCCTAAGTTTGCATTTGCTAGATTTTTGTAGAGTGAGTTATTATTTTTAAAGTTTCAACCTTAAAATGGATTAATTAAGCCTAATTAAAGCCTTAATCCCATCGAGCCACGTGGTGGCTGACATGACACGCTTTCCACATGGCATGACAGGAGTGGCTATTAAAGTTGTCACATCTGCTGCTGACTCAGATTACAGCGGACACGTTGACTCCATGGACCGTCCGATCTAAGATCGGGCAACCATGATCAGATCCGTGATTTAGGATGGGAATCAAGGGATCTAATGCGGGATCTAATCAGAGTCATTTATTTCAATCATGCAGAATGGATGGCTCATGATCTATCTCATTCGTGAGTAGCAAAATACAGATGTCGTCAGTCTTTCCCATTTGATCTAAGCTCACCCAAGCTCGGATTGCCTCCAAACCGATCCCACACCTTCAGGGAGGGGAGGTGCACACATCTAACAGTCAAAAACTCATGATGTTCGAATTTACTTCACAAAGGACCATGCTATTTTTGATACAAGGCTCAGTTTGTAAAATTATCTCACCAGAGCTAATGCCAGTAGTGGGATCAATAGAGGTAGCTTTGCCTAGTTGAGGCTAGGCCCTGTTGAGAAGCTTTGAGCTTGATTTGGGGGTAGAGTGTTTGGTCAACCAATCCATGAATGTAAAAGCTTCAGGTCCGACTGAACTCTGATCTCCGGTGCTCGAGAAGGCTTTGAGATGATATGGTTGGCTTTGATACAGTATGAGGATGGTGTGGGTGCAAGGAATTGAAGTTTGATTGAGTTGAGGAGGAGTATTGATCAAAGGAAGGTTGCATTATTTTTGGTTTCTCACACATAGAGGAAATTTGATTGAGGGAGGCTTCGAGAAAGCTTGGAATCACTCTGAGGGGTTTTAGAATTAGCTTAGGGACTCACATGATGTCAAATGACTCTTTCCCACTCGAAATGGGGGAGTATTGGTTGAAAATGTGCATGAAGGACAGATGGAATGGGTTGGCTTGCTTTGGCCGATAGGCCATCATAAGAGCACTGAAGAGGTCATGTCCAACTTTACGTAGCTCGACTTGAGTGGAGGGAGCCATGGGAGGAGCCACTAAAGCTAGTGTGTAGAGTTCCCTTTCGGTTTGTCCATAGGGTGCTTGGTTTGGCTTGAGTTAGGATGAGTTGAACTTCCATTGGTTCTTGGCCGACTTAGGGTGGGTTAGGTGAGCTAGGTGGGTCAGGTGGAGTCTCAATTGAGTGCTTAGAGGCTGCCAGGATGATGAGGAAGTCAACTTTGCTTGTTAGCATAAAGATCCAATGGAAAGAGGGTTTGTCAAATGGCTAATCCCCTTTATGGGGTCCACTATGGATTTGGGTTGATTTGGGAATGAATTAGAACATGTTTGGGTCGGATTTGACCAAGTCCAAGGGTCCCATGAGTTAGTTTGGAGTGATTTGGCTTCATTTGGTCAAAATGTGTTCATTTGGGTCAGCTTAGGTTGGGTTGACCAATTGGTCAAATTAGGTCAAACCAAGGCTTAGGTTAGATTCAAATGATGATTTGGGATATTTTGGTTCAATTAATTTGGACTGGTTTGGCCTAGGTTTGGATTTGACTCATTTGGATTCAAAAGGATCAAATTGGTTAAGTTGACCAATTTGACCAATTTGACCAATTTGACCAAATTGGGTTAGGTTAGGTGTTGAGTCAAGTTAAATTGGTTGATTGAAAGTAGTTGTAGGCTTTGGTTTGGTTTAATTTGTATTTATCTCAAATTTTGGCCAATTTGACCCATTAGGTCAATTTGGGTTAGGTTGGGTCAAGTTGACCAATTGGTCAACTTGGACTTAATTATGCCTTTGGTCAAGTTCAACAAGTGATTTAGAATGAACTTGAGCCATTGGTTGCAATCAATTTGGATCAAATTATGATTTGACCCATTTTGGCTTTTTAGGCCGATTTGGATCAACATAGGTCAAGTGGCCAATTAGGTGTGGCTCAAGTAAGGGTTTGGTCATATTTAATCATTGATTATGAGTTGGTTTGAATCAATGGTTCTAATCAATTTTGCATATAGTGAATTTTGGCTAGTTTGAGTTTCATTTGGGCTAAGTGTTGACTTGGTCAAAGGCTAGGTTTAACTTAGTTTGACCAAATTTTAGGCAATTGATCACCCTATGGTGGTTGTTGGTTATGTTGTGAGGTTTAGATGGACTTATTTCAATCTAATTTGGGTTGGATTAGAACTTAGCTCAAAAAGGTTCTTTAGCTCACTTTGGGTCAAGTGAGCCTAAATGGGTCAATTGGCTTGATCATGGCTTGATTCAAGTTTAGTTGAACTCACACATGAGCCTAGGATTGAAATATAAATCCAATTGCAATTGTTTTGGAGCCAAATGGGTTTTGGTTCAAATGATAATTTCAAGTCAAGAGAGGTCAACATGGACTTGACTTGGGTTTGGTTTGATAAAGGTGGCTTATATTTATATTTGGGTCAACGATTGTAGGAATGATTGAATCATGAAGAAATCCATGAGTTTTGAATTGATTTGGGTATCACTTAGCCATGTTCAATAATTTGGCTAAAATGGCTAAAATTGGGAATTTGATTTGATTTAGGTTTGGTTTTGGTCATTTGAATTTATATTTAATTTATATTTATAAATATAAATGAAGATATAAATGGATTATGAGAAAATCACTTGAGTTTGGAGTGATTTCGAAGTAAATTTGACCAAATTTAGGGATGTAGGTCAAAAGGGATTGACTTGGAAATTGATTTAATTCGATTTATTTTTGGTCAATGGAGGGTGGGTTTCATTTATATTTATAGATATAAATGAAGGAATAGTTGATTTGTAAAGAAATCAATCAAGTTTGGTTTATTTTGAAGGAGTTTTGGCTAAGCATATGAAGGTGGTTCATATGACTTAAGAAGAGATTTTGGAGTGTGGATTTAATCATGGACTTCAATCATTTGAAATTGGATTTGAATTGGAATTTGAATTGGGATTTGATTTCAGATTGAATTTGATAATTAAGAAAATCGATTGGATTAGGGTTGATTTGAATTTAATTAAGGCTAAGTCCATAAGATAAAATCAAAGGGCTTAGGAAGGGATTTGGAGTTTGAATTTAATCATGAGTTTCAATCATTCGATAGTTGGATTTGATTTTAGAATTTGGATTTGAATTTGAGGTTTGGTTTGTAAGAAGGAAGCAAGGATTGGGTTTAGGCTATAGGGTAGGCAAGTCCTCCTAAATCCCTAAGGCACAACCTATTCCTATGGCTAACTCTTCTAAGTCTCTAAGGTTAGGTTAAGTGTTCACCTAATCACTAGAAGTGTCTTATGACTAAGGAACTCTTAATGTCTATAAGAGTCCTAGATTTATGAAGAGGAAGTTAAGAGCTCACTCCAAAAGTGAGGTCAACAGTTTTCTATCGGTACATTTAGTTTACACTTAGCAATTAAGTATTATAAAGAGAATGAAAAAGAGGATCACTCTATTTTATCCCTACCTTAAGCCATATCTAAAGCATATTAATTAATCAATTCTATTTAATGAATGGTTTATTACATATTTTAATTAATCATGGGTTTAAGTTCATTTTAAATAATCTCATTTAATAAGAAAGAAATCTTAAGATTAATTGGAATTAATTACCATCACATAACACATGTTTATTCATTTATTTCTATCATATGCAGCATGCATATGACTAAGTCCTAAACATATCTATACTTGCAATATGTGTTGGCACACTTAAATGATGAATATGAACATGTACATTTAAAGTTTATATTTTCTTTTTAATTGAATTATCTAATCATATTAGTTTAAAGCTCTATCAAAATTTTTATACACAAATACATAGGAATAAATTTAAACAGGTGCGGGTCATTATTAACTAGGGAAGTGAGGTAATCAAATGACCTCATTGGGCTAGTTAAAGCCTCATATTCCTAGGATGTCTAGACTAAATACCATTTGCATTCAAACACATGTAAGTTTGCATACATAAATGTAAGAAAGAGAGCTTTTGATCACATGATTAATTAATTCTTTCACATAAACAATTGCAAATGCATATGTTTTGGTAAAAGAAAGAGGGGGTTTTGACTCCATAATTAAGTACACACACATGTATGAGAGACATGAGCTAGTATATGCCCTTGTTAACTAGGGAAGTGAGATAATCAAATGACCTCCTTGGGGCTACTTAAAGCCTAGTAATCCTAGAGTGTCCAGACCAACTATTTGCTTTTCTCAAATACATATGAATGTATACAAAAATAAAGGGAGCAAATCATGCAAAAGTTATATTTTTATTTGATTGAAAAGGTTTATATACATGGAGTAAAGTCTTATTTAAATTTTAATATTGAAATATATAATAATGAAATCAAATGGAGTTCATATCATTATTAACCAGGGAAGTGAGGTAATCAAATGGCCTCTTTAGGGCTAGCTAAAGCCTCGTATTCTTAGGATGTCTAGACTAAATACCCATTAACATTCTTACTTACATAAATCAATATATATTAATCAAAGAAAAGAAATTTACTTTATAAACTTAAGCTATAATCATTTGTATTTCCTATGTATTTATAACTAGTATTTATAGCATATGTAATCACTTATTTATAAGATTTGGAAAATATATTTGGATTTAATAGTGATAATAGCCACACATATATTAATTTGAATCAACACATTGAAGCTTGACATAATGGAAATCATTTATGTTTAATTAATTTTTGAAGAAATGAATGCATGATTCAAGTTGCATACAACATTTTTATATGATTTGAAAGAAATAATGAGACACAAGCATGTAATTTCAATCAATCCAACTAATTCCTAAGGACAATCATATTAAATAAGCTTGTTTAAAATAAATCAAAGTTTCTTAATGTCACTTTTAATTTTATGTTTAACTTGATTTAAGAGATTTGAGAAAGTTTTGCTAATCCTAATCCCATTCCCCATATGTGTGAGTTAACTTGATTTAAGGGAAAATAATTAGATTGATTAAGTTAAGCATAGATTAAGTCAATTAATTAAACCCTTACCTATGTTACCATGAGGTAATTGATTAAATGATTATAAGCTAATATAATATGCAAATAAATTGAAAAGTAAATAGCAATGCTCCTATGAAATGAAAGGGGCCTAATGCAATTAGCTCTTAATCATTTATTAATTAAGCTTAAGGAACTATTTTAATTACTTTCATGATTTTCTCAAATATGTGAGCTAATCATAATTTCATTAAGCCTCTTTAAGTTCTTGAACACTTAAAAGCTCTACCCAAGATGTCAGAATGATTGGCTCTAGTAGCTCATCGATCAAGAAAGTCTATCAAAGTAGAGCCCACCGACTACCTGGCATACATCCTCCTCTCTTGCTTGCCCACTTGGGCAACAACTCTAGCCTCATTGGTTCTCTCTCACTCTCTCTGTGTATTTTACCCCTAACACTCTTATGGATTTGGCTCCTCAAGTCATGTAACATGCCAGACTTCGAGCGTCCGTGAGGTTTGTTGACTCTGCGAAGAATGGACCATAGACCAGCATAGGGCTTCCTCTTATTTCTAGCTAATGTCTCAAACTCTACAAGCGATGGGAATGATGCAGCAATCCTATAGTAATCCTCCTCACCTTCTGAAGCTAAGAGGGGGTGAAACCTACTACCACTCAAAAGTGGAGAGGTCTCACGAGGGGAACCCTCTTCAACAACATGAGAGGCATCGTCTATCTATCTTGCCTCACACTCATATTTCCACTTAACCTTGTGGTTTTTGTTGCAGTGCTATGTCTTACTGAGCGGGGTGGAACAGGAGCTAGTACCAACCTCGAAGGTGAAAGAGACTATCTCAGAAGCTAAGGTAGCCTTCCCCTTCAGATCAAAGGGAACAACATAGGTGGTGCTAGCCCTCACTGGAACTACAGCAATGGCAACAAACTATACTGGCTCTGATGCTAATGCTAGCACTAACATTGTCAAGGGAGAAGGAATCATAGTGGTCTTCCTCTTTAGAGAGGGAAACTCAGAAATAAACTACACATCGAAACGAAGAAGTGGCTTCTTGCCTGCCACCTTCTCCTTGCTAATAGTGGTGAGGGCTGGTCCCTCACATGTGACTTCGAGGTTCTCAAAGCCAAGTCCAAACTGGATCACAGGGGCAGCGGTGAGTATGGTCTGATCTAAGGCCAAATCCACACCCGAGGCATAGAAAAAGATTAACTTATCGAAAGACATGGTGGAAGCTAACTGAAAGAAGGAAGGGACTAACTGGGCTGATATCTTTGCATTGTTGAAAAAGAATTGGATAAGACCCTTACTTGACTTGAGTTATTGCTCTTAATTTGATTTTTGAAATTAGAACCCTCATTAAACAATTTTAGGTATGCTAAATAGGGTTTTATGTGAGAGATTTGAAAATTTGGAGGAGAGATTTTTCCATTGGATTTTGTTGAATCTGAATTTGATTTTGATTTTTGGACCCACATACAACAAATATAAGTATGTTGAATATGGTTCATTTGTTTTGGAGAGACTTTTGGAGATGTATTTGTTATATTCTTTTGTTGAAATTTGATTTTGGAACCCTCACTTAGCAAATTTAGGTATGCTAAATGGGGTTCAATTATATGTTTGAAAATTTTGAAAGCTTTCTGTCTTACTAGTTTGATTGTGGTTTGTTTGATGTTTTGATTTGATTTGAAATGAAGAACTCTCATTTAACAAATTTAAGTATGTCAAATGACATTTAACCATGTTTTTGATATTTATTATTGATTTAATTTTTGAAAAGGGGAACTCTTATTTAACAAATTTAGGTATGTTAAATAGAGCTCACTTATGTGTTTGATTGTTTGTATATTGATGTGTAGTTTATTTCAATTTTGCGGATTGAACTCTCACTTAACAAATTTAGGTATGTTAAATGGAGTTCAAAATGTGTGTTGGATATCTTGATTCTAATTTTGTTTTGAAAATGAAACTCTTACTTAACAAATATGGGTATGTTAAATGGAGTTCAATTATAATTGTTTATCTTAATTTTGTCTTGATTTTGAAAAAAGAAATCCCCACTTAATAAATTTAGGTATCCTAAGTGGAGTCCAATTTGTTTATTAGTTATTAGATTTTATTTCAATTTTGAAAATGAGGCTCACATTTAACAAATTTTGGTATGTTAAATGGAGTTGGTTTTGTTTGAAAATATTTTGGGAATGTTTGATTTTAATTTTGAAAAAGGGATTCTCATTTAACAAATTTAAGTATGTTAAATGGGGTTAGTTGATTTTTGAAAGTGGGTTTGAAAATGTTTATTTTTGAAATAGAGGTTTATTATTTAATTTAATTTTGATTTATTTTGAAAAAATAGGAACACTGACTTAGCAATTTTAGGTATGTTGAATGGGTTCAATTAATTTTGTTTGAATAAAAGGGGTTTGAAATTTTTTTATTTTGTTTTACTTGACTTTAATTTTAAAAGAGAACCTTCAATCGACAAATTTTATTATGTTAAATGAAGTTCACACAATTTCTCTTTGAAAAGATGTTGAAAATTATACAAAAGATTTTATTTATTTTACTTTAGATTCCTTTAAAGTTTTTTTAAATATGAAATGAACTTTGCTTCACCAGACTAGTGGTAAGAGATTCCAAATTCTATTTGATTTATATTTTGTCATCTCCTCTCATTAATTAACATATTATTACCTATTGGGGGACCCAATAGGAGCCTTAGGACCTACACGGGAGTGAGGTCCTAAAACCTAAAGGATGTCGGCTACCTTTGCTTAAGAATGAAATGAGCAAAAGGCCAACTGAAGGAAAGATAGTCTCAGGCTTATACCAAAATATAAGTCTACTATCGATGCTTGGAGATGATAATTGTCTACTAGAGATGGAGAGAGGAACCCTCCCGGTAGAGTCAAAAAAATCAGGTGTTTATTTTTGGTTGTGGGCGGAACACCATGCAGATCGTAGGGGTACTAATTGAAGTGATATGCTATGATAATGATGTATGATGTACTATCTTGAAAGATAGGGACATCACCCTACAATAAACCTAATTAGTTAATAAGGACTCTTAAGGCAAGATGGATCTTCAAATATACCAGAGATTGTTCTACTGCTTTACATGGGTGAATAAAGCAAGGTTTATATTAAGTCAGGATCTTAAGTTCCCTATGGAGGCAAGCCTCCATAATTAATTACATCTTACGAAATGAAATTTTCTAAGAATACTCTTAATTAAAGTAGATAATTATTATCTCCAAAGATTTCAAGGTTAGACTATCAAATGATTGGTCATGTTTGGAAAATCAAGTGGGAGAGACCAAGTGGAAGAGTTATTTTTGGAATACAGAGGGAGGAAGTAGGAAGTGCTCATGACACTATGAAGCCTAGTGAGCATTCCAATATATCCTATAGTGAAGCTTTATATATTTGAAATTGAAGAGGTTTTATTCACTTGAGTTAAATTTTTATTAGATTACTAAGGCTTATAATCCACCAACACAAGGTTATGAAAATGCCTAAGAGATAAGGATTTATGCTTGTATACCTAAGAAAATAGCTATCTCATATCCTAAATCTATGGAGCTTTAGAATGAGCTAAAGTGCGACCTAAATCTAAGTGATAGGTGGACACAAGGGTTATGAGTGATTAGTTGGGTAGAAAAATTATTTTTATCTTAAGAGCCTACCACATTCACAACACACATTAAAGTAGCAATCATTAAGAAACAATGTAAATTATGCAATCTTAATGTGCAGTTTAAACATATCATCAATCAATTTTATAAACTAATAAAAAATAATAGGCTGGTGCAATCGGGTTCTGTCGTACAACCCAAAAAAGAAAAGATGGGTAGCCGTGTTCTTTCCTTATACAACCTAGAATATGAAAGAATAATTATAATTAAAATGAATACATGCTATGGGGGGTCTACATTTCTTCATTCTTTTAACTTCTTTCCTTTGATTTGGTTTGCTCCAAGGCATCACAGGGCACCCCAAGGCTAAGACTTCTAACCACTGCTCATTCTTAATCCCCCATAACACTAATCCTAATTCCTATTACAAAATTATTTTTATATAGAAAAAGTAAATCTAACTACACCTGTAAAATAGAGGTTAGCTAAACATACATACAATCCTAAGCAGTTATATATATAATTTGGACTTAGTACCCTGCACATGGGTAACAAAACTCATCTTTCTTAACTTGGATTATGCTTAAGTGTTTAAGCAACCTACAAAAAGAGCATTTATATTTATTTTTAAGCATCCCCTTAAGCACAATGCCCTACAAAAAATATGATTAGGCTAAGAGCAGCATAACATCTAGTATACGATGCATACACTCTAACACCTAGTTTAAAATATTGCATCATAAAATAAAACATACATTACAACATACACTACCATAACTTAGGACTGGAAGTGGTGACTTAGTTCTATAGTGTGTGCTAAGGCCTTATGTAGTATGTCTTAACTAAGCATTAGAGTTATGATTTTCTAAGTGTGGAAGGATTTAACTTAACATAAAGGTTGGTTCCATTTCAAGTTATTTAATTGGTTTGTGAATTTTTCAGTTATGTTTTATTTTGTTTCATTTGATTTACACTTAGTATCTAAGTATTATAAAGAGAGGAAAGAGGATTACTCTCATTCATCCCTACCTTAAACCACTTTCTAAAGCACATTTTTAATGTTTGGTTTTCTTTAGTGAATGGCATATTGCACATTTTCATTAATCCTAAGGTTAGGTTAACTTTAAATGATCCTATTCAATGTGAAAGATATCTTAGGATTAATATAATTTAATTAATATCACTTGATATATATTAAATCATTCCTTTTCGTCACATTTAACCTGCATATGACTTGAATACTTAACATATCTATACATACCATGTATTTTTGGCACACTTAAATGATAATGAATGCATATATTTTGGGATTTATATTTCATTTGATTGAATTATTTAAAATATGTAAATTAAAGCTCTATCCAAATTCTTATACAAAAATACATAAGGATGAAATCAAATAAGTATGTGTCGTTAACTAGGGAAGTAAGGTAATCAAATGACCTCCTTGGGGCTACTTAAAGCCCCATATTCCCGAGATGTCCAGACTATATACTTATTAACGTTCAAGCTTATGTAAATCTATATATGAATCATAAGAAAGAAAGCACTATCTTTACATATAATATAGTTCAATGACTTAGATGATTTTGGATGCATGTATTCTTTAATAATAAAAGGGGATTTTCATCTTTTAATTAAGCACACAAACACATCTATAAAAGATGTAAGCAAGTACATGTTGTTATTAACCAGAGAAGTGAGAAAATCAAATGACCTCCTTAGACTACTTAAAGGCTCATATTCCCGAGATGTCTAGACAAAACACTTGCTATCTTAAATATATATGAATGTATACACAACTATAAGAACGAAAACCATGCAAAGATTTTATTTTCTTTAGTTGAATTATTTAGGCATATGAATTAAAGCTTTACCCAAATTTTAATACCAAAATACATAAGAATGAAACTAAATGAGTACGTGCTGTTGTTAAACCAGGGACGTGAGGTAATTAAATGACCTCCTTGGGGCTACTTAAAGCCTCATATTCCCAGGATGTGCAGACTATAACTTATGTGAATCTATATATGAATCATAAAAAAGAGACCTTCATTTCACATACTTAAGCTATAAGCACATGCAAATCCTATATGTATTCATAAGTATCATCACTCCACATATTATTATCAATTTATAAACTTTAAAAAATATATTTGAATTTATTAGTGATAATAGCCATACATATACTTAAATTAAGTCAACACATGCAAGCTTACATAAATAAAATCTATTTGATTCATTTAGTTTTGAAAATATGAATGCATGAAACCATATGACATACAACATTTAAACTGGTTGGAAAGGAATAACTAAACATAAACACATTGTTCATTCAACTAAATTAATTCTTAAGGCAATCACATTAAATAAAGTTATTTAAAGAAAATCAAAGCTTATTATTAATTTTAATCTTGAATTTTGATTAATTTGAAAGAGGAGGAGATTTGCTTTCTATTTTAATCTCATTTGCATGTTGGTGAACTTAATTGGTTTAAGAAAATGTAATTTAGTGACTTTTATGAATTAATTAAGTTGGATCCTTAATTAATTCAATTAATTGCCCTTACCTATGCTTCTTTAATTTGATTAACCACTTAATTATGAGCCACAAATGACATGAACATATGAGAAAGTAAAATTACAATCCTTCTTAAAAGGACCTAATGCAAATGACTCACAATTAAAGGTTAATTAAGTTAAAGAACCTAATTAAGTACATTCATGATTTTTCAACACTTATGGGTTAATCATGATTTTTTTAAGGGTTTTTATGTTATTAAACACATAAAGAGGAACCCTTAATCTCGTTATTAAATATCGTATATGATTATAATTTCAATTTTATTTATTAAGCCACTTAATTAATTAATTAAACCCATAATTAATTTCCATATTAATTAACCCTCTTTAAAATAAAATGTACTTAGGAAAAGAGATTAGGAAAAGGATCTTAATCCCACTCCCTCATCCATTCACTATAAAATAGTCATTAGTAATTAATTAATTTATTTATTGCTGTTTGGGGTGTTAATTAATCATTAAATTAATTATAGGAGTAATTAGGGTTCAAATGATCAATTTATCTAATTAACCAAGCAATAAATTCCAAGAAAATCATGGGAGGCAGAGATCATCACACTAGATCAATAGGAAAAGTTTATAATTAATTATTCAAGTAATTAAGATTTAATTAAGCTAATTTAAATTATATTTAAACTTATATTAAGCCTTAATTAGTGTTCAAAATTAATTGAAATTAATTTTAGTTAATTCTCCTCTGAATTACCTTTAAAATTATTATTTATTTATATTTTTTTATTTTTTTACAATTTTTTATGATTTTTAAAATTTTAGTGATTAAAACACATTAATTAAGCTTAATTAATCGTAATCTCGTCAGTGCCACGTGGATCGCTAGCATGGCGCCGCAAGATAGGTTGCTTAAATGTGTTCGAGTCAATGCTGACATGGGTGGCAGCAGACGCGGTTTCATCCCCGCCATCCGATCTAAGATCTAATGGTGGAGATTAAACCTGTTGTGCTTAAGGGATTCAAATGAAATAAATCTAACTGATAACCTCGACCGTCCATTCTTATCACGTGGAACGGATGGTGCGTGATTTGTTATCCCTCGAATGATGGGAGATGGACACTGTCTGTCTTCTCGTGCTCCATCCTAGCTCACCAGAGTTCGGATGATGCCAAAGTTGATCCCACACCTTCACAAGGAAGATCCCAAAACATCTAACGGTTAGATTTGCAAGACATACAAATTTTCTTTAAAAAAACCCAAAAAATTTTACCAAAAGCTCAGTTTGAAGGAATGTACCTCGCTGGAGCTCGAGATCAGCAGCGTAACGCTTGAGGTAGTTCGCCTAGACTAGATGAAGCCTTGTTGAGTAGCTCATGTGTTATCTCCTCACTATTTTCTCTGTGGACCAAGGTCCAATAATTTGCGCGATTGAAGTAGCCTCCCGGAGAGCGGAGAAGAGCTCTCTTTGGAAGTAGGGAAGGTGTGGGTGAAGTTAAAGTTTGGTTGAGGTTTGAGGAAGTTGGGTCAAGTGGTGCCTTGCCTATTATGGAGTTATGGGATTGTGAGACTTGGAGAGTGCTCTGGAGATTTCAAAATTCACCTAAGGAACTCTCTAAGGGTGTATCTCTCTGAATTGAATTGAAATGAGGGGGGGGGGGTATATCCCCCCTCCTTTGGATTAAACGGCTTGGATTGAATCCTTATTTTGGTCGCACCGTCAGAGAGTCACCGAGGGATGCTGTGGTGGCTCAGGTTGGCCAAGCTTAGGGTCTCCAAGGCAGCTCCTTTGTGTCCATTGGGTTTGGTCAATGTGGGGAGGTGAGTTAACTCACCTCCCCTTGGTCCATGGCTAACCTAGTAGATGTGGGTCCAGTTAGCCATGTAGGTAGAGTGTTATTTTGGGTATGAGGTGGCTACCAAGGAGAAAAAGGGAAAGTTGACTTTCCAATTTGGGTTTGATCCCATGTGGAGAGGTTTAGCCAATGGGTATTAGGTCAAATTAGGTCCCAATTAGGTTGGGCTGACCCAATGTGAGTTTAGGATGGGTTGGGTCAAATTTCATTGGGTTTGGGCTTAGTTTGAGTGGGTTTGGCTCAATTTGACCCATATAGGTCAAATTGGGCTAAGTTGGGTCAAGTTGATAAATTGGTCAAATTAGATCAAACCAAGGCTTAGGACAAGTTCAAATGATAATTTGAAGTGTTTTAGTTCAATTGGTTTGAGTAAATTTGGCTTGGATTTGATTTTGTCTCATTTGAAGTCATATGGGCCAAATGGGTCAAGTTTACCAATTTGACCCAATTGGCCAAATTGGATTGGGTTAGGGGTTGATTCATGTTAAATTAGTTAATTGAAGATGATTATAGACTTTGGTTTTAATCAATTTTTATTTGGTTTTGATTTAGGTCAAATTGACCGTTTAGGTCAATTTGGCTAGGTAAGTCAATTGGGTTCAATCAAGGATCTGATCATGTTCAATGATCAATTTTAAATGAACTTGAGCCATTGGTTGCAATCAATTTATATTATATTTTTATTAAACTAATTTGGTCTTTTAGGTCAAATTGGGTTAACTTGAGTCAAGAGGGCCAATTGGGCTTGGTTTGGCTCAATTGATGGTCAAGTCATGTTCAAATATTGACTATAGGTTGGTGTGAATCACTGATTTCAATCAATTTGGCTTAGGATGAAATTTGACTCATTTGGCTCATGTAGGTTAAGTGGCTTGACTTTGTCAAATGACCAAGTTGACTTGGTTTGACTTAGTTGATGGCAATTGATCAATCAAGGATGATTGATGTTCATCATAGGAGATTTTGGTTCAATCCAATTTGGATTGGAATTGGTTCAATAGGTCAAATTGGTCACTTTGGATCAAGAATTCAAATTGGAATCTATGAAGTTGAATTGAGTTTAGTTGGATTTATATATGGATTTAGGATTGATTTATAGCTTTGATTACAATTGATTTGGGTTCAAATGGGTTTCGGATTATTTGAGTATTTCAAGTCAAATGGGTTATGTTAGATTAGATGAAATTGATTTTGGGTTTGGTTCAATTGATTATAGATTTGATTTATATTTAGGATGATGATTGGAGAAATAATTTATTCAGGAGAAAAATCAATTGAGCTTGGGTTTAATTGAATAAAATTTTGGCTAAGTCCATAAGATTAAATCATGGGCTTAGGATTGGTTGGTTTGATTTGAAATTTCATTTTGTTTGATTGATTTGATTGTGAATTTGATTTGGATTTGGGATTTGGTTTAGCTTAAGAAGTGAATTTGTGGAATTTGGTAAATTTCTCTCCTAAGGCATACCATAATCCTATTTCCCCTTCCCTTCTAACTAGGCTTAAGGTTAAATTAATTGCTAGAAGTGTCTTATGACTAAGGAGAATCGTGTAGAAGAAGACTCTAAATCTAAGAAGGAGATTGAGTTCTCCAAAGTGAGGTCAATAAGGATAAATATGCATTAAAATAAAGTCATTATACAAGAAATATGAATACAAAGATATATAATATTTTCTTAGTAATTTTTAGGTATTCAAAGAAGGTGTAATCTTTCTTGATATAATATTTTTAAAATTATTTTTTTAATTAAAATATCATTACACTTTTTTTTATTTATGTGCTAGATGACTAACTTCCTTTTATTTTATGATAGGTTAATATTTATGGATTACAATTATGATCACAAACTTATTACTACATCAATATTATTAGACTATAAAGGTTTTAGTGACTAAAAAAGAAAATATAAAAAATTTCAAATCAAGTCAAGGAAAATTTCAGAAAGTTACTTTGATGGATGTGCAAGTAATTAATTTTTTTTATTAAATAGATTTGAATTTTATCATATCATTATATACAATTTAGATAGTGATGAATAATATTATATTCTTTAGAACTAAAATTATTTTAGTACTTACTTACATTGATTGACTTTTATTTTATGAGGGGTGTAATGATCTATGCAATAATGTTCAATGATATTGTTGATAAATTTGCTAATGTATTGGATATTGGAAAAGTATATGTGATTTCAAATGGACAAGTTAAAAACATAAACAAAATTTTCTATAATGTCAATGAAAATTTTGAGACTATATTAAATAATCTCACAAAAATATGTGAAGAAATTGATGATAATCATTTCTCACCATCTACGAAATTATCAACAATACTATACATCAAGTCAAATCCAAAAACACCTTCACGTAAATATTTTAATTATTTTATTACATTTCTTTCTTATCATATGACATTCATTATATTAATAAATATTTTATTAATCCTTAAAATAGATATTCTCTTATTGGTTATGAACGTTAATGAAGTTAGAATAGTTTATCGACAAAGGGATAAAAAACTATGAAGAGAGATCTACAAGTTTTTGGATTAAGATATGGCATTAAATTAAAATTTTAAGATAAAAATCAATCTATGACATCTTTTATGCTTTAGGCCTGAATTATTTACATTGACTATAGTGCAACGACAACAATTAGAAGCAATAAAAGATGAGTTTCCAGTAATCTTAGCAAAATCAATTGTTGAGAAATACTTAAATGGTATAATATTTTTAAATTTATTTTAATATTTTACAATAAAATAGTTTAATGGTTCCAATAATTTATGTATGTATTAAATATTTTTTATAAATATTTTATAATAATTACATATTTAAAACCACAAGTTTTACATTGTCAACAACATCATCAATAATTTTAGAAATTAATTCAAATTTGCTAGAATCAAAAGAAATGAAAGATTAGTATCTATCTTGCTTTTTTTTAATTAGAATAATTTTTTGTTATACTAATTACTTTCAATTAATATAAATTTCAATTTGCAAGTTCAATGAAAGTAAATACTCTATGGATCCATCAACCAATGAAGGATATGTACTAATTGATCTTTTTAAGATCAATATATTTGAGCATTCATCACGAGAGGTACTTTTATATGTATGTACTTTTTTCAAAATTTATTATAAGTAATTTATATTTTTTTTACTAGATCAAGCACTATGATATAATTGTGTCTATAAAAGCAATAAAAGAATAAGGAAACCTATGGTATAATGCATGTAAATTAAATATAAAGGAAGATGTACAATGTACTAAGTGCTCAAATAATAATATAGAATATAGTTTGAGGTAATTAATTTATAAAATTAAAATACATTATTTGTATTATTTAGTACATATGTTATACTAATTTTGTTTCAAATAGGTACCTTATTAAACTATATGTTGAAGATACAACCTCAAATTTGATATTTACACTATTTGATGAAGAGGCTGAAGATTCTATTGGTATGCCAGTGATAGAACTACAAAAAATAAAGGTGATATATTAACTTAATTATAAATCTCTAAATAATATATGATGTTTTTGTTATTTATTTATTTTATTTTTATCTTGTAGGAATCAGATACTTAGAAATATATACAAATTCTCAAAATTTTCATTGTCTCTACTTACACTTTCACAATTAAGTCACAAGAGAAGATATATGGGAATCGATCTCTACGTACACACACTGTTCAATCAATAAAGGACCTCGATAGAAGATCTAAAAAAATCTAATGGGATAAAGATTAAAAATAATTCATTGAAAATATGTATTTATTCTATAAGATAAATTCATCAAGTCAAAACACTTAATTTTCATTACCTTTTTCTTATTTACATAATCTTCTAGTGGATCTTTTATTTATGTCCTTAAATTATGATTAATTATGTTGGCATGTTAGCATATATCATGAGTGAATAACATTTTTATCAAATGTAACTCTATAGGTAGCAAGATGAATCTAAAGAAATATATAATTTTAATGATGAGCAACTTAATCTCAAAATAATTTGCCATCCAAATTAATCATATAATATGACACATACTTTTATAATTATCTAAAAAAAAATTTGATTTTGTCATTAAAAATAAAATTTTAATTTAAATAAAATTCTTTTGGATGAAATAATTCTTAAAGTAAAAAAAAAAAGTTAAGCAAAATTTAGATAATCCTACGTATAATCATCTATATAAAATAATATGAAAATAAAGAGACAGAAATTAAGAGCCATATAATGATAAAAAAACTAAATAATAAAAACATATTTGAGAAAAAAATTTAAATTCAAAAGATTTGCTTATAAATATAAATTAATCTCATAAGTCTTGAGAATATACAACTTTAACTGAAGAGTTATGATAAAATTATCTCAAAGTAATGATTGAAAATCAAATTAACTTATATTCTTATAACTCTTTGTATATTTCATAAATGCAGGGAACATTATTCATTAAACTATATGTTTTTGGAATTTTAATATATAACTTTTTTATAAAGAGAAATATGAACTTATTATTTTGATCTTTTTAATAAAAATATAAATTAAATAATAGAATTTAATATTTATAATATTTTTTTATTTTAAAATATTATTCATGTGCACTTGGTGCGCGTGGAATATTACAAGTACTTAAGAAAAGTCTCATTAAAGTGCATTAAAAGGTGTGTACCTTTCATAACTACATACCTTTTTATTTGTTAAAAATATCTTATTTGTGAAATAAATTGATATGTAATTACATTGTTTTTTAGTTTTTGATCAATTATATGAAAACTTAACTTTCTCTCAAGAAAAATATCATAAATATCAAGTGCAATACTTCTGATTTTATTGAGAATTTTGATATTATATCTCAAATATATAGAAATGTATTTAAGAAAAATACCTTATTTATAAAAAAAATATAAGTATTTATTAGTATTTTATAAAGCATTTAGCCAAATAATTAAAGCATATATATAGTTATGTACTAAAAAATCTCATTAGTGCAGAGTGCAAAGTTGTGCACTTTTGGTCTTATTAAAAAAAAATTTATTGTGTCTTATAAAAATGTTCTCTCAAAAATATTTTTTTTTATAAAATAAATTGGTATATACAAAATATTATATTAAAATTTTAAACAAAATATATGACTTACATAGCTATGACAACATGACAACGATCAATAAATTTCTGAACCTCTTTTTGCATAATTTTCCAAAAATATGAAAAAAATAAATTTAAATATACAGTCTCTACTCACATAGATTTTGTTATAAAGCCCCTGAATAATTTTCAAATAGAGACTAAAATCAAGAACATAGTTGTGCGCCTTGAAATAGAAATCCATCATGTAACATTAAATTACAAATTTTAACTATTTCTAGTTATAGTAGAATTTTGGATAAAAAAAAAAAACTACAACATATAAATTCTAAAAGAAATTTAAGATAGGAACATAAGTGCACAATTTAGTTGAACAACATTAGAGTCTACTCAACACATCTATTACAAGATTCAACATACAAGCTTTATGCTTAATGATAAAGGTATATTATAACAAGAACAAGGGCCATAAAGCATGGATGACTTAAACATTATATTGATTTGAAATGTATCAAGAGCAGCATATAAAATTAAATTCTTGAACCAAATAGTTATGTCATTATTTCATAGATTAGGCAACAAAAAAATTTCTGAGATCACAAGTCTGAAATAAATTTTGACACTAGAGAGCTTGGCACCAAAATATGCAATTGGGCAGCTTGAATTGCTTAAAATAGCACTAATGCTAATCATATAAGCATCTAATTAGAATTTAAAAGGATACTTAAATTCAAGGATAAGTAAAATATGTGTTGAAGTTAAGCACATTTGATTTCTTAAAAGCATTCTTAGCATTAGTAGTCTTAAAAAAAAGATCATAGTTTTATTATAATCAATAATAAGTATAATGATATTTTAAAATAAGAAGTGAACCATCAATAGAAATATGTAAGCCTGTTGACATAAAGGATGTCAATAAGATCTAAACTCCTATCCTCCTTAAATGCCAAAGTCCTAACATATTGTACTTAGTGAAATCTTATGAGAAACTAAAGTAGGAAAGTTGCTTGTATATCTTTCATGCCTCATAGGTTTAACTTTAGTCATCCTTAGCATAAACTTCTTACATTACTTGAGCTTAATCATTTCCTAATGATTATATGCATTGAATTCAAGCAATCAATTTATTTCATTGATTTAATTATTTATATAATTGATCATGAGGATATGAAGATTAGCTGAAATATTCTCAAAATCAACTTGAGGAATTTGACTTTTCGCTAAGAAAAACCCATTTATCCTCAACTTATTTAAACTTTTAACCAAGTGACTACCTTATTGTGGTGTTTATTTTTGGATGTATGGGGGAACACCATGCAGATCGTAGGGGGTACTTATTGAAGTGATCGGGTATAACCTTGAGATATGATGTACTATCTCAAAAGATAGAGACAGAGACACCAGCCTTCAATAGACCTAATCATCTAATAAGGACTTTTAAGGCATGATGGGTCTTCGAATATACCAGAGAATTTTCCTCTGCTTTACATGGATGAATAAAGCAGGGTTTATATTAAACTAGTTTCTAAAGTTCCCTGTGAAGGCAAGCCTCCATAGTTAATTACATCTTAGAGAATATAATTCCTTAAGAATACTCTCGATTAAAGTAAACAATTATCATCTTCAAAGATTTTAAGGTTAGACTATCAAAGGATTGGCTATATTTGGAAAATGAAGTGGGAAAGCTTAAGGAGAAGACTTATTTTTGGAAGCCAAAGGAGGTGAGTAGGAAATGCTCACGATACTAGGAAGCCTAGTAAGCATTTCAATCTATCCTATAATAAGGCTTTATATATTTGAAGTTGATTTATTTTATTTGAGTTGAAATTTTATTTGATTACTAGGGCTTATAATCCATCAACACAGGGTTCTGAAAATGCCTAAGAGGTAAAAATTTATGCTTGTAGCCTGAAGAAAATTGCAACCTCATATCCTAAATCTAGGGAGCTTTATTAAGAGCTAAAGCACAACCTAAATCTAAGCGGAGATGGTCATAAGGCTTACCTCCATAAGAGAATATAAACCACCCGACTGCTGGGCTTACAATCGCCTGGAGTGGTCGCCAGCTAACTCCTCTTACACTTTAAATCCATGTAGGTAAGTCTTATGAATTTACAAAAAAATTGGGCAGTGGGCAGTGTGTAGTGGACAGTGATACAATGGCAGTGGACAACAGTTGAATGAAAAGATAGGAGTTTTTTGTAGCTAATTGTAAGCTCTGCAACTAATAATGCTTGAAGAATGCTTTATAACCTCCCGAACAAGAAAAAGGATCATATGCTTTTACTTTGATATTTGATGATTATTTGTTGTTTCTTTTTTTATCAAATTATTTTTGAAAAAAAATAGATGATTTAAATAGTTATTAGCTAGTTAACTAATTTTCTAATAATCTTCTTCTGATTTCTATTATAATGAAGTTAACTCTCCTTCTATTATAAATGATATTCATCTTTGTCATTTTGATTATGCAAAGTTTAGTTACAATATATTATGTATGTTCTAAACTATGTTATATTTATGAATGCATTATTTTTTTAACATATTTGTCATTTTGACACATGATGTTTGGAATTATTCATAATTTATATACAACATATGTCATCATTTTAGCATTTCCAGTCTGCATCAATTGGTGAGGTACCACCAGTTGATATGGAACATTTGGATGACAGTCATAATCAAGCATCTCAACAAATTGTTGAGAGTACTAGCACTATACAGTTGCAGCTAAAAAAAAGAAAGATAAAGTCTAGTGTGTGGGAGTACTTTAGAGGTTAAAACTATATCTAAGGGTGTTGAGATTCCTTGCTTGCAATGTATGTCTTGTGGAGTTAAGTTTAAAAAATCAAAAATAGGCACAACTTCACAACTTCTCAGGCATGTTAAAGATTGTGATAAAATTAAATCAAAAGGTAAATAAGTTATTGATTTATCAGATAAGAGATAGAAGCGACTGAATTTCTCCCCAATTGATATTGCTAGTGAATTTGATATTTCTATTTTTCATGATCCTAAAAATTATGATCAAACATAGGTTAGAGAAATTATTGCAAGGATGATTATTGTCCATGAATATCCTTTTATGATGGTAGAACACACTTGATTCAAATCTCATTGAAAGTTTTGAAGCATAACTATGAAAGTGTGTCTAGAAACACCATAAAAAATGAATGGATATATGCATGAGTGGTATGAATATTGTCCCAAACCCACTCCCTGAGAGACTAGAGCATGAGTGGTATGAATAATGGCTTAATCTAATGTTAAATCTTTTCAAATTTTATCTCAATTTTAACACTTCATTTTGATAAAGGCTTTAGGATTTTGATGGATATATGCATGACGAAATAAGATTATTGGCTAATTAATGAGAAAGGGGTGTTTTCCACCACAAGGGATGCCCTCATAGGTCAAGCATTCTCTTATCATGCAAGGATAGAAATTTCCTATTTTTAAGAGCGAAATAATATGATATGCATGTTGTGAAACATTCAACCATTCAGCTAATGTGTTGCTAAATATTTTAATTATCTTATTTAATGTCTAGGCTTTATGGTGAGGTTATGAGTTATTTGAAACTTTAGTTTTGAGTTGTAGTTGGGTAGAAAATTTATTTTTATCCTAAGAGCCTAATCGCATCTAGGCCACACATTAAAGCATCAATCATTTAAAAAACTATGAAAGCATGCCATTTCTAATACGCAAACTAAACATAATATCAATCAATTTTATAACTATCACAAAATAATAATAGGTCGATGCGGTCGAGTGTTGTCGTACAACCCAAAAAGAGAAAATGTGGGTAGCCTAGCTCTACCCTTATACAACCCAAAATATGAAAGAATAATTACAACTTATAATGAATGAATGCTTTGGGGGGTCTTCATTCTTTATTCTTCATGTTTTCATCTTCATGTCTCCACTTGATTTGATTTACTCCACTTCAAAAGCATCACATAGCCTCCTAGGACAAAGCCATCTAGCCAATGCATAACTTTATCCCCCATAACATTAATTCTAATTCCTAATACAAAAGTTACATTGAAAATAGGAAAAATAAATCTAACTACATGTGCAAAATAGAGGTTAGCTAAACACACATACAATCCCAACCAGTTATATTTATAATTTTGGACTTAGCACCATGCACATGGGTAACCAAGCCCACCTATCCTAACTTGAATTATGCTTAGAGTTTTATCAAACTGCAAAGAGAGCATTTACGTTTATTTTTGAGCATCCCTTAAGCACAATCCCTTGTAGAAAATATGATTAGACTAGGAACGGCCTAACATTAACATCCAATCTATAATAATATATCATAAAATGAAACATATATCATACCAAGCACCACCCTAACATAAAGTTAGAAGTGGTGACTTAATTCTAATGTGTGTGTTATAGCTTGTGTGGTATGTCTTGCTAAGCATTAGAGTTGTAGTTTTCTAAGTATAGAAAGATTTAATTTAACATGAAGGGTTGATTTCACTTGATGTTATTTAATTAATTTGAGAATTTTAATTTGTGGTTTCTTTTATTTCATTTAATTACACTTAGCAACTAAGTGTTATAAAGAGAAGAAAGAGTATTACCCTTTTTCATCTCTACCTTAAGCCACTTTCTAAAGCATATTAATTTTATTTATTTCTCCTTAGTGAATGGCTTATTAAATGATTTAATTAATCCTAAGTTTAGGTTCACTTTAAGTAATTCTATCCAATGTGAATGGCATCTTAAGATTAATCTAATTGAATTACTATCACATGACACATGTTAATTCATTTATTTTCATCACATGTAGCATGCATATGATTTAATCCTAAATGTATCTATACATGCAACATGTTTTAACATACTTAAATGATGAATGTATATGTATATGAAGTTTATATCATTTTATGTGATTAAATTATTTAATCATATTAGTTTAAAGCTCTATCTAAATTCTTATACAAAAATACATAGGGATGAAATTAAATAGGTACATGTCATTATTAACCAGGGAAGTGAGGTAATCAAATGATCTTCTTGGGGATAGCTAAACTATATACCCATTTGCATTCAAACATATGTAAATTTGTATGCATGAATTTAAGAAAGAGATCTCCAAATCACATGGCCAATTAATTCAATCACCTACCCAATTATGGATGCATGTATCTTTAATAAAAGAAAAGGGGTTCTAATTCCATAATTAAATACACACACATGTATAAGAGACATAAGCTAGTACATGTCATTGTTAACTAGGGAAGTAAGGTAATCAAATGACCTCCTTGGGGCTACTTAAATGATGTAGAACATCATGTGGATCTAGAAATTAGAGCTCAAGGTCCATTTAAAACATCTCAAGCTAAAGCCCAAGAAAATTCAAGAAAGAAGAAGGCTTAGCCCATTAGCCTACTAAGGCCCATTTTATGATTTCAACTTTTTTAATTTTATGTATTTTTAAATTTTCTTCTAGAAACTCCATGTCTGAAATACTTAATTAAAAATTCAAAGCATGACATGTGAGGTGGTTGAATCTACATAAAATAATAGCATGTCAAATGGGTGGATGACATAAAATAATAAGGCAACTTAATGCTTTACATTATTATGGCCACCCACCTTTCCCTCCATATTTTGAATTCTTTTCTTTTGAAATATGTTTGTAATGGCTATAAATAGCCCCCATACTAGAATGAAAGGAGATCTTTTGGTAATTACAAATTATTTGAGCTGTTCTTTTGGTTTGAGAGTTTGGTGGTCAAACTTCGGTAATCCTTGGTGGGAGCGCTAGTTATCCAACATATCTTCTTTCCTCACCTCCAATACTAAAGTTCTCTCAATCTCACCTAAAGAGAGAATGCCTACCTCCATCAAATTTAGTATTAGAGCGAAGCCTGGAAGGACCAAATTTGATCAAAAGTTTGCTTCAACAAAAGGAGCATCTCAAGTGGTGGACTTGTCTTCAAACTTGTGAGTTTTTCTTGGACTTGTGAGGCTAATTAATTTTCTTTTATATAATAGTTTAAATACATTTTAGTAGTTTGGAAAGATATATGTTGCTTGCAAGTTTATATTAATAGCATAAAATTCCAATTAGTAAGCTCCATTATATAATTTAGTCATTTTCTGATTGTGTGAACTTCAACAACACACACACACACTAAAAAAAAATTTAAGAGAAAACCTTAGTGAGGTAGTGCTTTACCCTAAAAATAACCTAGCCATTAGTGCAAATCAAAATATAATTGCATGCTTTATTATCTTTTTTGTTGTTTATGGTTAATTTTAGAAGTTTTCCTGATTAACTTATGATACCTTGCCTTCTTCAAAAAAAAATAAAAAAGAGGCTTAATAAATTTGAGCATTTTTTTTTCATTTCATTAAAAATAATTGCATGCATAATAATATAAGTGTCTTAGATTTAGTGGTTTTGTAAGCTAAATAGAACTTTGTCAAAAAGACCTAAACTGTCTAAGAATAGCTTGGGATTTAAGTAGTCTTGTACCCCTCTCCTCACCTGGAAGTTCTCTTAGCCTAAAATTTCACTTTGATTGCACGATTATATTATACTTGTTTATTTTATTTCATTTTTTTCTTTGATCCATTTTAATATATCTTTTTTTAAAAAAAAAATCTCATGGCACCAAAATCTATCTCTCAAGATTAAGTGAAAATTTTGACTATATTAGTTGATGCCTTAGATCTTAGGATCCATGATAATAAATTAAAAATTCAACAAATATTAGAAGAAAGTAAGAACCAAATGCAAAAACTTAAGAGTAAATGCAAACTCTTATAGCTTATCTACAAAATAATAGAGCACCAACTTCTCCTCCAATACCTACTCAAATTGTGCCTATAGGGATAGATGAAGAATATTTGTATCTAAACCATAGAGAAAACCAACTACATAGAAGTCCACCAATTGCTAGAAATGGTGGAAGGGGAGAAAATTATTTTAAGACTACAGAAGACTCTAATGATCCATCTCAAACAGCTAAAGTAGAAGCCCCATCTTATGATGGTATACATGACCCAAATAAATTTCTTAGTTGGTTAATTCAAATGGATGACTTCTTTGATTGGTATAAAATGGATGATTATCTAAGGGTTACTTTTGGTAAATGAAATTGATAGGACATGCTAAAATTTATTAGACAAATACTTTAGCTAAAGCGTAAAGATTAGGAAAGACAAACCTCACTTGGATAGAAATGAAAGAAATGTTAAGATCAAAATACTGTCTTAGGCATCTTGATAAGAAGCTACATAGTCAATTATTAACTTTGAGACAAGGTAATTATCTTGTAACTGAATACTTGAATACTTTTGAAGATCTAGTTTCTAGAACTGATTGTGTTGATAATGATTGGTAATTAGCCAATAAATTTATTATTGGGCTTAGGACTGACATTAGAATTGAAGTTGAATTACTTGACCCACAATCTTTAGAAGCATTTCATTATGCCTTATTGGTTGAATAATAAAATAAATTTGCTTCTATCTGTAAAACTATAAGTCAAGGGAAATCAAATTTAATTAGATATTAGTTCAATTAATTAAATCATTAATCTATCAATTCATCTCTTTTTAATTAATTATCAAAGTTAATACTTATCTTTTGAAATGAGATGGGCTTAAGGGAAAAGGTAGGGAAAGAGGTCCCAACCTAATTCCATAAGCCATCCACTTGATCAAGCATGATTTTATGTGATTTGAATTTTAACTTAGCTAATTAAGTTATTAATTAGTTAATTAATCATTAATTAACACTTTGGTTGAAAAGAGATAAAATTAGGGAAAAGGATTAAGAGGGAGGCTCCAATCCACTTTCCTAAGTCTCCTCACTGTTCAACAGTGATTAGAGAGTCCAAATAATTAATTAATTACTATTTATAAGCTTAATTACCCTTTAATGAAGTTAAGAGGGTAATTAATGCTTAATTAATCAATCCTCCTAATTTAACAAGTAATAAATTTTCAGAAAATTAAAGGAGGTAGAGGTTATCCTCTCAGATATTCTCAAAAATTTTGGGATCAATGACTTGAGAGATTAGAGAGTAATTATGCTAATTAATTTTTAATTAAACCCTAATTAAGCTTTGTTTACTATTTAATATCAATTGGAAATATTTTTATTAAATTATTCTCTAGAATATATTTAAAATGAGCAATTATTTGTATCTTTTGGATTTTTCTACAATTAGTTATGAATTATGTAAGCTTCAGCCTTAAAATCCATTAATTAATCTTAGTTAAACCTAATCCCCTGATACCATGTGACGAGCTGACGTGGGGCACTTTCCACGTGATACCGTGGGATTGGTTATTTAAGTTGTCACGTCCTCGCACTGAGTCAGCAAGTGGCGGATGCGACATTGATCCCCGTCTTCTAATCTTAGATTGAACAGCGTGGATCAAGCCCGTGATGTAAAGGGGAGAAATGAGGGAGATCTTGCATGATCTGATCAGAGCCGTACTTCCAATCACTTAGAAGGGTCAGTCCATGATCCTTCTACCTACGAGCGATGAATAACAGAGCCTGTCTGCCATGGATCATTCGATCTAAGCTCACCCGAGCTCGAATCCACTCCAAACTCAACCCACACCTCCACATAAAGGATCCATAAGGATCCAACAGCTAGGATGAGCTCAAATATAAATTTCCTTCACAAAGGACCAACCAAATTATCCTATATCTATAGTTTTGAGGAATTACCTCACTGGAGCTCAAGATCAGTGGTGGGATCAATAGAGCTAGCTTCGTATAGTAGAGACGAGATCCTGTTGAGAAGTAAATGAGTCAATTCCATTTAGTTCGCTCGGTTGGCCAAGAATGGAGGTTTGGAGCATCAGTCTTGATTGAACTCCTTGCTCTAGTGGGTGGGAAGCTTGTAAAATAAGTTGGGTAACCTCAACGAGGTATGAAGATGGTGTGGGAACAAGCAATTGAAGCTTGGTGGCAAATTAAGAGAGTTTGGATCGTAGGTAGCCTCCCCTATTTTGGTTTTGCATGGGAAGAGGGAATGTTGAATGTGGGAAGCTCAAAATCACTCTAAAACTCACAAAGTAGCTTAACTTGGTGTTAGGAAGCTTGCACGAAGTGAATTGGTCCCATTCCCATTTGATTTAGGAGAGTATACCCCCTTGATTTGTTGAGTTGGATGGATGGGATGGCCTCCCATTTTTTGGTCGGCCAATGGCCGTCCATGTGGCTTGATTGGGTTGGAGGAAGTCATGGGAGGTGGCTCAAGGCTTGATCTTGGCTAGTTTTGTTTCTTTAATCCCTTGGGTGCTCAAGTTGCATGGGAGGTGAGTTGGCACACCTCCCTTTAGTCCATGGCTGACTTAGCATGGGTCAGGTTTCCTAGGTGGGTTAGGTGCACCCTTGTTTGGAAGTTGGATGGCTGCCAAGGTGATGGGAGAGTGGACTTTGTCATTTATGGGTGGAATCCTATGTGAAGAAGGCTTATCCAATGGATTATGGCTTGGATGGGGCCCAATTAGCTTTTGGGCTGGCTTTGAGTTGACCTAGGGTTAGTTTGGGTTGGGTTTGGTCAGCCACCAAAGTCCCATGGGTTCATTTTATTAGTTTTTGGCTTCATTTGTTTAAATGGGTTCATATGAGTTCAAGTTGGGTTGGGTTGACCAATTGGTCAAATTGAGTCAAACTAAGGCTTGGGTTTGGTTCAAATGATGATTTGAAGAGTTTTGGTTCAAGTGGTTTCAATCAATTTGGCCTAGGTTTGATTTTGGCTCACTTAGATTCAAATAGATCAAATGGGCTAAGTTGACCAATTTGACCAAATTAGGTTGGGCTAGGTGTTGGTTCAAGTTCAATTGCTCAATTGAAAATAATTATAGGCTTTGGTTTGAATTAATTTGGATTTAATTTGGATTTTGTCCAATTTAACCCTTTAGGTCAATTTGGGCTAGGTTCGGTCAAGTTGACCAATTGGTCAAATCAGGCTCAATTATGGCTTAGGTCATGTTCAATAGTCAATTTGGAATGAAATTGAGTCATTGGTTGTAGTCAATTTGGGTTAGATTATGATTTGACCCTTTTTGGCCTTTTAGACTAATTTGGGTTAGATTCATGAGAAAATCACTTGAATTTGTAGTGATTTAGAAGAAAATTTGACCAAGCTTAAGGATGTAAGTTAAAAGAGCTAATGAGAAAAACAATTTAATTTGATTTATTTTTGATCCTTCGAGGGTGGTTTCAATTTTTATTTATGAATATAAATGAAGGAGTAATTGGTTTATAAAAAAGCAATTAATTTTGGGTTAATTTATATGAGATTTGGCTAAGTTCATGGGGGTAGTTCATATGGCATAATAAGGATTTTGATTGGATTTGGATTTAGTTTGATTTGGTTTTGACTATTTGATTTTATATCTTATTTATATTTCTGAATATAAATGAAGATATAAATGATTCATGAAGAGATCAATCAAATTTAGGTTGAATTGGGTGGAGATTTGGCTAAGTTTAATTCAACCAAAAGGCTTTAAGGGGGATTTTGATTTTGGATTTAATTATGGGTTCTAATCAATTAGTTTGGAATTTGGATTTGGGTTTGATAAATGATTTAGGGATTGAATTGATCTTGGAGAAAGTCAATTGAATCTAGATTGATTTGAATTTGGCTAAAGCTAACTCCATAAGATGAAATCAAAGGGGTTAAGAAGAATTTTGATTTTGGATTTGATTATGGGTTTCAATCATTTGGTTTGGAATTTGGATTTGGATTTTGTGTTTGAGTTGAATTTGAGGTTTTGTTTGAGAAGGTAAGCATAGGTTGTGTTTAGGCCATAGGAAGGGCAAGTCTCCCTAAGTCCTTAAGGCATAACCTAACCCCTATGACTAATATTTCTAAGTCTCTATGCTTAGGTTAAGTGTTCACCTAATCCTTAGAGGTGTCTTAGGAATAAGGAGCTCTTACTGCCTATAAGAGTCCTAGATCTATGATGAGGAAGTCGAGAACACCCCAAAAGTGAAGTCAACAAAAGGACCCGCAATAGCTCTGGTGTAATTGACAAGGCACACCGCACGTATTGGCATTGACCGAGATGAACAACAGCATCCAAAAGATCATAAGTGCTAATAGAAATGATTTATCCCTAAACCCAAGGTGCATACGAAATCATGATCTTAATGCAATGCAACTCAACTTATGCCAAGGGCATACGAGAGAAAGAAGGAATCCGCTAAGGGATTGAGTATACAAATCCTTCCACTATGGAAGCAGGATCGGGTTATCCATAGACAGGATAAAGGCTTGAGTTTGATTATATGATTTGGGGAGAAAAAAGATTTGCTGGGGATTAGGATTTATATGCCGCTGGGGATGGGTGCATTAACCTTCCACTAGGGAAACAAGTTCAGATTATCTTCTAGTAATAGGAATTTGATTTAGCTTGATTTACGATTGTGTTGTAGGCTCCACTAGGGGGGCTAAATCAATTTATGCATCCACTGGGGATAAGAATTTGCTTTAGTTTGCTTGCATATGATTTGGGGCTCCACTGGGGAGAGGATATGATTTGATTTTGTGGGCACATTTCTGGAGATATGAGCTTGGATCCGCTGGGGATAAGGTGAATTTGATTTATGGCTTTCTTTGGTTTATTTAGGGAAGTATGCACTAGGGATAAGAATGGATGGATTTAATTCAGACTCCATTGAGGAAGGATGGTGGATTTAATAAAATGAACCCTATCAGTGTGCGATGGATCCACTAAGGAGGGGCTATATCAGCTTTGTCCTATCTCAGGTTTATAAATCCAAAGGGATAGTCTACCAACCACGAGGTAGGACTAACAAACTTAAGGGGTGCCTTTCGGTGTGTAATGGTCAAGTTAAGAAGAAAGCGTGTAAACTTACATCTTCTTAAATAAGGAACCACTGGGGTGATCGATTGATAGCACAACAAATCACAACTGACATAGGGCGACTATTGAGTGAATGTTACTGTGGACTCATATCAACTCAAAAATAATCAGTGTTAATTTTATTTTAAATGGACCCTATCGGTGTGCAATAGATCTACTAAGAAGGGGCTAATATTAGCCTAGTATTATCTTAGATTTATAAATCTAAATGGATAGTCTATCGGCCATGGGATTGAGCTAACCAACTAAGGGGTGCCTTTTGGTGTGCAATGATGAAGTTAGGAAGAAAGCTTATAGACTTACATATTTCTAAACAAGGAACCACTGGGATGATCAATTGATAGCACAATAAATTGAACCCGACTTAGGGCTGCCCATCGGTGTGCATCGATCGTGTTGGAGAGAATGCATAATAGACTTATATCTTCCAAAGAAAGGATGGCCGGCAGGGTGACCTGTTGGTGGCATAACAAGTCGAAACCAACCTAAGGGCGACTACTGAGAGAGTGCTGCCTGGGGACTTATCTTAACTCAAGAGTTGTTAAGTGATTCCTATAGGGAGTTTTATTGACACTGTCCTAAAGATAGGATGCTTGCTTGAGAAAAGGTACCACTAGGGGTGTCCTCCTAATCCACAAGAGAATATATATATATATATATATATATATATATATATATATATATATATATATATATATTTTTTTTTTTTTGTTTATATGTTTGTGTGAATCCCGTCGGTGTGTGGGGGACCACACTTAGAAGGGGCTTATATCAGCCTAGTCATATCTCAGACTTACTGGACCAAGGGAGAATCTATATATCCGTAAGTCAGATTCTCTAACCATAGGTGTGGCTACTAGGAAAGGGGGACTGTCAAATCTAAGAGTAACCCGGGTAGTGTCTAAATTTGGTTGCTAAGGACATGATTAAAATAGAATGCCCACAAGGGAGGTGCCATTAAGGGCTTATCCAAGAACCTATAAAAGAAAGCATGTAGGTATATGGTGGCCGACTCTGGGAGAAAGCTTGTAGACTTACATCTGCCATGAGTGGTGTATCCATTAGGTGGGCCGCTGTCAGCATAGCGATAACCAACCAACCTAAGGTGTCCGTCAGTTTGCAATGATCAATCTGAGAAGAAGTCTTGTAGACTTACATCTTCATAGACGAAAATGATCATCGAGATAATCTATCATCGATGGAATAGATGTTATCTGACCTAGAGCAACTACCAAGTGGGGAGTCAAGTGTGAGGACTGGACCCAGACTTGAAGTAGTTAGGAGGAAAGGAGTCACTAGGGAACTTATCCTAAGCCTCAAATATACTTGACCGAGTCAATGCATGATGGCTAGTCCATGAAGAAAGCATGTAGGCTTACATACACTTAAATAAAGTCAACATGAGGTAGCTTATCGGCTGCGCAGTAAGGCCTGGCAAACTAACAAGGTGCTTGTTGATTTGCAATGGTCAAGTTAGGAAGAAAGCTTGTAGTCTTACATCCTCTATACGAGGAACCATTAAGATGACACACTAGTAAGGTAGCATGTCAGCCCGACCTAGAATAGCTAATGAGTGAGTGCCACAAGTATCCCACATCAAAATAACCCAAGACAAAAGATATGTGTTTGTTTTATATGTGGTTGTGTGTAGTTTGTATTGGTATTGTGTTACTAAAAGATAGGATATCACTTGGGTTTCTCACATCTATCCTAAACACATCATGGAGGATTAGCAAACAAAGATGTTTCTCAACACATGAAGGGATGGGATTTGAGATGAAAAGAAGTTTTATTGATAACTATTTTAAAATAAAATTTATGGATAATATTTCTTTAAGTAGAGATCGTTGATTGGAAACATTGGGTGCTCTCCCTTACAATTTATAAGCTGATAAAATCTTCCTTGGTAGGCCTTCTTTATGGAAAAAAGGCCTTCCCAAGTGGGTTCAAACTTACCTCCCATCTTTCAATGGGAAACAATTGGTCTCCTTAGAACTAAAATAAGCTCTTCTACTTGAAAAGCTCTATGATGAACCAACTTATCATGAGCTTGAATCATTTTTACTTTATACAACTCATGATTCTAGCATGCCCGGAGGCATCTCTCCTCCAAACCATCGAGCTCTTTTAATCATAACTTTGCATTTTGCTCCATTGTGATCTTACTACCCACAACTATCCATAATGATGGGAGTTGGACTTCTAATGGTAGAACTGCTTTAGACCCATACACCAAGTAGAAAGGGATAGATTGAGTTTGAGTTCGATATGTGGTGTGGTAATCCCACAAGGCTTCAACTAAATGCTCATTCCACTGTCCCTTGTTATCGTTGAGCATCTTCTTTAATATCTAGATGAGAGTTTTGTTGAAGGCTTCTGCTAAGCCATTTTACCTCGAGTAATATATGGTAGAATATCTCCAACCTATATTGTGTCTCTAAGCAAAGCTATTGATTTTAATTCTCTTGAATGTAGTACCATTATTAGATTCATCGAGGCCCCGAATCTATATATGATATGGTTCCTGAAAAACTAGAGCAGATGTTGAGCTGTGACCTCTTTGAGGGGGATTGCCTTCGCCCACTTGGAAAAGTAGTTGGTGGCAGCTAGAATGAATTGATGACTCTTGGAAGAAGGAGGATCGATCATACCCACTATGTCGGTACCCAAACACAAAAATGGCCATGAGGCTAGGGTAGGGTGTAGAATGTTTGGTTGCTGGTGTAAGACCAGACCATGTACCTGACATTAGTGGCATCTCCTAGCTACATCCATGCAGTCTGTTATCATCGAAAGCCAGTAGTATCATAATCTTTTGATCTTAGCTTTCATCTTCAGACTGGATTAATGTGCTCCATATAAACCTGAGTGTACCTTAGTCACAATCTTACGGGCTTCATGCTTGTCCAAATAATGTAATCATATATGATTAAAGGACTGTCAATACAAGGTGCCATCTTCGAGAGCATAGGAAGGGGATTTATGCTTCACCTAATATGCTAGTAACTTCTCTTGAGATAGTTTGCTTATATTTAAATAATCCATGAATGGTTACCTCTAATCCAACTCCTTGTCCTTTTTTGTAACAATAACCTCCCCTTCAAGAGAGAGTCTCTTGATGAGTTGAGTGTCAATAAGAGATAAGACTTGTCTATTTTAGGTTCTTATTGGTATGGACTCATCTTCCGGACATGCCAACTCTTTGGCAAGCTTGACTAATGCATCTGCTACTGCGTTCTCTCCTCGAGGAATCTTGTAGATGATAATCTCTAGAATTGGGCCAACAACTCCATAGTATACTTGTGGTAGTGATGGAGCATAAACTTTAGAACTTTGTAAGACCTAGAAAATTGGTTGATGACTAATTAAGAATTCCCAAAGATGTTGATACTTTGGATGCATAGTGCAATGGATAACTCCAAACCAGAAATTAGAGCATCATATTCAGCTTTATTGTTGGTGCATGGATTGGACAGATGATATGAAAATCTCATCACATTGAGGTCCAGAGTTAAGAGAACTATTCTTACTCCTATCTTTCCTAGAAGAGTAGATCGTGGTTCTTCTCCCTTTTGAAAAGAAGCCACACCATCGAAATATATCTCCCAATGGTGAATGCTAGTGTCCCCTATGTTCATAGTTTGTTCATCGGGGAGGTCACCATTAAGCAGGGAATCTGTAGGAAGTGAGTGTGTTGTTAAGAAATTTGCTAGTGCTTGTCCTTTCACCGCACTAAGGGGTATGAAAGTGATGTCAAATTGTGACAAAATCATGGACCAATGTGCCAACCATCCAGATTGCACCGATTGAGTCATGAGATATTATAGTGGATTGATCCTAGAGATCAAGTTCATCTTATGAGAAAGCATGTAGTGTCATAGCTTTTGAGATGCAAAGATTAAAGCTAGGAAATGCTTTTCAATAGATGGATAATTTGCCTCAGTAGGAATTAGATGAAGACTAAGATAGTAGAGTGCATTTTCTTTTCCTTCATCATTGGTTTGGGCCAACAAAGCACCAAGGGAGTCATCTATTGCAGTAGTATATATAATGAGTGGCTTGCCAGAGATAGGGGCTGCTAGAACTGGCGACATCATCAGGAAGTGCTTGATGTTTTTGAATTCATGTTAACACTTGTCATCCCACTTAAACTTAGCATTCTTTTTGACAAGTGCTGAAAATGGTTGGCTCTTCCTGATAGTTTGGAAATGAAGTGTCTTAGATATGCCAACTGCTCTTGGAATGATTTGAATTGAGTTCGACTTTTTGGGGATGGCATTTCTAATATCTCTTTTATCTTTTTGGATTGATTTCGATTCCAAGGAGCTGGATAATAAACCCAAGGAATTTTCCTGAAGCTACTCCGAATGCACACTTCAGGGGATTCATTTTAACGTTAAATAGTCTTAACCATTCAAAAACTACTCTCAAGTTAAAGAGATGGTCTTCCTTTTATTTACTTTTGGCTACAAGATCATCGACATAATATTTGACTTAATGATGACTAAGTTCATCGAAGATCTGAGTCATGGCCCGCTGCTATGTAGCACTGGCATTTTTAAGGCTGAAAGACATGACCCTATAGAAAAAGATTCTTATCGAGGTTTGAAACACAATGTTTCTTTCATCTTCAGGGGCCATCTTTATTTAATTATAACCAGAAGAGCCATCCATGAAAGAGAAGACTGCATGAGATGAGGTAATATCCACCATTAGTGTTGGGATTGGTAGTGAAAATTCATCTTTCGAACATGCCTTATTTAGATCCCTAAAATTGATGCATATGTGAATTTGACCATTCTTTTTCTTAACTAGAATGACACTGGCCAATCAGGTAGGATATTTTTCTTCCCTGATGAAGTCAGCATCGATCAATTTCTTGACTTCAAAAATGACCTTTTGTTCAATGTCTAATCGCATGCATCTAGGAGATTGCTTGATAGGGATAGCACTAGGTCCTATTGCTAGTTTATGGACTGCTACATCAGGAGATAAACCTGGCATCTCTTCATAACTCCTTGTGAACAAGTCCTTAAACTCAGCCAATAGCCTAACTAAGTCATTGATTTTAGTATCACTCAACAATGAACTGATGTATGTCAGATGTAGATTGTCTTCAGTTCCTAAGTTGATTTCTTTGAGCTCATTGATGGATCATTTGATCTCCTCTTCAAACTCTGGTGGTGCATCCTTGACTTCAAAGTCATTTGGATCATCTGAAGTTTCTAAATACACCTTCTCATATGAATTAGCATGATTTGAAAGAACCTATTAGATTCTAAATGATTGGTGATGACTAGGCAATAATTATCATCATCGATTGGACCCACTATACCAAATCCTAGTCCTGGTCTTGATTGAGGATGCTTGCTTTGATTGTTCATAGCCTTTCAAAAGTAGTCTGACCTGTATTTAGACCAAGTATGTGGGATTAATCCTTTTTTTGTTAAATTAAGAATACAAGGTGAATACCAATCAAAAGGCAATTATATTAAATTTTATATGAATCATCATCAAGTTCTACATCAGCTTCCTGACTTGAGGATTATGCTTTCAAAAAGAACATGGGAGTTTTTCCATCTATAGATGACTTAGGGTATTCCTTAACTACCAAACTCTTAACTTTTTGTGAGGAAAGTGGGGTTAGAGCTAAGGTTCCCAACTGATGCTTGACTAACTTATATGTAGACTTGGATACATTTATGCTTTACTTTGGAGCTTGATCTTCATCACTAATGCTTAAATGTCACCTTGAAAGGGATCTACTGCTAAGAAGAGTTGGTTAGTGTGCTAACCACATAAGACTCATCCTCTGAATTAGATTCTAAGTCTATATGAATAGCATGTGTACTCCTAGTTGCTGGGACATACCTTCTATTGGGTGGCTAATAGGAAAGCTTTCCACCTCGAGGGCTGCCTCTAAACTATCTTCTGCCTCTCCCTAGTGGAGGTTAGGTCATCTCACCCATATGTTTAAATAGAGTAATGAACTGTGGGTGGAATCTAATGTTAGGCTCTATATCCTCCCCTGAGTCTATGTCTCTCTCTCTTTTATTTTCTCTTCTTTCTTCTTTTTCTTTTCTTTTTCTAATTCTTTTTCTTTTTCTTTTCTTTCTTTTTGTACCTCATGGGGATCTTGACTAGATTCACAAGAGTGGACTTGTTATTATTGGGGAAGAAAATAGGCTGCATCCTCATATATCCCAACCTCATGAACTATGAAGGGTTTGAGATCTCCTTTGACACAGTACTCAATTCCACCTCTCATGAACTTCATGCACTAATGTAGAAAGGATGGAACTATGTTGTTCTCATATATCTATGGTCTCCCAAGCAAAGCATTGAAAGAGGTATCCGAGTCTATGATATGGAACTTGGCTTTAGTCTTCCAATCATCTATCTCTAACGGCAATACTATAGAGCCTAAGACCCTCTCGTCTTGTTCATTGAATCCTCTCAACATCATCCTCTCCTTTTTGGAGTTTGGAGATGTCAATCCTAAAGAGTTCTTAAACTTGACTAATGCATCATGATCAACTAAAACTCTTGATAACTTGAATTTATGAACTTCCACTGTAATGTGAAGAGGGCGGTTATGCTTGGTCTTTCCTAGAAGCAAGTCTTCATCACTGAATGTAACTCTTAAGATGTCCTTTGAGCTGTGTGAATCCTCTTCAGTGGTGGTCAGTTGAGCTAAGCATATATTTGGATCAAGAAGAGCCTTGACTAGAGATTCCCTCATCAATTTAGATAAGACAAGGGCATCATATTTGCTTAACTTAGCTGGAAACTTTCTAAGATGAGCTAGGATGTTGTAATCAACTTTGACTTGGTCCTCCACAAGATGTTCAATTTCTTGTTTACCCTTATCCTGAGATGCTACCTTAGGAGGTAAAACTTTTCCACTGCGCATGTTGACTTCAATGACGTGTGGAAAGTTCCACCTTCTCATATACCTAGGATCCTTGGAGTCAGTTGACTCCAATTCAATCTCAAGAGGTGAACCCGATTGATTCAGAAAAGGAAAGTCTGTTTCCAAATCAGAAGAGAGTGGATCGGAATGACTAGAGTTACCATTATTATTTTCTAAACTTAAAGAGTTTTCAAGAGCAATAAAATCCAGAGTATCAGAAGTGGACAAGCTGTAAGTGAAAGCTTTTTTATTGATTTCTTTTTAGGTGGAGGTACATGATAGAAATTTAATAAAGTAATTGGATTAAGGGATTTAATTCCCTTGTCCGCTGATACAACGTTCCTGCTAGTAGAAGAGGAACTAGTGGAGGAAGAAGTAGTAGCTGCAACTGTGGATGGAATGCTGGACTCGGATGGTGGTTGCACTACTGGACTATCACAGGAAAGTAAGGTGGACTATTGGTGCTGCTACTAGGCTGCCATCTTCTTCAAGTTTTCTTTGACAACTTGCAAATCTTCCTTGATGTTGGAGGTTTGAGCTATCTCAAGCACCTATAAAGAGAGTTTCTTGATCTTAAAAACTACTTTTTTAGAGGTTCAGGATAAGGTAATATCCCAACCTTATTTTGTCTTAAGAGGATCACAGGTTTCCCTAAAAATTACCCTAATAGAACTGAAAGGTTATTCTAATAAGTATTCCTTGGGGATAACTACGGTGCCTAACTCTGTAGCTACACTCAATCCTTAAAATTAATACAGTCCTCTAAGAGATGATTAATCATGTGGTGGTAGGGGCAATAGTTAGGATCATTACTCTTGCCCACTTCCTCCTGGGCCTCTAATAATAAAGTCATGTTTCTTTAAGAGATTCTTAAAGATTTTCTTAACTACCTCCTTATTGAATGAATATGGCTTATATAATCTATCAACTAGAGTATGTGGGTAATAGCTATCTTACGGTGGATTGGAATACCGCTACTAGGTATACTGTTAAGGTGGTGGGAATGGCCATTATGGTGGCTGATATGATGGTCGAGGTGGTGGCAGAGGTAGTGGCAAAGGAGTCTGTTGAGCTCGGGGTCTCTCATATTGGACTTTAACTGGCTGCTTCTCTCTATCCACTGACACAACTATCCCCGACTTCTTCTTGAACACCTTCTACGGCTTGGGCTGAGATGATTGGTTAGAAAATGGCAAGTATTTGGCTTCCTCTTGCAGGCTAGCCACCTTGTTGATTATTTTCTCAAATGTTTGGATGGTAAAGCCCTTAAGCATGAAGGAAACCAAGCCATGAATATTCTTGAGAAGAATCTCAATGGCATGTTGTTCCGACAGCTGTGGCTCATATTTCATGCTCAAGTTGCATCACCTGAGAATATAATCTACAAGGGACTCATTAGAAACTTACTTTGCTACAATGAGGTCACCTATAGTCACTCTTTGATGAGCTCCAAAGAAAGGTGCTCTAACTCACAAAGTCCCTACCAACCATACAGCTCAGCCATACTCAATCTAGTAGGTCATCGACAAAAAAGTTTGAACAAAAGTGCATCACTGCCACCGGCGTTGCAACAGCCATCTCTAAATGTGCAATATGCTGACGAGGGTTCCCATTGCCATCAAGGATCTTGAAGGAGGGCGGTACAAAACCCTTGGGGTATTAAACTACATCGAATTCCTCTAGGTATGGTCTACCCTTTGGAATGGATGAGCTACCCTGGCTTCCACTTCTCGTATCCACTTCATGCATGGAGTTTCTTTCATGCATGGAGTTTCTATCTATAACCTTCCTATGCAAGCTACCAGCATCATCCTCTATGAGAGTGCACCTAGGATAATCTAAAGTATGCATTAACTCTGATCTGTTGGCTACCATGGGAGAAGGTTGTGAAACTGGGGCTAAGATCTACAATGCTAAGACCATTACCATCAACTCCTCTACCTTCTTCTCCATCTTGTCAATGTGATCAGAGAGTGGAGGAGGTGTTGAGTGAGAAGTGGGCCACCAGCAGTAATGATTCCGCTAAGTGACCCCTATGTATCAACCATGTGGACTTCAGTTGTGTCATCCAACATGTCATCCTCATCAAGATCAAAGTGGACCCTATCCTCCTCTTCCTATTCTGAATGGCCACTCCTGAGAATCCACCTTTTTTCAGCAAAGTAGTCTATTAATATGTCATATATCGACCAATCTACTATGTCTGTATGGACTGGTACAAATGCCCGCTAACTGCTAATCATAAGATTGTGCTCCTCTACCTCTATGTAATGGACACTGCCTACTATCAAGACTTCCTCACTAGGAGAATCAACTATCATGGAGACTATGTCTATGTTGACTCCCCTCTCTCCCTTTATTTATGGTGGTGCTAACGACGATGTTTGAGTTGCCACACCACAACCGAGTGGAGTCGAGCTCATCTCATCTCAACAGTGGAGTGGGGATGGATGGGATCCTTGATAGATGGCCTCAATGTGGCCTAAAGCTCCGAATGGGATGGGTGGATGGTGGATGGTGATGTGGATGGCAACATTGGCTACCTCTTAACTGGAGATCTCCTCAAGTGGCAGACTGCGCCAATAAGAATAATGATGTCTGAATGATCGGGCCTCATAGGGTGACAATCAGGGAAATCCATCATGAGGCAACCCACTGATACCTGTTTCTCTGCCCACCTAGGCAGATACTCGAGCCACCACAACTCTTTCTCTATGAATCTAACTCCAAACACTCCTGGGGATCATGGATCTCAAGTCAAACAAGGTACTAAACTTTGAGCATCCATAAGCTCTACCAACCTCAAGGCAGAATCTAAAGTCCATAGGGCCTCTATGCTCAGCTGTCTTATAGCTAGTGGTGGAGGCGATGTAGTGATCCTTCGGTAGTCTTCCTCTCCATTTGAGATGGAGAGGCGGTGGAACCTATTGCCACTCAAAAGTGGAGAGGTCTTATAGGGAGAACCCTCCTCAGCTATATGGGAAGCAGCGTCGAGTTCTCTGGCTACCCGCTCATGATCCTGCTTAATCTTTTGATTTTTGTTGTGGCATTGGGTACAAGTGAATATAGCAGAGCGAGAACTGGAACCTACCTCGAAGGTAGGGGAGGCTATCTTAGAGGCTAAGATAGCATTCCCCTTTGGGGTGACCAAAGAGGAGGTAGTAGCTCTCACTGGAGCTATGGAAGAGGCAACAAAATGGGCCAGTACTGAAGTAGCTGGTACTGACACTAACACTGAATGGGGTGTGGGAACTATTACAGCCTTCCTCTTCAACGAGAGAAACTCAGAATCAGATGGAATATCCAAGCGGATGAGTGGCGTCTGTTCCACCGCCTCCTCCCTGCTAATAGTTGTGAGGGTTTTCCCCTCATAAGTAATCCAGGCCCCCTCAAAGCCACGACCTAAGTAAATCAGGTGTGCAACATCAATCATAGTGAGATTGGCCTGATCCAAGACCAAATCTACACCAGAGGGGAAAGAAAAAATAAACTTGCTAAGAGCCATGATCACTACACTAACTGAAGGTTGAAAGACTGATTGTGTTGAAATCACAATATTTATTTGAAATGTAATTGAATCAGAACCTTGCCTTGATATTTTATCTTCAATCATTGACTTTTAAACTTGATTTGGAATTTGAACCCACATTTAACAAATTTAGGTATATTAAGTGGGGTTCATTGAATTTTTGGAGAAATTTTTAATATTTTGAGGAGAGGCTTTGTCATATGATTTAGATTTGGAACCTATACTCAACCAATTTAAGTAGGTTAAGCGGAGTTCAAATTTTTGGAGAAACTTTGGAGATATATATGTTGTATGTATTGTTTGAAAATTTGATTTGGAAAACTTTTACTTAGCAACTTTAGGTATGCTAAAAAGGTTTTCAAATATATGTTTGAAAATTTTGTGAAAACATTTTTATTTGTGATGATTAGTTATACGTGTGATATATGTTGAATTGATTTGCAAGTGGGGCTTCTTACTTAACAAATTTGGTATGTTAAGTAGAGGCCAAATGTGTTTGATGTATTTATTGATTTGAAAATGAGGCACTTAATTAATAAATTTGGTATGTTAAGTAAGTGTCAAGTACATTGTGATTTGAAAATGAGCCTCTTACTTAGAAAATTTGGTATGTTAAGTAGGAGTTAAATGTATTGTGATTTGAAAGTGAGACTCTTACTTAACAATTTTGGTATGTTAAATAGAAGTCGAGTGTATTGTGATTTGAAAATGAGACTCTTACTTAACAAATTTTGTATGTTAAATAGGAGTCAAGTGTATTGTGATTTGAAAATGAGATTCTTACTTAACAAATTTGGTATATTAAGTAGGAGTCAAGTGTATTAATGACATGTGAAAATAAGACTCTTTCTTAACAAATTTAGTAGGTTAAGTAGGAGTCAAGTGTATTATGATTTTTCAAAAGGAAAATCTTTTTAATAAATTTAGGTATGCTAAATAGAATTCAATTTATTTTTTGTGATTTGATTTTATTTTTTTTAATTTTTTTGAAAATGGGGACTCTCATTTGACAAATTTGGGTATGTCAAATGGAGTCCAAATGTGTTTTGATGTTCAAGATTTTAGAAGAGAAAAATTCTATTTGACAAATGCAAGTGTGTTAAATAGAAATCAATTTGTATTGATTTTACAAAAAAAAAAAAAGGGAACCCCTATTTGACAAATTTAGGTATGTCAAATGGAAGTTCAACTATATCTTGATTTTTATGTGTGATTTCTTGCTCTTGAAAGAGGGAAGCTCCAATTCTAACATATATGGAATATGCTAAGTGGAGTTTCAATTTTATGTTATGATCTTATTTGAAAATAGAATCTTCATTCAACAAATTTGGGTATGTTAAATGAAGATGGCCAATTTCAAATGTGTGTGTTTTTGAAAGAGGGATTTTAAAAGTTTTTTATTTTGATTTTGAAAAGAACCTCCATGTAACAATTATAGGAATTGTTAAATGAGGTTTGGTTATATGAGTTTTGTGCTTTTTAAAAAATTCTTATGAATTTTGTGCAAATCTTTTATTATGTGAATTTTGAAAAAGTGCTTTTTAAAGAGTGCTATTTTGTAAAAGGGGTTTATTTTCTTAAATATAAGATGAACCTTGCCTCGCCAAGCTAGTGGTAAAGACGTTCTAAATTTTTGTCATCTCTTTTTATTAGTTAATTTTATCTTTCACCTATTGGGGGACCGAATAGGGGTTTCAAGACCTACAAGGAATGAGGTCCTAAAACCTAGAGGATGTTGGCTAGCTTTGCTTAAGAATAAAATAAGCTAAGTGTCAACAGAAGGAAAGATAGTCTTGAACTCATATGAAATACAAGTCTACTATCGATACTTGGAGATAATAATTGTCTACTAGAGATGGAGAGAAGAACCATCTCCAACGGAGTCGCCAAAAAATTTTGTGATGTTTAATTTCAATATGTGTATATGGGTGACACCATGCAGATCTAAGGGTGTACTTATTGAGGTGATTGGGTACGATATCAAGGAATGGTACACTATCTCAAAAGATAGAAATCACCACTCTATAATAGACCTAATCACCTAATAAGGACTCTTAAGACATGATGGGTCTTCAAATATACCAGAGATTTTTCTCTTACTTTATATGGATGAATAAAGCGGGGATTATTTAAATCGAGTTCTAAAGTTCCCTATGGGGGCAAACCCCCATAGTTAATTACATCCTAAGGAAAGTGAATTTCTTAGGAATACTCTTGTTTAAAGTATGCAATTGTTGTCTCCAAAGATTTCAAAGATAGGGCTATCAATAAATTAGTTATACTTAGAAAATTAATCGGAGTAGATCAAGAAGGAGATACTTATTATCGAAGCCAAAAGAGATGAGTACGGAATGCTCATAATACTAGGAAACCTAGTGAGCATTCCAACATATCCTATAGTGGCTTTATATGTTTGAAATTGAGGAGAATTATATATTTGAATTGAAATTTTATTAGAAAACTAGGGCTTATAATCCCATAATACAAGGTTGTGGGAATGCCTAAGAGGTGAGGACTTATGCTTGTAGCTCGAGGGGAAATAGAAACCCTAGATCCTAAATCTAGGGAGCTTTAGCAAGGTCCAAAACATGTCCTAAATCTAAGCGAAGATGGGCATATAGTTTACCTCCACAAGATAGGATAAACCACACTGGAACTCGAGTGGCAAATAACTCCTCCTACGCTTTAAAATCATGCAGGCAAGCTATATGATTTTGTAAGATAGTTAGGTTGTTATTATTTAGAAAGAAATTAAAGTCCTTAAACCAACTCTCTAACAGACTAGAGCATGAGTGGTATGAATAATGACTTAGTCTAATGCAAATCTTTTTAATTTTTATTTGATTTTGGACTCTTTATTTTGATAAAGGTCATAGCATTTTTATATGTCTAAATGCATGATGAAATGAGATTATTGGCTAAATCAGAGAGAAAGATGTATTTTCTACCACAGGGGAAACCCTCGAAGGTCAACTCTTTCCCCTATCGTGTAACGATGAAAATCCTCTCTTAGCAAGAGTAAAACAATATGGATGCATGATATTAAATATACAACATTCAGCTAAGGGGTTGCTAAATCTTTTAGTTATCTTGATTTTATGCCTAGGCTTTATGTGAGTTTATGAGTTATTTAAAAAATTTAGTTATGAGTTGTAGTAGGGGTAGAAAGTTTATTTTTTTCTAAGAGCCTAATCGGATCCAGGCTGCACATTAAATCATTATATAAGTAAGAAACTAAGAAGAGGCATGTTGTTTCTATTGCACAATTATAAATAAAACATCAAATAATTTATGAATCCAACGTTAAAGAATAAAGAATGGCCTGAATGCAGTTGTACAACCAAAAAAAAGAAAATGCTCTACCCTTATACAACCCGATATATGAAAGAATAATTACAATTACAAATGATAAATATTATGGGGGTCTTTATTCTTCATTCTTCATGTATTCACTTCTTTCCTCCTTTGACTTGATTTGGATGTGCTTGCTTCAAAGGCATCACATGGCCTCCTAGGATAAAGCCTTCTAGCCACTGCTCATCCTAATCCTTCATAACACTAATCCTAATTCCTAATGTAAAATTACATTAAAAATAGAAAAAATAAATCTAACTACATCTATAAAATAAGTGTTAGCTAAATACACCATACAACCCAAGCAGTTATATGTATAATTTGAACTTAGCACCCTACATATAGGTAACGAAGTCCACGTATCCTAATTTAGAATATGCTTAGGGGTTAAGCAACTTGCAAAAGGGAGCATTTATATTTATTTTAAGCACCCCTTAAGCAAAATATCTTGAAAAAAATATGATTAGGCTAGTCACAGCCTAACATCCAATCTATGAAGCATACACCCTAACATCCAGTCTAAAATAATACATCAAAATATAAAACACTTCATGCCCCTAACATAAAGCTAGAGTGATGACTAAAAGTGTGTATTAAGGCTTGTATGGTATAATTTAGCTTTGTTGTAATTTTCTATATATGAAAGGATTTAATTATAAATGATGGTTTCACTTTAAGTAACTTAATTGATTTACAAGTTTTACTTAATATTTTCTTTTGTTCCATTTAGTTTACACTTAACAACTAAGTGTTATAAAAAGAATGAAAGAGATGATCACTCTCTTTTATCCCTACCTTAAGCCACATGTTCTACCTTAAGCTATATTTTATTTTATGTAATAGAGCTATATTATTTTTTTATGTGCATGCCACACACACATGGTAAATTATACTTATAATATAACTCTATTACATAAAATATATTTATTATTAAAAATATAGGATGTGAATATATATTTAATAACATATTATAATTTTTATATATTAAAAATTAAAGAAAACATAAAAAATAAAATAAAAAATAGGATATCAAGAAGAATAAATAAATGATATGATTAATATTTTAATCAAAAGATATTGTATACATTTTACTAAGCATGAGAATCACACCATTTTAAATATATAAATATTAAAGTTAGGATTAGATTAATAGCGATATACCATATATCGTACATTTAATGAAATAGATAGCATGAGAAAAGGTGCTCAACACTAGTTGCATGTGGAGGACCTCAGTCGCCTTAGAGAGTACGTTTAACGCGAATGAGCAGTAATTTTATATTTAAATTCTAATAATGTAATATTTTATAATATTAAGTCAATAAAATATTATTTTTATTATATATATCATAATATATATAATTAATATAATATTTATTTATAATTAATATATATTAACTATATATTAAATTGAATGTAAAAATTATATATAGATTTTGCATATAATAATTTTTTTTCATAGAAAGAGAGAAAAATAAAAATAAGAAATAAAAGTACATGTAGATAAACATATTTAATATTAGTTTTTAATAAAATTTTAATGAGGGATTTTCATACATACCACGTTAAACTTCCATATTTACATATCTAACACCTAAACTTCAATTTTTACATATATAACACTCTAATCTTCAATATCACATCAAAAATGTCACTTTATTCACTTTTTAAAAGTGAAATGCACCTTTTTAAGCATAAAAAATTGTTAGATAAGTAAATATCTAATTTTAGGTATTATATATGTAAATATAAAAATTTGATGTGTTATGCATGTAAATCCCCCAAATTTAATTAAATTATTCAAGCTACGTTTATTTTTAATATTTATTTAATTAGACACATGAGTCGTATCCGAGGTACACACCATCCAAAATAAATGCATTAGGACTCAATTTTTTTTTTTTTTTTGGAGAAAAAGATGAGAGCATTTACCCAATTTCATTCTAAAAAGAGAATAGTTACAGAGAGAAAAATGTATAATAAAAAGTTACACCAAAAAGGGGGTCTGCGGTCCCACGGGCCGAAAAACAAAAAAGATCATAGCTCAAAAACATGCAGGAGAAAAAACTCCACTGGACTCAGAGCCACACAATTAGAATAACATCATCAATGCATGCCTCCTGCTTTGTCACCGCCATCCAATCAATTTTATAAAAGAGTCTCCTTAAGGGAGAGAAGAGCAGCCATACTAATAACCCTCCTATTCGGATCAAGCATTTCCCAGGTTTCAGGTAACACCATCCAGGGAGGAACCAATAAAGACATAGTATGATAAAGAAAACAGGATGACTATTCCATAACATCTATTCTCAGTTCTTCGCCATGGTAGTGAACATGAACCAATGCCAAAACATAAAAGCAAATAAGCAAACAAAGGACGATATGCACATTGGCAGCGCAGAATCACGCAGAAAAAAAAAACCATCATAATTGCCATCATTCCCCCATTCTCGACTAAAACCATTGACAAACACGGTTGGACCCTTTCCAGGCTTCCAAGGTAGAAATAACATGTTGGGGCAAAGACTGCTTAATTGTCCAACGTTGCAATTTAAGTGATAAACGCCTTTTATTTTTAAAACATAGAGCTTCAAAAGAGGTTTCTTTCACCTGAAACAGTCTGTAATTTCTTTCACACCATAATGTATAAACAGTAATTGTCACCATCAATAAATAAAGCCTAGACAAGGCTCTATATTCAAGGGAAGAAGAAGCAGCAAGGACTTGCTGTAATGTAGGATGCAGCAAAAAAATTTTCCATTAGGGAGGATCGTTTTAATGATTCTGAATGTAAAAGGGTATCCAAAAAAGATATGTGAGTGTGATTCCTTCTCAACATGGAAAAATCTACAATTAATAACAGAACTAAGACCCCTAGAGCACAAAACATTCATCATTTTTAACCCCTTGAGATAAGCCATCCAGCAAAAGAGTGCATAATTTAAAGAGAAACCTTTGAACCAAATATCATCAGACCAGTCCACGGAGGGGTGATGATTAAATATAGCATGAATAATAAGCCTACTAGATATACTTTTCTTCCCATCCCAAAGAATCTCATCACATCCCGTGGAGAGAGGAACATCACCAATGGAATAGGAATAATTCCAATTGGGCGGGTTTGAAAGGACCACCCACCTATTATTCACAATGATAGAGCTCAAACGGGCTTGGCTGGGAACATTTAGCCAAGAAAAACATGCTTGGCCTAAAATATCATATAGTGATCAGCCATGGCACCAAAGATCAAAAAAAAGAGAAAAGGATGCACCATTACCAATAGAAAAAAGAATTTTTTTTTCTCTAAATCTAGTAGCATACAGTTGAATTTCCCTCCAAAGGGCAGAGGAACGACAGTTTTTTTGCCAAATCGACCCATACTTGTTACACAACTAGGAGGCAAAGGGATTAGAATGATTTAAAACTTTCCATAGGACCTTCACTTTACTCATAACATTAAGGGTGTTCACAAAAATTAACCTGGTTCCCCCTTTCTCTCTTGGAAGTGTAGTTTGGAACCAAGAAATAGTGTGCAATTTCTTGCCTAGTTCGCCATGGAAGAAGATATTGTATTAGGAAAGAAATTGCACACTATTTTTTTGGGGGAAAGAAGTAGCTATTTCAAAAAAAAACTATTAGGATATGTTGATAGATATTGTATTAAGATAATGTTTATTTCATTACATTTGTTCATATAATCATTAGATAATTAACTTATCCTCTTATGATTTCACATTATCATCTTCTCATACAATTTTTCATGTTTATATTTATGAACTTATGATACTTTAATCTAATAAATTAATTTGAATTTATTTATTTTTTCTTACATACATTAATTAAATTTTATCAAAAAAAATCTTATATATACCTGATGAGATTTATGTAGAAATTAGGAAAATCTCAATCAGGAATTTCATTTCCTTTATAATTGTGGGCTCCAAAAATTCACCAACGACCTCTCGTTTAAGAGAGTATGATTTATGCGTTAGTGAAATTTTTAGAAGGTAGATGGAATAGTAGATAAGACACTACCCAAAGATTTCACCCTCATTTTGTGAGGACTTTAGATCCTCAGGTCCAAGCCAATAGTTAATTACCCCTCTCAATGCTGAGAGAGAACTTTTGATTAAGGCTAGTCGTTAGGTCGCATAGTAGATAGCATATAATAGCAGCATGTGGAGTTTTGGAATTTAGATTTATGAAATTCATTATATTTAACTTAAAGCGGATGATTGGGGGAATGATAACGTGCCTGATTTAGATCCCATGGTTCCGTCATCCGGGCTATCACGATCCCTAGTCTACTTAGTCAAAGGAGGTAGTCGACCCAACATGATCGAAGGATCCTTATTAGCAGCCATGGGTTGCGTCATCCAAGAAATCCTTATAGACTTGGGGTGGTGTTTGTCTAAGGAGACAAGCTTAAGTCTACCTTAGCTAATAGAGGGCTTTTTGCCCAATCAAGTATACCCTATGGTTCACAACTCAAAGGGCAGAGCCATTGGGGAACAAAGGCTACCATGAATAATATAATGGTTCCATTTGGCGACCACCATGAGGACTCATAACTCATATCATGTGAAGTCTTGTAGCCATGCAAGACACGCGGCCCTGTGGGCATAAGATTGTTTGAAAGTAAATATAGGTGTGTACTTGATTTGATTTTGGCTCCTTTGTGAGCTAGAGTTTTCTTAATTTGTCACCTTCCAAAAACTAATATGGAAGGTGGATTGAATGGAGTTTGCTTTAAATTTTTATATTGAATTTCATTTAAATATTTTTAGCTCAAAGATATTTTAAATCTTGCATTTAGATTGATGTTCAATCTAAGTCAATTCATTTTAAAATTATAATCATATTTATTGATGGAAGTATCCCCTCCGGTTAAAATTATCATTTAACATGGCCATCATCGGGGTGGTTTATTGTTTAGCTATTTTAGATCCTGTAGACTCTATTAATTTAATAATAGAGGATTAGATCTACTGTCATATGACAAAATTAGCTTCTCATATATTTTATTAGATTGAAGATATTATAATAACATCATTTGATTTTTAGGTTTTGTTAACGACCCTCCAAGACCCAAGAATCAACTCAAGAAGATCCTCGACACTAAATTTAAGCATTCAACATAGTGTCGAGGCCCATGCAGTATTTAAATCATTTAATTTATTATTTTATATCTTCGACTCAATTTAATAATTTAATAATTAGATTTATATTTTGAGTATTTTGGATTTGAGGATATTGAATATAAATATCTTAAATATTTTGATAATAATGATTACCCCTCTAGTTGATATCTTCGACCAACTAAGTTATCATCGGGGATATAGGTGATGATCGTTATACTGCCAAATGATAGAATTAACTTCTCAGAGATTTTCTTAGGCAGAGTAATCTATAACAACATCATTAAGTTTTGTTAACCCGGACCCAGTCCATAGACCCAACTGGGAATCAACCCGCACAACATTATCAGATACTAAGTTTAAGCATTCAGCATAGTGTCGGGGCCCATGCAGGTGTATAGTAATTTTAGGTAGTTTTATGCTTGAATTATGAGATTGATTTTGTATTTTTACTTTTTTATTCTAATTTAGCCTGCATAGCCTTTTCAGACATTAAAATTTGCACTTGAAATCTCTGTATCCGAGCACATGTAGATATTTATAGCTTAGCTAATTTAATTTAATTAATGAAATCATTGATTTTAGTATCTCCTATAATTTTTGGTTATTGTTATTGAATAAAATCATTGATTTTAAAATTATAATTAGGATAAAATTTCTTGATTTTTGGTTGAAGGAAGCCCTATGATTTTTATAGATTTTGATTTAGTATTGCCTTCTATCTGCTTGCGCAAAGAGTTGCAGATCCGGTGGAAAAGAAGATGTTATAGATTGATCTAATATTTTATTAGATTTTTTAGATTAATATTTAATTGATTCCAATTTAGCCTACGCAGCCTTTTCAGATAATAAAATTTGCACTTTAAATCTTTATGTCCGAGCACATGCAAGTGTATTGAAGAATGCCTTAATTAACTCCTCTATTCGCCTGTATAATATGTTGCGAATTTGATGGCATAGAAGGTGTTATAGATTGATCTAATATTTTATTAGAATTTTTAGATTAATATTTAATTAATTCCAATTTAGCCTACACAGCCTTTTTAGACATTAAAATATGCACTTTAAATCTCTATATCCGAGCACATACAGGTGTATCTAAGAATGCCTTAATTAACGCCTTCTATTCGCTTATATGATATGTTGCAAATTCGGTGGCGTTTGACCAGTTATGATTAAGAGATAATTAGGTGGATTTATCTTGAAATGCGTGTTATTTTTGACAAAATTTTAAGTGCGATAATCTTAATCAAATTATATATCTATTCTAGATATTTTTGACATTCTGGACATAATGGTGAAGTCCATCTCACAATCGGAGGTCATTTAGTTTGAGTCAGCGTCAAATTGAGTCAATTTCAGCTCAAAATGCACGTTATCGCTTCTGGCTGCTCTACATTCACGGAGAATCATCTAATTTGAGCGCGAATAGTCTCATTTAATAGTGCTTGATGTTTTGGAGCTAACAGCATGATAAGTTTCATGATCGGAGATCATTTAGTCATCGTCAGCCCCTCCTAACTTTGATATGCACGTGGAGACATTAATAGCTTGAGCGCTTAATTGATTGCTCATTAGATTTTTGCAATATTTATATTCTAATCAATTTCAATGCTCTAAATGTGACGGCGAAGTTCGTTCATCGACCAGAGGTCATTTTGACCATTTTTGATGACATCTAATGCATTTTGAGCCCCGATTTATGCACTGTCACCTCCGAAGTCCGTCGAATTCGATTTGTAGGCTTGACTTTGACTTATGGCACATATATGGAGGTCAAAAAATGACCCCAATAAATGTGATTCATGCATAAAGCGAGTCACATTTGTTGAAACTGGTTGACTCTTTGCGCTGGCCTTGGGTCTTGGATCACTTTAGCTTTCAACTTTCCTAGATTCACTAAAGAGCTTCTTCCACCATTTACTCTTTGCTTCGATGGATTCACTGAAAGTCTCTTTCTTTTTATCTTCATAGATTTGGATTTCCTGCAACCCTAGCTTTGTGCTTGATCAGGCTGGATGGAGGAATCAATTTGTTTGCTTTGAGATTTGAAATTCCTTATGTCCTAGTTTTAAGCTTGACAGACTTGATGAAGGATTGACCTGATTTATCTATATTGACTTGTCAGGAAGTGTATGTACGCCCTAAGTCCTGTGCTTGTTGCTTTAACAGACTTGTTGAAGGGTGCATACAGTTGACCTAGCCTTCCGGCTCATATTAGGTCAATGTTGAGTTGTTAGAAACTGTGCTTTATGACCAATAACCATGAAATTCCTTTAGTTCGGCCATTGCCTTTGTGTTAACTATGGAATCGCTTCCTCGCAAAAGACTTGATGAGGGGATTGGCTTTGATCTATGTTTTATGCTTGATCAGATCATTTGAAAAGAGATTAGAATATCATATTGCAAGCAATATATAGATTAATTTGATGCAGCTCTAAATTTAAAGTTTCTTCAGATTGTCTTGGTCTATCAATCGAGTGAAAAGATCTCTTGAATTTTGGTTACTTGTAGTCACTAAGATGGATTTTGTTTGAGATTGAACAGCTATCATTATTGGACTGATGAGCAGTGGCTCTTTCAATGTGGCCTTTTCTTGCGGCTTGTTGAGTGAGGAGAGCGTCAGTAACTCGGCCATTTGTAGGCTTGTTGAGTCCGACCTTTAGAACCTGCTTGAATCTTTGACTTAAGTTGTGATGGCTTGGTAGTCTTGTCATTAGACTGACGAATGAGGGCTCTTTCACTGTGGCCTTTTCTTGTGGCTTATTGAGTGAGGAGAGCGTCAGCAACTCGGCCATTTGTGGGTTTGTCGAGTTTGACCTTTAGAACCCATTCGAGTCCTAGACTTGAATATGTAGGGGTTGCTATTTTTCCAACTTAGTTGATTGAAGCTTCCAAAACTAGGAGTTCTTTTAGCTTGATCTTCAAATTTTGACGAATCTTGGAGATAAACTTTTGATATTTAAAGCTGTCTTTTCGTGCACATAAATAGATTCTTTTTGCTATTACAAGAGTCTGTAATTTTAACAATAACAGTTATAGATATATTGGGGATCTCGCATAAAGCACGATGTCATCAATATATATATAAGAAGACCTCTGTTGGAGAGAGGTTGAACAATCTTGATCATAAAAAAAGCTCATGTCTTATAGGGGGATTGCAGATTAGTTCAGAAATACAATACAAAGCTTGATTTCCTTTACTGCAAAATAAATTGGATATTTTTTATTTTTTTATAATATGTATCTATCTAAGGATCTCAGCTTAAAGCACGATGTCGACTAAGATAAATATATAAAAATGCCTTCTATCTAACAAGGAGGCTTTCGTAGTAACTGTTGAGAGAATTTGGAATGTCTTTGGTCATATGCTTTGTGCTTTCAAACTTGTTGAAAGCTTCCTCCTCAGAGTTTGAAATTTGTATTTTCCTCCTGTCCTGGCTTTGTGCCTTGGTGGACTTAATGGAGTTAATGATTTGTTGTTGAGATGAGAACATCTTTTGTCCTGTGCTTTGTGCATTGACAGACTTGTTGAAGATTCAATCTCGAAATTTAAAATTTATATTTTCCTCTTGTTCTGGCTTTATGCCTGAATGGACTTGATGGAGTTGATGATTTGTTGTTGAGATAAAAATGTCTTCAATCCTATGCTTTTTGCTTTCGGACTTGTTGAAGACTTCCTCCTCAGAGTTTGAAATTTGTATTTTCCTCCTATCATGGCTTCGTGCCTTAGCGGACTTGATGGAATTGATGATTTATTGTTAAGATGAAAATGTATTCAGTCCTATGCTTTGTGCTTTGACAAACTTGTTGAAGAATTCATCTTAAAATTTGAAATTTGTATTTTCCTCCTATCCTGGCCTTATGCCTTAACGGACTTGATGGAGTTAATAAGATGAGAATGTCTGCAGTCCTATGCTTTATGCTTTGATGGACATGTTAAAGATTTCATCTCAGGGATTCGTATATTATATTTCCTTCTATCCTAGCTTCGTGCCTTAACGGATTTGATGGAGGAAAGTCCTGAATTATCTTAAAGACTTGTCAGGTGACACAAAATTACCTTCTGCCCTAGCTTTCTACTTTTGTGGCTTATAGAAGGATGTCTATTGATGACCTAGCCCTTAGAGCTTGTTTTGGGTCAATGGCAGATAGTCATCAGTCCTATGCTTTGTGCGTAATGGACATATTGATAACATAACTCCCTTAGTTTAGCCATTTGACTTTGTATGAACATTGGGATGACTTCTTCGGTCCCTTGATTTTTGCTTGGTTAGACTTGCTGAAGAAAGATTTTCTTCAGTCTTTGCTTTCTGCTTAAACATACTTGTTGAAGGAGTTGACATTTCTCATTTGATATTGGTACCAAACTCGGCTTAGTGCTTTCTCGAGTGAGGATCCTTTTGTTGGATTTTGAAAAAAAATGACATTATTATCATTAAGGATGATCTCACAATTTGGGCCACTTGAACTCACCAAGTTGGAGGGATTTGGAGATTTGGATGCTCTTGTCTTTGAACTAACAAAGTAGGGAGATCCCTTACTACGACCTTTGTGGTGTATTGAGTAAGTAGACCTGTGAGTGACTCGGCCATATTTGGGCTTGTTGAGCCCGACCTTATGCATTTACTTGAGTATTGGACTTGAGCAATTGATGGAGGATTTTATCATCCGGCTAACAAGGTGGGGGATCTCTTACTACGAACTTTGTGGCATGTTGAGTAAGCGCACTGGCTGAACTCCATACTTGCCCGACCGACCTTATGCACAAACTCGAGCCTTAGACTGAATATATAAATGGAAGATATGTTTCCAACTTGATTTATTGTAATTTGCAGACTTAAAAGTTTCTCTTTTTGGTCGGTAAGACTTGAAGACTTGTAAACTTTGAATACATAATTTGAATATGTATACAAGGATCTCATCCTTAGGCGCAATGTCAACCCAAATATAATAGAAAGACCCCCTATTTCATAGAGAAAGCCCGACATTTTGCTATAAATTTAAAGAAAAATGCCCTTTGTCTAACAAGGGGATTTTTGCTTCATTTCAAAAATGCATTCTTGTATTATAAGAGAATTTCCAAGAAAAACTTACACATATAATGAAAGTGAGGAATAATTAGTCTTCTTAGCACAATGACCAATTCTCCTTCTTGAAAAGCTCGAGAACGTATTGTATGATCGAATGCTTTGGACATCCTCACTCGATAGACTTCTAAATTTTATTGAGCTTGGAGCCTAGCCTTGTCAAGAACATCAGGCTCTTCTATCTGTAGGCAGAGATTCTAATCATAGGTGATATTGTGTTAAATGGCTACTCGGAGTGAAGGTAGTTCAACTTCAAGTGGCAAGACTACTTTAGCTCCAAATACTAGTGCATCAGGAGTAAATTTTATGAGAGTCTTGTAGGTGGTGCGGTAAGCTCATAAAGCTTCAACAAGCTTGGTATGTCACTCACTTTTATTTCTTGTAACGATTTTTCTGAGTAGCTTGACTAGTGTTTTGTTGAAAGCCTCAACCAAGCCATTTGCTCTCTGATTATAAATCAACGAGTATCATCAATCAATCTTATGTCGATCAACAAATCTATAAATTTTAGTGCTTTTGAAGGCTCAGTCATTATCTAAGATATTGTTGGCTTCTTCTATTCCTAAACATCCTAGCCACATCTGCTCAAAGGATCTACGATATAGGGTATTGCCAATATAAGCATATAGGCAAAGCCTTTTCTCAAGTTGTGCATCCATCGGCTTAATGCTAGACAGTTTTCTTTCCTTAAAGTAGTCAACAAAGTGTTGTCTCCAATCTTCCTACTCTTCTACTATAAAGATTTCACTTTGTGGTGTTGAAGTTTCTTCAGATTGAGGTCTTGCCTCCTAAATAATCCGAGCCTCATCTTGTTGATTTCGATGAGCAATTTGTAAGGGAGTGTGAGGAGCAATGTGAGTTGCATCCTGCTGGCTTGCATTTGATGACCCCTCTTCCAGCGAGAATTTTAGATTTATTGGCTCTAAAACCCAACGAGTGCAAACACTAAATAGTATAAAACCGTCATCGCCCATACTTACCATCTCTTTAGCTAACTTAGCCAAGCAATCAGCTTTGCTATTCTTGCATCGAGAAACCTGAGTTATAATGATATTTAAAATTTGCTTTATAAGCTCGACAACTCATTTGTGATAGTGAGCCAATTCAACCTTGTTGATTTTATAAATACCCAATAATTGATTAACGACGAGCTGAGAATTGCCATAAACTTGTAGATCCTGGACTCCCACAGAGATGGCTTCCTCCAGACCTTCCACCAATGCTTCATATTCTACTTCATTGTTAGTTCGTGGCTCAGTTAACATGTAGGAGTGCCTCATTATACCAACCTTTGGCGTAATCTAGATGAGGCCAATGCCAGCTTGAGCCTTTGAGAGATTTGAGGGGTAAGTATATTTGATGGATGAAGCTCCATCAAAATGCAGTTCTCATGTTTGTTGCTTTTCCATTTCATATATATGCATGATCTGCTCGTCAAGAAGATCATCACCAAGCAATGAATCTGTCGGGATGGGGTGTGTAACAAAGAAGTCTGCTAGAATTTGCCCCTTCACTCCTTTCTAAGGAACATATGCAATGTCAAATTATAACATAAGAACAATCCATCATGCCAAGTGACTTGTCAATGTTGGTCTTGTCATCAAGAACTTCAACGGATCGATCCTTGAAATGAGAGTAATTTTATGAGATAGCATATAATGGCATAGCTTTTGAACACCAAAGATTAATGCCAAACAATGCTTCTCAATTGGAGAATAATGCATTTTTGCTCCGAGAGCATTCTCCTTTCCCTCTTCATTATGTTGTGCCAAGAGAGCTCCTAGAGATTCCTCCAGTGATGTTGTATATAAGATGAGAAGCTTCCCTGGGATCGATGCTGCAAGAATAGGAAGATTCAACAGATACTTCTTGATACTCTTGACATTCTTTGTCCCATTACATCAACGTATTCCTCTTGGACGAGGATCTCTGATTGACGCCTCTAATAAATTTCTAGCTTGGAGGACTACGATTGAGCTTGATCTCTTCTTGAAGATATAGAGCTGGCTCGTGACAGGATCTCTTGGATAACTCTCTAAGGTGACGACTATCAAAAATTTCATAACATATGACCTTTTTCTTAGGCATACATTCTTGATGAGTTTTATTTGTGGTGAATCTCTGGGAGTGCAATATAGAAGTTACACTGTTATCTTTCTTTAAGGCAGTTTCACTTCGAGGCTTTGGCCTCCAAATTTGCTTACATTTTTTTCTGTACGTTTTGACAGCGGATTCTTAGACATGTGGTCCAAGTGTCACGCCTAGATGCTTACCGTGCGAGACTTGAATTGGTTGATATTTTGTCAGGGTTGTAGGAGAAGGTCTTCTTGGAGAAGCAACTCTGGCCTTCTTGATGATAGAACTTTGATATTTTCTTTTCATCAGTCTTTTATCCTTAGCAACTTTAAGGACCCAATACACTCATGCATATACAGTTTAGAGTTTTCTCATTGGAGAAGCTAGAACCTAGCATTATCAAGTCCAGAAGGACTATTTGATTTGACTAGTAGAGTTGTTTCGCTTTACCCATCTTAGGCTGTCAACTTGTTATAGGTTGGAACACTCACTTTTGGTTCCACAGTTGGTTGTATAATTTTTATTTTAATATGAAGCAGTGTTTCTCTTTCTCGCCTTGGGTTTGGTTTCCAAATGAGGAAGCTTTTGTGTCGCCACTTCTCCTTGAAGTTTCTCCCATATTTATTATTATTATTATTTTACCGGGATCTTTCGAGCGGATTCAAGATGCGTTCGTGTGTCACCGATGTTCACGGGACTTGTTTAGAATGATCTTGAGTTCTTACTATCACTGATGGTAGTTTTTGTAGTGGAGCATTCTTGGCTTCTCTGATAATTAGTCTTTGATACATCTTCTTCATAAGGTCTTTTTTCCTTGACAACCTTCAAGACTCTGTGTACTGGAACAGATAGAGTTGCACATTGTTTCTTTTGAAAAGTTAGAGCTGACTACTATTGAGCCCAAAATGACTGCTGAACATCACCAGTAGAGCTATTTCTTTTCACCCATTTCAAATTTTATACTCATTGTGAGTGGGAATACTCACTTCTGGCATCAAGTCTAATCGCATAGCTAGTGATTCATTGACTGAGCTCACGTTCAACATTTCTTCTCCTTCTTCCTTCCACTCAATTTTTCTTTCTAGAGACTTGATTATATTGACCTAGTATGAAAGGTTCAACTGGCAGAGTGGTTGCATTCACTGGTATGACTGACACTTTCTGCCCAGTGAAGGTTCCTTTTATGTCTGACGCCTTAGAATGACCCAATCTTTTGAATATAAAGGCTCTTTCGAGGAACCTCACTAGTAGTAGTGGTCATTCCAATTGTCCTCCTCTCCTACATAGGTTGGTGTGTACAATATGTAGGTGCTTCAGAAAGAGGATTATTTGCAGCAACAATGATTAGGAAGTCTACACTACCAAATTGAAAAGTAGCTCCAACATCCTCAGTATTGATTACAGTGTTAATCATACGAATATTAGCTTTGTGACTTAGCTGCATGATGAACGGTGTTCTGAAGATCCATCAATATATAGAACAAACAAACTAGTCATAAGAATATGATTGATTTAAATTTAATTTCATTCATAATTGGTTCCTTTTTTATTTTAGAAAAATTAATTTTTTTATTTAACTCCACTATTATTATAGCTCATATTCAATTAGCCAAATATGAAAAGAAAAACCTGTACCCAGCGGAGTCACCAGAAATCTGTGGGTTCCAAAAATTCACCACCGACCTCTCGTTGAAGAGAGTATGATTTATGCGTTAGTGAATTTTCAAAAGGCAGATGGAATAATAGATAAGACACTACCCAGATATTTCACCCTCATTTTGTGAGGACTTTAGATCTGGTTCTGTTTCTATAAAGCAAGCACCTATAGTTAATTACCCTCTCAATGATGAGAGAACTTTTGAATAAGGCTAGAGTCGCATATAGAGTATAATAAAGAAACATGTGAAGTTTTAGAATTTAGATTTATGAAATTCATTATATTTAACTTAAAGGATGGTTGGGGAACGATGATGCGATCTAGATCCCATGGTTCCATCATCCGGCCGTCAGATCCCTAGTCTACTTAATGAGGAGGTAGACAACCTGACCGAAGGATCCATACCATACGTCTTCAAGAAATATAGACATGGGGTGGTGTTTGTCTAAGGAGACAAGCTTAAGTCAACTTTAGCTAATAGAGGGCTTTTTGCCCAATCAAGTATACCCTATAGTCCACAACTCAAAAGGCAGAGCCATTGGGGAACATACGGGCTACAGTCGTGATTGTAATATAATGGCTCCATTTGGTGACAACCACCCGTCGAGACTCGGTCGAATGATCATGTGGAGCATCCGCCACACAAGCATAGGACACGGGTCACGTCTTTGCTAGTATGATATTATTTGAGAGTAAACATAGTTGTGTACTTGATTTAACTTTGGTTCCTTTGTGAGCTAGTGTTTTCTTAATTTGTCACCTTCAAAAAATAATGTGGAAGGTAGATTGAATGGAGTTTGATTTAAATTTTTATATTGAATTTCATTTAAACATTTATAGCTTAAAGATATTTTAAATCCTATATTTAGATTGATGTTCAATCTAAGTCAATTCGTTTTGAAATTGTAATAATATTTTTTGATGGAAGTATCCCCTCTGGTTAAAATTATCATTTAACACGGCCATCATCGAGGTGGTTTATTGTTTAGCTATTTCAGATCCTGTCGACTCTATTAATTTAATAATAGATCGAGAGTCATATTATGAATTAGCTTCTCGATGTTTTATTAGATTGAAGATATTATAATAACATTATTTGATTTTAGGTTTTGTTAACCTGCACCCCTAAGACCCAACGGAATCAACCAAGACAAAGATCCTCGCATTACACTAAATTTAAGCATTCAAAGATAGTGTGGGGCCCAGGTATTGAAATCATTTAATTTTTTGCTTTATATCTTGTCAATTTATATCAATTTAATAATGAGCCTAGATTTATATTTTTAGAATTTTAGATTTGAGGATATTGAATATAAATATCTTAAATATTTTGATAATAATAATTACCCCTCTAGTTGATATTTTCGATCAACTAAGTTATCATCGGGGATATAGGTGATGGTCGTTATATCAATGACGTAATTTTCTCGTAAATTTTCTCGTGCAGAAAGCTATAACAACATCATTAGGTTTTGTTAACCCGAACCCAGCCCATAGACCCAACCGGGAATCAACCCGCGCAGCATCCTCATACACTAAGTTTAAGCATTCAGCATAGTGTCGAGGCCCATGCAAGTGTATAGTAATTTTAGGTAGTTTTATGTTTGAATTTTGAGATTGATTTTGATTTTTTTATTCCAATTTTAGCATGCTTTTCGACATTAAAATTTGCACTTGAAATCTCTGTGTCCGAGCACATGCAGGTATTTATAGCTTAGCTAATTTAATCTAATTAATGAAATCATTAATTTTAAAATTCATAATTAGGATGAAATTTCTTGATTTTTGGTTGAAGGAAGCCCTATGATTTTTATAGATTTTGATTTAGTATCATCTTCTGTCTGCATGCGCAAAGAGTTGCACATCCGGTGGCGAAGAAAATGTTATAGATTGATCCAATATCTTATTAGATTTTTCAAATTAATATTTAATTGATTCCAATTTAGCCTACGCAGCCTTTTCAAACATTAAAATTTACACTTTAAATCTTTATGTCCGAGCATATGCAGGTGTATCTAAGAATGCCTTAATTAACGCCTTTTGTTTGCTTGTATAATCTGTTGTGAATCCGGTGGCGTGGAAGGTGTTATAGATTGATCTAATATCTTATTAGATTTTTCAGATTAATATTTAATTGATTCCAATTTAGCCTGCGCGGTCTTTTCAGACATTAAAATTTACACTTTAAATCTCTATGTCCGAGCACATGCAGGTGTATCTAAGAATGCCTTAATTAACGTCTTCTGTTCTCTTGTATGATATATTGTGAATTCGGTGGCGTAGAAGGTGTTATAGATTGATCTAATATCTTATTAAATTTTTCAGATTAATATTTAATTGATTCCAATTTAACTTGCGTAATCTTTTCAGACATTAAAATTTGCACTTTAAATCTCTATGTCCGAGCACATGCAGGTGTATCTAAGAATGCCTTAATTAACGCATTTTGTTCGCTTGTATGATATGTTGTAAATTCGGTGGCGTTTGACCAGTTGTGATTAAGAGATAATCAAGTAGATTTATCTTGAAATATGTGCTAATTTTGACAAAATTTTAAGTGTGATAATCTTAGTCAAAGTATATATCTATTCTAGGTATTTTCGGCGTTATGGACGCAATGGCGAAGTCCGTTTTACAATCGGAGGTCGTTTAGTTCGAGTCGGCGTCAAATTGAGACAATTTTTGCTCAAAATGCGCGTTATCTCTTCTGACTGCTCGATGTTCATGCAGACTCGTCCGATTTGAGCGTGAATGGTCTTATTTAATAGTTCTCGATGTTTTGGAGCTAACAACGCGATAAATTTTATTATCGGAGGTCGTTTGGTCATCGTCAACCCCTCCTAACTCTGATATGCACGTCGATATATTAATAGCTAGAGCGCTTAGTCGATTGCTCATTAGATTTTGTAATATTTATATTCTGATTAATTTCGATGTTTTGAATGCGACGACGAAGTCCGTTCGTCAATCGGAGGTCGTTTCGATTATTTTCGCGACATCCAAAGCATTTTGATTCTGCTTTGACTCGCCTCCGTCGAATTCGATTAGGCTTAACTTGATTTGCATACACACATATATGGAGGTCAACAATAATATTTTTATCATAATTATACTTATGATGATATCTAGCTAATAATTTAGTTAATATTGTCTAATCATTTAATTATATTATATAATACTTTAGTCATACTAAAAGATGATACATGTTGTTTGAAATCAAAGACATGTATAATAAAATTAATTTTATCATGTTTCAAAATATATTATAATATTTTAAGGAAAGTTACTTTCTTTCATAATCTATTGGACACAACATTTAACACTATTTTACATCTAATTCAGCGCCTGTTTCAGATAATTGTTTAGTTTTCTTACTTTTAAAATTGTTGCCACACTGTTAATTGGCCTAATTTTTTGTTTAAAAAATAATTATGGGAAGAAATTTTTAATAATTACTAAAAATTACTGAAACGCCATTGGTTTGGTATAAGGTTCATGTTGAATAAAGATTATCAATAAATATAATTTAGACCATACCATCAACTCCAAAATTTTAAAAAAATTTATAAAGTGAATCTGAAATTATCGCAAGAAAAAAACTCCAAAAATTTAGAATATTTGATTAAGGACTCAAACTCTAATCACATTGGAGCAATTAAATATAGTGTTTTTTTTTTTTCTTTAATGATTCTGTCAGGCTACAACTGTCCTACAGAGTAAGAGATTCATGTTTATATATATATATATATATATATATATATATATATATATATATATATATATATATATATATATATATATATATATATATATATATATATATATATATTATAGCATATTATTCATAACAATAGGGAGAAAATATTATCTTAATTTTGTATAAAACTGACTTAAATAGAAAAAAAATGTAAAAAAAGAAAAACTGTCTAGCATAGTTAAAATGATTCTACAGATGTATATCATAAATCATAAATTATGCCTTTTCTCATATTTGGGTAAAGCATTCATTTAATATGATTTGTTAGAAATGGATTATACAGTGGCAATTGAGAGAGACTTGAGATATTGGAGTTTCCTTTAAATGATTATATTTAGGGCTGTCAAAAAAGCTCGTTATTCAGAATAGGCTTGGCTCGTTATGTAGTATGTTATTTCGTTAGTTAACTAAAGCGTAGAGAACGAACATTTTAATTCGATATAAAAGCAGTAGAACATCAATCGTTTGTTCGATCGTGTTCCATTTCGATTTAGCTCGAAATAAAAAAATTATATTATATTATTATTATTATTATTATTTATTTTACTATTATTATTATTATTATTTTATTACTATTATTTTATTTATTACTATTATTATTATTATTATTGTATTACTATTATTTTTTATTACTATTATTATTATTATTATTATTTTATAATATATATACTAACACACATTTACATATTGCAAATGCTGACTTAGTGGTTAAAACTTTTGTTATGCAAAAGATTTACCTCTCTCATATAGGTCGAAAAGCTCGTTGTTAGGTGACATTTCGTGTTCGTTAACTAAACGAGTCAAACACAAACAGACATTTCAAGCTCGATATATAAACGAGTCGAACACGAACAAAAAAATTTTAAACGAGCCGAACACGAACAAGAGTTATGTTCACTCAAGCTCGGCTCATTTATACCCCTAATTATATTATGGTTTATTCAATCATTTTCTTTTGAGGAGATTAGACCATGGAACAAAAAGTCTAGTATAACACTCATGTTGATGTTGAGAATAAAAGTATGATACTATGCATCAAATTTGTCGTCGACGGAGTGCATCAATATTATGAGTGGAAGCAAGTATCGACATTGATGTTAATAGTATGTACCAATCTTATAAATGAAGACATATGTCGATGATATGCATCGACCTTATGGGTGATAACTTGTATAGATAATATATACCAATACTATTAGTGATGATGGGCAATGAGATTGATGGTAATCAGTATTGATGTTGATGAAATGTATTGAATGAAGTTAGTAGGCATTGGTGCTAGTTTCTTCGGCATGAATTAGCTTTATAAGGCAATTTTTTTAAAATAAGTATCATTAGAATAGGAATTAGTTAATTAAGTATGGTCAAAATAAAATTTAAGGTAGGTATAGCCCAATTAGGGCGACGAATTCACGACGCTTTGGTGCCACGTTGAAATGAGCCAAGTCGCCCACCCTTCAATAATGGTTTAAATAATTAATTATTCTTTTCTTAACATTAAAGTGGGATAGCTCAGTTGGGAGATTGTCAGATTAAAGTTCTAAAAGTCACATGTTTGATTCACGCTCATTGCATTTAAATTCTGTTTTTTGGAAAATAAATTTCTGAATTTCTTTTTAATAAGATAAATATTATTACTAAAATGCAATTTATTTTTTATTATATTTCAAAATAAATAATTATTTTTCATCCATTAAAATTGAGTGAAATAATTAACTATTTCAATAGCTTTATAAATATTTATAATAATATCTATATTATAAAACTATTAATATATTAGAATTTAACATTATTTATGTTAAATGTTAAATGTACGCATGTATCATTAAATTATAAATGTTAAATTCTAATATATTAATATTTAGATTACATTTTTACATAAAAAATTCAAGATTTTATATTAGAAGAATTACAATTCACTTTTAAATAATAATAGTTTTATAATATAGATATAATTATAAATATTTATAAAGCTATTGAAATAGTTAATTATTTCACTCAATTTTAATGAATAAAAAATAATTATTTATTTTCAAATATAATAAAAAATAAATCGCATTCAGTAATAATATTTATCTTATTAAAAGGAAATTCAGAAATTTATTTCCAAAACAAAATTTAAATGCGTGAGTGAATCAACAGACTTTAACTTCAGACAATAATCTCCCAACTGAGCTATCCCGCTTTAATGTTAAGAAAAGAATAATTAATTATTTAAACTATTATTGAAGCCAAGTCGCCCATTTCAACGTGGCAGCACCACGCCACGTTGTATCCGACGTGGCTCGCAAGTCGCCTACTAATTGAGCGACTATACCTATTCTTAAATTTTATTTTGACCATACTTAATTAACTAATTCTTATTCTAATGATACTTATTTTAAAAAAAGTACTGCTTTATAATTGATGACGTTCATCAATATATATATATATATATATATATATATATATATATATATATATATATATATATTCTGAATTCTTTGCCTCATCAAGAATCTCTTTGCATGTAATTTTCTTCCTAGTTCCAATTAATTTATCGTGGATAATTTTTTTATTTATCGATAGATTTATTGGTTAAAAGATACAAAGATGAGAATGGTTGCTACAAGCCTTCTGTATTCCATGACACAAAAGGAATGCTAAGCCTCCATGAGGCATCATTTCTTGCTATGGATGGAGAAGATGAACTAGATGAAGTTAAGGAATTGGCTCTGAAACAACTAAATGATCATATAAGATCAAACTGTTAAGCAAATCTAATGCTTTCACAACACATAGCCATGACCTTGGAGCTTCCTTTCCACCATAGAATTCCAAAGCTTCAGGCTCAAATATTCATGGAGCATGCTCGCGACCTAGCGGTGGTAAATTTGGACCAAACTGTGCTCGAATTGGCTCAACTGGACTTCAACTTGACCCAAAGGATCTACCAAAGAGAGCTCAAGGAGATTATATCGTATGTATAGTCTGTTTCATATATGATGAAAAGCTAATATATATATATATATATATATATATATATATATATATATATATATATATATATATATATATATATATTTACAATGAAATTTTATTTATTGTTATAATTATTTAGATGGTGGGCAAAGATAAGTAATGCCGCTGGTAAGTTTAGTTTTGCAAGAGAATGGCCAGTGGAGAGCTACTTCTTGGCAGTAGTAGGTTTGGCTATTAAACCTCAGTTCTCAACGATAGAAATGAATTCTAAAGTGATATGCTTCGTAAATGTTATAGATGATATCTACATACATGGTTCTCTGGACAAGCTTCAGCTTTTACTGATGCAGTTGATAGGTACATAATTTCAAAAAAATTTCTAAATTTAATTTGTATGGGCTAAAGAGTATATAACAATGATGATGATGATGATGATGATGATATATATATATATATATATATATATATATATATAATATATATATATATATATATATATTTATTTATTTTATATATAAAAACTAATTAATATTTTTTATACACGTTCATTTGATTCCATAGGTGGGATTTTGCTACAATCGAATCACTTCCTGAATACATGAAGATATGCCTTTCTGAACTATTCAACACAATAAATAGTCTATCAAGCAAAATCATGGAAGAGAAGGGGTTGCATGTTCTTCCACATCTTAAAAGAGCGGTAAAGTTATTATTATTTGTAAATAAACCCAAAATCTTTAATTTCTAGTTATAACGTTCGCCTACTATGGTTGAAAATATTTTATTTTTATTTCAGTGGTCAGATTTATGCAAAGCGTATATGGTGGAGGCAAGATGGTATTAAAGTGGAGATATCCGTACATTTGAGGAATATTTAGATAATGCATGGATTTCAGTTGCAGCCCCTTTAGCCTCTGTTATGGCACATTGTCTTAGTGAAAACTTAACAAGTCTATCACTTGAAAGCATCTACTATTTTTCGGCTTTGCAATGATTTAGGAACTTCAAAGGTAATTAAATTTCAAATGAAAAAAATATAATATTCTGATATATTTTCTATCACATATACTTAATTTCACGTAGCACATATTATCTTTCAATATAATTAAATTATTAGATATAAATTACTTGTATTATCTTTAATTATATTTATCTTTAAAATTTAATTATATTATCTAATAATTTAGTTATATTAAGTGATAATAAGTGACAACTGACAAGTCAAGGATACATGTAATAAAATTAATCGATATCATCCTAATACAAAACTTCAGAATTTTTGCCTCTCAAAATTGAAAAATAAATAAATTTTTTAAATTTTAATTATTGGTGAAGAAAATTAAATATATTTTGCATGCATGGGGTGAGCTCGGAAGGGAGATGTTTCAAAATCCATCGAATGTTACATGAAAGAGAAGCATGTTTCAGAATTGGAGGCACATGAATGCATGAAGAATATTATAAATAAATCTGGAAAGAACTGAATAGTGAATGGATGAAGTCAACATATGAAGAAACCTTCAAAATAGTTGCAATAAATCTGCCAAGAGTTGCTCGCCTTTTGTATCTACAATCAAATGATAGGAATCTCGGTGAGCTTAACTTAGAGAAAGTGAAGGACAGTGTCATCTCACTTCTCCTTGAACCTATTACATTCAAAGAAGGTTTTATTAATTATTTGTAGATGAAAATTGAACTAAAATTTGTGAATAATATTATATATATATGTAGGGATTATTTTTAAAATAGGCACGTTATTAACTTTAATTAGCAATTTAGGCATCATTTTTTTTTGATTAAAAGTATATAATATATTAGAGTCCACGTAGTTTAGGATTTTTTTTTTTTTTTTTTTTGCTTACCATTTTGCCCCAAGTCCGATGGAAAAAGTGGAGGGTTGGTTAGTAGTCACAACCAAAATTTGTCGAAATAATCATGACATGAATCCTTTAAATCATTGTAAAGACGTTAGGCCCCTGAAGTTTACTACCGTATGGCTTTGAATATAGGAAAATGTGCTACGCTACTGCAGTGTTAAATAAGTTCCCTACATTATGGACGGATGGGCAAAGAAGTTAGTCCATGAAACTAGAATTAGGTTAGATCTTGGAATATAGGTACTCTTACGTAAATTAATGGAATTAATAGATATTATGGTTCATAGAAAGATAAATATTTTATGTGTTCAAGAAACTAAATGGGTTGGGGAGAAGGCTAAGAGATTGATAGTTTAGGTTTTAAACTTTGGTATTCGTGTAAAAGTCGAACTAGAAATGTAGGTGTGATTATAGATAAAAGTTTGAAGGATAATGTTATAAGTATTAATAGATAGAATTATAGCTTTAAAGATTATTGTTGATACTAAGATTATCAATGTTATAAGTGTCTATGCTCCTCAAGTAGGTTTGGAGGTAAGCTCAAAAGAAAATTTTTGGAATGAATTAGAGGGATTAATACAAAAGATACCTCTTGAAGAAAAGTATTTATTGGGGAGATTTAAATGGACATGTTGGTAGAGAAGATTTTAAAAGTATTCATGGTGGTTATGGATTTGGAGTGACTAATGAAGAAGGTAGGACTATATTAGATTTTTTAGCTTATGATTTTGTAGTTAATACTTTATTTAAGAAAAGAGATGAACATATTATTACTTATAAAAAATGGATCTAGTAAAACAGATTGATTATTTTTTTGATAAGAAAAATAGATCGCTTAGATTGTAAGGTCATTCCAAGTGAAATTTTAAGTACCCAACATCGATTAGATTTTAAGATTTTAAGATGAAAGAGAAAAAATAAACTTAATTATTGTCCTAGATTAGATGGGGACACTTAAAGAACACAAATAAAAAATATTTTAAGAGCAAGCTACAAGAAATTAAAGTTTGGGATGTTCATAAGGAAGCTAACGCTATGTGGGAAAAAGTATCAAGTGCTAAATTAAACAAGTTGCTAAAGATGTGCTTGAGAATCAAAAGGAAAAGCTTCTTTAATAAGAATAGTTGGTGGTGGAGTCGAGCAAGAAAAGATAAGAAATAAGAAGCATTGTTATAAAACTTGGTTTAGATGTAAAAACCTGAGAATTGGGAAAGATATAAAATGGTCTGTAGAGATTCTAAGAAAGCAATATATATGATGCAAAAAATTTAGCTTTTAGTGATTTATACAATAGATTAGATACCAAAGAAGGTGAAAGATGTATGTATAAGTTAGCCAAACCAAAGAGATAGGAGAAGTAAAGACATAGTTCAAGTGAGAGTATTAAGGATGAAAATAATAAAGTGCTTTTCTTAGAAAAGATATTAAAAAATAGGTGGATGAGGTATTTTAATAAACTTTTCAATGAAGGATCTGAAAGTATGATTGATTTTAGCAACCTTAATAATACCCTAAACAAAAATAGAGAATTTCATTTTATCGTCAGATTAGTAACAAGTTAGTGAAGCTTTAAAGAAAATGAAATGTGGAAAAGTAGGACCGATAATATTCCAATAGAAGTGTGGAAATGTTTAGAGATCAAGGAATTTCTTACAAATCTTTTAATGTTATTTTAAAGACAAAAAAAGATGCCGATGAGTGGAGAAAGAGTTTGTTGGTTCCTATATTTAAGAATAAAGGTGATGCACAAGAGTGCAAATTAGAGGAATTAAGTTAATGTGCCATACATTAAAATTATGGGAGAGAGTAATCATAGCACGATGTGATACAAGTTTCTCACAATCGCTTTTCATGCCGTAGATCTACTATGGATGCTATACATTTGTTAAGAGGTTTGATGGAGAAGCATAGAGAAAATAAAAGGATCTACATATGATATTTATTGATTTAGAGAAAGCTTATGATAAAGTCTCAAGAGATGTTCTTTGGAGAGTTCTAGAACGTAAAGAAGTTAATATTGGTTATATTCAAGTCATTAAGGATATGTATACTAGTCTACTTGTGTCCAAACACAAGGAGGATTGACAAACTATTTTCCTATTTCAGCTTGGATTACATCAAGGATCAACATTAAGCCCTTATCTTTTACTTTAGTTATGGATGTTCTTACGAGGCATTTACAAGAAGATGTACCTTGGTGTATGCTTTTGTCGATGACATTCTTCTTGTTGATAAGACTAGAGAGGGAGTCCAACGTAAACTTGAATTATGGAGGTCAACTTTAGAGTCTAAAGGTTTTCGCTTAAGCAGATCTAAAACCTAATATATGGAGTGTAATTTTAGTTGTAAGTTTTAGTGGTAGTTGTGACTTTAGTGATCAAGTCATTAATAAGAGTGAGTTTATCTGTGATATTTAGGCTCTATTGTTCAAAATGATGGTGAAATAGATGGAGATATTATTAGTAGAATTCAAGTTGGATGGTTGAAGTGGAGGAATGCATCCGCCTATTATGTGATAGAAAAGTTCCACTTAAACTTAAGGGAAAATTTTATAAGATGGTGGTAAGACCCAATGACTTATGGTAATGTTGGCCAATAAAAGAGAAACATAAGACTAAGTTTGTTACAGATGAGGATGCTCGTGGATGAGTTTTTACCCTTAGAGATAGAATGCAAAATGAGTATGTTCGGGAAAAAGTTGGAGTAGCTCCAAAGTAGATAAGATTAGGGAGAGTCGCCTAGATGGTTTGGCCACATAAAGCCGCCTACGTCCGATGACCGATTAGAGAGTAGATGCATTAGATTTGCCTTATGTTAAGAAAGGTAGAGGTAGACCTAAAAAAGACTTGGTTAAGATGTATAAAAAATGATCTTAGTATACTTGAATTAAATGAGAATTTGACACAATGGACAAGACAATAATGACCTAATCTCACCTAGTGGGATTAAGGCTTGTTTGCTGTTGTTGTTGCTTGTGAAAGAGGGAGAGAGAGAGGGTGGCACAATTTTTTTTTTCGCTTTCTTTAAATAAATAATGTGAATTATCTTTTTAAAATAAATATTAAACATTTAAAAATTAATTTAAAAAAAAATTTATAAAATATTTAATAACTAAATATTTATATATTTAGTTATTAATTAATTTATTTATATATGTATAATTAAATATATAATTTAAAATATTTTAATTATATATATAAATTTAGAAATTTATTTAATAATTTTATTAATTAATATAATTATTTAAAATATATAATTTTGTTAATTTTGTTAATAAATAATTTTAAAAAAAAAAATATATAAATAAATAATTTTAATAAATAAATAAATAAAGAAATAAATTATATAAATATTTTATAAAATTATATAAATAAATAAATAAATATATATATCTATTTAATTGGTTATTTTTTAAAAAATAATTATTTATTTAAAATATATAATTAGTTAAATAAATTAAAAAAAATTTAAATTATATAAATACTTAGATATTTATATATTTATAAAATATTTAGTTATTTATATATTTATTTATTTATTATATAAAAGCCAATAAATTATAAAAAATATAAATTTTATAAATAAAGTAATTATATATATATTTATAAATTTATTTAGCTATTTTATATTTAAATTATATAAATATTTTAAGTTATATAAATAATTTAAAATATTTTAAAAATATAAAATTTAACAATAATAAATATTTTAAATTATATATATATGTATATATAATATATATAATATTATATTATACATATATATATATGTATATGTTATATATATATATATATATTATATATATATATATATATACTTATTTTACATTATAATATAACTTAAATATAAAAATATAAAATAAAATAAATAAATAATTTTTAAACAAATAAAGAGAAAAGGAATACATATATAATAAATATATACATATATATGTATATATATAATATATATATGTATATATATATTACATATGTAACATATATAACTAACCAATATTTATAATATATTAAATAACTAAATATTTATATAATTTAAATATATAAATAACTAAATAAATTTATAAATATAATTACTTTATTTATATAATTTATAAAATATTTTATAATTTAAATAATATTTTTAAAATATTTGGTTATATATATATATATATATATATAATATATAATATATATTTATTTTAAATATATAAAATAATAAATAAATTTTTTAATAAATAATAAAGAAAAAAATGAATTATATAAAATGTTTTTATAAATTATATAAAAATAGTAATTATATTTATAAATTTTTGTTATTTATATATTTAAATTATATAAATATTTAGTTATTTAAAATATTTATAAAATATTTATTTTATATATATATTTATTATATATATATTTATTCCTTTCTTTATTTATTTATTAAAAATTATTTATTTATTTTTTTTTATATATTTTTTTATATTTTTTTATATTTTTATTATTGTTATTATGGACTTATATAAATATATATATATATATGTATATATATAATTAAAGTATTTTATAAAATTATTTTAAATTATATATTTTAAATATTTTAAATATTTTAAATTATTTATATAACTTAAAAATATTTATATAATTTAAAATATATAAATAACTAAATAAATAAATATATATATAATTACTTTATTTATAAAATTTATAAAATATTTATATAATTTATTGGCTTTATTTAATAAATAAATTTATATATAAATAACTATATATTTTATAAATATATAAATATCTAAGTATTTATTTAAATTTTTTTATATATTTATTTAACTAATTATATATTTTAAATAAATAAATAACTAATTAAATAAAATATATATATATATAAATAACTAATTATTTATTTATATATTTTAAATATTTTAAATTATTTATATTAACTTAAAATATTTATATAATTTAAATACATAAAATATAATATATTTATGTATATATAATAATATATATATATATATATATATATATATATAATATATATATATATATATATATATATATATAATTACTTTATTTATATAATTTATAAAATATTTATATAATTTATTTCTTTCTTTTATTTATTAAAATTATTTATTTATATATTTTAATTATTTTTAAATTATATATTAACAAAAAATTAATAAAATTATATATTTTAAATAATTATATTAATTAATAAAATTATTAAATAAATTTCTAAATTTATATATATAAAAATATTTTTTTATATTATGTTTATATATATATAAAAATTAATTAATAACTAAATATATAAAATTTAGTTATTAAATATTTTATAAAAAAATTTTTAAATTATATATTTTAACTATTTTAAATAATTATATTAATTAAAAAATTAATAAACCCCCCCCCTCTCTCTCCTACCAAGCAAAAAAAAAAAAAAAAACCGCACCACCCCTCTCTCTCTCTCTCACCTTAAGCAGAAAAAAAAAAAGAATTCCTCACATTAATTATCTCAAGATCATTCCCATTGTCGGATGGTAGCCTATTTTCATAAAAAAAATTTTTGATACCTAAATTACTAATTAAGGTTAATAACATGTCTATTTTAAAATAATCCCTATATATATATATATATATATATATATATATATATATATATATATATATATATATATATATATATATATATATATATATATATATATATATATATATATATATATATATATATATTGTTTCTAGTTTGGAATAGATATGATTGTTATGTGTGAGAGATCAAATTGATTGAGATGTAGGGGCATTTGGTGGGTTTGGTCTTGTATCACTTACAAGATCATTTGAGTACCACATTTTGGCTATATTTTGAAGAATCTATGATGAGAATGTTGCATTTTTCAATTTTACCTGGCTCTCTACAGTAATGGTTAGAAAGTTACAGTTTGATTTTTTTAAAATAAAAAAATTCGTTTGCCCCACCACAATTTTGTAAACATCAAATTTTTCTACAATATCTCTACTACTACCTTTTCAAACAACTGCAGTTGCCCCAAACAAACCTGTATCTTATTATATTAATAATAATTGATCAATCACATGCATAAATATATAAACAAAGTTAAAAATATGGTCACAATTTTTATGCAAAAAATATAGAAAAGAAAAAAGTATTAGTCATAAGGTATTGACTAATTAAATTAGTTTTTACTAATGAAAAAGAAGTTATTATATTACTCTTTTTTATAATTGGATAATACATTATTATAATGTAGAAGAATAAATTGTTGTTGCTGTTATCTTTTTTTTTGAAAAAATTTGAGGGCCTAAGCCCAATTGTATTCCAAAATGAGGTTACAAAGGATAACTAATCCACTACAGGTGAAAACAAAAGAAAAAAACTAGACTAATAAAACAAATCATGGAACATGATCGAAACCAGAAAAGAGAATTCCTGCAGAAAAAGAGAAAGAAGCTACCAAAAACATATGGACTCAGAGATACAAAATACATCAGAGATGATAAAAAAAAAGCACAACAGCATTTCTATCTTGCAGGGCCAATAGGGATTGGAGAGTCCCCTCACGGTTATCAAGCCGCCAGCCAGACGATCCCCAAATATCTGTCCTTCAGTAGAATCTGTTCACAATCAAAAAAAAGGGGACCATGGTTGCAGAATGACCATCTAGGTGAGAGAAGCAGTATAAGAGCTAAGTCGTATAGTTGTGCAAGGAGAACCTCATCATCGTCCATAGCAAGCAGAAGCGAAACCAAGTATACCAACGAAGAATTCGGAAAAGTAACAGAAGAGAAGAGAGAATAAAGTCATCCAATAATTGCCCGCACATTCAGAATTTACCCACTTAGTCAGAAATTAAACACAAAGACAGCAGAAATCAAAGAAGCAGCCACGAGTGGATAAGAAAGAAGAGTTAAGGAGGATGGTAATTCCTCCATTTCCGAATCAGATCCTGCACGTAGTTGGGCCAAGAAGTTTTAATTTTCCAACATAGCATTTTGGCCGAGACCCTTCCCCTTACAGTTAATAAAGGCGCAAGGGTTGGGAAGTAGAAGAAAATATAATTCTTTCTCTCCAGTATAAACAAGAACATTAATGTCGGATAGTAATGTCGATATAACATTTTATGCTCCCCTTCATTGATAAAGTTCAAAACCTGCGGAAGAGATTGCAACAGAGAAAGCTACCATTTGGAATAAGAGCTCTCACCACCGGTTCATGGCCAATGGACATTCAAAAAATAAATGATTGTGTGATTCAAAATAGAATGACAAAAAATAAGGAAGTTGAGTACCAATTCCTTTATTTGCTAACTTATCGATATTTTAAGACCATTTTGAATGCCATCCAACAATAGAGGGCATAGTTTATAGCATAGCCCTTAAACCATATTCCTTTAGTCCAATCCAAAGATGGGTGAGATTCAAAGATTGCTTCTCAATTCCTTTGAAGAAGGAATTAGAGTTTAACTAACTTAGTCATCACCTTCCTTTATTGGAGTTTCCAATATCATACGGGAAAACTTGGGATAAGAAGTCACAAGAATACTAGGAAGATTCCAATGTTCATTTTGTAAAAAAGTATGGACCTTTAAATCATCGGAGAGGTTCAAAGATTTTAGCCCATTAACTCCCAACCAATTACAAAGAGATTGCCCATTACACCAAGGATCATAATATAGAGAAAAAACATTACCTTCCCCAACTTGGAAATTCAGTTTATTCAAATTTTTCAGCAACCTTCATAATCAATTTCCAAAGTGGAGAAACTCGAAAATGCTTGGTTTCCATAGTGAGTATATTTGGCTAAACACCATCTAGCAAAGATAGTTTCTCCCTGTTTTCCACATTAATTTCGGTTTCTTGATCATATTGATAGAAGAAGGAGAAAACACCACCTTTTTCTTTTGGTAGGGTTGCATTCCCAAGAGATTGTGTGTAACTTTTTGGCCTCCCCAGAATGATAGAAAAATTTAGCTGTAAAAGAGCAGATTTTTTTTATAATGCCATCTGGAATAGCCATAAATGCGAAACCAAGTATGATAAGTAGCTATTTATAGAAGATCTAATAAGGCAACCTTCCCCTAAGAGAGGAATTTACTTTTCCACCCATCCATGCATGGAGTCTATCAAAGAGAGAGTAAAGTGAGCCATCTTTATTACACCTTTAATAAGAGGAAGACCCAAATATTTGAAAGGGAAAGAGCCCAATTGAATACCCAAAATTGTATGTGTATTGTCTTCTTTCTTAGTAGAGAGGCATAGGGATGATTTAGAATAATTCACTTCAAGTCCCAAATAATACTTAAGAGATTGAAGAATGGACTTGAGGGATGTAAATGTGGATAGGTTGACATTTCCCATCACTAAGAGGTCATCAGCATAAAATAAATGAGAAGAAAGTTGTCCAGCAAAAGCAATAGGGTTATATAATCCTTTGTTAATTTCATTTTCTAACATGCATGAGAATGTATCCATGGCAAGAAGAGAAAAGGAGATAGTGGGCAACCTTGTCTAAGGCCATTTGAAGAGAAATAGAAATATTCCCATTTATAGAGAAGGGCACATCGAAATACAAGCTTCCACCCAAGTTGTGAACCTCTTAGGAAAACCTTTGTCAAGAAGTCTATGGATCAAGGCTTTTCTGTTGATTTTATCAAAAGCTTTTTTCAAATCAATTTTAGCTAGAAAGTAGGAGCAATTAGAGGTGGAGAACTCATTACATATCTCAAAGGCCATTGCCAAATTATCAGAGATGTCTCTTCCTTTAACAAAGGCAGATTGAGAATTGTTAATAATAGAAGGGAGGAATCTCTTCATTCGGTTTGCAAATTTTGGCCACCACCTTATAGAATGTATTGCATAAGAGATGGGGCGATAGTCTTCAATTCTATTTGAGTGTTTCACCTTTGGAATGAATGTTAAAAGAGTGTGCTTGAAACAATTGGGCAACTAGAGTTCTTGAAAAGAAGAGAACAACATTAACAAAAGATTTGCGCTGATATCCCATGAATCAATGTAGAACTTGGAGTTAAAGCCATCTGGACCAGGAGATTTATTTTCATTAATACTATTTAAGGTTGCAATAATTTTCTGTTCAGAAATTTCAGCTTCAAGATCAGCAGCATGGTCCAAAGAAAGACAAGTCCCTGCAGGAAAATTCTGCACTGGAAAAACAATAGAGTCATCACAATTGAAAAGATCCTCATAGTACCTACAAAAAATATTAGTGATTTCCTTATGATCAGAGAAGACACCCGAATCAGTTTGCACTTCTCTAATCAAATTAGAGCTTTTCCGTTCTTTGATTGAAGTAGAGGAATTTTAAATCATCATCATGGATGGCCAATGAGCCTTTGCTCTGTTTGATCCATAGCATTTCTTTAATAAAGAAGCTCGGATCTATATTTTTTGATCTCCTTAGCATCATGAATCGGATGATATGTTATAAGGATCACTCTCCAAATTCTAAGGACATCACTTTGTTGATTTCACTATGTTGATTTCTTTCTTTGTAAGGGAGATATATCCCTATATCTACCTTTCATCATGTTTGACAAGTTTGACTTTTAGAAAGGACATAAAATGGATCTCCTTGAATGAAGTTACTCAGCCTCCATAATATCCTCCTTAAACCCAAGCTTTAAGGTCCAATAATTCCTGAAAAGGAAACGATGAGATGCCAAAGAAGGAGATTGAAGAAGAGTTACCAGAGGTGAGTGATCCGATGATGAGGAGGAAGAACTTTGTAAAGGAAGATGGAAATGTCTCAATCCAATTGGAGTTACAAAAGACACGATCAATTTTTGAATATATGGGGTTTTCCAACTGCTGATTATACCAGGTAAAATGTAAACCAGTACTTGGGAGCTCTATTCAACCACATTCATTAACACAATCTTTAAATTCCAGAGAAGAGTTAAAGGAAACCAGATTTCCCCCTTTTTTATCCTTACCACTTAATGGACAATTGAAGTCACCTAAAATTATCCAAGGAAGAGTGCTAGAATTAGATAATTCCTTTAGGGAGGACCACAAGGAAGATCTGACACTAGAATCATTATCTGCATAAATACTTGTTAAGAAAGCTGTAACCCAAGGCTGCGACCATGAATGAATTGCTTGGACTTGCATAATAACTCAAAATTGACTATCTACTTGCCATTTAATCCATATCCACCACTTGTACAATCAAAATTATTTACCTTTGGATTGAGTAAATATATTATAGTTAGAGAATTGATGTGCATGGGATTGAGATGAACTTTAGTCTCGAAGAAGAAGATCAAGTTGAGAGTCTTTGATAAGCTTTCGAGTCAATTCTTCCAAGCTGCGGATAAACCCTAACATTCCAACTACCAATAGAAATTTGATTCATTGGGAGGAAGAAGTAGAGGGTTTTACCTTTTTGTTACCTTTTTGGGGGTGAGAGATTGAGAGAAGAAGAGCTATTTCCTCCTTCCATGAATGTCTTACTAGAATCTTTAATCGCTTACCATTGTTGGAAGGGATTAGGCACAGGTGACAGACGGCAGGTGTAACAACACCAGAGAGTCGATCTGTAGAGAGAGATCCTTGGAGGAGAAAGATCATCATTACGATGGATCCTCACGTGGGGGAGTATGTATTGAGGGTTGATTCAAATCGGCAATTGTGGGTGAGGAAAACTAGTAGAAGCATCCATAGTATTATCAACAGGTGAGGAGATAATAATAGGAGAAGAAGAAGCCACGTTTCTTATAGGAGAATGGGAGGGAGGAGGATGAATGGTAATAGACTCTTTAGTTATCTGAGAGACCAATCTTATTGGAGCTTTAGGGGGTACCCGACTTCTACTGCGCCCTCTAGGAGGAAGAGAAGGCTCGGGTTAAGTGGCGATTCTGCAAATCGTGAAAAAGTGTTACTGTGAACATCTTGGTTTCCAATCATGACAATACTTTGCATAAATTTTTTCCCATTTAAATTGATCGAATAGAGTCAGGAAGAGGAGAGGAGGTAGTAATTTGGACACAAATACGCGCAAACGTAATCCTAGATTTAGCCGCAGTAAGGTGATCCACGGCCAAGGGAATACCAATTTTACTAGCAACCTTAGAAAATCCAGCCTCGTTCCAACAGCACAGAGGAAAGTTGGGGAGTTTAATCCAAATCGGAATCTCAGAGATGGGTTCATTAGATGGCCGAAAATCCCAGGTCCACTTTTGGAAAACAAACGGTCGACCGTTGAGAAAATATGGTCCATGATTCCACACCAAATCATAATCTTCTTGGCAGTTAAATTTAAACAGAAAATAGTCACCTTCGAAGGTAAGAAGATCAAGCATACCTTTGAAGCTCCATTTATTTTTAATTGCGGCTAGCAAAGATCCGTAATATGGTCGCTTACCGATCAAGTGGCCGATTAATGAGAGATGCCATTCTTGCTTTCCGGCAGAGAGATCTTCCTCTGAAAAATCCACTTCGATGGAATCAGTCGGCATATAGGCTAGAGGAATGGATTGATTTTTGTCAGATTGCGCGAGGAGGAGTTCTTTCCATACTGAATGAGACCCGACTGGATTTGGTGAAATATGAGTGGAGGTATGTGAGGAGGATGAAGGTAAAGGGGGAAAAGATCCATTTGGGAGAGGCACCATACCGGTTGCCATACCTATCTCTTGAGCGACCTCGACGTGAGGTCAGATGAAGGAAAAGGTCTAATACCCTAAGAAGGGGAGCGGGGCAGTAGAAATGGAGGAAGTAGCAAGACGAGGGAGGAGGAGGAGGAGGAAGGGAGGCACCGAAAGAGCCCTAGCAACCATCGGTGATTTCTCACGATTAAAAAAAAGAATCAAATCTCGCCAACTCCACCTTTTTCTTCTTCTGGTGATGGGAAACCATCATCATCCCCAAGAAGCGGTTTCGGCAAGAAAATCCCGGTAAAATGGCCTTTTGTTTCTTTATCTTTAGCGTTATTGACTTTAATATCTCTAAAATATATCTATTGATTAATAATAAATATTATAAATTTATAGTGATTGATTTCACTATAAATTGTTGTTGTTGTCCTCTTGTAATTGAAATATGATAATATAGTATATCTTTAAGTTGACCTAGCCAGATCACCCTGACCACGTTGACCCATATTCATATAAGAGCTACTAAAAAATGATTGCAATATAATCGTTTTAATATGGATATGCTATCTCTTCAAGAGATCATTTTTCACAAATGATTCGTAAAAATTGTGGGCGTGAAAATTTTATAACATTTCTAAGAAAAATTAAGTGCCTCTTCGAGAAAAAAATTCATTTTATATTTTTATATTATTTTTAAACATAATTTTCTTATGTTTATTTTTAAGTGTTTTTTACATTTTATTTTTAAAATAAATCTCATTATTGAAAAAAAATACTTATTGTGTGTTAGAAAACTAGTTGCGGTAGAATAAAAGTTTATGCGTTAGCCTTGTTATGAAATCCAGCACACACATAGATATATGAAGAGAGAACGAGAAACTCCAGGATTTTTACGTGAAAAAACTCCAGAAAGAGAGGGAAAAAATCACGGGGCCTAGCCCAGTAAAAATTTTCCACTATATATCTGCTTCGGAGTACAAAGTTTAAGTTTTTTCGATAACGGGATTACAGAATTATATGTGAGAAAGCATGACAACAGAAATCCTAGAATTATGTGACAATAGCTATGCAACGGTAGTTGTGTTGTAACAGTGGTTAGTGACAGTCGGCGATAGTGAATGATGGCTATCAGTGATGATCAACTATCGGTGGTGGTAGGCGGTGGTGGTAGCCATTGATGGGGTCGGTGGTGACCAATAATAGTCGTGGTGGCCGGTGGTGATCGCAGCGATAATTAGATACCAGCTTATGCAGCGACAAAGCGGTGGTCGGCAACGACAGCAGTGGTGACGGCAGCGGTGGTCGGCAATAGTGATCGAGCGATGGTCGGCAACAGCGAGCCGGCCCGCTGCCGTCGCGGTATGATGATGACCGGTGGTGGTAAACGCAACGGCGGCCGGCGATGGTCGATGGCGATGATGGCGGTGGTCGCGGCGTGTAACGATTATGGAGGTTCTTCAAGCCTCAAAGTTCTCTCTCTTTTCTTTAGCTTGGCCTCCCCTCATGTGAAGAATGAGTGGCTATTTATAGATTAGATGAGTGGTGTTTCTGCAAATACATGCAAAATCCAAACCACTTCATCGGAATGCTCAAAATGATTCTCTTGATCATCTGATATATTTTAAGTATTTGAATGTTCAAATGAAGTCAGAATTATGAGATCTTGGGCTTGTTAGATCTGGCTTGTCAAGACGCTCGATTTGACTATAAACACTTCATATTTAGGAGTTGACTAATATCATAAAGTTTTCAATAAGTGTCTGATTTGGGTTAGTCTTGACTCAGAATCAGGTTGCTTTCGACATCAAAATTCGTGTTTCGACTAGTGAAATTTTCAATGTCATATCAGTTGCCCCCTATTTTTGGATGACATTACTTATTTTATCCAAAAATACATTATTTTTTTTAACTAAAATAACTTATTATTACAATTTGTAATCATATATGTTATATGTATTAACTTATGTATTAACTAATTAATTATTAAAGTTTATTTATTTGATCACACACACACACACACACACACACACACACACACTATATATATATATATATATATATATATATATATATATATATATATATATATATATATATATATATATATATATATATATATATATATATATATATATATCGACATTTAGTCTTGAAAGAGAGGGTTTTTTTTAATTTAATGTGATAATGAGGAGAGGAATTTTTTTAATTAAATGTCATAATGAGGAGAGGGATTTTTTTTTAATTAAATGCCATAATGAGGAGATGGAGTTTTTTTATTTAAAGGACTTAATGAGTATATGAGGTTTTTTTTAATTAAATATCATAATGAGGAGAGTGAGCTTTTTTTAAATAAATGGCTAGCAAACGTCAACCATAATGAGTAGAGGGGATTTTATTTAATTAAAGGGGTCACCCATAATGAGGAGAGATTTTTTTTAATTTATTTCCTTTTTGCCCCTATAGTGGATCTATTAAAACTCCCCTAAGGTCAAGTAAGGAGACACAATTTTTTCCCATATGCTCTAGTGTTCTTCTGCACTGGATGAGAAATTATCTAGCAGAAGTTCATGGGCTAACGGTAATAAATTTTTTTTTCTTTTGTCAGAGAAGCTCTAACCTTCTTCTAAAAAGAATGCCATTTATTTTGTTAATCAAGACCTATAGTTCATATGGCGAGACTCCAATTTTCCCTAGAAAGAGGCGTCAACTGTCCTCATCGGATCGACCGAATTTGTAGGCGATCAAGGCCCATAGTTCATATGACGAGGCTCCAGTTTTCCCTCGAAAGAGGCATCAACTATCCTTGTTGGACCGACCGGGATTGGAGGCGATCAAGGGCCGTAGTTCATACGGCAAGGCTCCAGTTTTCTCTTGAAAGAGGCGTCAGCTGTCCTCGTCGGACCGACCAGGTTTGGAGGTGATCAAGACCCATAGTTCATACAGCGAGGCTCCGGTTTTCTCTCGAAAGAGGTGTCAACTGTCCTCGTTGAACCGACCGAGTTTGGAGGTGATCAAGGCCCGTAGTTCATACGAAGAGGCTCCAATTTTTCCTTGAAAGATGCATCAACTGTTCTCGTTGGACCGACCGGGTTCGAAGGTGATGAAGGTCCATAGTTCATATGGCGAGGCTCTGGTTTTCCCTCAAAAGAGGCATCAATTATCCTTGTCGGACCGACCGAGTTTGGAAGCGATCAAGGCCTGTAGTTCATATAGTGAGACTCCAATTTTCCCTCGAAAGAGGCATCAACTATTCTCATCGGACCGATTGAGTTTGGAGGTGATCAAGACCCGTTGTTCATACGGTGAGGCTCCAATTTTCCCTTGAAAGAGGTGTCAACTATCGTCATCGGACCGACCGGGTTCGGAGGCGATCAATGCTCGTAGTTCATATGGCGAGGCTCCAGTTTTCCCTTGAAAGAGGCATCAACTATTATCGTAAGACCGACCGGGATCGGAGGCGATCAAGGCCCGTAGTTCATACGGTGAGGCTCCGATTTTTCCTCGAGAAAAAAGTCAACTGTACTTTTCGGACCGCCCGGGTTTAGAGGCGATCAAGGCCTATAGTTTATTGAAAATTAATTTTCTTGAAACTCCAATAGTTGACAACTGCCAAGGTGGTGCGGAAGCATTTATTAGGAACTATTCCTCAGAAAACTCAGAAATTTTGGTAGATAATTTTAGAGTGTCATTCTTCATGATGTTACTTGATGCCGTTGACTTGTATGGAAGGGGTAGAATCGAATCTGCTGATGATTTTGACATATTTGAGGTTGTTTGTCAAAGTGTTACCTGATGACATTAATCTATAAGAAAAATATTAAATTGAATCCGCTGAGGATTTTTAACCCATCCGAGATTATTTGTCAAAGTGTTACTTGATGACGTTAACCTATATAGAAGTGGTCGAATTGAATCCGTTGAGGAGTTTTGACCCATCCAAAGATTTTTATCAAAGTATTACTTGATGACAGTAACCTACATGGAAGAGCTCAAATCGAATCTGCCAAAGATTTTTAACACATCCGAGGTTGTTTGTCAAAGTATTACTTGATGATAGTAACCTGTATGGAAGAGGTTAAATTGAATTCGCTAAGAATTTTTGATCCATCCGAGGTTGTTTGTCAAATTGTTACTTGATGATGTTAACTTATATGGAAGAGGTCAAATCAAATCCGTTGAGAATTTTTGACCCATCTGAGGTTGTTTATCAAAGTGTTACTTGATGACGTTAACCTCCATTGAAAAGGTCAAATCAAATCCGCTGAGGATTTTTGACACATCCAAGGTTGTTTGTCAAAGTGTTACTTGATGACGTTAACCTGTATAGAAGGGGTAGAATCAAATCCGTTGAGGATTTTTGACCAATCCAAGGTTATTTGTCAAAGTATTACTTGATGACATTAACCTGTATGGAAGAGGTTGAATCGAATCCGCTGAGGATTTTTGACCCATCTGAAGTTGTTTGTCAAACTGTTACTTGATGACGTTAACCTGTATGGAAGAGGTCAAATCAAATCCATTGAGATTTTTTGACACATCCGAGGTTATTTGTCAAAGTATTACTTGATGATAGTAACCTATATGGAAGAGGTTGAATCGACTCTGCCAAGGATTTTTGACCCATTTGAGGTTGTTTGTCAAAGTATTACCTGATGATAGTAACCTGTATGGAAGAGGTTGAATCGAATCCGCTGAAGATTTTTGACCCATCTGAGGTTATTTGTCAAAGTATTATTAGATGACATTAACATGTATGGAATAGGTCGAATCGAATCCACCAAGGATTTTTGACCCATTCGAGGTTGTTTGTCAGAGTTTTACTCAATGATATTTAACCTGTGTGGAAGAAGTCAATAGTTTTAACTCTCATTCAAGGTTGTTTTGTCATGGTAGAACGTTAACTTGTATGGAAGAGGTTAAACATTTTGATTCTTTCGAGATTATTTGTCAGAGTATTACTCGGTGATGTTAACTTGTGTGGAGTATGTGCAAAGTTATGACCTATCCGAGATTGTTTATCAGAGTATTACTCGATGACGTTAACCTATGTGGAGTAGGTATAAAGTTATGACCTATTCGAGGTTGTTTGTCAGAGAGTTACTCAATGACATTTAACCTGTGTGGAGGATGTCAAATCAAAAACATCCATTTGAGGCTGTAACCAAAGTTGCTTCTTGATCTTTACTTTTTTCATGAGCATTACTGACTTACTTCTCGAATTGATAATCAATTAGATTTTCAGAATATTAATTTGGATGATCTTTTGAGATTAAGAGTTGCCCCCCAGTTTCCAGCAAAAGCTGAAGGATCGAAGTTTGATGAATCTTCATTCTTCCAATGTGTTCTTATAGAGTAAGATTTTATTCACCATATAGGTGGTGTTGTTCTGAACATAAAGTTAGATTGTCAACCATTGTGAAGATGTAAATGTAATATTTTCTATAGATGACGTCAAACTGTTGCGTGCTAGAAAACCAGTTGCGATAGAATATAAGTTTATGCCTTAGCCTTGTTGTGAAATCCATCACACATAGAGATATTTGAAGAGAAAATAAGAAACTCTAGGTTTTTTACGTAGAAAAACCCCCAGAAAGAGGAGGAAAAAACCACGGTAGCCCAGTAAAAATTTTCTACTATATATCTGCTCAGAGTACAAAGTTTAAGTTTTTTCGATAACGGGATTATAGAATTGTATGTGAGAAAGCCTGAAAACAGAAATCCCAAAATCAGGTGAGGTAGTTGTGCTGTAACAATGGTTAGTGACAGCCGGCGATAGTGAATGACGGCTATCGGTGATGATCTGACAACTATCAGGTGGTGATAGCTGGCGGTAGTGACCGATGATGGCATCCGATGGTGACCAACAATAGTGGCTGGCGGTGGTGGCCGACGATGGTCAACAATGGTGGTCGGCAGCGGTGACCAATGGTGGTGGTCGATGGCGGCGGTCATCGGTGACCAATGGCGGTGGTCAGCGAGGAGGCAGGGGTGTCGGCAGGCGGTAAATGATGGTGATAATGAGATCGATGGTGGCAACGGTGGTGATCGATTGGTGATGATGTAGTGGTGGTGACCGGCCGGCTAGTGTTATGGCGATGGCCGGCGGTGGTGACGGCGGTGGATTATGCTATGCTTGGAGGTTCTTCAAGCCTCAGAGCTCTCTCTTCTCTTTAGCTTTGCCTCCCCTCATGTGAAGAATGAGGGGCTATTTATAGATTAGAGGAGTGGCATTTCTATAAATACATGCAAAATCTAAACCACTTTATCGGACGACTCAAAATAATTCCCTTTATCATGTGATGTATTTTAAGTATTTGAATGTTCAAATTAAGTTAAAATTAGGAGATCTTGAGCTTATTAGATCCGGCTTGTCAAGATGCTCGATTTGACTATAAACAATCCATATTTAGAAGCCGATTGATATCACAAAGTTTTCAATAAGTGCTTGATCTCGATTAGTCTTTACTCAGAATCAGATTACTTTTGACATCAAGATTCATGTTTCGACTAGTGGAATTTTCAGTGTCATATCAGTTGAAGTATATGACAATAAAAACTTTTATGTGTTCTTCAAGAGTAAGATTTTCTTCACCATATAGGTGGTATTGTTCTGAACATAAAGTCAAATTGTCAACTATTGTGAAGATGTAAAGGGAATATTTCCCACAGACAATGTCAATTTGTCACGTGCTAGAAAACCAGTTGCAGTAGAATAAAAGCTTACGCCTTAGCCTTGTTGAGAAATGCAACACACACATAGATATTTGAAGAGAGAATAAGAAACTCTGGGATTTTTACGTGAAAAAACACCAGAAAGAGGGGGAAAAAAATCACCGGGCCTAGCCCAGTAAAAATTTTTCACTATATATTTGCTTCAGAGTACAAAATTTAAATTTTCCCTATAACGGGATAACAAAGTTGTATGTGAGACGACGATAATGGGAATTAATCAAGTAATAAATTATGCAATGATAATGTTGGTAACGATTGTTAATGGATGTGATGGTGAAGCAACTCGGTGATGATCCCAATTGTGGGGTGGGTGGATAGCAGGTCGGTGATGACCAACAAAAGTGGCCGACGATGGGGACCAACGGCGGTGGTCGATAGCGGTGACCAATGGCGGTGGTCGACGGCGGTGGTCGACGACGGCGAGGATCGGCGGTGGTGGTCAACTGTGGTGGTCGATGCCGGTGGTTGGCGGCGGTGACCAACAGCGGTGGTCGGCAGCTGGTAGCGTGGTATGGCCAGAAGCCGGTGATGATGGCGATAATGGCGGCTCAGCGGCCGATGTCGTGCGGCAAACCAGCGATTAACAATAGATGATGATGGCCGGTGCAGCGACGGCGGTGGTCTGGAATGACGGTGATGACCTGTGGTGGTGGCCGATAGCGATGATGATCGGTGCGGTGGTGGATGGCAGCGACCAGCTGTAGTAAGCAGCAATGACTGGCGGTGGTGGTTGACAACCATTGACTGGTGGCACGATTATGCTTAGAAGTTCTTCAAGCCTCAGAGCTCTCTCTTCTCTTTAGCTTGACCTCTTTTTTTCATGACAAGAATGAGATCCTATTTATAGGATTCTGAGAGGGCATTTTGGTCATTATAGTCAAAATCTCAAAACACTCCATTGGATGGCTTGAAATGATTCTTTTGATCATCCGATGTATTTTAAGTATTTAAATGCTCAAATGATATCAGAATCAAGAGATCTTGGGCTTGTTAGATCCGGCTCATCAAGGAGCTCGATTTGATCATAAACACTTTATATTTAGGAATTATTTAGGGATTCAACTGATATCCCAAAGTTTCCAATGATATTTTAAGTGATTGATCTAGGTTAGTTTTCACTTGTGATCAGATTGCTTTCGACATCAAGATTCGTACTTTGACTGGTAAAATTTTAAGTGTCATATTAATTACCCCTATTTTTGGATGACATTACTTATTTCATCCAAATATATATAATTTTTTTTAAAAAATAAAATAACTTTACTTATTATTACGATTTGTAATTACATATATCATATTTATTAATTTATTTATTAACTAATTAATTATTAATATTTATTTATTTGATTATACACACGCACACACACACACACACACACACACACACACACACACACACACACACACACACATATATATATATATATATATATATTAGTCTTGAAAGAGAGGGGTTTTTTTTTATTTGAATATCATAATGAGGAGAGGGTTTTTTGTAATTAAATGGCTAGCAAATGCTAGCCATAATGAGGAGAGGAGTTTTTTTAATCTAATGGCTAGCAAACGCTAGCCATAATGATGAGAAGGGATTTTTTTCAATTAAATAACTGGCAAATGCTAGCCATAATAAGGAGAGGAGTTTTTTTTTAATTAAATGGCTCGCAAACGCTAACCATAATGAGGAGAGGGCTTTTTTTAATTAAATGTCATAATGATGAGAAGGGTTTTTTTTTTTTAATTTATTCCCTTTTGCCTATATAGTGGATCTATAAAAACCCCCTTGGGGTCAAGTAAGGAGACACAATTTTCTCTCATATGCTTTAGGGTTCTTCTGCGCTGGATGAGAAATTATCTAGTAGAAATTTAGGGGCTAAAGGTAAACTTTTTTTTTCTTTTGTCAGCGAAGCTCTGAACTTGTAAAAAGAATGTCATTTATTTTGTTGATCAAGACTCGTAGTTCATACGGTGAGGCTTAGATTTTTCCTTGAAAGAGGCATCAACTGTCATCGTCGGACCAATTGGGTTTGGAGGTGATCAAGGGCCGTAGTTCATACGGCGAGGCTCCAGTTTTCCCTCGAAAGAGGCATCAACTATCCTCGTCAGATCGACAGGGTTTGGAGGTGATCAAGACCCGTAGTTCATATGGAGAGGCTCTAGTTTTCTCTTGGAAGAGGTGTCAACTGTCCTCATTGGATCGACTAGGTTTGGAGGTGATCAAAGCCTGTAGTTCATATGGCGAGGCTCCAGTTTTCCCTCAAAGGAATGTCCTCACCGGACCCAGTTGGGAGGTGATTAACATCGCATCGAGGCTCCACTTTTCCCTCGAAAGAGGCATCAACTATACTTGTCGGACCGACTGGGTTTGGAGGCGATCAAGGCCCGTAGTCCATATGGTGAGGCTTTGGTTTTCCCTCAAAAGAGGCATCAACTATCCTCATCGGACCAACCCGGTTCGGAGGCGATCAAGACCCGTAGTTCATAAGATGAGGCTTCGATTTTCTCTTGAAAGAGGCGTCAACTGTCCTTGTCGAACTGACCGGGTTTGGAGGCCATCAATGTCCGTAGTTCATACGACGAGGCTCAGTTTTCCCTCAAAAGAGGCATCAACTGTCCTTATTGGACTGATCGAGTTTAGAGCCGATCAAGGCCCGTAGTTTATAGAAAATTGATTTTCTTGAAACTCCAATAGTTGATAACTGCCAAGGTGGTGGGAAAGCATTGATTAGGAACCATTCCTCAAAAAACTCAGAAATTTTGATAGATAATTTCAGAGTGTCATTCTTCATGATGTTACTTAATGTCGTTGACTTGTATGGAAGGAGTATAATCGAATCTGCTAAGGATTTTTGACCCATCCGAGGTTGGTTGTCAAAGTATTACTTGATTACATTAACCTTATGGAAGAGGTTGAATTGAATCTGCTGAGAATTTTTGACCCATTCGAGGCTATTTGCCAAAGTGTTACTTGATGATATTAACCTGTATGGAAGAGGTTGAGTCGAATATGCTGAGGATTTTTCACCCATCTGAGGTTGTTCGTCAAAGTATTACTTGATGACGTTAACCTATATGTAAGAGGTCAAATTGAATCTGCCAAAGATTTTTGACCCATCTGAGGTTGTTTGTCAAAGTATTACTTGATGATACTATCCTACATGGAAGAGGTTGAATCGAATCCGCTGAGAATTTTTGACCCATTAGAGGTTGTTTATCAAAATATTACTTGATGACGTTAACCTGTATGGAAGAGGTCAAATCGAATCAGGCAAGGATTTTAACTCATCTGAGATTGTTTGTCAAAGTATTACTTGATGATGTTAACCTGTATAGAAGAGGTCGAATCAAATCGGCTAAGGATTTTTGACCCATCCAAGGTTGTTTGTCAAAGTATTACTTGATGATTTTAACCTGTGTTAAAGAGGTCGAATCGAATCCGCCAAGAATTTTTGACACATCCGAGGTTATTTATTAAAGTATTACTTAATAACAGTAACCTGTATGGAAGAGGTCGAATCGAATCTACTAAAGATTTTTCACCCATTCGAGGTTATTTGTCAGAGTTTTACTCGGTGACATTTAACCAGTATGGAAGAAGTCAATTATTTTAACTCTCATCCAAGATTATTTTGTTAAGGTATGACATTAACTTATTTGAAATAGGTTAAACACTTTGATTCTTTCGAGATTATTTATCAGAGTATTACTCGGTGACGTTAACCTGTGTGGAGTACGTACAAAGTTATGACCTATATAAGGTTATTTGTCAGAGTGTTACTCGATGATGTTAACTTGTGTGGAGTAGGACAAAGTTATGGCCTATCTGAGGTTGTGTGTCAGAGTGTTACTCGGTGATATTTAACTTATGTGGAGGAGGTCAAATCAAAAACATCAGTTTGAGGCTGTAGCTAAAGTTGCTCCTTAATCTTTGCCTTGTTCATGAGTATTACTGACTTACTTCTCGAATTGATAATCAATTAGATATTCAGAATATTGATTTGGATGATCTTTTAAGATTAAGAGCTGCCCCCTAGTTTCTAACAAAAGTTGAAGGATCGAAGTTTAATGAATCTTCATTCTTCTTATGTGTTCTTCGAGAGTAAGATTTTCTTCACCATATAGGTGGTGTTGTTCTGAACATAAAGTCAAATTATCAACCATTGATAAGATTTAAAAGGAAGGTTTCCTACAAACAGTGCCAAACTATCGCTTGCTAGAAAACCAATTACGGTAGAATAAAATTTTACGCCTTAGCCCTGTTGAGAAATCCAGCACACACACTTATATTTGAAGAGAGAACAAGAAATTCCATAATTTTTATGTGGAAAAATCTTAAAAAGAGTGGTAAAAAATCATGGGGCCTAGCCTAGTAAAAAATTTTTATTATATATCTGCTTCAGAGTACAAAGTTTAAGTTTTTCCGATAACGGGATTACATAGTTATATGTGAGAAAGCCTGACAATGAAAATCCTAGAATCAGGTGACAAAAGCTGTACAACGGTAGTTGGGCTGTAATAGTTGTTGGTGGCAGTCGGCGATAGTGAATGACGGCTATCGGTGATGATCTCGATTGTCGGTTGGTGGCGGTGGCGGTGGCCGTTACTGTCGGTGGTAACAATAGTGGCGGCGTTAGCGGCCCGTGGTGATTGGCGATAGCGGCACCGTGGTGGTCAGCCAGCGGTGACCCGGCGGCAGCGATGACCGGCGGTGGCGATGCGATGCGCGGCGGTAAGCGGTGGCGGCGGCTGATGGTCGGAGGTAGTGGTCAGCAGTAGTGTCGCAGCAGTGATAAATAGTGGTGGTCAATAATGGTGGCCGTAGTGGTGGCCGGATGATACGTCGGTGGTCGGCAGTGATTAGTGGTGGTGGTTGATGGGTGCAAGGACCGGTGGTGGTGGCTGGAGGTGGTAGTCGGTAGCGATGACCGGCTGTGGTGGTTGATGGTGATGGTCGGTGGCGGTGGTCGGCGACCGTCGACTGGTGGCATAATTATGCTTGGAGGTTCTTCAAGTCTTAGAGCACTCTCATCTTTTTAGCTTGGTCTCTCCTCATGTGAAGAATGAGAGACTATTTATAGATTAGAGGAGTGACATTTTTGTAAATACATGCAAAATCCAAACCATTAAAAAAGTTTTCTTGACGAAACTGATATGGCGTAGCCTGGTAAAATTCCACGTAAACTGCCACCGTATGGAATGGGTCGAAATGAAACCACGAAAGATTTTTGACCCATCCGAGGTTGTTTGTCAAAGTGTCACTTGATGACATTAACCTGTATGGAATGGATCAAATCAAATTCGCCATGGATTTTTGACTCATCTGAGATTGTTTGTCAAAGTGTTACTTGATGACATTAACCTGTATGAAAGAGGTAAAATCGAATCCACCAAGGATTTTTGACCTGTCCGAGGTTGTTTGTCAAAGTGATACTTAATGACATTAACATGAATGGAAGAGGCCAAATCGAATCCACAAAGGATTTTTGACTCATCCGAGATTATTTGTCAAAGTGTTACTTGATGACATTAACCTGTATGGAATGGGTCGAATCAAATCCGCCAAGGATTTTTGACCCGTCCAATGTTGTTTGTCAAAGTATTACTTGATGACATTAACCTGTATCGAATAGGTCAAATCGAATCCACCATGAATTTTTGACCTATCCAAGATTATTTATCAGAGTTTTATTCGGTGACATTTAACCTGTGTGGAAAAAGCCAATAGTTTTAACTCCCATCCAAGGTTGTTTTGTCAAGGTATGACGTTAACCTGTGTGGAAGTGGTTAAACATTTTGATTCTTTCGAGATTATCTGTTAGAATTTCTAAGTTTTCTGAGGAATGGTTCCTAATCAATGCTTCCCCACCACCTTGGCAGTTGTCAACTATTGGAGTTTCAAGAAAATCATTTTTCTATAAACTACGGGCCTTGATAAGCCTCAAACCCGGTCGGTCCGACAAGGGCGGTTGACACCTATTGAGGAAATTGAAGCCCTGTTACTAGGACCTTGATCACCTCAAACTGCTGATCTGTGAGGGGCGGTTGATGCCTCATGAGGAAAGTGGAGCCTTGCAGTATGAGCTACGGGCTTGATTAACCTCGGCTTCGGTCCGATGAGAACAGTTGACACCTCTCTCGAGGGAAAATCGGAGCCTCACTGTATGAATTATGGGTCTTGTTCTCCTCCAAACTCGGTTGGTCCGACGAGGACAGTTGACGCCTCTTTTGAGGGAAAACCAGAGCTTCACCGTATGAACAATGAGGCTTGATCGCCTCTGAACTCGGTCGGTTCGACGAGGACAGTTGATGCATCTCTGGAGAGAAAACCAGAGCCTCGACGTATGAACTATGGCCTTGTTGTCCTCCAAACCTAGTCTGTCCAACGAGGATAGTTAATGCCTCTTTCGAGGGAAAACCGGAGGCTCGCCATATGAACTACGGGCCTTGATCACCTCTAAGCTCGGTTGGTCCGACCAGGATAGTTGACGCCTCTCTCGAGAGAAAACTGGACCTCGCCGTATGAACTACGAGTCTTAATCAACAAAATAAATGACCTTCATTTCAGAAGAATATCAGAGTTTTGCTGACAAAAGAAAAAAAAATTTTACCTTTAACCCATGAACTTCTACGAATAATTTCTCATCCAGCGCAAAAAAACACTAGAGCATATGGGACAAAATTGTGTTTCCTTACTTGACCGTAGGGGGATTTTTATAGATCCACTATAGGGGAAAAAAGGAATAAATTAAAAGAAAACTCTTCTCATCAGTATGACATTTAATTAAAAAAAACCCCTCTCCTCAATATGTCATTTAATTTTAAAAAAAACCTCTCTCCTCATTATGACATTTAATTAAAAAAAAAACTTCCTCTCCTCATTATGACATTTAATTAAAAAAAATCCCTCTCCTCATTATGACATTTAATTAAAAAAAATCTCTTCTCATTATGACATTTAATTAAAAAAATTAATATTTTTTTGGATGAAATAAGTAATGTCATCCAAAAATAGGAGGACAATTAATATGATAAGGAAAATTCTACTAGTCGAAGCACAAATCTTGATGTTGAAAGTAATCTGATTTTGAGTCAAGACTAACCCAGATCAAGCACTTATTAAAAACTTTATGATCTTAGTTGGCTTCTAAATATGGAGTGTTTATAGTCAAATTGAGCGTCTTGATGAGCATGTATTTACAAAAATACCACTCATCTAATCTATAAATAGCCCATCATTCTTCACATGAGGGGAGGCCAAGCTAAAGAGAAGAGAGAGCTTTGAGGCTTGAAGAATCTCCAAGCATAATCGTATACCGCTGACGCCATCGACCACCGCCGGTCATCATCACCACCGCACCGATATCCGTCACACCGATCAATATATTCAACTATCGTGCCGCCGTCGGTCCCTGCGTCGTCGACCACCACCGTAATCGCGCCAACCACCGGCTCTCGCCATGCCGACCATCGTCGTTGATTTCCTTCGATCATCGTCGTCGACCACCGCCATTGGTCACCGCTTCCAACCACTGTCATCGACCACCACCGGCCTCCATCGTCGCTCAGTATTGTTGGTCACCACCGGCCGCCATCACCGGTCACCACCTTCAGCTACCATCACCTGATAGTCGTCAGATCATCATCGATAGCCGTCATTCACTATCGCCGATTTACTAACCATCAGCAGCATACAATTCTTGTATTCAGCTATTGTCACCTGATTTTGGGATTTTCGTTGTCAGGCTTTCTCATATACAATTATGTAATCTCGTTCTCTCTTCAAATATTTGTGTGTGTACTGGGTTTCACAACAAGACTAAGGCGTAAACTTATATTTTATCACAACTAGTTTTCTAGCACGCAACAATTTTGGTGGCCGACGGCGGTGGCCGGTGGCGGTGACCAATGGCGGTGGTCGACGACGGCGAGGATCGCGACTGGTGGTGCTCTGGCACGATGGCGATGATCGGTTGCGATCGAGGCGATGACCGACGCGGCGGTCGTGATGACCGGAGGTGGTCGCCAACCGGCCGACGGTGATACATGCTTGGAGGTTCTTCAAGCCTTAGAGCTCTCTCTTATCTTTAGCTTGGCCTCCCCTCATGTGAAGAATGAGTGGCTATTTATAAATTAGATGAGTGACATTTTTGTAAAAACCTGCAAAATTCAAACCACACCATCAGATGCTCAAAATGATTCCCGTGATCATCTGATGTATTTTAAGTATTTGAATGTTCAAATGAAGTCAGAATTAGGAGATCTTGGGCTTGTTAGATCCGACTTGTCAAGACGTTCGATTTGACGATAAACACTCTATATTTAGAAACCGACTGATATCACAAAGTTTTTAATAAGTGCTTGATCTGGGTTAGTCTTGACTCAGAATCATATTGCTTTCAACATCAAGATTTATGCTTCGACTAGTGGAAATTTCAGTGTCATATTAATACTCAAAATAATTTTAGATATTTTGACTACTTTTAAAAAGTTATTATTATCATCAAATATATTTTATTTCAAATCAAAATATAAATAAAAAATAAATGATTTCAAATAACCTCATAATATTAGCTCCAATATCTATACGCCCCACCCAAAAATCAACTAGGCATTTAATATGTATTAATACATGCATTTGCATATACTAATAGATTTGTTCTTCTACAAAATAAAGAAAAAGGTATACATTATAAAAAAAAAAAGAGACAAAACTTGCATATTCACATTTTGAGCTTAAATTTACATACGGCATGATGAGAAATTGTGGGTTGAGGTTTATCAAATTCCAAAATAATTTAACTAATTTATTCATTAACAGCATAAATAATAAATAGTAGACGTTGTATAAAAGTCACAAATTTTACCATAAACTATCACTTATTCCAATATATATATTCCACTCACATATTGTAATAAGTGATAGTTTAATCAAAATTTTGAATTAGAATTTCTTTATGGAATCTGTTGAAGATAATAAATATAAGTGAGCTAATAATTAATATTTTTCTTATTTATTTCATACCCCTCAGCATAGAAAGTTTGATATTTTAAGTGCTAAATAGATGTGATAGTCATAAAAGTAGATAATAGTAGTTGATTAAATATTATATTATAGATCAAGCCAGTATCTACTATCATAAGCTAATTCTAAATAGCTAATAGTTGAAGTTAGAGTTTGATTGGCCTCCATTTAATTTTGATTGTTTTTTTTTTAAATATTATGTCAAAATTTATATTTGATTAGATCGATTTTTTTATGAATATATCAATATGAAATGATATATTTTTTTAAGATGAGTACTCTTAACGGTTTATTTTAAGAAAATATAAGAAAAATATGTAGACTTGTTGCGTGCTAGAGAATTTTATTCCGGTAGATGCGAGATCGTAGAGCCCAAAAAATTATCCAACACACAAGCGGGGATAAGAACACGGGTTATCGGAAAACCCGTTAAGGGAAAACCACACCTTCTCACTATGTATTCAAAGATACAGTCCTTGCTTCGTAGTTGGAGAAGAAGGTGTTTCTGTGAAACAATATTAGTGTAGAAAAATACAATATCGGCCAACTCCAACCCAAGGGAGAAGTTTCCCAAAAAGCGGCAGGAACTGATCTTCTGGGAGCAACCTCTTGATCTTCAGGAGAAAGGAGGGGCAACTGGTCTTTTCTAGTCCTCTGGGGGCGATCTCCTAAGGGCGAGCTCCTGATCTTCAGGCACTACTGGTGGTGGCACTGGTGGTGAAAGATCGTCGGTGTCAAGGTCGACTGGTGGTTCTCAGAGCTCTCTGGTCTTCAAATCAGATTTCGGTCCCCTCTAAGGTGAGAATGAGGCTCTATTTATAGATTTTTGGGAGTGGCAGGCCTTGTAAATTCGTGAAAATTCCAACCACTCCCATCGGACGGCCGTCGATCCCCGACGCGTATTTTGATGATCCGTGCCTTAATGATGTCGAATTGGGTGATCTTGGATTCGTTGGATTCGTCTTGACGAGCTCGACCGATTATATAAATATGTCGGGTGACCATTTGGCGATCGATCTATTTTCATGCGATAGCTTAATGAGTCAATTCAGCTCCGGACGGACTATGCTTGACATGTATGCTCATATCGGTATTCGGCTTGAACAAGTTTACCAAATCGGTGATTAGATCAAGCATTAAAAATTCCTTGAGATTCGTGCTTGATCGATTAATTCGAGGATGTGATGAATCCTTCAAAGAATACTTCCGAGAGGTTCCCGACGATACCGTGAGTAGATCCAGAACCAGGAGGTTTCTGAGGACCCCAGATACTTATTCATCATTAACGGAGGCGGTCCATTCCTCTTGACTGGTCCAGAATAGAGGCACAAATCTCCGACGGCTATCTGCTCATCGGCAATAGTTTGAACCACCAAGAAGAAGAAGGTTCCCAAAGGTGATGTTCAAACATCTCAGAAAAAGAAGAGAGGCAGCAACCTCCCCCCAAAACCTCCTCAGTAGCGACCTTAGATGACTCAATCAGAGAGGAAATATATGGCTCTCTACACGTCATGCGCGAACATCCTACTGGCTATTCAGGAAGAGGATAGGCGTTACGACCTTTAAAGCCCGGAATTGGAAATCAAGAGAAATTACGCCACTTTCACCGCATGAGGGCACACCATCAAGAGTGCCACCAAGGCGAAGGAGGAGATTGAAAGACTATGCCGTGGGTATCTAGGCCATTTTATACAAAATTAACCGCTTCGCCTAGCAAATCTTTGGGGCAACTAGAGGAACCGCCATCGGAGAGATAGAAACAATTGCGGGAGGGTGTTATCTAGTCAAATATTCATTTCCGCCTTCAAGAGCTAGAAGAAGAAGTCTCGTTGACCATTCTATCACCTTTGATGATTTAGATCTAGGGGCTTCGCATCCCACATCAAGATCCCCTTGTCATCGCAAGGTGGGTCGATCCATGCTTCAATATTAAAAGGATATTGATCGACAATGGGAGTTGGTTGATGTTCTTTTTACTCCACTTTAGCATGGGTATAGAAAGAGAAGCTTCAACTCGCGTCGAGTATGGATTTGATAATCGGCCGGTATTAGTGGAAGGGACAATCGTCTTCCGTAACTCTTGGAGAATTTCCCGACACAACCCACTTGATACAATTTATTGTAGTCAAGTCCGTCTGCAATGCAATATTTGGGAGACCTCTCGCCTATATTCTGAGCCACATGTGCCTCTCACCTCAAGATGAAATTCCACCACCGGGCATCGGTGGGTGGAATCAGATAAAGACAAGGCGTGCTATATCAAGCAAGCCCGACCATTTACGTCGGTAACCCTCAACATCGAACTGACCTACGAGATGAGGATGCCTCAAAGGGCTTCTCCGGTTGAAGATGTAATTTGTCTTCCTATCTCGTAAGTTGATCCATCGCGAAGGTGAAGGTGGGATCGTCGCTACCGATCGAAATCGACGTAGATTTTCTCGCGAAAAAATCAAGATATCTTTGCACGAGTGCATCGATATTCCGGGCATTGACAAAAGTCATTACGCACTCCTCAAAGTTGACTCAACCTACAAGCTGATGGAAGAAAAGAACCTTCGCCAAGCGATTGCAGTCATAGAACAAGAAATCACCAAACCGGAAGTCAAGTTCATTCGAGAAGTCTACTACCCCACCTGGTTGGCTAACGTAGTGTTAGTCAAGAAGGCCAACGGTTCCTGGAGAATGTGCATCGACTACACTGACCTTAATCGTGCATGCCCAAAAGAAGATAGCTTCCCCTTCCTCAGATCGACCAACTAGTTGATGCGACATCGGACATCGATGTCGAGCTTCATGGATGCATATTCGCTACAATCAAATTAGGATGAACAAAATAGAGGAAGCAACATCCTTCCAAGCAGATAAGGGACTATATCGCTATCGTCATGCCATTCGGACTAAAAAATGCCGGAGCAACATATCAACGCCTTATGAATAAGATCTTCAAGGATCTTATAGGGCACAATATGGAGGTGTATGTTGATGATATGTGGTGAAGAGCTTGGAAATATCACGATATTTCGATGCAATGCTTTGACATTCTTTGACACTACAAGATGCGGCTCAACCCAAGCAAGTGCATTTTGGAGTTTCCTGGGAAATTTCTAGGCTTCATGGTCACTGCGGGATAGAGGCCAACCCCAGAAGATAAAAGCACTCAAGGATATGTCACCTCAAGAACGATCAAGGAAGTCCAATGTTGATGGAAGGATTGCAACTTTATCACGATTCTTGGCCCGCTCAGGAGATAAGTATCTACCATTCTTCAAAATCTTAAGGGGTGCACGAGGAAATGGATTCCAGTGGACAGATGAATGTCAAACTGCTTTTGAGCAACTTCGAGTCTATTTAGCTTCCCCCCCTCTATTATCAAAGCCTATCCAAGGAGAGAAGCTGTACATCTATCTTATTGTTTCTTCTCATGCCGTAAGCTCCGTGCTGATACGCGAGGAGAATTCATTACAACGACCCATTTACTATGTCAAGAAATCCTTTCGATAGGGGACTATCCACTAGCAGATAAGACAGCGTTGGCCCTAGTGCATTCTGCATGAAAATTGTGATCGTACTTTCAGGCCCACACCATCAACGTCTACACTCATCTTCCATTAAGAACTATTCTGCAAAAGCCTGATGTATCTGGAAGGTTGATGAAGTGGTCGGTCGAGCTTGGAGAGTTTGACATCCATTTTCTTCCGTCACGATATAAAGTCACAAGTGCTGACTTTGTTGTAGAATGTACCATCCATCACCACCGAACGATTCATTCATCATGACAAATCAATGGACATTATATGTTGATGGAGCTTCGTGGTTTCCGGGAGGCGTGAATTTTGCTTATCTCCCCAAGTAAAATAACTTTAGAGTACGCCGACTAAAGTTCCCTACCACCAATAATGTCAGTACGAGGCCCTCGAGGGACTAAGGCTCATTGACCGTAAGGTCGAACTTAGCCATCTACAGACTCACAACTTGTGGCCTCACGTTGAAGGAGACTGACACCGTCATCCAGCCTTGCTTCGATGTCTTTTGGCAAAGTCACTTCTTGCCGGTCGAGACCCATGGATAACTCATATTCTAAGGGAGCAGAACACGCGAGTAGATGCCCTCTCCAAGTTAGCCACAACAACGATAGGAGATCTTTTCAAGAGAAAATACATAGAGGACATCCACTTTCCCGATTCAAGGCCCTTGGGTGATACAATCTCGGAGGACCCAAAAGAATTCATGGATTGACCGATCATGTCCTTTCTTCAAAGCGGGGCCTTGCCACACACCGATGCTATCCGTCGGTAGCACGAACTTCACCATAATCGGTGACGAACTCTACAAGCGGTCCTTCTTAGGGCCCTACTTAAAGTGTCACCACCTTGAGGCTAACTATGCAATGCGAGAGGTTCATTCAGAATTTGTGGTGAACATTTGGGAGGAAAAGCCCTCGCCTCAAAATCATGAGGCAAGGTTTTACCGCCTACAATGAAGAATGACGCATTGAGTTTATAAAGAAGTGTAACAAGTGTCGCTTACATTCCAATCTCACTCATACACCATCAGAACTCACCACAATCAGCGTGGCCCTTTGCTCAATGGGGATCGATATAATGGGACCCTTTCCCATTGCCACGGGCAACGAAAATTCATAATCTTGGCCGTTGATTACTTCAATGGCGGGTGGAACCGGCCCCAAAATCACCAAACAAATGCCAAGCAATTTGCGGAAAAATATTATTTATCAGATTCCAAAGAAAATCATCACCGATAATGGGAGTTCACGGAAAGACATTCACATCTTTTCGCGTGAGTGATATCCGCTAATCACATATCCCATCCAGCAAATGGGCACCAAGTCACCAATAGGACAATACTAAAAGGGCTAAAGACACGACTGAACCACGCCGGGGGGCAATGGGCCGAAGAACTATCCAATATTCTTTGGGCTTACCGCACTACATCAACTACCGAGAAACCCCTGCATACATGTTTCAAATCGAGGATTCCGATTATCGGGGTCCCGAGCCCTAGAACCCATAACTTTGATGACAGCAATGACGATAAGCTTCGATTCCATCTGGATCTCCTGCAAGAGACCCGCGACATGTCAGCACTCCGAATGGCTTCCTATCAGCAAAGGATTGCTCGAGGTTTCAACCAAAGGGTAAAGCCACGACCAATATCTGTTGGGGACCTAAGTCCTCGACTCAGAAAAGGCCCACAAGAACAAACTCTCACCGCTTTGGGAAGGCGGTATGTGGTGGTTCAAAATCAAGCCCACACGCTTGCTTAAGGATAGTATGGGAAGACTCTCCCACGTACCTGGAATGCTACAAACCTCCAGAAGTACTACCAGTGATGTATCAGCTTTTTTATTCTAGTGAATGCGAAAAATATTATCATCATGTATGTTTGTATTGCAATTGTTATCGAATTTATCGATACTGCTTTGTCGTATTTATTGTCCAACCTTGGCATCAAGGTGTTTGGATTTATGTTTCTATCTATGTTAAAGTTCTCATACTTATTGTGACTTTTCTTGCTTATGCTTGCATTTTAAAACACCGACTCAAGAGATACGCAACTATTGTTGTATCTCATTCGTGGTAAGATCGATCCCGTGGAATTGAGATCTTCCTACGTTAACATCGTCGAGTAACGCTCGATAAACAACCACGGATAAGTTGGCAATCCTAGACGCCTACAACTTTCTCCATAACAAAGTTAACATCATCGAGTAAACGCCCGATACACAACCTAGATAGATCGAGAGGTTCTCGAGAGAACCTCTATAAATATATTCCGAAAGTTTGTCATCAACGCCTCGGTAATGATCTTAGAATAGATCGAATTATCCCAAAGGGATTCCCAATGATCTCTTCTACAATCTTTATCATCGAGTACACTTTGACACACAACTCCAGAAATATTCACAAACAATTTTTGTGGATCGTTAATATTTCTCAGAACATACAAGTACAATCAACCAGAAATAATATACAACACTGAACAGCTGCAACATAAAGGAACTACAACTACACAGTCTTGATGATCTCATCAGTAGATGATGAAGAACTATTTGAGTCATCCTCGTCATCGCTAGTAGGGTCGGGGGAAGCTAGGCTAGGAGAAAGGATCTCAACACTACTCGGATACGCCAAGCGTGTCCCCTTCAAGAAACCTCGGATGAAGCCTTCATCAACACACTGCTCCAAAGCCTTCAGCTCTACATCATACACGTGGTCTCGCCTCCCTCAACGTGATCTCAGATGATACTCTTGAAGGTCGCCGAGTTCAAGTCCTCCACGCTGCTGTGATCCGGCCTCCCGCCCTACCCGAGATAAGGCGCCTCTTTCTTTGAAAGGCGAAGTAACTTTCTTTGCCTCAAGACACGAAACCTTCTAAAAGATCTTGAGATCCTTATGCGCAACCAACCTCTGCTCTAGCCTCCACTAATTCATCCAGTCCGTCAACTTCCGACAAAAGAAAGAGAAGTCCAGTCGCCAACTCGGTCTGCACTCATCAAGTTGATTCTCCAACACGGACATCTCTTTTACTTTCTCCACATACCGCTTCTTATATTCACCATGGAGAAACTTGACCTTCACGAACTCTGAATTCCAGTCATTCAGCACAATGTTCATTTTGAAGTTAAGTTCTTGCTTCTTCAGTATCTGAAATAAGAAAAATTACGTTAAGCACAAGGAAATGGGAAATAAAAGATGATGAACGCAAGAAGGATTGTTACCGCTTCTGATGCGACACGCAGAATGATTCAACACGTCCTCAGGAATGAAGATCCTTGGGAGACGACTACTCGAAGGGCCCGACTCTTTTCGGGTATCTGATATCACCATCACCTCTTCACTCCTTTTCCTCTTCTCTATTGGAGACGGGTCCTTCTGCTGGGAAGAAGCCAGAGGACGCTTGGAGATCGGCTGGAAACCTCTTTGTTGGGCTTTCTCAACGAATCGATAAGACCGCCGGGATGAATAGAAAGCCCGAACAAAGATTCCTCCCGACAACTGTTGATATATCGAATCTCAAATCAAAGATCTTCAATATTCGGAATTTCGCGCAGATATCTTCATCACCAACTGTAGGGAATGGGTAAATCTCTCAGCTTTCCCCATTTCTCGAGAAGACCCCAGTCATTCTTCACAAAAAAGAATCTGCTTGCCCAACTCTTGGGAGGATCCTTCGTCCGGAGGTCAATTAGCCGACTCCTGCAGGTGATGCGACCATGTGCATCGCAAGTAAACTTGCACATCCGTGCGAGGTAATCAGTAGTCAAGGTCGCACCGCGCCCTCTGAAAAAGACTATAAGTCCCATCACGATCGTCATTGCCCTACTCGAAAACTAGGAAATGCAAACCTCGTGATGTCGACAAAATGGCGATCATCTCGGGATGGGGAAACCGCAATCCCGCCCAAACTCATCTCTCGTAAGTGGTGAAATACCTACGGAGATTGGGCTCTATCGACTTCTTCTGGACACTTAAGAACCAAATCATTGAAAATAATATTTTTCGAAGCACGATCAATGTGTCTCCCGTGATCGACGACTCCCACGAATCTTCAGTCCTCCCATTTTTAGAAGGTTCCCTCGTCGCTGCCTCCGTTACAAGGGTCGGACGTGTCTCTTTCAAAAGATTCTCACCCATCTACAAACGCCGGCAACTCGTACGATCGAGATGAAAATTATTCCAAGGAGAGTGCCCAAACTCCCACCAGGGGGAGGGCTATGCACTCTGGCTTGGTGGAGATGAGGAGGTAGAGGTTGATCCAAAAAGAGTGCCCAAACTCCCACCAGGGGGAGGCTACGCACTGGCTTGGTGGAGATGAGGAGGTAGAGGTTGATCCAAGAAGAGTGCCCAAACTCCCACCGTGGGAGGGCTATGCACTAGCTGAGGAGAGGTGGATCCAAAAGAGTGCCCAAACTCCCACCAGGGGAGGGCTATGCACTCTAAGAGGAGAAGAGGAGATGAGAAAAGTGTGCCTTTCCCTCTTACCTTAGGGGGGTTTTTATAGACCCCTATAGGCAAAAAAGGGTAAAACCCCAAAACCGCCTCAAACCGTCAAAACCACATCATTCGGGCCTGGGCCCGGCTCACAATGCCCACAGGCCCATGGGCATGAACGAAACTGGTCCACGGTCGACCGCTGGTCGGCGCCAACCGCCGGCGCTGGTGAACTGCTCTTCATGGGCCGAACTGCCGAACCTCAAACTTCTCGTCGCCGACTGCCTTCATGGCCACGATTGACCAGATCCCTTCGCTTCAGGACTCCGGACCAAGCGCCGGGTAGCCGGTAAGGTAGCGGCGACCGCCAAGATCGCTGGCGCGCAGCCGTGGCGCCATGCGCCAATAACCCCTTTGCCCGGATCGATCCAGTAACCTCAAAATATCACCCACATACTATGCGCATTTGCCCTACATCGCCTTCCACGCTATATAATATTGTGCGTTATGAAGACGCTCTCAAAATGCGATTGATGGACTCTCAAATTTCATTGAAGAATTTGCTATTTTCAAGTATTTGACATATATTTTGATGACGAGATAATGTCACCCAAAAATAGAACTGAGCATACTTCCTCGAAAATTAATCGATCAAGCACGAATCTCAAGATATTTTAAATGCTTCGATCTAATCATCGATTTCAAGAAACTTACAAAACCGCCGGCTCGATGAGACGAACATAGCAACATCAAGCATAGTCCGTCAGCTCGAATCGACTGATCAAGCTATCGAGCATGAAAATGGATCGATCCGCAAATGGTCACCAAACCGACATATTTATACGATCGCCTTCCAAGACAAATCCAACGAATCCAAGATCACCCAATTCGACATCATTAAGGCACCCGGATCATCAAAATACACCGCTCGATCGGGGATCGTGAGCCGTCCAAGTGGTTGGAGTTTTCCACGCAATTTACAAGGCCACTCCCAAAATCTATAAATACTCATTCTCACCTTAGAGGAACCAAATGATTTGAAGACCGAGAGCTCGAGAACCACCACTCGACGCCGACGATCTTTCACCACCGTGCCACCAGTGCTCAAGATCGAGCGCCGGAGATCGCCTGGGACCGAGACCGCTTGCCGCTCTTTCTCCCAAGATCAAGAGGTTGCTAAGATCGTTCGCCGCTTTTGGGAAACTTCTCCTTGGAGTTGACCGATATGATTTTTTCTACACTCTAATATTGTTTCACCTGAAACACCTTCTTCTCCTAACTAACCAAAAGCAAGGACTGTATCTTTTGAATACATAAAGTTCTACAGACGCAAGGCCCCGTGGTTTTTTTCCAACGGGTTTTCCACGATAACCCGTGTTCATATCGTGTTCATATCCCCTGCCAGGTGTGTTGGATAATTTTGCCACGACGAAGATCTGATCTACCTAATAAAATTCTCAAGACGCATTGATGACATCAATGTTGAGTAATGAATGAATGATATTATATATATATATATATATATATATATATATATATATATATATATATATATATATATATATATATATCACAATAATATTGTATTTTTTATATCAAGAAGGGGAGAGGATGATCTTTATAAAACTTTATTTATATGAATTAAATAAACTAAAAAAAAATCCTTATTTTGTTGGAAATAAAACTGATCATTTCGAGTAGAATTTCGACGAGTCTTATTACGTCCTCTTTCAAAAAAAATTTCTTGATTTGCTTCTGCATATATATATATATATATATATATATATATATATATATTTATCTTAAAACTTTTCAGGATCTGTTTGGTGTTCTTATAATTTAAGAAAAAAATTGATTGTAAAAATGCATTGAAGAAACCAATTTTTTAACACAAAATATTTTGAAAAAAAATTAAAAAATTGATAATCAAATTCAATTATTACTTTCTGAAAAATAAAATAGCTACAAATTATCCGAAAAATACTCTTAATGTTTAACACGTACGTTGAAAAATATTTTCATTTATGCCGCAAATATTAATCAACCGAGGATTAAGATTAATAATGATAGAAATAAATCATTTTACAGAATTTTTAATATTATAATATATGTGGTACGTCAGGTTGGCAGGAATTCAGTCTCGGTAGGCCCATGATGCCCACAGTATGGCTACTATGATTGTGGTTGAGAAATGCCTTTCACGGCATGTAAAATAAATAACAAGTAAAAATTGGCCCTCATAGAATCTCGAATGAGCCCTAGCTTTTTTGGGGGTTTCGGCATTCCCTCTTGCGGCGTCTCTACAGGTAACCTCTCGAAGACAGGTTTGCGCCCTGACCTTTACTCTTTTCTCACCCATTCCCTCCTGGCCTCCGGCTCTCTGTCGGGGGCCTGCTGACTCCACTTTTCCCTCCCATTCCTCCATCATACCATGGCGTCCGATCCCTCTTTCTCAGCCAATTTCCCCTTGCTCTCCTCCTCATCCCCCAATAATTCTATCATCGGGTCGGCTCCTAAGGGCAATCCCCCCTACAACCCTAACCTTCCTGGCTCTCACAATTGGAAAGACCTACTTACTCTCCAGAATGAGAAGAGCAACTCCCTTTCCATTTCATTTGTTCCCTCAGAATTTAATGAGGTTATCTTGTCCGAAGAAGAACTTAACTCTGGCTAGAGAGAGTGGAACCTTTCACTAGTTGGTCATGCAAGCAAACGACTGCTTTGTAGGGAAAAATGGTTGTTTAAAGGAAGTGTCGATCTGCTCACACTAGAGGGAGATTTTTTCTTTTTCAAATTCTCGTGCCAAGAAGATTATGATCTTGTCTGGGATAACGACCCCTGCTTCTTGAGCGACCGACCCTTCATTTTTCAGAAATGGACTTGGGACTTTAGGCCGTCGAAGGAGCACGTTTCTGAAATCCCTCTGTGGATTAAGCTACCTAACTTTCCCCTCTATTGTTGGAACGAAAAGGGGTTCTCCAAGGTTGCAAGCAGAGTTGGGATTCTGCTGGCTGTAGATAATCCCACGGCCACGAAATCTAGAATTTTCTTTGCCCGCATCTGTGTTCAAATTAATACCTCTTCTCCTCTTCCAGACTCTATTTCTATGAATTTAAATGGCCTAAAATTCGAGCAGGAGATCCTCTATGACTGAAAACCTTCTATCAGAATTGTTGCACATTCTCACATGACTCTTCCTCTTGTCCTCTTAACCCATCCAGTAAGGCAGATTTTAGGGGAAGGGATAGGAGCAGAAGCCGGCCTCCCCAACCCCAATCTAAGACTATGACCCTCCTTAAAAGACTGGCCTCTGATGGTGCTGAGCCCTCTGAAAATACTACCATGATGGAGACTGACACTTCAAATAAAGCTCAAGCAAGATCCTCTATCCCTCCCTCAACTTCAACTACCACTTGAACCAATCTTATACTCTCCCCAGGGAGAGACCCAACTCCCTCTCCCTTACATAATATTCTCCCAACAGATAATATTAATGCTTCTTCCTCTTCTTATGGAGTGTTAACTAGGTCTGCTGCTGCTTCTTCGAACCGTCTAGCTTCAGCTAAAATTCCTGAAGGCTTCTCTTCCCCTGGAAAGAGAGCCTAGGATCTTAATCCTAGCAAGGCGGCTCAACTTCATCAAAATACTAGGTAGAAGAATAATCAGTAGAAGAAGGGCAAGAAGCCCACAAGCTCATCTAACTCCCAATAAGAGTAGGGTCGGAACGAGGGCTCTGGCGATCGGCCCGACGCTTCATTAAGGAAAATAAACTGGATATTTTGTGCTTATTAGAAACTAAGCTATCTTTGGCTTCTCTCAACGATAAGCCTTTGGTGGCTCGTGCTAAGCTTTTCCCGAGGGAGGAGAGCTGTCATAATTTTGACAGTTCAATTGGTGGTCGAATTTGGCTCAAATGAAACCCCTCTTCCATCCATTTCAAACATCTGATTTGGTCACCCCAATTCATCCACGGTGAGATTACAATTCTTGGCTCCTTTTCCTTCTTTGTAACTTGGATCTATGCCTTCAATGATGCTAAAGATAGGCTGTCTCTATGGGACTCCCTGAGGAGTATATCGTCTACTCTTTCTTCTCCTTGGGTATTGATGGAAGATTTTAATAGTGTTCTCTTCAGTAAGGAGAAAAGCAGAGGGAATTCAATCCCTATTAACCAAACTTTGGATTTTAAGGACTGTGTGCAGGATTGTGGTCTACTGGATCTCCCTAGCACTGGTCTATTTTACACTTGGTCCAATAAGCAGTTTGACAATCCTATCTCCTCCAGAATCGACAGAGTCCTTTGCAACTCCCACTAGTTGGATCATTTCCCCTCTTCCTTCTATAATGTAGCCAACTCTCTTTCTTCTGACCACTCCCCCCTAATCACTCAGCTTGCTAAACCTCTTTTGGTCAGATCTCGGTTCATGTTCAGAAATTACTGGACCAAATACGAGAAACTTAGGGAGGTTGTTCAAAATGTGTGGTCGGGTTTCATTCCTGGGGACCCTCTTTTTGTTTTCTCCAAAAAACTTCAATTGACTAGATGGACCCTCAAAAATCTTGTTTGGGATACTTCCTCTATTAAGGTTCAATTAGTTGATCTTAAATTGGAGCAGGACTCCCTTCTCTTGGAGCTTGACAAAGATCCCACTAATGTCACTTTAGCCAGTGTAGCTAAAGGCCTGAAAGATAGATATCATAATCTTCTTTTTAAGGAGCAATTATGGGTCAGCCAAAGGGCTAAATCCCATTGGTTAACCAACTTCGATGACGATCTAAAGTTTTTATATGGGTTCATTAAGAAAAGGAGAAACGCTAATACAATCCGTTCTCTTCAGTCTCCCAGCGGCCTCTTAACGGATCCACAATATATTGTTGAGGAGAATAACCACTTCTATTCTTCTCTTTTCAATTCGGGTCATGCATCTGATCTTGATTCTCACGACTTTCCTATAGGGGACTCTCTCTCTACTGAATAAATTAGAGAGATTCATTCTGAATTTTGTGATGCTGAAATTATTTCTGCCCTTTAGAGCATAAACGAGAACAAATCTCCAGGGCCTGATGGGTTTAATGCAAAATTCTTCACATTCTGTTGGGACATTGTAGGTGGTCAATTTATTAAAGCTGCTCACTTCTTTTTCAGCTCTAGAAAGTTGCCGAATATCTTTAAGCATAGTCTCATTACTCTTATACCTAAGAAAAAAAATACTCTAATGCCATCTTTGATTTCAGACCCATCTCTCTGTGCAACACTTTTTTTACAAAGTTATAGCAAATGTGTTGGCAAATCGTCTATGCAAGGTGCTGCCTTTCATTGTGCATAGATCTCAATCAGCTTTCATCAAGGATAGGGACATTGCTGAAAATATTGCTCTTGCTCATAAAATCTGTAATGACTTCCACTCATCCAATTCAGAAGAAAGGTTTATTGTAAAGTTTGATCTTAGGAAAGCCTTTGATATGGTTAATCATGCCTCTCTTCTATAGAGGCTTAAGCTAAAAGGCTTCCCTTCTTCCTTCTTATAGTGTATTGAGGCCTGCATCACTAAAGTGCTTTACTCTATAGTCTTTAATGAGGAGATCAAAGGGTACTTTCATTCTTCTAATGTGTTAAGGTAGGGATGTCCCTTATCTCCCTTTCTTTTCTCTATGGTTATGGACTCCTTCTCTTGCTTTCTTGATAGAGATGTGCACCTCCGAAGGTATAACCCCTTATACTCTGAAACTTGTGGTGTGTCTCATCTTTTATTTGCAGACGACTTACTTGCTGTGGGCAGAGCCAATACCTCTACAGTGGTCTCACTTAAATCTGCCTTAGATTTCCTTTCTTCTTCAATGGGCCTCTCTGTTAATGGGGACAAATCCCTTATTTACTTCTCAAAGGAGGTTAGGTTGTCTCATCTTTTTTGTAGATTGCTGCAGGTCAACCTTACTAAACTCCCTTTTCATTACTTAGATATCCCATTGGTGTCTGGATCTCTCAAAGTTAATTACTTTAACTCCCTGATAGATAAGCTCTATAATTGGTTGGTTGGATTGAAGAGTAAGTTGCTTTCTTTTGGAGGTTAGTTTCAACTCATTAGATCTTTTATTAATTGTCTCCTATCTTACTGGTTTCATTCTATTTCTTGTCCCAAAGGTGTTCTCAAGAAGATAAACTCGATTACCTTAAATTTCTTTTTTCATAGTGGTGAAAGTAAAAAACTCCATACCATCTCATGGAGTAAGACTACTCTTCCTAGGAATCGTGGAGGAACGGGTCTTACTTCATGTACCACTAAGTACCTAAACCTACTATGGCTTCATGGTTCTTTAACAAATACGGCTCCCTATGGAATAAATTCCCCATTCGGTCTTCCCCCCACTGGAAAGACTTAAAATCTATTGTTGTCAGTTTAAAGATAATCTTCACTTCAAAGTGGGCCGCAACTCCTCCTTCTCTCTCTATTTCGATCCCTGGTGTGAGGGCCTCTCTCTATTGGAAATTATGGGACAGGAATGCTTCTCTATATTTAACATGCCTCCCCACACTCAATTGAAGGACCTTCTCCTCAATGGGGCTTGGGAAATCCCTGGTGATCTGAGATCTAAGTCCCCTGCTAGTTTCGATCGTATATGCAAAGTGTCTGTCTCGGAGGGAAGCGATTCTGCCCTTTGGAAAGGCAAAAAGGCTATCACTTCAAACTTGATTAAACTTTCAATATTTGATTACTTACCACCAGTTAACTGGTATGAGGAAATTTATTTCAAGAGATTGGCTATTAATCAAGCTTTTGCTGGATGACTATCTTGGGTGGCCTTAAAACTTCTGAAGTTTTATTTGTAAGGGGGCTGGGACCCTATTCCACTTGATGTTTTTGTAAAGAGGCTAACGAAACTCACTCTCACCTTTTTTTTGAGTGTCCTCACTCTATGTCTTTGATCAGGAAACTTCTGCCTAATGGTTCTTTTGTCTTTTAAATATGACTTTGGCTCAAGTGCTAAGCTCCTTCTCCTCACTGGAACATAATTCCTTAATGAGATTATGTTGCTTAATCACTGCAATGGCGGTTTATCACATTTGGAAGGAGAGAAACAGGAGATTCCACATTCAGGAAGAGACTCCTTCCTCTGGGCTCATTTATCGTATCAAAACTCAGATTGGCTTTAAACTCGGGAGATGAAAATTCAAAACCAATTGGCCGGATCCTGTTCGTGCCTTATTGGAGAAATGGAGGAATTCTGAATCTTAATGGCTTTGTATTTACGTTGACTGCTACTCGACAGTCTTTTTTCTATTTTCTTTGTCTGTTGGATTCATTGTTGTTTTCTGGAATTGTTGCTTCTTCATTTGAATTACCTGGACGATGATGAATGTCGTGCGACTGAGGTTTCTGCTGCTGCTGTCGACGCCTTGCCCAGTTGGTTCTTCACCCTATTGGCCTCTCTGCAACCTCGTCTTCTTATTTCGTATCAGTTGGTATTGTGAGAATTTTTTTATGTCTATTACTCCACAGGACGCATGGATGGCAGGGCTGGCTATCGTTGAAGAACCTATTTTGTTTTCTGGGTTAAGTTTGCTGGATGTTTTGTGAAGATCAAGTGGGCGTTTCTTCCTTTTTTTCTCGAGTCCAGGGAGTCGCTTTCTTGACTCTGTTGTATTTCCTTTGCATCCTCATATCATTTACACTGTAATTATTCTTTTCATATGGAATGAATTGGGCTAAGGCTTTTAACTTTTTTCAAAAAAAAGTAAAAATAAATAAATAACAAGTAAAAATATTGTCAGCTTGAAAGGAGAAACGCTTTGCACGCCATGGAATAGAAAGGACTGCAGAGGATTTGAGATAAATTGAGAAGGGGACTCTTTAAATTTGATTTCGTTAATTAGAAGTCTAATCTTAAATTTTTGGAGTAGCATTTAAGTTTGATTCATTTGAATTCTTTATTATTCAAATTTGATTGGAGTTCTGATCGAATTTAATTATTTTAATAATTAATGAGCTTTTAAATGATCAATTCATTTAATCTTAACGAGCCAAATTTATAAAGCCTTAAACGAGCAACTCAATTTGATTGAGCTCTGCTGAGCCAATTAATAAATTTTTTTATTAAGCCTTTTTTTAGCTACTCAAAAAGATAAATGAGCATTATGAATGAGTAGGATTTGAGTTTTAAATATTTTTAGTGATAATTAAATAAAAAAGCTAAAATATATTAATTAATATTATTATTTAATTATAAATAAATTTTTATCACATCTAATCACAAATAATTTGTTTATTACTTGATTCAATTGTAGTCATAGGAATAGGAATAGATAAATTTTAGGAAGATTATAAATTAGTCAAAAAAGTATGCTGACAAATGTTGAATTGCGTGACGGGAGAATCACTATTAATGTGATGATTTCAGTGAGCATAGCCACTAACTCACTTATAATAAATTTGATCATAAGTTTAAAAGTCCAAAAATAAAAGCTGATAAAAAATAATAATAATAATAATAATAAGCAGAAGAAGAAACAAATTAACATTGTCCCAAAATAATAATAATAAAACAAATCAACACATACCAATTTTTTTTTAAAGAAAATATCACTGACAGATGATGTGACACCAATTGTAATCTGAACACAAATATATATAAACTTCACTGTCTTTATATTTTTTAGATTTATTTGATTTATTCAAATATAAGTTATATCTCTATATGTGATCATTTTCTATTTTGAAATACATAAATATATTTATAATTTAAATTAGTCATATAATTTCATGAATAATTATTTCACTTTGAAACAATCAACAAAAATAAGTTTATTTTTATAAGATATAAATTATACTTTTTAAAAAGATATGTTTATTTATGTTAAACTACGTATCTTTTAAAAAATCTATTTTATTTTTATTTTATTTTATTTTATTTATATTTGAATTGAAATATAATATATTTGATAATAATAATTATTTTTAAAAATATTCAAAATATTAATGATGATAATAGCTAATAGTGATAATTTTATTAAAAAATTCTCAAAATGTAAAAAAAAGTATTTAAATTATTTTTAAAAATAATATGATTTATTTTATTTTAATCAAAAAAATATATTTTAAAAAATAACCGAAAAATAAAAAAAGACAATGTAATTAAACTCAAACAAGCCTTAAGTAATGTGATTTGTCAAGAATAATAATGCATCAAATTATAAATAATTATAAAATTTTATTATAATTATATTTGAATCAAAATATATTAACTTGAATTTTCTTCAAAGTAAAAGATACTCACGTACTCTGAGAATCCCATCACCACCTGATCATATGTGGGCCACGTTGGACGCACTTATTTCATTGCTAGCTGGATGGTCCCGTAGTTGTAAGTTTTTATTTTTATTTTTTTAATTTTTTAATAAAAATTTAATTTTTTTAAAGATATTTTAGCAAATTTAATCAAAAACTACACATAATATATATATATATATATTTGAATTCAAAAACTTTCAACTATAAAATTAAAATACCTTAGTTATTTATTAATTTTAATTGTACAGTTGCTTTTCATTTTCTTCTCCGTCGTACCAAAATTGCGCGGCAGAAAAAGCCCACCAGCGCAGCCAAATTAATTTGATCGGTGAAATGGTCAGTTTGATTTTAGACAAAATACGGGCTTACTTGATTTAGCTTACGAGGTCTTGCCTAATTAAATTAGTTTCTACTAATGAAAATGATGTTATAATATATTGTTGTTCTTTATAGATGGAGAATACATTATCATAATATAAAAAAAAAATTAAATATTATTATTGTTGTTGCCTTTAATAATGATGTAGCATAATAGTCATTTATTTCAATATTTGTAAAATTTATATATTAGTTATCAAAAATAAATATTTCAAATGTTGGTTTTTTATAATGAATAGCACAAATCATGCTATCCTTTAATCAAAGTATGATTTATTTCAAATATTGGTTTTAACATGGATATATTATCTCTTCAAGACTTCATTTTTCACAAATGATTCAAAATGAAGGTATTAGGTAGGGCAAAACGAAGCGAAATGAGCCTTGTCAAGTTCAAGCTCGTTATTGAGCTCGAGCTCGGCTCGAGCTCGATTCGAGCTTTTAGGATGGTGTTCAAATTCGAGCTCGTTTAAAAAATCTTGTTCGAGCTCGATTCAGATTGGGCTTATCGAGCCTGTTAACAAGCAGCTCGTTTAATGAAATAAACGAGTCTTAAGCAAACTTGTTCGCGAGCAACGTATTGAAAAATATAAATGATACTTTTTATGAACAAACTTTAATCGAGCCTTAATCGAGCCGTTAACGAGCTGCGGGTAACCAAGCTCGATTGGAGTAGGGGTGTCAAAAAATGACTCAACACGACAACTCGAAAAAATCCGGTTAATCAGAAAATAGATTTTGGAGTTCTTGTCTTAATAGACAGTATAAATTTTTGAGTCGTGTTCGTGTTGATCCAAAAAACCCGAAATGACCCGAACCTGCGCCGAGTCTGGAGTCCGCGGTCCACCGAGCGAATAACATGGGACTATGGACTATTGAGTGTATTTAAGCCATTCGATCATGTGGACGGTCCAGATTATTCGTAATTGCCTAGCCCCGAAAGAAAAGGCTGGAAAGTGGCAGAATTGCAGAAGCCCTAATTTCTCATTGTTTCCTTTGCGACTCTGCCTCATCTCGAGTCTATGCATTCCAGCTCGACGTCTCTCGACTCTCGATCGGGAAGGTCAAGGCAAATCCGTGGAAATGCGGCGTAATCCCTCCTCCGACGGCGTTGCCATCTCGACATCTTCTTTCTCTCGACTCTCCGTCACCCGTCTTCTTTCTCTCATTCCGCATCTGAGGTAATCCTTTGTCTTCGAAGAGCCATAATAGATCTAAATCAATCATTCTCTATCGTTCATGATTGGTGATCATTTCTTTGTTTGAATGGCCATGCTATTTATTGATGATCCGGAATCCATTTATTATTTCTTAAATTAATTCCCCAGGTACTTATGTCTCGTTTGTGATTGGTGATCATTTCTTTGTTTGCACATATGAATGGACATGATCACATGCTGTTTAAGTTTAACCCATCCATTTTTTGTTTCTTAAATTTTAATCCCCGGGTAATTCTTCTCTGTCATTCGTGATTGGTGATCATTTATTTGTTTGCACCTGTTTAACATATACATTTATTGTATGGGAATTCTAGGATTTGTGGCAGGCCAGCTGTCTTGAGATGAATATTATTGCTGAACTGATATGATTAATCTGTTAGAATCAATGTCATTTTATCTTTCATATTCTGGAAGATAACTTAGCAAGACCTATGGCTTGTACTGAAGTTTACTGTGTTGATTAGTATCATTTGAGTATCATTTACTTTATCTAGTCATTATTTTTATTAGCAAGTGTATTATTTGTAAGTGGCTGATTGCTGATTAGGGTTTAATGCATGTATTATTTATAAATTTCTCATTATCGATTTTTTAAGTTAGATGGGAGGATTCCAATACTATTAGTAATGCTCAAGAAAATGAAATTTTTTCATGGGGATATTGGTGAGAATGAAATTCAAACAATTGATGAAGAGACAAGCAATAGACATGCTAGAAAACAAAGAAGAATGTTATTATTTGTATGGGGATATTTTGATTTATTACCTCTTGGAAATGATGGGAAACAAAGATGCAAATGTAAAAAGTGCGGTGCAAACTACATATGTGATAGTAAATTTAGCACCGACAATTTGAAACGGCACTTACAAACTTGCAAAAAAAGGGATACACGTGATATAGGCTAACTTCTTTTGCAAAGTAATTCTTCTTCATCTATTTCCGTGAGCAATGCTAAGTTCAACCAACAAGAGGTTCGTGACTTGCTTACCGCTTGCATTATTATGCATGATTTACCTTTTCAATGCGTTGAATGGTCTGGTTTTAGAGCACTTTTACATTATTTGCATCGAGACTTGCAACTTGTGTCAAGAAATACTATTAGAAATGATTTCAAAAAGATGTTCATGAAAGAGAAGGGGCAGATCCAAACAATGCTAAAGACTATCACTAGTCGAGTTTGCTTGACATCAGATTTATGGACTTTCCATCAATACTGATGGATTTATTTGTTTAACAGCATATTTCATTGATAATGCTTGGAAGTTGCAAATTTTTTTTAAAATTTCAGCTTTATGCCACCTCCGCATGATGGTCTTGCATTATGTGAAGTAATTCAAACTTTTTTATCTAATTGGGAGATTGAGAAAAAGATTTTTAGCACTACTTTAGATAATACTTCAGCTAATACTGTATCTGTTGAATTCATGAAAAGTCATTTAAATTTGAGAGGTGACCTTCTTTGCAATGGGGAATTCTTTCACATACGATGTTGTTCACATATCATAAATTTGATTATTCAAGAAGGATTAAAAGACATTGATAACTCAGTATCAAAAGTTCATGAAAGTATTAAATATGTGAAAGGTTCTCAAGCAAGGAAGCAAAAATTTTTGGAATGTGCTAAACAAAATTTTTTTGATGAAAAAAAGTGATTAAGACAAGATGTTCCTACTAGGTGGAATTCAACTTTTATTATACTTGATAGTGCTATCTATTATAGGCGTGCTTTTTTGCATCTAGAATTGGGTGACTCGAACTACAGAAGTTGTCCATGAACAATTGAATGGGAAAAAATTATCACCATATGCAATTTCTTAGCACTTTTTTATGAAATTACATGTGTATTTTTTAGCATAAAATATCCTACAACAAATATAAGCTGAACACAAAGAGGAACTCAGCTCACTCATATTCGGCTCATTAATACCTCTATATATGATCATTTTCTATTTTGAAACACATAAATGTATTTATAATTTAAATTAGCCATATAATTTCATGAATAATTATTTCACTTTGAAACAATCAACAAAAATAAGTTTATTTTTATAAGATATCAATTATACTTTTTAAAAAGATATGTTTATTTATGTTAAACTAAGTATCTTTTAAAAAATCTATTTTATTTTTATTTTATTTTATTTTATTTATGATTAAATTGAAATAAAATATATTTGATAATAATAATTATTTTTAAAAATATTCAAAATATTAATGATGATAATAGTTAATAGTGATAATTTTTTTAAAAATTCTCAAAATATAAAAAAAGTATTTAAATTATTTTTAAAAATAATATGATTTATTTTATTTTAACCAAATAAATATATTTTAACAAATAACCAACAACAACAACAACAACAACAACAACAACAAGCCTTAATCCCACTAGGTGGGGCCAGCTACATGAATCCTTCGTCTCCATTGTGTCCTATTATGTGTCAAATTCGCATTTAATTCAAGTATACTATGATAATTTTTTATACATCTTAACCAAGTCTTTTTAGGTCTACCTCTACCTTTGTTAACATAAGGCAAATCTAATGCATCTACTCTCCTAATCGGGTCATCGGACGGCCGACGCTTTATGTGGCCAAACCATCTAAGGCGACTCTCCTAATCTTATCTACCACTGGAGCTACTCCAACTTTTTCCCAACATACTATTTTTTGCATTCTATCTCTAAGGGTAAAGCCACTCATCCACTGAGCATCCTCATCTCTAACACTTAACTTAGTCTTATATTTCTCTTTATTGGCCAACATTCTGCACATAAGTCATTGCAGGTCTTACCACCATCTTATAAAATTTTCTCTTAAGTTTAAGTGAAACTTTTCTATCACATAATAGGCCAGATGCATTCCTCCACTTCAACCATCCAACTTGAATTCTACTAATAATATCTCCATCTATTTCACCATCATTTTGAACAATAGAGCCTAAATATCTGAATCGCTCACTCTTATTAATGACTTGATCACCTAAAGTCACAACACTACTACTAAAATTTCTACAACTAAAATTACACTCCATATATTCAGTTTTAGATCTGGTTAAACGAAAACCTTTAGACTCTAAAGTTGACCTCCATAATTCAAGTTTATTGGACTTCTCTAGTCTTATCAACAAGAAGAATGTCAAGAAAAGCATACACCGGGTACATCTTCTTGTAAATGCCTCGTAAGAACATCCATAACTAAAGTAAAAGATAAGGGCTTAATGTTGATCCTTGATGTAATCCAACCAAATAGGAAAATAGTTTGTCAATCCTCCTTGTGTTTGGACACAAGTGACAGTATACATATCCTTAATGACTTGAATATAACCAATATTAACTTCTTTTGTTCTAGAACTCTCCAAAGAACATCTCTTGAGACTTTATCATAAGCTTTCTCTAAATCAATAAATATCATATGTAGATCCTTTTTATTTTCTATGCTTCTCCATCAAACCTCTTAACAAATGTATAGCATCCATAGTAGATCTACCTGCATGAAATCAAATTGATGAGAAACTTCAGATCACATCGTAACCTATGCTCAATTACTCTCTCCCATAATTTTAATGTATGGCACATTAACTTAATTCCTCTATAATTTGCACAATCTTGTGCATCACCTTTATTCTTAAATATAGGAACCAACAAACTCTTTCTCCACTCATCTGGCATCTTTTTAGTCTTTAAAATGACATTAAAAGATTTGTAAGCCAAGAAATTCCTTGATCTCCTAAACATTTCCACACTTCTATTGGAATATTATCCGGTCCTATTGCTTTTCCACATTTCATTTTCTTTAAAGCTTCACTAACTTGATTTACTAATATGACGATAAAATGAAATTCTCTATTTTTGTTTAGGGTATTAAGGTTACTAAAATCAATCGCATTTCGGATCCTTCATTGAAAAGTTTATTAAAATACCTCATCCACCTATTTTCAATATCTTTTTCTAAGAAAAACACTTTATTATTTTCATCCTTAATACTCCTCACTTGAACTATGTCTTTACTTCTCTTATCTCTTTGGTTAACTTATACATACATCTTTCACCTTCTTTGGTATCTAATCTATTGTATAAATCACTAAAGCTAAATTTTTGCATCATATATTGCTTTCTTAGAATCTTTACAGCCATTTTATATCTTTCCCAATTCTCAAGTTTTACATCTAAACCAAGTTTTATAACAATGCTTCTTATTTCTTATCTTTTCTTGCACACTCGACTCCACCACCAACTATTCTTATTAAAAGAAGCTTTTCCTTTTGATTCCAAGCACATCTTTTAGCAACTTGTTTAATAGCACTTGATACTTTTTTCCCACATAACGCTTTCCTTATGAACATTCCAAACTTTAATTTCTTGTAGCTTGCTCTTAAAATATTTTTATTTGTGTTCTTTAAGTGTCCCCATCTAATCCTAGGACAATAATTAAGTTTATTTTTCTCTTACAACCTTTCATCTTAAAATCTAAAACTAATAGATGTTGGGTACTTAAAATTTCACTTGGAATGACCTTACAATCTTTACAATCTAAACGATCTATTTTTCTTATCAAAAAATAATCAATCTGTTTTACTAGATCCATTTTATAAGTAATAATATGTTCATCTCTTTTCTTAAATAAAGTATTAGCAACTACAAAATCATAAGCTAAGGCAAAATCTAATATACCTACCTTCTTCATTAGTCACTCCAAATCCATAACCACCATGAATACTTTTAAAATCTTCTACCACTCTACCAACATGTCCATTTAAATCTCCCCAATAAATACTTTTCTTCAAGAGGTATCTTTTGTATTAATCCCTCTAATTTATTCCAAAATTTTTCTTTTGAGCTTACCTCCAAACCTTTGAGCATGTACACTTATAACATTGATAATCTTAGATAAACAATAATCTTTAAAGCTATAATTCTATCTCCACATCTATTAATACTTATAACATTATCCTTTAAACTTTTATCTATAATCACACCTACACCATTTCTAGTTCGACTTTTACTAATACCAAAAGTTTAAAACCTAAACTATCGGTCCTGCCTTCTCCAACCCATTTAAACACATAAAATATTTATCTTTCTATGAACCATAATATCTATTAATTTCATTAATTTACCTGTAAGAGTACCTATATTCCAAGAATCTAACCTAATTCTAGTTTCATGGACTAACTTCTTTGCCCGCATCCGTCCATAATGTGGAACCCTTGCTTATTTAACATGCACTGCCACGCTTTAGCATATTTTTCATCAGTATTGCCATACTGGGCCACTCTGTGGACAAGATTAACACAATGATTTAAAGGATTCATGTCATGATTATTTCGACAAATTTTACGCTGGCTGTCGACTACCTAACGTAACCCTCCACTTTAAATAGGAAAACAAATAACCGAAAAATAAAAATACACAATGTAATAAAACTCAAGCAAGTCTTAAGTAATTTGATTTGTCAAAGAAAATTAATGCATCAAATTATAAATAATTATAAAATTTTATTAGAATTATATTTGAATCAAAATATATTAACCTGAATTTTCTTCAAAGTAAAAGATACTCACGTACTCTGAGAATCCCATCACCAACTGATCATATGTGGGCCACGTTGGACGCACTTATTTCATTGCCAGCTGGATGGTCCTGTAGTTGTAAGTTTTTATTTTTATTTTTTTAATTTTTTAATAAAAATTTAATTTTTCAAAAATATTTTAACAAATTTAAACTACACATAATCTCTCTCTCTCTCTCTCTCTCTCTCTCTCTCTCTATATATATATATATATAAATATAAATTTGAACCCAAAAATTCTCAACTAGTAAATTAAAATACCCTTTTTTTTTGGAAAAAAAAAAATTAAAATACCTTAGTTATTTATTAATTTTAATTGTACAGTTGCTTTTCATTTTCTTCTCCGTTACCAAAATTGTGCGGCAGAAAATGCCCACCTGCGCAGCAAAATTAATTTGATCGGTGAAATGATCAGTTTGATTTTAGACAAAATACGGGCTTACTTGATTTAGCTTACGAGGTCTTGCCTAATTAAATTAGTTTCTACTAATGAAAATGATGTTATAATATATTGTTCTTCTTTATAGATGGAGAATACATTATCATCATATAAAAAAAAAATTATTATTATTGCTGTTGCCTTTAATAATGATGTAGCATAATAGTCATTTATTTCAATATTTGTAAAATTTATATATTAGTTATCAAAAAATAAATATTTCAAATGTTGGTTTTTTATAATGAATAGCACAAATCATGGTATCCTTTAATCAAAATATGATTTATTTCAAATATTGGTTTTAACATGGATATATTATCTCTTCAAGACTTCATTTTTCACAAATGATTCAAAAATGAAGGTATTAGGTAGGGCTGCAAACGAACCGAGCCGAGCCGAGCAGTAGAGCCTTGTTCGAGTTCAAGCTCGTTTGTCGTTATTGAGCTCGAGCTCGGCTCGAGCTCGATTCGAGCTTTTAGGATGGTGTTCAAATTCGAGCTCGTTTAAAAAAATCTTGTTCGAGCTCGGTTCAGATTGGGCTTATCGAGCCTGTTAACAAGGAGCTTGTTTAATGAAATAACTGAGTCTTAATCAAACTTGTTCGCGAGCAGTGTGTTGAGAAATATAAATGATACTTTTTATGAACAAACTTTAATCGAGCCTTAATCGAGCCGTTAACGAGCTGCGGGTAACTAAGCTCGATTGGAGTAGGGGTGTCAAAAAATGACTCGACACGATAACTTGACTCGAAAAATCCAGGTTAAGGTTTGTAAAATAGATTTTCGAGCCGGGTTAGTGTCTTAATAGTTGACACGTATAAATTTTTGAGTCGGGTTCGTGTTAATCCAAAAAACCCAAAAGTGACCCGAAATGACCCGAACCTGCGCCGAGTCCGGAGTTCGCGGTCCGCCGAGCAAAGAGCATGGGACTATGGACTATTGAGTGTATTTAAGCCATTCGATCATGTGGACGGCCTAGATTATTCGTAATTGCCTAGCACTGAAAGAAAAGGCTGGAAAGCGACAGAATTACAGAAGCCCTAATTTCTCATTGTTTCCTTTGCGACTCTGCCTCATCTCGAGTCTATGCATTCCATCTCGACGTCTCTCGACTCCCGATTGGGAAGGCCGAAGGCAAATGCTGTGAAATGCGAAGGCCGAATCCCTCCCAGTCGACGTTGCCATCTCGACATCTTCTTTCTCTCGACTCTTCGTCACCCTTCTTCTTTCTCTCATTCCGCGTCTAAGGTAATCCTTTGTCTTCGGAGAGCCATGATAGATCTAAATCAATCCTTCTCTATCGTTCATGATTGGTGATCGTTTCTTTGTATGAATGTCCATGCTGTTTATTGATGATCCGTAATCCATTTATTATTTCTTAAATTAAATCCCCAGGTACTTATGTCTCGTTTGTGATTGGTGATCATTTCTTTGTTTGCGCATATGAATGGACATGCTCACATGCTGTTTAAGTTTAACCTATCCATTTTTTGATTCTTAAATTTTAATCCTCGGGTACTTCTTCTCTGTCATTCGTGATTGGTGATCATTTATTTATTTGTACATATGAATTGACATGTTGTTTAACATATGCATTTATTGTATGGGGAATTCTAAGATTTGTGGCAGGCCGGCTATCTTGAGATGAATATTATTGCTGAACCGGTATGATTAATCTGTTAGAATCAATGCCATTTTATCTTTCATATTCTGGAAGATAACTTAGCATGACCTATGGCTTGTACTGAAGTTTACTGTGTTGATTAGTATCATTTGAGTATCAGTTACTTTATCTACTCATTATTTTTATTAGCAAGTGTATTATTTATAAGTTGTTGATTACTGATTAGGGTTTAATACATGTATTATTAATAAATTTCTCATTATCAATTTTTTAATTTAGATGGAGGATTCCAATACTATTAGTAATGCTCAAGAAAATGAAGTTTTTTCATGGGGATATTGGTGAGAATGAAATTCAAACAATTGATGAAGAGACAAGCAATAGACATGCTAGAAAACAGAGAAGAATGTTATTATTTGTATGAGGATATTTTGATTTATTACCTCTTGAAAATGATGGGAAACAAAGATGCAAATGTAAAAAGTGCAGTGCAAACTACATATGTGATAGCAAATTTAGCACTGAAAATTTGAAACATCAGTTACAAACTTGCAAAAAAAGGGATACACGTGATATAGGCCAACTTCTTTTGCAAAGTAATTTTTCTTCATCTATTTCCATGTGCAATGCTAAGTTCAACCAACAATAGTTTCGAGACTTGCTTACCGCTTGCATTATTATGCATGATTGACCTTTTCAATGCGTTGAATGGCCTAATTTTAGAGTACTTTTATATTATTTGCATCGAGACTTGCAACTTGTGTCAAGAAATACTATTAGAAATGATTTCAAAAAGATGTTCATGAAAGAGAAGGGGCAAATCCAAACAATGCTATAGACTATCACTAGTCGAGTTTGCTTGACATCAGATTTATAGACTTTCCATCAATACTGATGGATTTATTTGTTTAACAGCATATTTCATTGATAATGCTTGGAAGTTGTAAAATTTTTTTAAAAAATTTCAACTTTATGCCACCTTCGCATGATGGTCTTGCATTATTTGAAGTAATTCAAACTTTTTTATTTGATTGGGAGATTGAGAAAAGGATATTTAGCATTACTTTAGATAATGCTTCAGCTAATACTGTATCTGTTGAATTCATAAAAAATCATTTAAATTTGAGATGTGGCCTTCTTTACAATGGGAATTCTTTCACATACGATGTTGTGCACATATCATAAATTTGATTATTCAAGAAGGATTAAAAGACATTGATAGCTTAGTATCAAAAGTTCGTGAAAGTATTAAATATGTGAAAGGTTCTCAAGCAAGGAAGCAAAAATTTTTGGAATGTGCTAAACAAAATTTTTTTGGTTGGTTGGTTGGTTTGCTCATGTGATCTTTCTTTTGGCTATAATGACATTGATGCTTATCCTTTCTCTATAATATTTGGCTGGTAGCATTTATGTGATTGTAATCATTCTTTTTGAAGTTTGGATGCTCACACATTTGTTGCTCCTAGAGAATATTTTTCTGAGCCTGAGCCTCTTATTAGTTTTTTTTTGTTTGGTGCTGTTCTTGCTTACTGGTGGACGGTGGTGAGTTGTCTACTAGTCTCTGCTTTGCTGTGCTAGTTTTTCTTGTTGTTTCTGTCTTAGTTGCATCAGGTTTTGGAGCTTGGGTTGCCTTGGTTTGGTGCCCGTTGACTGGTTTGCTCCTGTGATCTTTCCATTGATTGTTTTTGCTGCTCTTTATATATATATATATATATATATATATATATATATATATATATATATATATATATATATATATATATATATATATATTATTCTTTTCAAGGTGTTTTTTGATTTTTAGGTTGGGACTTGGAGTCTTGAAGTTCACTTTGAGCTTGCTTGGAGTTTTAGTTTTCTTTTTTAAATGTTGTTGTTTAGGGTGTATGGGAGAGTAGTGGATGCAAATTTGATTAGTGTATGTGAGAGTTGTTGATGTAAATTTGATTAGTGTATGGGAGAGTTGTGGATGCAAATTTGATTAATTAAATATCATTGTTATTATTTTATTATAATTATTTGTAATGTTAATTATTTATAATGTCAAGAGAGTTTATGATGTATTACTTGTGTTAATTTTATTTTTTTGCTCATAATAACTAATAAGTAAGTTATATGACATTATAAAGTCTTATTAGAACTATTACATGAAAAATTATAGAATATCATGAAATTTTGGGTAATAATATTTAATGTTAATTTTCTTTCTCTATTTGGTTAAATAGATTATTTCAGGTTTTTATTACTATATAGGTTATACGGGTCAAGTTCGGGTTATTCGAGTTCGAGTTGGGTTTGGGTTAGAAATTTGAACCCGTTTAATATTTGTGTCGGGTTTGGGTTACTCGGGTTCGGGTTAAAAATTTGAACTCATTTTAATATTCAGGTCAAGTTCGGGTTAAAGATATTCGAGTCGAGTCAATTTTAGGCCAGTCTCTAACCTGAATTGACACCCCTAGATTGGATTTGTTGGCAGCTAAATAAAAAAAGGGAATAAGAACGATTGCATGAAAGTGTATATGTATGTTGACCTCACTTTTGGAGTGAGCTCTTAACCTCCTCTTCTTAAACTTAGGACTCTTCTAGACACTAAGAGCTCCTTAGTCATAAGACACTTCTAGTGATTAGATGAACAGTTAACCTAAACTTAGAGACTTAGAAGGGTTAATCATAGGATTAGGCCATAACTTAGGACTTAAAGAAATCACCTACCCTATAGCCTAAACCCAATCCATATGCACCTTGTTAAATCGAACCAAGATTCAAATCTCAAACCAAATCTCAATCTCAAATTCAAATTCCAAATCTAATTGCAAATTTGACTCCAAATGATGGATACCCAAAATTAAATTCAAATCCTAAGACCCTTCTTGAGCTATATGAATCACCTTCATAAGCTTAGCTAAAATGCCCTTTAAATCAAATCAAATTCAATTGATATGTTTATAAATCAATTCATTCATTTATATTCACAAATATAAATGAAATCCATATCCAAATGATCAAAACGAAATCAAACTAAATCAAACCGAACCAAAACCTCTTTTAATCTAGATGGACCCACCTCCATGTACTTATCCAAATTAACCTTTAAACCAATACAAAGTCAATCAGTTTTCTAATAAATCAATTGTTCCTTCATTTATATTCACAAATATAAATGAAATTCAAATTCAAATGACCAAAACTATATCCAAAATCAAATCTAAATCCAATCTAAGCCCTTTAAGCCAATTCTTTGGACTTAGCCAAATGCTATCAAGATCAAATCAAAATCAATGAATTTTCTCTTGAATTAATCATTTCTTCAATCATCTATCCAAATATAAATGAAACCTACATTCATCAAACCAAATTCAAGTCAATCCAAGTCAAGCCTAACTTATCCCTTTTGACTTGAAACTTTCAATTGAGCCAAAACCTATTAGACTCCAAATTGATTATAGTTTGATTTATATTTCAATCCTAGTATCACATATAAGTCCCACTAAATCTAAATCAAGCCAAACCAAATTCAATTGACCATTTAACCCAAGTTGACCTAATATGGCCTAAAAAGCTAAAATAGGTCAAATCCCAATCTAACCCAAATTGATTGCAACCAATGGCTCAAGTTCATTCCAATTTGATTATTGAACTTGAACAAAGCCATAATTGAGCCTAATTTAACAAATTGGTCAACTTGACCCAACCTAGCCCAAATTGACCTAAAGGGTCAAATTAGCCAAAATTCAAATTAAATCTAAATTGATTCCAAAACGTTCATCTTGATTGCTTTATTGAACATGAATGACCAATAACCAAATAATTTGACCAATTTTGATCAAATTGATTAACTTGACCCATTCGACCCATTCGATTCCAATTGAGCCAAAATCAATCCTAAGCCAAATTAAACCAAATTGATCATACCAAAACACTTGAAATCATCATTTGTACATAGCCTAAGACTTTGTTTGACCCAATTTGACTAATTAGTCAACCTAAACCAATATGATTCAATGTGACCCATATGACCCAAATTGAGCCAAATCCCTTGAAATTAAGCCATGACCCATTAGAGGTTGATCAAACCTGACCCAAACCCATTTGGGATCAGCCCAAAATCAATCCAACCCAATCAAATCCCACATAGGATTCCACTCAACCTCATTTAATTCTCCCCATCACATGCATTCAATGGAGCATATCATATGGCAGTAAAAGATGACTTTGGAGCTAAATCCAAAGTCCTCAATCAAGCCATCATCCATCACAACCACCTCCCCATCACATTTATTCAAATTTTTGACCATCCCCTTCAAAGCAAGAAAAAAAGGCTCATTCCAAAAGATCCTGAATTCATTTTGCGAGCTTCCCCAAGCAAAGTGCATCTCTTCCCCACCTTCTTGAGTGATTTTTGTGCTAAGAAATGCAAAACTGAAGCTTTTTCGGTGAGAAGATGGAAACCATTGGTGAAGATGACGTTACAAAGGGAGGTAAGGGTTCAAACTTATTACAAAGCTCCCTCTCACACTTAGGCGTTCGTTCGGATCTTCACCGCCATTGGAAACCATCCCCGGTGAGGTAATTTCATCAAACTTTAGCCGGTCGTAGGATCTTTCATTTGCTCAAATGTATGCATGATTTTAGGAAGTTTCCTTAGATTACCCTTGTATTTTTTAGTTTATATCATCCCAATGCATTTTGGAATGTTTTTTGGCAAAGATCGCTAGAAAATTATTTAAAGTTCCTAAAATTGCAAAAATTCATAAAAAATAAAATACTTAATGAAAAATTACAAATAAATGCTCGTTGCATTCGTCTTTCTAAGAGTAATCCAAAGAACTAAAAATCTATAATTTTTGCAGAGTATTTTGAGTTTAATTTGAGTTTCAGTGAAAATTAAATTTCATCAATTACTTCAAAAATACAAATTGGATTGAGGTGAAATTTTGAAGGATTAAAATTAGGCTTACAATCTACTTATTATAAAAATGTTATGACAAAATGATGGCTAGATTGAAAGATATTAAATTTAGAAGTTCAAATGGCCTATTTTAATTAAATAAATTAGTATATCTTATAAAATTTGATTAAATCAGCTGAAACTTTGGAAATTCATAACTAATCCTAGAAACATTTTAAAAAAACACAAATAAGAGTTCATTTTAAAGGTATTTTAGAGTAGAATCTGGGAAAATTATTGTTAATTGATTTTGAGTAGTGATTTTAGCTTAATTAAAGTTTTATTGAATATTTAATTTGGTTAATTACTCCTTGATTAGTCACCTAATTAATCTCAAAGTTTCTGTGGGTGTTTGGGGGGATAACCTCTGCCTCCCTTATTTTGTGAGATTTTATTGATTGCTTAATTAGGGAGATCAATTGATCAAGCCTTAATCACTCTCTTAATTTAATTAGTGATAATTAGTGAATGAACAATAGTTTAATTAATTATTTAAGTCTAATTACCTCTATTGAACAGTAAGGTAGCTTAGGAGATGTGATTGGGATGCTTTTTTTAATTCATTTCCTAAGTTTTCTTTACTTTTAAAATCAAATTAATTAATAATTAATGAAGTAATTAATTACTTAATTAATTAATCTCCAAGATAAAAATCAAAGCTTAAGTGATCAAATATGGAACTTAGGGATTGAGATTAAGACTCCCTTTCTTGATCTTTTTTTCTTAAGATTAATGTTATTTCATTAATTGAACATGGTTATTGAAATGGATTAATAAGCTTGATTAACATAATCTAAAATCCACTTCACATCTAAACAACCCTAATGAACTCTTGGGTAGCTCTTTGGGTGTTCAATAACCCAAAGTGAGAGATAATAAAATTATGGTTAGCTCACATGTGTGAGAAAATCATAAAAGTAATTAAGTAAGCTCCTTAAGCTTTATTAATTAATAATTATGAGCTAATTGAATTAGGCCCCTTTCATTTCATCGGAGCATTGCTATTTACTTTTCTATATGATTACATACCATATTAGCTCGTAATTGTTTAATTAATTACATTAAGGTGACATAAGTAATGGTTAATTAATTAGTTTAATCCATGCTTAACTTAATCAATCCATAAAATCAACCTAAGTACTTTTCATTAATTCTAATTAACTCACACACATGGGAATGAGCTTAAGATTAGAAAACCTCTTTCACATCTCCTAAATTAGATTAAACTCAAAACTGAAAATGTCGTTAAAGAACTATGGTTCATTTTAAATAATCTTATTTAGTTTGATTGTCCTTAGGAACTAATTGGAATGAATAGGATCATGTACTTATGTTTATTTCTGTCCAATCATGCTGAATACTGCTTTCCATATGAAATCCTACATTCATTTCTTTTTGAAATTAATTAAATAAAATATTTTTTTTATGTCAAATTGGATGTGTTGACTTCAATTAAATATGCGTGGCTATTATCACTATTAAATCAAAAGCTATTTTCAAAACCTATAATTCAGTTATTATAAATGAAGTAATGTTAATTACAAATATCTATAAGCTTGCATGTGATAATAATATAAGAAGTGTAATATGAAGTTCTCTTTCGCTATTTTAATATGGATTCACATAGGATTTGCAAGTGTATATTTCATTTGAAAAGAACACAACATTTGCCTAAATCTATTCATATGCATTTCCATGTCAAGACTTAGGAATAATTTCATTTCACATATGTAAATCATACAACCAAATCAAACATAATTTCTTACATGATTCCCTATTAATGTGGTTCTTTTTGTACATTCATATGTATTTGAGAAAAGTGGTATATTAGTCTGGACATCCCCGGGCTGTGAAGCTTTAAATAGCCCTAAGTAGGTCTTGTACCTTATGCCTCTGGTGTAGAAAATAATGGCACCGTACTCACTTAAAACTCTTATACATATGCATGTATGATGTGGTAAATTAAATAAATCAAGTATAACCTTTGGCATGGATTTTCCTATCCTTAGATTCATTCATACATTTACATGTATCTAAGAAAAGTGGTATATTAGTCTGGACATCCCGGGATTGCGAGGCTTTAAGTAGCCCTAAGTAAGTCTTGTACCTTACGCCCCTAGTGTAGAAAATAATGACACCATACTCAGTTAAAACTTTTATACATGTGAATGTGTATTTAGCTAATGGATGAAAAATCCATCTTTTCAACATAATAAAGACTTGCATTAACAATTTAATAAAAAAAAGAATGAAATATTTAAGTTCCAAATACGCTTCTTTGTATTCATCATCAAAGTGTGCTAGGACATATGTTGAGTGTGTGAGTATACTTAAGACAAATCCATATGCATGTTACATATGATAGAAATGATTGAATATGTGTCATATGATAGTAGTTCATTCCAATTAATCTTAAGATGCCTTTCTTATTAAATAAGGTCATTTAGGGTGAACCTAAACTTAGGATTAATCAAAACATGTAATAAGCCATTCACTAAAGAGAATTGACTAACTTACTTTAGAAATGACTTAAGGTAGGGATGAAAGAGAGGTATTTTCTCTTTATTCTCTTTATAACACTTAGTTGCTAAGTGTAGTTCATATGAAATAAAAGAAAAAAAATTTAACTAAAAATCTTCAAATCAATTAAATCACTTAAAGAGAAATTAACCTTTATAAATTAAATCCTTCATACTTAGAAAATTATAACCCTAAAGCCTAGTTAGGACATACCACACAAGATTTAATACACACACATTAGATTAAGTCACCACTTCTAGATTTATGTTAGGGCGGTGTATCATTTGATGTATGCTTATTTTATGATGTATTGTTGTAGACTGGATGGTAGGGTGTATATGCATAGTCTAAATGTTAGGCCGATATTATCCTAATTATGCTTTCTATAGAGGGTTGTGCTTAAGGGGCTATTATGATAAAATATAAATACTTTTGCTGTGCAGGTTGCTTAGCCCTTAAGCATAATCCAAGTTAGGACAGGTGGGCTTGGTTATCCAAATGTGGGGTGCTAAGTCCAAATTATTCATATAATTGCTTAGGTTGTATGATGTGTTTAGTGAACATTTATTTTCTAAGTGTAGCTAGTTTTACTTTCCTTCTTTTAATGTAATTTTGTATTAGGATTAGGATAAGTGTTATGGGGGATTTGAGTGAGCATTGGTTAAAAGACCAAGTCTTATGCACCATGTGATGCTTATGAGCCTACCAAATCAAATGAAGTAAATCAAATAAAGAAGCAAGAATGAAGAATGAAGACCCCCCATAACTTTCATCATTTATAAGTATATTTATTCTTTTATACACTGGGTTGTATAAGGGTAGAGTTCGGCTACTTGCTTTTATCTTTTTAGGTTGTATGGTGGTACCTGACTGCACCAGCCTCTTATTCTTTTGTGTTAGCTTTATAACATTATTTGATATTTTGTTTAGCTTGTGCATTAGAAATAATATGCCTTTTATAGTTTTTTTATGATTGATGATTGTTGTATCGCCTGGGTGAGATTAGGCTCTTAGGATAATAATAAATTTTTATCCCATTAGCAACTCATAACTAACTTTTAAAATAACTCATAACTTCACATGAAGCTTAGGTGTTAAATCAAGATAATAAAATATTTAGCAACCCCTTAGCTGAATATTGTATGCATAATATCATGCATAACCATCTTGTTTCACTCTTTCTAAGAGAGTGCTTCCATCTTTGCTAGATAGAATTGGCTTAACCTTTGAGAGCCTATGGTGGAAGAACACCTTTTTCTCTTTTGATTTAGCCCGTAATCAATTTCTCATGTATTTAGGCATACAAAAATCCTATAGCCTATGTCAAAATAAAGAGTCCTAAATTAAATAAAATTTGATAAAAATTGTATTAGATTAAGTCATTATTCATGCCCCTCATGCTCTAGTCTCTTAGGGAGTGGGTTTAAGAACTTAGTTTCTTTTTCTAAATAATAATAACTTAGCTATCTTGCAAAAGCATATGACTTGACTACATAGATTTGAAGCATATGAGGAGTTAGCTGGCTGCCATTCTAAGCTGTTATAAGTCCAACAGTTGGGAAATTTATCCTCTCTTGTGGAGGTAAACAATATACCCACTTTCACCTTAGATTTAGGTCGTGTTTTGACCCTTGCAAAAGCTTCCTAGATTTAGGGTCTGAGGTTGCTATTTTCATTTGGGGCTACAAGCATAAATCCTCACCTCTTAGGAATTTTCAAAATCTTATATTTTGGAGTTATAAGTCCTAGATTTTTTATAAAGTTTCAACTCAAATAAATAAATCTCTTTAATTTCAAATATATGAAGCTCAATCATAGGACAGGTTGGAGTGCTCACTAGGCTTCCTAGTATCATAAGCATTCCCTAGTCATCTCTTTTGGTCTTGATAATAACTCTTTCCTTTTGATCTCTCCCACTTGATTTCTAAAATATAACCAATTTATTGATAGTCCTATCTTTGAATTCTTTGGAGATAACAATCACCCACGTTAATCGAGAGTATTCTTAAGGGATTCATTTTCCTTTAGATGTAATTAACTTTGGGGCTTGCCCCCATAGGAAACTTTAGAACCCAGTTTAAGTAAACCCTATTTTATTCATCCATGTAAAGTAGGGAAAAAAAATCTATGGTATATTCAAAGACCCATCATGCCTTAGGAGTTCTTATTAGGTGATTAGGTTCATTGTAGGGTAGTGACTTCTATCTTTCGAGATAGTGCACTATTCCTCAATGTCATACCCGATCACCTCAATAAGTAGACCCTCAGATCTGCATGGTGTCCCCCTTATACATATGTGCCCCGCACATATCCTCCAAAAATAAACACCACAGATTTTTTTAGCGACTTTGCTGAGGATGGTTCCTCTCTCCATCTCTAGTAGATGATTATTATCTCCAAGAATTGATAGTGGACTTGCATTTATGTGAGTCTGAGGCCATTTTTTTTCATTGGCACTTAGCTTATTTCATTCTTAAGCAAAGTTAGCTAACATCCTTTAGGTTTTAGGACCTCACTCCATATAGGTCTTGAAACCCCTATTGGGCTCCACAATAAGTAAAAAATAATAATAATAAAATTTATCAATGAAGGGAGAGATAATAAAAATCTAGAATCTTCTTACCACTAGCTTGGTGAGGCAAGGTTCATCATAAAATTTAATAAAATAAATCCTTTCATAAAATGATATTTTTCAAAAGCACTCTTCCAAAATTGACATAACAAATAATTTTGCACAAAATTTTCAAAAAGCACAAATTCATATAATTAACCTTCATCTAACAATCCCCATTGTTACACAAAGGTTCTTTTCAAAATCAAGATCAAAATCATATTTCCCAAAAACACATTTTGAAAATGGCCATATTCATTCAACATGTTTAAAGTTGATGAATGAGGAGTCTACTTTCAAATAAGGCCACAACATGAGATTGAAACCTTACTTAATATATATTCCATATGTGTTGAAGTTAAGGGTTCTCTCTTAATGATACATGAAATCAAGACATATCATTGAACTCTATTTAACATACCTGAAATTGTTAAATAAATTTCCTTTCTTTCAGAAATAAATATAAATTTGACTTTCACTTAACATATTCAATTCGTTAAGTGAGGGTCTCATTTCCAAAATACAAATTTGATTTTCACTTAACATATTCCATTTTTATGTGAGAATCTTACTTTCAAAATATAAATTTGACTTTCACTTAACATATTCAATTTGTTAAGCGAGTGTACAAATTTGAATTTCACTTAACATATTCCATTTGTTAAGTGAGAATCTCACTTTCAAAACATAAATTTGACTTTCACTTAACTTAATTTTTTAAGTGAGGGTCTCATTTCCAAAATACAAATTTGATTTTCACTTAACATATTTCATTTGTTAAGGGAGAATCTCACTCTTACAACATAAATTTGACTTTCACTTAACACACTCAATTTGTTGAGTGAGGGTCTCATTTTAAAAATACAAATTTGATTTTCACTTAACATATTCCATTTGTTAAGTGAGAGTCTCACTTTCAACACACAAATTTGATTTTCACTTAACACATTCAATGCATTAACTGAGGACCTCATTTTCATGTCACATTTCACCTCCACTTAACACATCAAATTTGTTAAGTGGGAGTCCCAAAAAAGTAAAACACAAATCATATTACATTTGGACCTCCACTTAACATATCAAATTTGTTAAGTGGGAGCCCCATTTTCAAACACAAATCAATCACACTTGGGATTTCACTTAACATATCAAATTTGTTAAGTGAGAGTCCCATTTTCAAAGAAAAGCAAACCATACATCAATCACATTTGGCTTTTATTTAACATACCAAATTTGTTAAGTGAAAGACCTATTTTTAAACACAAATCAAACACATGTGGCTTCTACTTAGCATATCAAAATTTTCAAGTAAGAAGCCTCATTTTTAAATCAACATTTCACACATCACAAGCAAAGACATTCTACAAACATTTTTAAACACACAATCATAACCTCTTCTTAGCATACTCAAATTTGCTAAGTAGAGGTTCTTTCAAATCATCAATATTTTTAAACATGATGCACAAAACACAAATATCTTCAAGAAAATCTCTCCTCAAATTTGAGAACCCCACCCAATCTACCTAATAGGTTGAGTATGGTTTCTAAATCAAAATCAAATGGAAAATATTCTCCTCAATATCAAAATCTCTCCACTGAACCCCACTTAACATATTTGAATTATTGAGTGTGGGTTCAGGACTCCAATTTCTTAAAACTCTCTCAGGATGAATATTACAATAGAAATCTGACTCAGATTACATTTCAATATATGTAGAGATACAACTAAGATCAGTCAGTACAATCCTTACAGTTAGTATCCATGACTTCACATAATTTCATTTTCACTTTCCCTTTCGAGATGGACTTGGCCTTGGATCGGGCCAGCCTCCCTGAGATCCACTCCACCCATCTGATTTTCTTTGGACAAGGTTTTGAGGGAGCATGAATTACTTATGAAGGGGTGACCCTCACTACCATTAGCAGGTATGAAGTGGCTGGGTAGAATCCAATCATTCGCATCGACATGCCCTCCGACTTTGAGTATCCTCCACTGAAGAGGAAAGCTACAATGGTTCTCATACCCCTCTCTGAAATAGTTTCAACATCTGTCTATCTAGCTGTCCATATCGTTGCTCCAGCGAGAGCTACTACCTCCTCTTTTGTTACCTCGAAGGGGAAGGCTATCTTAGCTTCTAAGATATTCTCCTCTACCTATGAGGTCTCTGCTCTATCTTGTTCACTCGTACTCAACACCAAAACAAAAATCTTAAGATTAAGCATGAGCACGAGCGAGCAACCAGAGAGCTTGAGGCTACATCTTACATAGCTGAGGAGGGTTCTCCCTGAGAGGCCTCTCCACTTTCAACCAGTAATAAGTTTCACCCACTCTCAGCATCAGATGGAGAGAAAGATTACAGGAGGATTGCTGCTTCTTCTCCACATGCAATTTACTATGAGACACCGAGTAGGGAGCACAGGAGGCCCTATGTTGTACTTAAGATCATCTTGCACCAGGTTGGCAGAGCACACGAATGCTCGGAGTCCGGCACTCTATTTGATCTAGTGCTCAAATCCATAGGGAAAGAGCCAGGGAGGCTCAAACATCTACTTATGTAGGCAGGAAGGAATGATGGAGATATGCCAGGCAGTCAGCGACCTCCACTCTGATGGATTTTCTCAATCGACCCCCCGTCAGAGCTGATCATTTTGATGAGATTATTCTTATCGGTGCTACCTGTCAGGAGCAGTCAGTGTTACCTTCACACCACTCTCCTCGTCATCCACCATCTCCCGTACAACTCCCACCATCCACCACTCTTGCAAAGATCGAGAAGCCCCCATCAGGGGAAAGACCAGCCCCTTTGTTGATCTGACTATGGACAAAGGATCTCACTCCCTCCACTCCACCTGTTAAGGTGAGATTGAGCTCTCCTGCTCGACCCACTACCTCAGCTGTGGTTCGATAAGAGTGGCGACCCCGTAGCATCGTGGTCGCACCACCACCACCACCACCATCAGAGTCAGTGGCAGCAACAATTACAGAGGGGGAAGATGACAACCTTATAGTTTCTGTGGCAGTAGATCTCCCCAGGGACATTACTCCATCGATGAGTAGTCATGAGCACATCTCTTCTAGTGAGCATGACCCTCCTAGAGCTATCACTCCAGTGACAGGTAGTGTTAGATGCATTTTGGTCAGTGACCATAGTCCCTCCCCCGGTTAGCCCGGAGTATTTATGCCAGCATGATTAGATCATTCCTTGGATGAGATCATAAATGCTTACTTTGCTGAGAAGAGGAAACTCATAGGCAGCGATCACACAGATTCTGAGGATGAGCGGGTAGCATTTGATTCTGGTGAAGATGATCTTCATGAGGATTTGGTCGGAGTTCACATGTCGACACTAGGAGTTCCATTCAATAAGATCAGCATAATCAGGAAGCTATTATGGTTGAGGAAGATGATGTCATCTATTCAACCTAACAACTCTATCAATAGCTTAAGAAAAAAGATGATTAGATCAATAGGATGGAGAAGAGGATGGAAGACTTGTTAGTAGCCATCCAAGCACTTCAGAATCATACATCAATCCCACAGCATATACCAATAGGGGTATATCATCCTGAGTTAGCACATGTTCTAGATCAGACCAAAAGCACTTCTCCATTAGATCAGGATAGTGATAGCTTGCATAGGATGGTGGTGGACAACACCTCCATGCAAAAAAAAGATATAAGCAGTTGGTGGAGCAATAAGTGAAGGATGCGTTGGCACAAGTCTGAGGTAGCTCATCTATTCCAAAGGGTATATCCTACCTAGAGGAATTTGATGATGTCCAATATCCTAAGGGTTTTGTGCCTCCTTCCTTCAAAATTTTTTATGGCAGTGGGAAGACTCGTCAGTACATAGCACACTTTAGGGCCAAATATTGCAATGCCGGTGGCCGCGATGCGCTCTTATTAGATCTCCTCATCAGTAGTTTGATAGACATCACATTTGATTGGTACGCTGAACTACCCAATGATTTAATGAAGATATTTGTTGAGTTGGAGCAGCTCTTTATTAAGAGATTTACTAGAGCTCAGCAAAGGGTGACTGTGGGTGATCTCATTATAGCGCAACAACACCCCAATAAGTTTCTTATTGATTACATTCTTAGATGACATAATTTAAGTATGAAATATGAACCACAGCTATATGAACAATATGCCATTGAAATTCTACTTTAGAACATTCATGGCTCGGTCGGCTTCATGCTTAAAGGGTTTAGCATTATAACATTTGAGAAATTAATCAACAAGGTGGCTAGTCTACAAGGAGAGGCCAAACAATTACCTTTCCAAGATCAGTTAGCCAAGCCAAGACCACAGAAGGCATTTGAGAAGAAGCCAGGGGTAGTCACAACAGTTGATAAGGGGAAACAGCCAGCCAAGGTCCAATCAGATAGGCCTTGAGCTCAGCAGTCTCCTCTACCACATCCTTTACCACCACATAGGTCATCATACTGGCCACCTCAATTTCCACAGTGGCCTCTACCACCGCCTCCTCACCAGTATCCTCAGTAGTACTCTCAACAGTATCCTCATCAACATCATCAGTTGCAGCAGCACTCCTACCTGCCGCCAGGTAGCTACCATTTACCTACTCTTGTCGATAAATTGAATAAACCATATTCATTTAAGAGGGTGATAGTCAGGAAGATATTTAAGAATCTCTTAAAAAAGCCTGATTTCCAGTTACCAGAGCCTAGGAGGCCGGAGGAAGTGGCCAAGAGTCATGATCCAAACTATTGCCCTTACCACCACATGCTAGGACATGTCTTAGAAGATTGCTTTACCTTTAAGGACTGGCTTGAGTGTAGCTACAAGTCAGGTGCCTTTGTCATACTTAAGGAATATCTACTAGAACAACCCTCTAGATCTATTAGGGTAATCCATAGAGATACAAGCGATCTTCTCAAGATAGAGGAAAGTTGGGATATCTCCCTATCCCGAACCTCCAAGAAAATCATCTCTAAGATCAGAAAGTTACCCTTGCAGGTGCCTGAAGTAGCTCAAACCTCCAACTCTAAGGAAGCTTTGCAAGTTGCTAAGTACAACTTGAAGGAGGTAGAAGCCCAACAGCAGCAGTCTACCTTACTTTCCCGGTATAGCATAGTAGCACAACCATCGTCCGAGTCCAGCACTCCATCCACCATTGTAACTACTACGTCTTCCTCCACTAGCTCCTCTTCTTCCAGCAAGAGAATTGTATCAGCAAACAATGGCATTAAACTTCTTACCCCACTTACTTTATTAGATTTTTATCATGTACCTCCATCTAAGAAGAAATCAATGATGAAAGCTTTCACTTACATCTTGTCAACTTCTGATACTCTAGATTTTATTTCTCTCAAAAGCTCTCCAAGTCTACAAAATAATAATGATAACTCTAGTTCTGATCATTCCTCTTTTGATTTAGAAATAAATTTTTCATTCTTGAATCATTTGGGTTCGCCCATTAAGATTAATTTGGAGTCATCCGACTTCGATGATCCCATAGGAGAAGCTGTAGGTGAACCTAATGAGTAGATAGAATGTTTCACTAAATCATCTCACGAAGTCACTAAAGTTAACCTTCATAGTGGCAAAGTTCTACCTCCTAGGGTAGCACCTCAGGATAAGGGTAAATTAGTCATTGGTTCTAATGATCAAGAAACCCCACCACAAGATGCTCCACTTATGGATATGCTTGTGGAGGACCAGCCCAGAGTTAACTACAATGTCCTCGCTCACTTGAGAAAGTTTCCAGCTAAATTAAGGATATATGATGCCCTTGTCTTATCTAAAGACATGAGGAAGTCATTGATCTAAGCCCTTCTTGATCCAAAAATATGCTTAGCTCAGCTGACCACTATTAGAGAGGAGACATGATATTCAAGAGAAGCTCATGGAGTTACATTCCCCAATGAAGACCTTCTTTTAGGGACAACAGAGCACAACTGTCCCCTCTACATCATAGTTGACATGGGCAGATTCAGACTCGCTAGGATGTTAGTTGATTCGGGTGCATTAGTGAACATTATGAGTGTAAAGACCCTTGCCTACTTGAGGATTGACATCTCTGAACTGCGAGGAGATCAAATGATGTTGAAAGGATTTAATGAACAAGGAGAGAGGGCTTTAGGCTCTATAGTGTTACCATTGGAGATAGATGACTGAAAGATAAAAGTTAAATTCTATATAATCGATTCAGATACATCTTTCACTACTTTGCTTGGTAGGCCTTGGATACATAGAAATAATACAGTTCTATCCTCTTTACATCAGTGCATCAACTCTAGAAGAGGTGGAATTGATTATTGTGTCAAAGGAGACTTGAAGCCATTCTCAGTTAGAGAGGTCGATATATATGAGGACACAACCTACTATCTTCCTCCTAATCAAAAAGTCTATTCTCGCAAACTTGGTGAATGTTCAAAAACAAAAGAAAAAGAAATAAAAGAAAAAGAAGAAAAAGATAAAGAAAAAGAAAAGGAAAAGAAAAATGGGAAAAGAAAATGAAAATACAAGTGAGAAAAAATTAGATACCGAGGAAGAAGTAGAGCCAGATATTGGATTCCACCCATAGTTCATTCCTCCATATGAACATATGGGTAGGATGACTCAACCTCCACTAGGTAGAGTTAGAGGTAGATCTAGAGGCAGTTCCAGAGGTGGAAGACCTCCTCTTTATTGGCCACCCAATAGGAGCTATGTTTCGACTTACAGGAATACCCCCGCTATCCATATAGACTTAGAATCTAGTTCGAGGATGAGTCTCATGTGGTTATCACGTCGACCAACCCTTCTTAGTGGGTCCCTTTGGAGGTGACATTCAAGCCAGACAATGATGAAGACCAGGCCTCCAGGTAAAGCATGAATATATCTAAATCACTATGATGTAGAACAGTCAGATAGAAGTTAGGAACATTAGCTCTAACCTCACTTTCTTCCCAGAAAGTTAAAGGTTTAGTACTGAAGGAGGCCCCCAAGTCATCCAAAGATGTCAAGCCAAAGAGATTTTTGTTCGGAGCATCATCCTCAAGTCAAGAAGCTGATGTTGAACTTGAGGATAATTCATATAAATATTTAATACAATTACCCATGTTTGCCTTGTGTTCTTAACTTAGCAAAGAAGGGATTAATTCTGCATACTTGATCTAGACATAGGTCAGATTACTTTGAGAGGTTATGGGACAACCAAAGCAGATATTCTCAATAAAGACCAGGACTAGGATTCAGTACAGTGTGTCCAGCTAATGATGACAACTATTGCTTAGTCATCACCACTCATTTGAGGTTTGATAGGTTCTTCTCAAATCATGCTAACTCTTATGAGGAGGTATGTTTAGAAACTTCAAATGGCCCAAATGAGCTTGAAGTTAGAGATGCATCACCAGAGTTCAAAGAAGAGATCAGATTAACCATCGATGAGCTCAAAGAAATCAACTTAGGAATAAAAGATAATTCACATTTGACATACATCAGTTCCTTGTTGAATGAAGAAGAAACCAATGACTTAGTTAGGCTATTAGCTTTACATGGAGTTATGAAGAAATGCCCAATCTATCTCCTAACGTAGGAGTCCACAAACTAGTAATAAAACCTAATGTTAACCCTACCAAACAAGCTCCTAGATGCATGCGATCAGATATTGAATAATAGGTCATCTCTGATGTCAAGAAACTGATCCATACTAATTTTATCAGGGAAGAAAAATATCCTACTTGGTTGGCCAGTGTCATTCCAGTTAAGAAGAAGAATTGCCAAATTTGCATATGCGTTGATTTTAGGGATCTAAATAAGGCATTTCCTAAAGATGAATTTCCATTACCAATTCCAGAACTAATGGTGGACATTGCCTCATCTCATGCAGTCTTCACTTTCATGGATGGGTCATCTAGCTACAACCACATCAAGATGGCCCACAAAGATGAAAGAAACACTACTTTTTGAACCCCGATTGGAATCTATTATTATAATGCCTTTCAGCCTTAAAAATGTCAGTGCAACATACCAATGGGCCATGACTCGGATCTTCAACAAATTCATTCATCATCAAGTTGAATGCTATATCGATGATTTAGTAGTCAAAAGCAAAGAAAAGGAAGACCATATCTTCAACATGAGAGTAGTTTTCAAATGGTTGAGACAATTTAACCTTAAAATGAATCCCTTGAAGTGTGCATTCAAAGTAGCTTCAGGAAAATTTATTGGGTTTATTGTACGACATCATGGAATAGAGATTGATCCAGAGAAGATCAAGGATATCCTAGAAATGCCACCCCCTATAAGTTTAACCAAACTCAAATTGTTCCAAGGGTCATTGGCGTATCTAAGATGCTTCATATCCAACCTATCAGGAAGTTGCCAACCATTCTTAGCCCTTGTCAAAAAGGATGCCAAGTTCAAGTAGGATGATAAGTGCTAGCATGCATTTGAAGTCATCAAGCATTACCTGATGACGCTGGTAGGTCTAGAAGCCCCTATCCCAGGCAAGCCATTGATCCTCTACACCACTGCATTAGATGACTCTCTTGGTGCTTTGTTGGCTCAAACCAATGATGAAGGAAAAGAAAATGCTCTCCACTACCTGAGTTATCATCTAATTCTTACTGAGGCAAATTACCCACCTATTGGAAAGCACTACCTAGCTTTAATCTTTGCATTCTAAAATCTACGTCACTATAAGCTTTCTCATAAGGTGAATCTGATCTCCAGGATCAATCCATTGCAATATCTCATGACACGACCGATGTTATATGGACGGTTGGCATATTGGTCCATGATTTTATCATAGTTTGATATCACATTCGTACCCCTCCAAATCATTAACTGATCTCTTACTAGCACACCCACTTTCTGCTGATACTCTGCTCAGTGATGACCTCCCCGATGAACAAATCATGAACTTAGGGGACACTAGCATTCATTGTTGGGAGATGTATTTTGATGGTGCGTCTTTGTGGTATTTATTTTTATGTTGTGTGTGTTTGTGTGAGGGGACACCACGCAGATCCCGATGTACTCATTAGGGTGATTGGATAAGACATTAAGAAATAGTATACTATCTCGAGAGATAGAAGTCACTACCCTATAATGGACCTAATCACCTAATGAGGACTCCTAAGGCATGATGGATCTCTGGATATAGCAGAGGTTTTTCCACTACTTTACATAGAAAAGTAAAGTAAGGTTTACTTAAATCAGGTTCGTTAAGTTCTCTAGTGAGGCAAGCCTCTATAGTTAATTACATCCTAAGGGAAATGAATCCCTTAAGAATACTCTCGATTAAAGTAGGCAATTGTTGTCTCCAAAGAATTCAAAGATAGGACTATCAATGGATTAGTTGTAATTTTGAAAATCAAGTGGGGGAGATCAAAGGGGAAGAGTTCTTATCAAAATCAAAGGACATGAGTAGGGAGTGCTCATGATACTAGGAAGCCTAGTGAGCACTCCAATCTATCCTAAGGTTGGGCTTTATACATTTGAATTTGAGAAGGTTTATTTGTTTGAGTTGAATTTTTATTAGAAATCTAGGACTTATAATTTCACCATACAAGATTGTGGAAATGCCTAAGAGGTGAGGATTTATGCTTGTAGCCCGTAAAAGGGGAACAATGACCTCAGATCCTAAATATTGGGGGCTTTGGTGAGGACCAAAGCATGACATAAATCTAAGGTGAACACGGGTATATGGTTTACATCCACAAGAGAGAATAAATCACCCAACTGTTGGGCTTATTATCGCTTGGAGTGGCAGTCAACTAACTCCTCCTACACTTCAAATCTATGTAGGCAAGTCATATACTTAGTAAGATAGTTGGACTGTTATTTACTTAGAAAAGAAACTAAGTCCTTAAACAGACTCCCTATGAGACTAAATCATGAAAGGCATGAGTCATGACTTAAATCTAATGCAAATTTTGTCAAGTTTTCTTTGATTTTTGGACTTTTTATTTGGACACAAGCTAAAGGATTTTGTATGTCTAAATACATGAGAAATTGGTGTTGGGCTAAATCAGGAGAGAAAGAGGTGTCTTTTCATCAAAGGCTTTTATAGGTTAAGCCTTTATTCTCTGGCACAGATGGAAGCTCTCTCTTAATAAGAGTGGAAGAATATGATATGCATGATATTATACATTCAATCATCCAGCTAAAGGGTTGCTAAAATTTTTATGATTTTGATTTAATTCCCAAGCTTTTATGTGAGGTTATGAATTATTTTAAAATTTTAGTTATGAGTTGTTAATGTGATAGAAAATTTATTTTTATCCTAAGAGCCTAATTTCATTCAAGCTATATAGTAATCACCAATCATAAAGAAACTATGAAAATGCATGGTATTTCTAATGCACAAGGTAAACAAAATATCAAATAATTTTACGAAGCTATCGCAAAAGAATAAAAGGTCAGTGCGGTCGGGTACCGCCGTGCAACCCGAAAAGAAATATGGGTAGTCGAGCTCTACCCTTATACATCTCTGTATAATGAAAGAATAATTATAATTATGAAATGATAAGTGTTATGGGGGGTCTACGTTCTTAATCCTCCATTCTCCACTCTTTACCTTTCACTTCTTCATTTTTGATTTGCTTCATTTCTTTCTTTCTTTTGGCATGAGTGGAATGTAGTTTGCTTAAAATGCATCACATGGTATATAAGACATGATTTTATAACCAATGCTCATCCTTAATCCCCATAACACGTATCCTAATCTTGGCCCAAAAATTATATTAAAAGGAAGGAAAGTAAATCTAGCTACACCTATAAAATAAATATTAGCTAAACACATTATACAACCCAAGTAATTATAGGAATAATTAGGACTTAGCACCCTACACATGGGTAACCAAGTCCACCTATCCTAACTTGGGCTATGCTTAGGGGCTAAGCAATCTACACAACAAAAAGCATTTATATTTTTATTACATCGGCCACTTTAAGCATAACCCCCTGCATAAAGCATGATTAGGCTAATATCAGCCTAACATTCAGGCTACACACATACACCCTAGTATCCAATCTAAAATAATACATCATAAAACTAATCACTCATCAAACCATGCACTGCCCTAACTTAAAGCTAGAAATGATGACTTAGCTTAATGTGCAAGTGTTAGAGCATATGTGGTATGTCCAAACTAGGCTTTAGAGTTATGACTTGCTAAGTGTGAGGGATTTAATTCATAAAGGATTGATTTCTTCTTAAGTGGTTTAGTTGATTTGGAAATTTTACTTAATGTTTTCTTTTATTTCATGTAGCCTACACTTAGCAACTAAGTGTTATAAAGAGAAGAAAGAGAGAGAGAGAGAGAGAGAGAGAGAGAGAGAGAGAGAGTCTCTCTTTTATCCTTATCTTAAGTCATTTCTAAGGTAAGTTAATTAATGAATTTCCTTTAATGAATGGTTTATTATATGTTTTAATTAACCCTAAGTTTAGATTCATTCTAAATAGCCCTATTCAATAAGAAAGGCATCTTAGGATTAATTAGGATGGATTACTATCACATAATATACACTCATCCATTTCTTTCCATCATGTATATCATGCATATGAATAATCTTAAGTATACCTATATATGCAATACAAATCTTAGCATACTTTGATGATGAATGCAAAGAAATGTATTTTTAAATTTTAAATGTTCTATTTGTTAATTGAATCATGAATGCATCTTTTTATATTATAGAAAAGAGAAATTTTTCATCCATTAGCTCAAAACACATTCACATATATAAAAATTATAAGTGAGTACGTCGCTATTATTTTCTACACTAGAGGTATAAGGTACAAGACCTACTTAGGGCAACTAAAGCCTCGCAGCCCCAAAATGTCCAGACTAATATACCACTTTTTTCCAAATACATATGAATGTACAAAAGGACAAAATGGATAAGGAATCATGCAAGAAATTATGTTTGATTTGGTTGTATGATTTACATGTGTAGTATGAAAACCCATCCTAAGTCTTAACATAGGGATGCATAGGAACAAATTTAAGCAAGTGTTGTGTTCTTTTAAAATGAACTATACACTTACAAATCTTATGTGAATCCATGTTAGAAGAAGGAAAGAGAGCTTCATAGCACACATCTTATACTATCATCACATGCAAGCTTATAAGTATTTATAATTAGCATTACTTCATTTGTAATAATTGATTTATAGATTTTGAAAATAGTTTTTTAGTTTAATAACGATAATAGCCACTCGTATTCTTATTTTTAGCTAACACATGCAATTTGACATAAAAGAAAACATTTTATTTAATTAATTTTTAAAAGAAATGAATGCATGGTTTCATATAAAAAATAATATTTAGTATGATTGGAAAGAAATAAAAGAATGAAAATACATGATTTCATTCATCCTAATTAATTTCAAAGGACAATCATATTAAATAAGGTTATTTAAAATGGATCAAAATTCCTTAAGGAGATTTTTATCTTTGAATTTGATTTGATTTAGAAAATATGAGAGAAATTTGCTAATCCTAATCCATTTCTCCATATGTGGATTAGTTTGGTTTAATTAAGAAAAATTAAGTTTATTTTATGTTTTGATTAGGTTAAGGTATGAATTAAATGAAGTAATTATCCCTTACCTATATCAACTCAAGTTGATAAACTAGTTAATAATAAGCCAACATGATATGCAACAACATGAAAAGTAAATTTGCAATGCTCCTAAGAAATGAAAGGGACCTAATGAAATTGGCTTATGATTAATATTTAAGTAGGCTTAAGAGATCTCACTTAATTACCCTTATGATTTTCACACACATGTGAGCCAATCATATTTTTATTATCTCTTACCTTGGGTATTAAATACCCAAGGAGGTACCCAAGATCAATTAAAGATTGCTTAGGTTAGAATGTTTTGATTTTAATTTTAATTTTATTAGGCTTTTAATGAATTGATTAAATGTTTTAGTTATGCTTTAATTTGAATGATGAAATTAACTTGGGGAAAGGATCAAAGGCCTCACCCAACCCCCCTAAATCATTCATTTATTAATCATGAATCAAAATTTTCAATTAATTTTTATCTTTTAGGTAATGTGGATTACATTCAAATGATAATTTTACCGCCATCCTTAATTATAATTAATTAAATTAAGAGAGTGATTAGAGCTTACTTAAATGATTTTCCTAATTAAGCAATCAATAAAATCCCAAAAAATAGGGGAGGCGGAGGTCATCCCCTTAAACATCCACAGAAAATTTGAGATTAATTGAGTGCTTAATTAAGGTTTAATTAAGTTAATTATATTTTTTTATAAAACTCTTAAGCTGTAATCCACTAATTATAATGTTTCTCTAAATATCTTCAAAATGAGCCTAAGTTTGCATTTTTTTTCAATTTTTTACAATTAGTTTTGATTTTAGGAAGTGTCAGGATTAAATGAATATTTAAATAACCCTAATTAAGCCAACTCTGCCATCATGGCGACGTGGCATGCTTTACACGTGGCATGATGAGATTGATTATTTAAGTTGTCACAATAGCGTACAGACTCAGCAGCAGTGGATGCGCTTTTTCTATGGGTCGTTCGATCCAAGATTGGACAACCACGATTTAATTCATGGGTTAAGGGAAAAATTAATGAATCTACCATAGGATTTGATCAAAGTTGTTCATTTGGATCACATGAGATGGACGGCTCATGATCTATCCCTTTCATGAAAGGTGAGAGAGGAGCACCGTTCATCTTTCTCCATTTGATCCAAGCTCACCCGGATCCCACTGTGAGACACTATAGCACCCAAGAGGGGGGGGTGAATTGGGTAATATTAAAATTTTCAAAACTTAAATTTTAATTTTTAAATAGAAAATTAGATTTTGATTTTATAATGATAAGATATAATTCTAAATGCGAAAAATAAAAATACAATAAAGTAAATAGAGACAAGAGGCACACGATTTTTTACGTGGTTCGCCAAACCCAACTACGCCCACCTAGCCACCCCGCTAGGAATCCACTAAATGAAAATGGTTTATAAAAGTACTCTATAACGCAAGTACAACCCCTACAACAATATGTACTCTCCTAAGAGTACAACCCCAAAATAAATTTTACAAAAAAAAAAATACAAAATAATAAATTTTGATAAAGTAAATCTCTCATAAATATACCAAGAAATCAAATTCAAAAGTGATCTCACAACTTATAAATGATCACTTTACAACTCAAAAAAATTTGGCAAGCAAAATGCTCACTTAATAAAAATAAATATCTTAAAGTGATCTTACTAGGATGTTTAAGTTATTATAATTTGTAGAATAATACAAAATGATTTCAAAATAAATTCACAATATTCTTTTTCATGATAAGATAAATTTCAGCAAGGAGTAATTTTTTTAACCAAAAGATTCTTTCAATTAATGCTAATGATCACAAAAAAAAAAAAAAAGTATATGATAGATCTAAGTTGGCTAGTAAGCTTTCAATTAAAAAGAGAGATCTAGAAAATATGAAAATAATTTCAGCACAATAATTTATTTTAAAATGCTTAAAATAGATCTAAGAATAAATGATCTTTCAAAATAAGACCAAAGAAGAAATATTTCAAGAAACCAAAAGAAATTTGTAGAAGCTAAAAATTTCAGCAAGTTGAAATATATCCTACAAATTATCACAAGAGTTTTTCACCAAAAAAAAAAAAAAATGATTGAGAAGCTTTGATGTAAAAACCAATGTTCAAAGACTAATCCACCAAAAAGTATAAATTAGAAAGAAGAAATAGATGGTGAAAATAGCATGAACAACTAAGAAGTATTAAGATCAAGAAAACAAACTCAAGTAATTTAAAAAGGCTTGCTTCGTTGAAGATGTTGAAGCTTCCAAACCAAGGATTTGATCTTGCAATATTTGGAGAACACTTGGAAAGAATATTTAAGAGATTTTATCTTAGATTTGCTGGAGAGATTTTGAATTTTGAATGAGGGATGCTTTCATGAAGAGAATGAGGGCTATTTATAGGCAAGAAGGTCATTTAAAAAATTATTTCAAAGAAATATATTATACAACCTCATGCTATCATGTGATAATTTAATATTCAATAAAAATATAATTTATATTAAACAAATATTAAATTTAGCAGCAAAATTCGGCTATTCACATGGGAAAGTCAAAAGTAATCACATGTAGCTCTTAATATATTCAAAGCATGTAGCATGCATCCATTATTAAAATCAAGTAATGTTTAAAAAATCATAATAAATTCAATTTTAATGCAAAGTGGGTCATGTAACCACTTATTTTAAAGGAAAACATCCAAGGAACCGATGGAGATAAAATCAGATATGAATTCTTTGATTAAACAATGACTTTGGCTAAAATACAAAATTTTATATATTTTTGTTAATTTTGACATGTGATATTTAAAAATTATGATATAATTTATATATAATCATAAATATGTTAGTTATCATATAACCAGCAAATTAAATTAAAATACCTAATTATATTAAGTAAATAAAATAATTATACTTAATAGTTATGATCATTTATTACTTTGACAATTTTATTGCTATGTAGAAAAAACATATAATTGAATGTTAATTAAATAAAGATTATACAAATTAACCTCATTAAAATAGTATGTTAGGTTGTGAGCAAATTGATTCATGCCAAAGAACTCATATGAATAGTCATATAACCTAAAATCATGAGCTTCACATTATCCCTTTCATTCTTTTATTCTTGCAATTTCTTCTAACAATTTGTGAGATGTATTGGATATGTAATTAGCAATTGATATATCAAACACATAAAAATATTCATTAGAACATCCAAGCATTTGTTTGTTATCATCAAAATTAATCAAATTGAACATGAGGCTAATTAAGCCAACAATCTCCCCCTTTTTGATGATGACAAACTAATGTTGGGTATTGATTTTGATGAAGGAGCAAATTGACCTTTCATCATAGTTTTTGAAAGAAATTCTATTTTAAAAAAAAATTATGCGTATGAGATGAATAATGTTGCTCCCCCTAAATGTATGCATTAAATAGACTTAATATTAACCAACATTTTACTCTTCTCCCCCTTTTGACAACATCAAAAAGTGAGAACAAACTACATACAATTTTAAATATTAGGATCTAACATTCCAAGCATGCCTTAAAGTACAAAAACGTTCTTCCGGTAAGGGTTTTGTAAAATATCACAATTTGTAAATCTGCTAATAAAATTAATATTAACATCACCTTTCAAAACATGATCCCTAATAAAATGATGTCTAATTTCTATATGCTTGGTTTGAGAGTGCTGGATAGGATTTTTAGTTAAACTAATAGCACTAGTATTGTCACATTGAACTAGAATGTGATCTTGCTTAATACCAAAATCTTCTAATTGTTGCTTCAACCAAAGGACTGAGCAAGAATCTACTTATGTACTCACCTCGGTGGATAAAGCTACAATTTTGTTTCCTAGATGACCAAGACACAAGTGATGATCCTAAAAATGACATATGCCGATGTGCTTTTTCTATCTACTTTGCATCCCGCAAAATCAGATCGAATAAGCAATCAAATCACATGATAAAGAATTTTAGGATACCATAAACCTAACCTAGTAGTGCCTATCAAATACCAAAGATACGCTTGATCGCTATTAAATGAGATTCTTTCGGGTTGGCCCGAAAATGAGCACACAAACAAATAGCAAACATAATATCGTGCCTACTAGCAAAGAAGGTATAAAAGTGAACCTATCATACTCCTATAAAGTTTTTGATCATGATTTTCCTAATTCATCTAAATCCAATTTTATAGATGGGCTCATAGGAGTTTTACTAGATTTAAATCTTTTCATATCAAACCTCTCAAGCAATTCATTTATATACTTAGTTTGACAGATGAATGTGCCATTTTCTTGTTGCTTCACTTGAAGACCTAAGAAAAAAATTAAGTTCTCCCATCATACTCATTTCAAACTCTTTAGACATCAAAGATGAGAACTCATGGCATAAAGATTCATTTGTACTTCCAAATAATATATCATCTACATACACTTGTACCACAATCAATTCATCATCTATGCTCTTAAGGAATAAATTGGTATCTACTCTTTCTAAATCCATGATCTATCAAAAGTTACTTAACCTATCATACCAAGCAGGAGCCTGCTTTTAAACCATATAAGGCTTTCTTTAATTTATACACATGATTTGGAAAATCAAGGCTCTCAAATCCGTGGTTGCTCTACAAATACATTTTGGTCAATAAATCCATTCAAAAATGCACTTTTGACATCCATTTGAAAAAGTTTAAAATTTCTAAAACAAGCATAGAGTAACTGATAGCTTCTAGTCTTGCTACGGTGCAAAAGATTCTTCAAAATCTATACCTTCAACTTGTGAGTACCCTTGTGCAACTAACCTAGCTTTATTTCTAATAATACAACCAATCATCTAGCTTATTCCTAAAGATCCATTTTGTTCCAATGACATTTTGATCTTGGGGCCTTGGGACTAATTCCCAAACATCATTTCTTACAAATTGATTTAACTCCTCTTCCATAGCAATAATCCAAAAATTATCATTTAATGCTTCTTCTAAATTTTTAGGTTCAACCTCAGATAAAAATGCTGAATGATCTACAACTTCTCTACTATGCCTTCTAGTCATAACTCCTTTTGAAGGATCCCCTATAATTAGTTCCTTTGGATGATTTTATTATATTTCCATTCTTTAGCAATGAATCATCTATATTATCTTCTAAAGATATTTTCTTAAAGTTATCAATCTCTTCATCAATCACTTCATTTCTAATAGGATCAATCAAATTTTCATCAAAATAACATGTATTGATTCTTCTACAATTTTCTTTTATTGTAAACTCTATAAGCTCTACTAGAAAGAGAGTATCCTAAGAAAATACCATCATCTGATTTGCAATCAAACTTACCTAAATGATCTTTTCCATTATTCAAAATAAAGCATTTACATCCAAATATATGAAAGTGTTCAATCTTAGGCTTCTTTCCAAAAAACAATTCATATGGTGTCTTCTTCAAAATTGGTCTAAAATAGATCCTATTCATTACATAACATGCGATATCGCTTCGCCCAAAAAATATTTTGGCAATTTATACTCATCAAGCATAGATCTACTTAATTCAATTAATATTCTATTTTTTCTCTCTACTACTCCATTTTGTTGGGGAGTTCTAGGTGCAGAAAAATTATGTCTAATCCCATGTTCATCACAAAAATCCTCAAATAATTTATTTTCAAATTCGCCACCATGATCGGTTTGAACCCTATTAATCAAAAGGCCTTGTTCTCTTTGAATATATTTAGAAAACTTTCTAAACTCACCAAAAACATCATCCTTGTAAGTTACAAATAAGACCCAAGTATATCTAGAGAAATCATCAACAATCACAAAACCATAATTTTTTCCACCTAAGCTAGTGGTGCTAATAGGACCAAATAAATCCATGTGTAATAATTCTAGAGGTCTAGAAGTAGAAACAATATTTTTACTTTTAAATGAGCTTCTAGAATGTTTACCATGAATACATGCATCTCAAACATAGTTTGAATGAAAATTTAATTTAGGCAAACCAACTACTAAATCAAGTTTAGCAATTTTATTAAGTGTGTGCATGTTAATATGACATAGTCTCCTATGCCATAACCATATATCATCATGAGTGCTTTTAAAACAAAGTAAGTTTAAATTTACATCATGAAAGCTATCTAAATCAATGACATAAATATTTTTGTATCTTTTCCCTACTAGCAAAACATTTTCATTATTTTTTATAATGCAATATGATGCATGGAATACTACATTCAAACCTTTATCACATAATTGACTAATAGAAATTAAAATATGTTTTATTCCTTCTACTAGAAAACTTTATCTAAAGTGATAGAATTCTTACAAATAGAACCAATGCCAATGATTTTTCCCTTTGCATTATCTCCATATGTAACAAATCCTCCATCACTTGATTCTAAAGTTGTGAATTTATCTTTATCTCTCATATGTCTTGAACATCCACGCCCAAGTACCACATGCCTTCTTTGATTTTGCTTTGAAGGCATTCCTACAAAATAAACTCACATGTTAACTTTTGGAACCCAAACATGTTTGGGTCCACATTCTAAATTTGAAGTAAGATATTTAGCATGCATGGTTTGTGTAGTGTTTGTACCTTTTGGTACCCATACATAAGATGATTGCTTAGTATTTTGTATTTTACGTGCATAGCAATCAAATGAAATATGCCCTTTTTATTGCAATAGTTGCACCAAACATTAGTGTTTGCATATGATTTAGAATGATAATTATAAGATATATGAGTGGGATGTGTATGATGCAAATAATTTTTATTAAATGTTTTTCTTGATGAAGTATTATAATGAACTTGTGATTTTAAACATAATTCTAATCTTGCTTTTAATAAGATATTCTCTCTTTCAAGTTTACCTACAACTAAGGAACAATTTAATAAAGAAGTATTTTTACTTTTAAATTATCACATTCATTTTTTAAATCACAAAAATGCATATCTAAATTTTATGTTCTTTTCTAAGGTTTTGTATTTTCTTTTTAATTTTTTATATTCAATAACTAAATCATTAAAAGCATCATCTAATTCATCATAAGATATATCATTACATACCTCTTGAGAATCTAAGTCAAATTCTCCATTTGCCATAAGACATATGTTGACCTCTTCATCCGATGAGCTAGTACTTGATTCATTTGAATCTGGATTGGCCCATAAAGCTGTCTTCTTCTTCTTATGGTACTTTTTCTCCTTCATATTTTTCTTTTGTTTACATCAATTTCTTTTTCTTTGATTCAATAAGTTCGGACAATCACCTCTTATGTGTCCAGCTTTTACAATGATAGAAATGATCCCTTCAATGTAGGAAATTTCTTAGTTTGAAATTTATAATTTTTAGATTTTTTATACCTTTGATTCTTCTTCCTTAGCAAGTTCCCAAGTTTTTTAGAAAGCATGACCACCTCATCACAATCACCATCCGAGCTTGAGGTGTTATGCTCATCACTATCATCAACTTGTAGTGCAATGGCTTTTCCTTTCTCCTTCTCCTTTTTTGCTGAGTTATCCATCTTATCCCTTTGAGCAATAACCTGCTCATGTGCTATCAAAGAACCCAAAAGCTGATCAAGTGGATAAGTAGATAAATCTTTAGCTTCACTAATAGATGTTACTTTAGCTTCCCATTCTTTTGGAAGACATCTAAGAATCTTATAAACTAAGTCTTGATTCCTATATGTTTTTCCAAGAGAATGTAATGTGTTAATTATTTTCATAAATCTAGTATACATATCGAAATAGATCGTAAGGAGACATATGAAATAACTCATAATCATGAACAAGTCTATTTATGTGAGCATCTCTAACTTCACTAGTTCCTTCGTAAGTTATAATAAGTTTATCCCATATTTCTTTTGCTTAACATAGAAATTTTCATGTAATCATCGTAATAAAGCACAATGTAAAGTGTTACAAGCCCTAGCATTTAATTCATCAAGTTCTCTTTCACTATAGACCATTCCTCAAAAGGTTTTTCTACTTTAATGCCATTTACTCTGGGTGTATGATATTGATGTGTCAACATATACCACATGCGTGCATCTTGACCTCTTAAGAATGTACTAATTCTATTTTTCCAATAATCAAATGGTACACTATCTAAAAGTGGAGGTCTATGAGTGGATTGTCCCACAGAATGAACCCTTTGTGAAACCTTGTGCCATAGTGAAAAGATTTACTCTTGGATGTTAAAAAGAGCCTAGGCTCGATACCAATTGTGAGACACTATAGCACCCAAGAGGGGTGAATTTGGTAATATTAAAATTTTCAAAACTTTAATTTTAATTTTTAAATAGAAAATTAGATTTTGATTTTATAATGATAAGATATAATTCTAAATGCAGCAAAAATAAAAATACAATAAAGTAAATAGAGACAAGAGGCACACGATTTTTACGTGGTTCGGCCAAACCCCAAAACTGGCCTACGTCCACGCCTAGCCACCCCTGGCTAGGAATCCACTAAATGAAAAATGGTTTACAAAAAGTACTCTCCTATAATGGGGCAAGTACAACCCCTACAACAATATGTACTCTCCTACAAAGGGGCGAGTACAACCCCAAAATAAATTTTACAACACAAAAAAATACAAAATAATAAATTTTGATAAAGTAAATCTCTCACAAATATACCAAGAAATCAAAAAAAAAGTGATCTCACAACTTATAAATGATCACTTTACAACTCAAAAATTTGGCAAGCAAAATGCTCACTTAATAAAAATAAATATCTTAAAGTGATCTTACTAGGATGTTTAAGTTATTATAATTTGTAGAATAATACAAAATGATTTCAAAATAAATTCACAATATTCTTTTTCATGATAAGATAAATTTCAGCAAGGAGTAATTTTTTTTAACCAAAAAGATTCTTTCAATTAATGCTAATGATCACAAAAAAAAAAAAAAAGTATATGATAGATCTAAGTTGGCTAGTAAGCTTTCAATTAAAAAGAGAGATCTAGAAAATATGAAAATAATTTCAGCACAATAATTTATTTTAAAATGCTTAAAATAGATCTAAGAATAAATGATCTTTCAAAATAAGACCAAAGAAGAAATATTTCAAGAAACCAAAAGAAATTTGTAGAAGCTAAAAATTTCAGCAAGTTGAAATATATCCTACAAATTATCACAAGAGTTCTTCACCAAAAAAAAAAAAAAAATGATTGAGAAGCTTTGATGTGAAAACCAATGTTCAAAGACTAATCCACCAAAAAGTATAAATTAGAAAGAAGAAATAGATGGTGAAAATAGCATGAACAACTAAGAAGTATTAAGATCAAGAAAACAAACTCAAGTAATTTAAAAAGGCTTGCTTCGTTGAAGATGTTGAAGCTTCCAAACCAAGGATTTGATCTTGCAATATTTGGAGAACACTTGGAAAGAACATTTAAGAGATTTTCTCTTAGATTTACTGGAGAGATTTTGAATTTTGAATGAGGGATGCTTTCATGAAGAGAATGAGGGCTATTTATAGGCAAGAAGGTCATTTAAAAAATTATTTCAAAGAAATATATTATACAACCTCATGCTATCATGTGATAATTTAATATTCAATAAAAATATAATTTATATTAAACAAATATTAAATTTAGCAGCAAAAATTCGGCTATTCACATGGGAAAGTCAAAAGTAATCACATGTAGCTCTTAATATATTCAAAGCATGTAGCATGCATCCATTATTAAAATCAAGTATTGTTTAAAAACTCATAATAAATTCAATTTTAATGCAAAGTGGGTCATGTAACCACTTATTTTAAAGGAAACAATCCAAGGAACATGGAGATAAAATCAGATATGAATTCTTTGATTAAACAATGACTTTGGCTAAAATACAAAATTTTATATATTTTGTTAATTTTGACATGTGATATTTAAAAATTATGATATAATTTATATATAATCATAAATATGTTAGTTATCATATAACCAGCAAATTAAATTAAAATACCTAATTATATTAAGTAAATAAAATAATTATACTTAATAGTTATGATCATTTATTACTTTGACAATTTTATTGCTATGTAGAAAAACATATAATTGAATGTTAATTAAATAAAGATTTATACAAATTAACCTCATTAAAATAGTATGTTAGGTTGTGAGCAAATTGATTCATGCCAAAGAACTCATATGAATAGTCATATAACCTAAAATCATGAGCTTCACATTATCCCTTTCATTCTTTTATTCTTGCAATTTCTTCTAACAATTTGTGAGATGTATTGGATATGTAATTAGCAATTGATATATCTGAAACACATAAAAATATTCATTAGAACATCCAAGCATTTGTTTGTTATCATCAAAATTAATCAAATTGAACATGAGGCTAATTAAGCCAACACCCACACCATCTAAGAGAGCATGCAATCACATCCAACGCCTAGGATCCCTCAACTTGGAGATTCCTTTTATAGAAGACCAGTACACAGAGATCTAAAGCTACAGTTCTGTGAAATTACCTTACTGGAGCTAATGTCTAGTAGTGCAATGCCAGAGATAGCTTTTCCTAGTTAAGGCGAAGCCTTGTTGAAGGAATTCAAGTTCAATTTAGCGTGGGAAGCTTGGTTGACCAATCCACACACGCACACGCCTTGGCTTCGATCAAACTCTAATGTTCGGTGCTCGAGAAGGTCTGAAGGTGATTCGATCTGCTTTGATTGAGTACGAGGATGGTGTATGCATAACCAATTGAAGTTTGCTTGCATGAGGAGGGAGTTAGAACTAAAATAGAGGTGTCCTATTTTAGTTCTACACGTATGGGGGAAGGTTGAGGAAGAGGGAGCTTGGAAGGAGTTGGAGAAGCTTTGGGGAGTTTTGAAAACTTCCCTTGAGCTGATTGGTATCTAATTGATGTCAAAATTGATTAAAATGAGGGAATATATCCATCATCTAAGCCAGGTGGATGGACGGGATTATTCCCCTAAATTTCATCAATTTGTCATCATCAAGTCATCGAAGGGGTCATCGTCAATCCGAGGTGGCAATGCCATGAGTGCCCGAAGCCATGTTAGGGGTTTCAAGGCTTGATATGGGCAGGTGGGAGGGGATTTGGTTCTCCTTGCATCCGTCTGCTTAAGCCATGGATGGGGAGGAATGAGCTTAGCTTGGTGAGTTCCCTTTAGTCCAAGGTAAGTTCTATGGTGCTTAGAGTGGGCTAGTGAACTCTAGAAATACCTCATTTGGTAAAAGAAGGGCTACCATGGGGAGTGCAAAATGGATTTTGCTACTTAGAGTAGAATCCAAAGTGGAGGCTTTGTCCATTGGGTAGTCAACTTAAGGTGAGCTTGCTTGGATTTTGGGCTAGCTTGGGAGTGGCCTAAGGCTGGTTTGGGGTGTGCTTGGTCGGCCAATTGGGTTTCATGGCTTAGTTTTGGGTGATATGAGCTTATTTAGTCAAATGGGTTCATTTGGTGGGTTGGGTTTACCAATTGGTCAAATTGGATCAAACCAAGGCTTGGGTTAGGTATAAATCATGATTTGGAATGTTTTGGTGTAATCAATTTGATATGGTTTGGCTTAGGTTTGAATTTGACTCATTTGGATTCAAAAGGGTCAAATTAGTCAAGTTGACCAGTTTGATAAATTTGACCAAATAAGGTTAGGTTAGGTGTTGAGTCAAGTTCAATTGGTTGATTGAAAATGATTGTAGGCTTTGGTTTGGTTTAATTTGAAATTAATTTAAATTTTGGTCAATTTGACCTTTTAGGTCAATTTGGGCTAGGTTGGGTCAAGTTGACTAATTGGTCAACTTTGGTTCAATCATGGCTTTGGTCAAGTTCAGCAAGTGATTTGGAATGAACTTGAGTCATTTGTTGCAATCAATATGGATTAAATCATGATTTGACCCATTTTAGCTTTTTAGGCCAATTTGGGTCAACTTAGGTCAAATGACCAAGTAGGCTTGGTTTGGCTCAATTGATGACTTGGTCATGCTCAATCATTGATTTTGAATGTGTTTGGATTGATGGTTACAATGAATTTGGCATATGGTAGATTTTGGCTAGTTTGGGTTTCATTTGGACTAAGTGTTGACTTAGTCAAAGGCTAGGTTTGGCTAGGTTTGACCTAATTCAATGTGGTTGATCACCCCATGATGATTATTGTTCATGATTGTGGTTTAGATGGGCTTAGTTCAATCCAATTTGGGTTGGATTAAAACTTAGCTCAAAAAGGTCTTTTAGGTCACTTTGGGTCAAGTGAGCCTAAATGGGTCAATTGGCTTGATCAAAGTCTATCCAAGTTTGGTTGAACTCACATAAGGACTTAGGATTGAAATATAAATCTAATTGCAATTGGTTTGTAGCCAAGTGGGTCTTAGTTCATATGACAATTTCAAGTCATAAGGGTCAATTTGGGTTTGATTTGGGTTGACTTGGATTTGGTTTGATAATAGTGATTTATGTTTATATTTGGTTCAATAATTGTAGGAATAATTGAATCATGAAGAAATTCATAAGTTTTGAGTTGATTTGTGTTTCATTTAGCCAAGTTCAAATATTTGGCTAAAAGGACTAAAATTGGGAAATTGGTTTAATTTGAGTTTTGTTTTGGTCATTTGAATTTATATTTCATTTATATTTGTGAATATAAATGAAGATATAAATGGCTCATGAGAAAATCACTTGAGTTTGGAGTGATTTGGAAGCAAATTTGATTAAGCTTAGTGATGTAGGTTGAAGGGGCTAATTTGAGTTTTGATTTGGTTTGATTTATTTTTGGTCATTGGAGGGTGAGTTTCATTTATATTTATGAATATAAATTAAGGAATGATCGATTTATAAAGAAATCAACTATGTTTGAGCTGATTTGAAGGAATTTTGGCTAAGCACATGAAGGTGGCTCATATGTCTTAGGAATAGATTTTTGGATTTTTGAATTTGGAGTTGATCATGGATTTCAATCATTTGGGATTTAGATTTGATTTTGGGGTTTGGGATTCTATTTGAAATTGGATTTGATAATTGAGAAAATTAATTGGGTTGGGGTTGATTTGGACTCGATTAAGGCTAAGTCCATAAGATAAAATCAAAAGGGCTTAGGAAGGGATTTGGAGTTTGAATTTAGTGAGGGATTTTAATCATTGGATAGTTGGATTTGATTTTGGAATTTGAATTTTAATTTGAGGTTTGGCTTGAAAGAAGGAAGCAAGGATTGGGTTTGGGCAATAGGGTAGGCAAGTCTTCCTAATCCCTAAGGCACAATCTATTTTCGTGGTTAGCTCTTCTAAGTGTCTAGGGTTAGGTTAAGTGTTCACTTAATCATTAGAAGTGTCTTAAGACTAAGGAACTCTTAGTGTCTATAAGAGTCCTAGACCTATGATGAGAAAGTTAAAAGCTCACTCCAAAAGTGAGGTCAACAAAGGGTGCACAATAGGTGTGGTGTGACTTACAAGGCACGCCGCACGTATTGGTGTTGACCGAGATGATCAACAACATCCAAAGGATCAAAAGCACTAATAGAAATGATCTACTCCTAAACCTGAGGTGTAGAAGGAATCATGATCTTAGTGCAATGCTACTCAACTCATGCCAAGGGCATGATGGAGGAAGAAGGGATGCACCAAGGGGTCAAACATGTAAACCTTCCATTAGGGAAGCAGGTTCAAATTATCCACTAGGGATTTGGATTTGGATGCAAGGTATGATTTTGGGTAGAGTATCTGCCAGGGATTAGGATGCATAATCCACCAAGGATAGATGCATGGACCTTCTACCAGGGAAGCAGGTTCAGGTTACCCACTAGGGATACAGATTTGATGATATTTCTTTTGAGGGTGCACTCACTGGGGAATGCAAGTTTGAATAGGGTTTAATTAACTCCACTAGGGAAGTCAGGATGATTGATGTCTCACTGGGGAGAAATAAATTGATTATTTGTTTAAGTTTTGGATTTTAAGATGGACCCTATCAGTTTGTGATGGATCACACTGAGAAGGGGTTATGTTGGCCTAGGCCTATCTCAGATTTACCAATCCAAAGGGGTAGTCCACCAGCCACATGGTAGAACTATCTAACATAAGAGATCACCTTTCAGTGTTCAATGACTGTGCAAGAGAGAAAGCGTAGTAGACTTATATCTCCAAATCAAGGGACAATAGCTGGGGTGATCTGTTGGATGCAACAAATCGGACCTAACCTAGGGCGACTACTGAATGAATGCCGCTGGGGGACTTGCATTGACTTGGAAGTAATCAAGATAATGTCATTTGGTTGAGTTTGTTTTGTTTTAATTTCATTTGTTTTAATGTGATGGGTCTCCTCAGTTTGTGATGGATCCACTAAGAAAGGGCTAATATCAGCCTAGACCTATCTAAGATTTACCAATCTAAAGGGATAGTCTACCGGTCGTGGGGTAGAACTAACCAACCAAAGGGGTGCCATTTAGTTTTCAATGATCATGTTAGGAAGAAAGCACGGGGATTCACATCTTCCTAAATATGGAACCACTGGGGTGATCGATTTCTTATGCAATAAATTGAACCCGACCTAGGGCTGCCCGTCAGTTTGCAATGATCGCGCTAGAAAGAATGCATAATAGACTTATATCTTTCAAAGCAAAGATGACTATCGGGGTAACTTGTTGGTGGCACAACAAGTTGAATCTGACCTAAGGGCGACTACTAAGAGAGTACCGACTAGAGGACTTATCTAAACTCAATGTAATTAGGTAATTCCTATAAGGAGTTTTTCTAACACTGCCATAAAGATAGGATGTCTGCTTGGGAAAGGGACCATTGAGGGCTTGAATTCCTAATTCACAAGTGAAGATATTTTTTGTTCATTTATGTATTTTCCTATACTCTATTGGTTTGCAAGGGGCCACACTGAGAAGGAGCTCATATCAGCCTAATCCTATCTCAGACTTACTACACCAAGGGAGAATCTATGCATCCATTGAATAAATTCTATAACCACAGGGTGGCTACTAGGAAAGGGGGATTATCCAATCCAAGTGTAATGAGGGTAGTGTCTAAATGGGGTCACTAAAGACATGATATAAAAAGAGTGCCTACAGGGGAGGTGTCACTGGGGGCATTATCTAAATCCATGTAAAAGAAAGCCTATAGGTATTCGGTGGCCAACTCCAGGAGAAAGCACAGGGACTCACATCTACTAAGGGTGGTGTATCCACCGAGCGGGTCATCGTCAGCATGGCGATAACTATCCAACCTAAAGTGCCTGTCGATTTACGATAATCAGTCTAGAAAGAAGGCCAATAGACCTACATCTCTCCAAAGCAGAACTGATCATCGGGATAGTCTATCTTTCTCTCGACAGGGGCTATCCGACCTGGGGCGACTACTAAGCAGAGAGTCTTGTGTAAGGATTAAACCCAAGCTTGAAGTAGTCAAGAGGAAAGGGGCCTCTAGGGACTTACCCTAAACCTCAAATATACTCGACCTAGTTAGTGCATGATGGCTAGTTCAAGAAGAAAGCATATATTCTTACATCCTTTTAAACAAAGTCAACATAAGGTACCTCACTGGCTACACAGTAAGACCTACCAAGCTAATAAGGTGCTCATTGGTTTGCAGTGGTCGAGTTAGGAAGAAAGGGTGGGGACTCACATCTGCGAGACAAGTGACCACTAGAGTGACATACTAGCGAGGTACTATATCAGCCCGACCTAGAGCAACTAATGAGTGAGTGCCATGGCGGCTTGCTCCCATATCAAAAATAGCTCGAGATAAAATATATGTATTTTTTTGTGCTGTGAAAGAAGGAATAGGATGTCGCTTGGATTCTCTAACACCTACCCTAAGCACACAAGAATGTGACTCCACTAAGAAAAGATGCCGCTTGGGTTCTCTTACACCTAACTTAGTTGTACTAGTCAAAATAGGATGCCTCTTGGGTTCTCTTACACCTATCCTAGTAGCACTGAAGGATTGAACATGGTTTGTGTTTGTGTTGTGAAGGGATAGGATGCCGCTTGGGATCTCTTACACCTACCTTAAATACATCGTGGCAGATTCATAAGCAAAAGATGTTTCTAACACATAAAGATGGAATTTGATGTGAAAAGAAGTTTTATTGATGCTTATTTTCAAATAAGATTCTATGGGTAATATTTCTTTAGGTAGAACCCATTAATTGGATACATAGGGTACTCTCCCTTACAGTTTATGAGTTGATAAGATCCTCATTGGTTGGCCTTCTACATAGCAAAAGAGCCTTCCCAAGTGGGTTCAAACTTGCCTCCCATATTTCGATGAGCAACAATTGGTCTCCTTAGAACTAAAATAAGCTCTCCTACTTGAAAAGCTCTAGGATAGACCAACTTATTGTGAGCTTGAATCATTTTGGCTTTATACAACTTGCGGTTCTAACATTCCCTAAGGCTTCTCTCCTCCAAACCTTCGAGCTCTTCTAACCGTAGCTTTGCATTATGCTTAGTAGTAATCTTGCTTGGTCTTTAGTGATGGGAGTTGGACTTCTAACGGTAGAACGGCTTCAGACCCATACACTAAGAAAAATGGGATAGATTGAGTTGGAGTTCTATATGTGGTGTGATAGGCACACAAGGCTTCAACCAACTGCTCATGCCACTGTCTTTTGTTATCGTTAAGTGTCTTCTTTAATATTTGGATGAGAGTTTTATTGAATGCTTCTGCTAGACTGTTTTACCTAGGGTAGTAGATAGTAGAATATCTCCAATCTATGCTATGCCTTCAGGAAAAGCTATTGATTTTTGTGCTCTTCAATGTAGTACCATTATCGGATATAATTCATCGAGGCACCCTGAATCTATATATAATATGGCTCTTGAAAACCTAGAGCACATACTGAGTTGTAACCTCTCTAAGAGGGATTACCTCCGCCCAGTTGGAAAAGTAATCGGTGGCAGCTAGAAGGAACCGATGCCCTTTAGAAGAAGGAGGATCAATTAGACCCATTATGTCAGTGCCCTAATACTCAAATGGCCACCAGGCCAAAGTAGGATGTAGAATTTTGGGTGTCTGATGCAGGTCCACAACGTGCACCTGACATTGGTGGCACCTCCTAGCTATATCCATGTAGTATGTAATCATCGCGGGCTAGTAGTATCCTAGTCTTTTGATCTTGGCTTTTATCTTTGGACTGTATTGATGAGCTATGCATAGACGTGAATGTAGCTCGGTCCCAATTTTAGGGCTTCGTGTATGGCTAAACAACATAACCACATATGATTGAAAGACCGCCGATACAAGGTGCCATCCACAGGAGCGTAGGAGAGATCTCTCTACTTCACTTGATGGGTTAATGACTTCTCTTGAGGTAGTTTGCATGTGTTTAGGTAATCCATGAATGGCTGCCTCCAATCTGACTCATGATTTTCTTTGGCAACGATAACCTCCCCTTCAAGAGAGAATCCTTCGATGAGTTCAGCATCAACAAGGAATAGGACTTGTCTATTTTGAACCCTTATCGGAATGGACTCATCTTCTGGGCATGTCAACTCCTTGGCAAGCTTGGCCAATGCATCTGCTACAACATTATCTCCTCGAGGAATCTTGTAGATAGTGACCTCTGGGATCTAAGCCAACAACTCCATGGTGTACTTATGGTAATGATGGAGCTTAAGCTTTAGAACTTTGTAGGACCCATCAATTTGGTTAATGAAGAGCTGAGAATCTTTGAAGATTCTAACTCTCTAGACGCATTATGTAATGACTAACTCTAGACTGACAATCAAAGCCTCATATTTGGATTTGTTGTTGATGCATGGATTTAATAGATGATATGAGAATCTCATCACATAACGATCTCGAGTTTGGAGAACTATTCCTACCCCTGTCTTCCCTGGAAGAGTATATTGTGGTCCTACTTTTTGAGAGGAAGCCACACCATCAAAATACATCTCCCAATGGTGAATGCTAGTGTCCCCTAAGTTCATGATTTGTTCATCGGGGAGGTGATTACTAAGCGGAGAATCAACAGGAAGTGGGTGTGTTGCTAAAAAATCTGACAGTGTCTCTCCTTTCATCACATGGAGGGGTATAAATGTGATGTAGAACTGTGATAAAATCATGGACTATCATGCCAACCATCCAGATAACATTAGCTGTGTCATGAGATATTATAGTGGATTGATTATAGAGACCAGATCACCTTATGAGAAAGCATGCAATGCTGTAACTTTTGGGATGGAAAGATTAAAGCTAGGCAGTGCTTCTCAATAGGTGGGTAGTTTGCCTTAGTAGGAATTAAATGATGACTGAGGTAGTAGAGAGCATTTCCTTTCCCTTCATCATTAGTTTGAGCTAACAAAGTGCTGAGGGAATCGTATAATGCAGCAGTGTAGAGGATCAAAGGCTTGCCTAGGATAGGGGCTACTAGAACTGGCGGTGTCATCAGGTAGTGTTGATGTCTTCAAAGGCATGCTGACATTTATTATCCCACTTGATCTTGGCATCCTTTTTGACAAGTGCTGAGAATGGATGGCATCTTCTTTGTAAGTTGGATATGAAGCATCTTAGATACACCAACCGCCCTTAGAATGATCTGAGTTGTGTTAGACTTTTTAGGGGGTGGCATTTTTAAGATAACCTTAATCTTCTCTCGGTCGATCTCTATTCCTCGGTGTTGGACAACAAACCCAAGGAATTTCCCTGAAGATACTCTGAATGCACACTTTAGGGGATTCATTTTGAGGTTAAATTATCTTAATAATTCAAAAACTACTCTCGAGTCGAAGAGATGGTCATCCTTTTTTTTGCTTTTGACTACTAGATCATCAACAAAGCACTCAACTTGATGATGAATGAGTCTATTAAAGATCTGAGTCATGGCCCACTAGTATGTAGCACTGGCATTTTTAAGGTCAAAAGGCATGACCTTATAATAATAGATTCTGATTGGGGTTTGAAAAGTAGTGTTTCTTTCATCCTTGGGTGCCAACTTGATTTTTTTGTAGCCAAATGACCCATCCATAAAGGAGAATACTGCATGATATGAGGCAATGTTCACCATCAATTTCGGTATAGGAAGTGAAAATTCATCTTTAGGGAAAACCTTATTCAGATCCCTAAAATCAATACATATAAAAATTTGGCCATTCTTTTTCTTAGCGGGAATGACACTGGCTAACCAGGCAGAGTATTTTTATTTCCTGATAAAGCTGATATCGATTTGTTCCTTGGTTTCAGAAGTGACAAGTTGTTCAATTTCTAATCGCATGCATCTAAGAGCTTTCTTGATAGGGTTAGCATTAGGATATATTGCTAGTTTATGGACTGCTACATTAGAAGAAAAACTAGGCATTTCTTCATAACTTCATGTGAAGCAGTCCTTAAACTTAGCTAATATTCTAACTAAGTCATTAGTTTCATCTTCATTTAATAAGGAACTAATGTACATCGGGTGTTGATCTTCTTTTATTCCCAAGTTGATTTCTTTGAGTTCGTTAATGGTTGATCTGATTTCTTCTTCAAACTCTTGTAGTGCATCTTTGACTTTAGGCTCATTTGGATTATCTAAAATTTCTAAACATGCCTCCTCGTAAGAGTTAACAAGATTTAAGAAGAACCTATCAGACCCTAAATGAGTGGTGATGACTAGGCAATGGTTATCGTCATCAACTGGACCCACTATGTCAAAGCCTAATCCTGATCTTAATTGAGACTGTTTACTTTGACTGTCCCATAATCTTTTAAAGTAGTTCAACCTGTGTTTATACTAAGTATGTAGAATTAATCCCTTCTTTGTTAAGTTAATAACACAAGGCGAATACCAATCAAGAGGTAGTTGTATTAAATCTTTATATGAATCATCCTCAAGTTCTACATCGGCTTCTTGACTTGAGGATGATGCTCCCAACAAAAACCTCTTTGGCCTGACATCTGTGGATGACTTGTGGGCCTCCTTAACTACCAAACCTTTAATTTTTGGGGGGAAAGTGAGGTTATAGCTAAAGTTCCCAACAGCTGCCTGATTGTTCTACATAATGATTCAGATACATTCATGCTTTGCTTGGAGGCCTAGTCTTCACCACTGTCTGGATCGAATGACCTCCAAAAGGACCCACTGAGAGGGGTTGGTTGGCATGCCAACCATATGAGACTCATCCCCTGAACTGGACTCTAAGTCTATGTAGATAGCAGGGGTACTCCTATGAGCTGGAACATAGCTCCTCCTAGTTGGCCACCAGCAAGGAGGTCTTCCACACCTCTGGATTTGCCTTTTCCTCTACTTAGTGGAGGTCGAGTCATCCTACCCATGTATTCATGTAGAGGAACAAACTATGGGTAGAATCTAACATCTGGCTCTACCTCTTCCTAGGTGTTTGATTCTCGCTCAGTCGTGCTTTCTTTTCCTTTTCCCTTTTTCTTTTCTTTTTTCTTTTCAATTTCTTTTTCTTTTTATATTTTTTTTCCTTTGATTTTAAACTTTCACCAAGTTTGTGAGAATAAACTTTTGGTTTGGAGGAAGATAGTAGGCTACATCTTCATAAATCTTGACCTCTCTAATTAAGAATGGCTTTAAGTCTCCTTTGACACAATACTCAATTCCACTTCTTCTGAATTTGATGTAATCATGCAAAGAAGACAGAACCATGTTGTTTTCATGTATCTAAGGCCTACCGAGCAAAGCAGTGAATGATGTATCTGAATCTAATATGTAGTACTTAGCCTTTGTCTTCCAATCATCTATCTCTAGTGGTAACACTATGGAGCCTAAAGCTCTCTCACCTTGTTTGTTGAATCCTCTCAATATCATTCAATATCCTCAGAGTTCAGAGATGTCGATCCTTAAGTAGGCAAGGGTTTTTAGACTCATAATATTGACTAATGTACCTTGATCAACTAACACCCTAGAGGGCCTAAATTTTCCCATATTCACTGTGATGTAGAGGGGACGGTTGTGCTCTGTTATCCCAAGAAGAAGGTCTTCATCGGTGAATGTAACTCCCCAGGCTTCTCTTGAAAAACATTCCTCTTCTCCAATAGTGATTAGTTGAGCTAAGTATATTTTTGGACCAAGAAGGGCTTTGATAAATGATTCCCTCATCTCTTTGGATAAGACAAGGGCATCATATATGCTTAGTTTAGTTGGCAACTTTCTCAGGTGAGCAAGGACATTATAGTAAACTTTGGGTTGGTCCTCCACATGCATATCCATAAGTTGAGCATCCTATGGAGGGGCTTCTTGACTGTTATAACCAATGACTTGTTTACCCTTATCCCAAGATGCTACCCTATAAGGTAGAACTTTGCCACTATGAAGGTTGACTTCAGTGACTTCATGAGATCATTTAGTGGAAAGTTCTACTTGCTCATTAGGTTCACTTACAACTTCTCTTATAGGATCATCAGAGTTAGATGACTCCAAGTTTATCTCGATGGGTGAAATTGGGTAATTTAGAAATGGGTAATCCATTTCAAAACTAGAAAGGAGTGGATCAGAATTGTTACAATTATTAGTACTTGGAGAGCTTTCTATAGGAATAAAATCATCAAGATCATCAAAAGTAGAGAGAATGTAAGCGGAATTAGTCTTCTTCTTCATTGATTTCTTAGATTTTGATGAAGGTACAAAGTAGAAATCAAGTAAAGTAAGCAGAGCGAGGGATTTGACACCCTCTCTGCTGATATAGTATGGCTGCTAGAAGAAGAACTGGCTGAAGGAATTGTAGCTTCAACTGTGGTATGAGTGCTGGAATCAATCGGTGATTACGCTAATGTGTTATCCTGGGCAAGTGGAAGCTATCACTACTGCTGTTGGGCTTCTACCTCCCTCAAGTTGTCTTTAATAACTTGCTAACCTTCCTTAGTGTTGGAGGTTTGAGCTACTTCAAGCACCTGCAAGGGTAACTTTCTTATCTTAGAAATTATTTTCTTGGAGGTTCGGGACATGGAGATATTCCAACCTTCCTCTCTCTTGAGGGGATCGTGTGTATCTCCAAGGATTACTCTAATAGAACTAAAGGGTTGTTCTAATAAGTATTCCTTAGGGATAGTAATGGCACCCGACTTGTAGCTATGCTCAAGCCAGTCCTTAAAGGTAAGCAATCTTGTAAGACATGTCCTAGCATACAGTGGTAGGTGCAATAGTTTGGATCATGACTCTTGTCCACATCCTCTGGCCTCCTAGGCTCTGGTAACTAAAAATCAGGCTTCTTAAAGAGGTTCTTGAAAATCTTCCTAACTACTTCCCTTTTGAATGAATAATGTTTATTCATTCTGTTAGCAAAAGTAGGTAAGTGATAGTTACCCAATGGTGGATAAGAATGTTGCTGCTGATGTTGTGGATGGGGATATTACTGAGTAGGCAACGATGGAGGCTGCTGTCGCAACTGAGGTGGCCGATATGATAGCCGAGGAGGTGGCAAAGGAGGTGGTAGAGGAGGTTGCTAAGTTCAAGGTCTGTATTACTGAACCCTGGTTGGCTGCTTCCCCTTATCAACAATTGTGACTGCCCCTAGCTATTTCTCAAATTCCTTCTATGTTCTTGGCTTGGCTGACTGATCTTGGAAAGGTAACTGTTTAGCCTCTCTTTGTAGACTAGCCGCCTTGTTGATTAATTTCTCAAATGTCTTAATGGTGAATCCTTTAAGCATGAAGGTGACCAGACCATGAAAATTCTTGAGCAAAATTTCAATGGCATGCTATCTAGATAGCTGTGATTTGCATTTCATACTTAAATTGTACCATCTAAGAAATTAATCAACAAGGGACTCACCATGGTATTATTGAGCAACAATGAGATTGCCCATAATTACCCTTTGTTGAGCTCCAGCAAATATCTTAATAAAGAGCTGCCCCAACTCAACAAATATCTTTATTAAATCATTGGGTAGTTTAGTGTACTAATTGAATGCAATGCCCATCAAGCTGCAGACAATGAGGCGAAATAAGAGTGCATCTACACATTGCAACATCCAAATGTTGTATGTGTCTGGGTTCCCACTGCCATAAAAAATTTTGAAGGAAGGAGGCACAAAGCCCTTAAGGTATTGGACACCATCAAATTCCTCTAGGTAGGGTCTACCCTTTAGAATATATGAGCCACATCAGGCTTGGGCCAACGTATCCCTCACTTATTGCTCCACCATGTGTTTGATGTCTTTTTCATGTATGGTGGTGCTATCCACCACCTTCCTATGCAATCTACCTCTATCTCCCTCTACGGGAATGCATCTAGGATGATCTAAAGTGTGTGCCAACTCTACTCTATCGGCCACTATAGGAGAAGGCTGTGAAACCATAGTTGAATTCTGCAATGTTGACACTACTTCCATCTACTCTTAGATATTCTTCCCCATTTGATCAATATGATCATCCCTCAGCTTAAGCTGGTGGAGAAGGTGCTGAGTTGAATGGATAGTGTCATCATCTTCAACTACAATACCTTCCAAACTGTGTTAAACCCTCTAAAAGGATCCCTCAGTATCGACCATATGAACTTCGGTCGAATCATCAAGGAGATAATCCTCATCTAGATCGAGCCTGACCTTTCCCTCATCATAATCTGATCGGTCACTCCCTAGAAGCTCCCTTTTCTCTACAAAGTACTATGCTAAAATCTAATTTAGGGAACGATCTAACCATGCCGGTATAAATACACACTGCTGATTTGTGGAGGGGTTGTGCTCACTAACAGAGATGCACCTAACGATGCCTATTACTGGAGTGCTGGCTCTGGGAGGGTCATGACTGCTAGAGGAAACATGCTCGTGACTGCACATGGGAAAAGTAGTGTCCCTAGGGAGATCCACTAGGGGCTAGACTATCTTCCCTTCTCTACTACTATCACGCTCACTGGTGGTGGTACTACTATGATGTTGTGGGGTCGCCACTCCTTCTTCACTAAGAATGAAGTTAGAGGTCGAGTAGGTGAACTCGTCCTTGCCTCAGTTAGTGGAGTAGATGAAGTGGGATCCTTTGGCTATAGCTGGATCACGAAGGGGGTTTTCTTCTCCCTAGATACTGCCTGCTGTGACTTTGTAGGCACAGTGGATGGTGGGAGCTGAACTGGTGACGGTGGGCGAGGAGTGGATCGGTGTGGTGGAGACAACATTGGATCGACTCTCACCAGGGCTTTCCCCTTGCCACTGGTGCTACTTATCAGTACTATACTATCAGTCCTATCGGCCCTGGTGGCCCAATGATTGGGAAAATCAACTAGAGCAAAGGTCACCGACTGTCTGGCAAACCTTCGTCGCTCCTTGCTCCCTGATTGAGCTGCTACCCAGGCTTCTGATTCTCTATCACTATGAATGCTCCTGGTAACACTCCTGGGGATGACAGACCTCAAGGCAAATAATGTACCAGACTATGAACGTCCATGTACCTTACCTTCCTGTTGTAATACCATATGTAGTCCGGCATAGGACTTCCTCTTGTCCCTAGTCGGAGCCTCTTGGTATGTAGGAGGTGGAGGCAATGCAGCAATCCTCTGATAGTCCTCCATTCCACCTGATGCTGAGAGAGAGTGGAAATAGTTGCTAGTCAGTAATAGGAAAACCTAGTGGGGGAACCTTTCTCTGTAATGTAGGATACATCATCCATCTCTTGGGCGACATGCTTATGGTGATGCTTGATCTTGCGGCTCCTGTTGTGTCACTGTGTGGGGCTGTGTACGACTAAGCAAGGCTGTGTAAGAGCTAGATCCTACCTCGAAGGTAGGGGAGGCTATCTCTAAAGACAGGATAGCCTTCTTCTTAGAGGGGACCAACGAGGAGGTGTTAACACACCCCTGAGCTATAGTGGGAACAATTGACTGAGTAAGAACTGGACTAACTGGTAGAACCTCAACTACCTTCCTTTTTAGGGAATGATACTTAGTGCTAGAAGGCAGGTCGATCCGGATGACTGGCTTCTACACAGCCACCTCATTTCGGCTAACAGTAGTGAGGGTTTCCCCCTCACAAGTGATGTGGTCTCCCTCAAATCCCCAACTAAAAAACACTAGATGGGTGGAGTAAGTTTGAGGGAGGCTAACCTGATCCAGGGCCAAACCCTTCCAAAATAAAAAATTGAACACAAACTTCTAAGAGGCCATGTGCAAAAACTGCAAAGACTACACTATCTGCTTTGAGCTATACGTTTGCATTTATTGAAACATAGCTTATATTAGATTCCTGCCTTGATATTTGTCCCACATAAGTAACAAAAGTTTGGAGTTTTGAACCCACACTCAACAATTCAAATATGTTATGTGGGGGTCATTGGGGAGATTTGGATGTATTGGAGGAGAGTCTTTTGTCATTTAATTTTTGATTTTAGAACCCACACTCAAACAATTTAGGTAGGTTGGGTAGGGTTCAAAAGGTTGAGGAGAGATTTCTTTCTTTTTGGGAGATTGTTTATGTTTTATGTTTCTTGTTTGAAAATATGGATAATTTGAAAGAACCTCTACTTAGCAAATTTGGGTATGCCAAAAATAGGTTGTGATTGTGTTTTTCTTGTGAAGATTTGATTATGTGATATTTTGATTTGAAAATGGGGTTTTTCACTTAATAAATTTGGTATGTTAGGTAGGGGCCACATGTGTTTGATTTGTGAGATAGATTTATTTTTCTTTAAAGATGGGAGTCCCACTTAACAAATTTGGTATGTTAAGTGAAAGCCCCAAACGTGTTTGAGATATGTTTGTTTTCCTTTGAAAATGGGACTCTCACTTAACAAATTTGATATGTTAAGTGAAAGCTCAAGTGTGGTTGGTATGAAAAATTGGATCCTTATTTAACAAATTTGGTATGTTAAAATAGGTATCAAATTTGTGTTGAAAAGAGACCCTCACTTAACAAATTTGGTATGTTAAGTGAAAGCCTATATGTGTTTGATATATTTTTTTGAGAATGGGATTCCCACTTAACAATTTGGTATGTTAAGTGGAAATCAAAGTATGATATGACTTAAGAATGAGATTCTCACTTAACAAATTTGGTATGCTAAGTGGAATCCAATATGGCATGGTTATGTGGTTCTTACTTAACAATTTTGATGTGTTATATAGAACCAAACATATGCTTTGAAAATGAGACTCTTGCTTAGCAATATTCAATATGATAAGTGAAAGCCTAAATGTATTTTTCTTTGAAAATGAGAACCTCTCTTAACAAATTGGAATTGTTAAGTGAAAGTCAAATTTTATGTTTTGGAAATGAGACCCCACTTACCAAATTGGAATTATTAAGTGAAAGTAAAATTTATATTTTGAAAATGAGATCCCCACTTAATAAATTGAAATTGTTAAGTGAAGGTAAATTTTATGTTTTGGAAATGAGACTCTCACTTAACAAATTGAAATTGTTATGTGTAGGACAAATTTTATGTTTTGAAAATGAGTCCCCCGCTTAACAAATTGAAATTGCTAAGTGAAGATCAAATTTTGTCTTTTGAAAATGAGACCCCCACTTAACATATTGGAATTGTTAAGTGAAGATCAAATTTTGTGTTTTTAAAATGAGACCCCCACTTAACATATTGGAATTGTTAAGTGAAAATCAAATTTTGTGTTTTGAAAATGAGACCCCCACTTAACAAATTAGATTTGTTAAGTGAAGGTCAAATTTTATGTTTAATTCAAATAGAGATTCTTACTTAACAAGTTTGTATATGTTAAAGTGAGAACTAATTATGGTATGATTTGCTTTTGAAAAGAACCTCCAAGTAGCAATCATGGAGGGGTCCTGATTTTGTGATTTTGTGAAAGGTGCTTTTGGAAAGTGTCATTTTTGTGAGAGGAGTTATTTTCTTTAAATTTTATGGTGAACCTTACCTCACCAGGCTAGTGGTGAGGAGGTTCTAAATTTTTATTATCTCCCCTTTTATTGATAAATTATGTTTTCACCTATTGGGGAACCCAACAGGGGTTTCAGGACCTACACGGAGCGAGGTCCTAAAACCTAAAGGATATTGGCTAACTTTACTTAAGAATAAAATAAGCTAAGTGCTAACGAAAAGAAAGATAGTCTCAGACTCATTTAAAATACAAGTCCATTATCGATTCTTGGAGACAACAATCGTCTACTAGAGATGGAGAGAGGAACCATCCCTAGTGGAGTCGCCAGAAAATCTATGGTGTTTATTTTTTTTGTTGTGTGTGTTTGTGTGAGGGGAGATGTACTCATTAGGGTGATTGGATACAACGTTAAGGAATAGTATACTATCTCGAGAGAAAGAAGTCACTACCCTATAATGGACCTAATCACCTAATGATGACTCCTAAAGCATGATGTGTCTTCGGATATACCAGAGATTTTCTCCTACTTTATATGAAAAAGTAAAGTGTGATTTATTTAAACAGGGTTCGTTAAGTTCTCTATGGAGGCAAGCCTCCATTGTTAATTACATCTTAATAGAAATGGATCCCTTAAGAATACTCTTGATTAAAGTAGGCAATTGTTATCTCCAAAGAATATAAAGATAGGACTATCAAAGGATTAGTTCTATTTTTGAAAATCAAGTGGGGGAGATCAAAAGGGGAAGATTTCTTATCGAAATCAAGGGAGATGAGTAGGGAGTGCTCATGATACTAGGAAGCCTAATGAGCACTCCAATATATCCTATAGTTGGGCTTTATACATTTGAATTTGTGAAGGTTTATTTATTTGAGTTGAATTTTTATTAGAAATCTAGGACTTATAATTCCACCATATAAGATTGTGAAAATGCCTAAGAGGTGAGAATTTATGCTTGTAGCCTGCAAAGGGAAATAACGATCTCATATCTTAAATCTAGGGGGCTTTGGCGAGGACCAAAGCATGACCTAAATCTAAGGCGAACATGGGTACTTAGTTTACCTCCACAAGAGAGGATAAACCACCTGAATGCTGGGCTTATTATCACCTGAAGTGGCAGCCAGCTAACTCCTCCTATGCTTTAAATCTATGTATGCAAGTCATATGCTTTGCGAGATAGTTGGGATGTTATTTACTTAGAAAAGAAACTAAGTCCTTAAACACACTCCCTAAGAGATTAGATCTTGAAGGGCATGAGTCATGACTTAAATCTAATGTGAATTTTGTCATGTTTTATTTGATTTTTGGACTTTTTATTTTGACATAGGGTATATAATTTTGTATACCTAAATGCATGAGAAATTAGTTATGGGCTAAATCAAGAGAGAAAGAGGTGTCTTTCCATCAAAGGCTCTTACAGGTTAAGCCTTTCTTCTCTGGCATAGATGGAAGCTCTCTCTCAGCAAGAGTGGAAGAATATGATATGCATGATATTATACATTCAATCATCCAGCTAAAGGGTTGCTAAAAGTTTTATTATTTTGATTTAATTCTTAGACTTTTATGTGGGGTTATGAATTATTTTAAAATTTTAGTTATGTGTTGTTAATGGGATAGAAAATATATTTTTATCCTAAGAGTCTAATCACATCCAGGCCATACAGTAATCACCAATCATAAAGAAACTATGAAAAGGCATGCTATTTCTAATGCACAAGATAAATAAAGTATCAAAAATTTTTATAAAGCTATCATAAAAGAATAAAAGGCCGGTGCGGTTAGGTACCGCTGTACAACCTGAAAATAAATGTGGGTAGACGAGCTCTACCCTTATAAATCTCAGCATAATGAAAGAATAATTATAATTATGAAATGATAAGTGTTATGGGCATCTTCGTTCTTCATCCTCCATTCTTCACTCTTTACCTTTCACTTCTTCAATTTTGATTGCTTCATTTCTTTCTTTCTTTTAGCTTGAGTGGGATGTAGTTTGCTCCAAAGGAATCACATGGTATATAAGACATGGTTTTCTAATGAATGTTCATCCCTAATCCCCATAACATTTATCCTAATCCTGATATAAAAATTACATTAAAAGGTAGGAAAGTAAATCTATCTGCACCTGCAAAATAAATGTTATCTAAACACACTATACAACCTAAACAGTTATAGGAATAATTTATACTTAACACCCTACATATGGATTACCAAGTCCACCTATCCTAACTTGGGCTATGCTTAGGGGTTAAGCAACTTGCACATCAAAAGACATTTATATTTGTATTACAGTGGTCCCTTTAATCACAATCCCCTGCATAAAGCATGATTAGGCTAATATCGACCTAACATTCAGGCTATGCACATACACCCTAACATCCAGTCTAAAATAATACATCACAAAACTAACCACTCATCAAATCATGCACCGCCCTAACTTAAAGCTAGAAATGGTGACTTAGCCTAATGTGCAAGTGTTAGAGCTTATGTGGTATGTCCTAACTAGGCTTTAGAGTAATGACTTGCTAAGAGTAAGGGATTTAATTCATAAAGGATTGAATTTTTTTAAGTATAGTTGATTTGGGGATTTTACTTAATGTTTTCTTTTATTTTGTATAGCCTACACTTAGCAACTAAGTGTTATAAAGCGAAGAAAGAGAGAGAGTCTCTTTTTTATCCCTACCTTAAGTCATTTCAAAGGTAAGTTAATTAATAAATTTCCATTAATGAATAGTTTATTATGTGTTTTAATTAACCATAAGTTTAGATTCATTATAAACATCTCTATTCAATAAGAAAGGCATCTTAAGATTAATTAGGATGGATTACTATCACATAACATACACTCATCCATTTCTTTCAATCATGTATATCATGCATATGAATAATATTAAGCATACCTATACATGCAATGCAAATCTTAGCATAATTTGATGATGAATGCAAAGAAATGTATTTTGAAATTTTAAATGTTCCATTTGTTAATTGAATCATGAATGCATGCTTTTGTTATATAGAAAAGAGAAAATTTTCATTCATTAGCTAAATACACATTCACATGTATTAAAGTTATATGTGAGTACGACGCCATTATTTTTTACAACAGAAGTGTAAGGTACAAGATCTACTTAGGGCTACTTAAAGTCTCACAGCCCCGGGATGTCTAGACTAATATACCACTTTTCTTAAATACATATGAATGTACAAAAAGGATCAAATGGATAAGGAATCATGCAAGAAATTATGTTTAATTTGGCTGTATGATTTGCATGTGTAATATGAAAACCCTTCCTAAGTCTTAACATAGGGATGCATAGGAACAAATTTGAGCAAGTGTTGTGTTCTTTCGAAATGAACTATACACTTACAAATCCTATGTGAATCCATGTTAGAAGAAGGAAAGAGAGCTTCATAGCACACAATTTATACTATCCTCACTTGTAAGCTTATAAGTATTTATAATTAGCATTACTTCATTTGTAATAATTGATTTATAGATTTTGAAAATTATTTTTTGGTTTAATAGTGATAATAGCCACTCATATTCTTTTTTTTAGCCAACACATGCAATTTGACATAAAAAAGAAACATTTTATTTAATTAAAGTTTAAAAGAAATGAATGCATGGTTTCATATGGCAAACAATATTTAGTATGATTGGAAAGAAATAAAGGAATGTAAACACATGATTTCATTCACCCTAATTAATTCCTAAAGATAATCATATTAAATAAGGTTATTTAAAATGGATCAATATTCTTTAAGGAGATTTTTATCTTCAAATTTGATTTGATTTAGGAAATATAAGAGAGATTTGCTAATCCTAACCCTTTCTCTATATGTGGATTATTTTTGTTTAATTAAGAAAAATTAAGTTGATTTTATATTTTGATTAGGTTAAGGTAAGAATTAAATGAATTAATTATCCCTTAACTATATCACCTCAAGTTAATTAACTAGTTAATAATAAGCCAACATGATATGCAACCACATGAAAAAGTAAATGCTCCTAAGAAGTAAAGAAAGGGGCAATTAACTTATGATTAATTAAGGCTTAAGGATCTCACTTAATTACTCTTATGATTTTTCTCACACATGTGAGCCAATCATAATTTCATTATCTCTAAACTTGGGTTATTAAACACCCAAGGAGCTACCCAAGATCTATTAAAGGTTTCTTAGGTTAAGATGATTTGATTTTAATTTTAATTTCATTAGGCTTTTAATGAATTGATTAAATATTTTAGTTATGCTTTTATTTGAATGATGAAATTAACTTAAGGGAAAGGATCAAGGAAAGCCTCAATCTTAACCCCTAAATCATTCAATCATTTTTTTTAGGTTTTGATTCCCCCATTTTGAAGATCTAATCACTTAATTAATCAGCTAATCATTCCATTAACCCATTAATTAATTTAATTTTCAAAGGTAAAGAATACTTTGGAAATAAATTTTGGAAAAATGTCTGCAATCACATTCCCTAAGTGATCTTACTGTTTAATAGTGATAATTATGTTTAAATAATTAATCAAGCTACTGTTCATTCTTTAGTTACAATAAATTAGATAAAGAGAGTGATTAGGGATTATGTATATGATTTCCCTAATTAAGCATTCAATAAAATCCCCAAGAAATAGGGGAGGAAGAGATCATCCCCCTAAACATCCATAAAAAATTTGAGATTAATTGAGTGCTTAATTAAGGTGTAATTAAACTAATTAGATTTTTAATAAAACCCTAATTAAGCCAAAGTGATTGTTTAAAATCCACTAATTATAATTTTCCTAGATTCTCCTCTAAAATATCTTCAAAATGAATCTTAGTTTGCATTTTTTTTTTCAAATTTTTTACAATTAGTTATGATTTTAGGAAGTTTCTTGATTAACAAAATAATTAAATAACCCTAATTAAGCCTTAACCGTCATTGTGGCGGCGATCTGATGCGTGTGCTTTCCACGTGGTATGTTGGGATTGGTTATTTAAGTTGCCACATCCGTGCGCTAACTCAGCGATGATGAACACGCTTTCTCTATGGTCCTTCTAATCTAAGATCGAATGGCCACGATTTAATCCGTGGGTTAAGGGGAAAATTAACAAATCTACTATGAGATTTGATCAGAGCTGTTCATCTGGATCGTATGAGATGGATGGCTCATGATCTATCCTGTTCACAAGTAGCGAGAGACGAGCACCGTTCATCTTTGTCCATTCGATCTGAGCACATCCGAGCTTAGATTTGGATCAAATAGATCCCACACCATATAAGAGAGCATGCAAGCACATCCAACTACGAGGATCCCTCGACATGGAGATTCCTTTCAAAAAAGACCAATACACAGAGGACTAAAGCTATGATTTTGAGAAATTACCTCACCGGTGCTAATGTCCCGCGATGCAATGCCAGAGGTAGCTTTTCTTAGATGAGGAGAGGCCCCTTTGAAGGAATCTGAGCTCAATTTGGTGTGGGAAGCTTGGTTGACCAATCCAATGCATGCACATGCCTCAACTTTGATCGAACTATAATGTCTGGTGCTTAGGAAGCTCAAGAGGTGATTCGATCGGCTTTGATTGAGTACGAGGATGGTGTATGCACAAGCAATTGAAGTTTACTTGCACGGGGATGGAGTTAGAACTAAAATAGAGGTGTCCTATTTCAGTTCTACACACAAGGGGGAAGGAAGAGGAAGAGGGAGCTCGAGAGGAGTTGCGGAAGCTTTAGGGAATTTCAAAAACTTCTCTTGACCTGAATGGGATTGAATTTATGTCAAAACTGATTAAAATGAGGGAGTATATTCCTCAATTGAGCCAGGTGGACAGACGGGATCATTCCCATGAATTCTATTAATTCACCATTGCCAAGTCATCGAAGGGGCCATCGTCAATCTGAGGTGGCACGCCATGAGTGGTCGAAGCTATGTCAAGGGACTTAAGGCTTGATATGGGTTGGTGGGAGGGGATTTGGTTCTCCTTGCATCCATCAGGTTCGGCCATAGATTGGGGAGAGTGAGCTTGGCTTGGTGAGTTTCCTTTAGTCCAAGGTAAGTTCTAGGGTGCTTAGAGTGGGCTAGTGAACTCTAGGAATACCTCATTTGGTAAAAGGAGGGTTGCTTTGGGGAGTGCAAAATGGATTTTGCTACTTAGAGTAGGAATCCAAAGTGGAGGCTTTGTCTATTGGGTAGTCAACTTAAGGTGAGCTTGCTTGGCGTTTGGGCTAGCTTGGGAGTGTCCTAAGGCTAGTTTGGGGTGTGCTTGGTCGGCCAATAGGGTTCCATGGCTTAGTTTTGGGTGATATGAGCCTATTTTTTCAAATGGGTTCATTTGGGTTAGGTTGGGTTGGGTTGGCCAATTTTTCAAATTAGGTCAAAACAAGGCTTGGGTTAAGTCTAAATCATGATTTGGAAAGTTTTGGTGTAATTAATTTGATATGGTTTTGAATTTGACTCATTTGGATTCAAAAGGGTCAAATTGATCAAGTTGACCAATTTGACCAATTTGACTAAATTGGGTTGGGTTAGGTGTTGAGTCAAATTCAACTGGTTGATTGAAAATGATTGTAGGCTTTGGTTTTGTTTAATTTGGAATTAATTTGAATTTTGACCTTTTAGGTCAATTTGGGCTAGGTTGGGTCAAGTTGACCAATTGTTCAACTTGGGTTCAATCACGGCTTTGGTCAAGTTCAAAAAGTGATTTGGAATGAACTTGGGTCATTTGTTGCAATGAATTTGGATTAAATCATGATTTGACCCATTTAGGCTTTTTAGGCTAATTTGGGTCAACTTAGGTCAAATGGCCAATTAGGCTTGGTTTGGCTCAATTGATGACTTGGTCATGTTCAATCATTGATTATGAATGGATTTAGATCAGTGGTTTCAATCAATTTGGCATATGGTGAATTTTGGCTAGTTTGATTTCATTTGGGCTAAGTGTTGACTTGGTCAAAGGCTAAGTTTGGCTTGGTTTAACCCAATTCAATGTGGTTGATCACCCCATGATTGTTGGTCAAGATTGAGATTTATATGAGCTTAGTTCAATCCAATTTGGGTTGGATTAGAACTTGGCTCAAAAAGGTCCTTTAGGTCATTTTGGGTCAACTGAGCCTAAATGAGTCAATTGGCTTGATTAAGGCTTGATTCAAGTTTGGTTGAACTCACATAGGGATTTAGGATTGGAATATAAATCCAATTTCAATTGGTTTGAAGCCAAGTGGATCTTGGTTCATATGACAATTTCAAGTCATAAGTGTCAATTTGGGTTTGATTTGGTTTGGTTTGGAACCCTAAATAAGCCAAAATTCACTATAAGCCAAATTGAATGAAACCATTGATCTAAATCAACCCATAATAAATGATTGAACATGTTTAAGCCATCAATTGAGCCAAACCAAGCCTAATTGGCCACTTGACCTAAGTTGACCCAAGTTGACCTAAGAAGTCAAAATGGGTCAAATCTTGATCTAAGCCAAATTGATCGTAACCAATGGATCAAATTCATTCTAAATTGATTTTTGAACTTGACCAAAGCTTCAATTGGCCAACTAGACCCAACCTAGCCTAATTGATAATGAACCCAACTTGACCTAAAAGGTTAAATCAACTTGAAAGTTAAATCAACTTGAAATCAAACCAAACCAAAAATGATTGAAACTAAAGCTTGCAATACATTTAAAATGATCAACCAAGCATAAACCAACCCATTACCTAACCCAATTGGGTCAAATGGGTCAAATTGGTCAACTTGACCCATTTGACCTAAATGAATTCAAATGAATAAAAACCAAATATAAACCAAACTGAACCAAACTAATGACACTAATAGGCTCCAAATGAACATTTGAACTTGACCTAACCCATGGTTTGACCCAATTTAACCAATTGGTCAACCTTACCCAAATTGACCCAACTTGACCTAAATAGGTCAAATTGAACAATTCAAACCAAATGAACTCCAAATCACTTGAAATTTGGCCCAACCCATTTTTGAATAATTTTAAATCTGCCCAAACTAAAATCAAGGCCAAATGATCATTTTACTCTTAGGTCAAAGGGTAACCTATGGCCAAATCTACTTAGAATTTGGCCAATTTTTTTCTCAAGGCCACTTGGCATCCTCCTAATGGTCCACATGGACACCAAGGAGGGTGGTGAACATGACCCAATGGGTTTCGGTTAGCCATGATCCAACCTAAGTCCAAACTGACTCCTCCAATGGGGATTGAATACTTGGATCACCCCATACACTCACCTAGCACATGGGCACTCACTCTCCTTTCCTCCACTACCTAAAATAGACCACATGGGATGCCAAATAGCACAAACCAATCAGCCAATCTCCTCCATTTATCAAAAATGGCAATATTTCTCTTCTCCATCGATCTAAGGAGGGGGGAGATATACTCCCCCTCATTCCCACTCAAACAACAAGCACTGAATTCGACTGAGCTCTAGGAATCGAAACCAAGCATTCCTAAACTTTCGAAGGCCATGTCCAAGCTTCCTTAATTTCTCCTTCTTGGTTTGCTCAAGGCCAAAATAGGGGAGGTGAAGTGAAGATCCAACTCATCCAATTCTCCACCAAACCCAAATTAAACTTGCAAGCACCATCAAGGGACATCGTCGAGCTCAACCAAGTTGTTTCCCAAGTCTCCAAGCCACGGGAAGCCTCACCTTTATCAAGCCCGACCACCACCGAAGGGGAGCTTGGTCTACTGAGCAATTCACTTCAAACCAAGACTTGATACCTTCAACAGGGCTTTGTCTCTACTAGATGAAGCTACCTCCTCCGTTGGAAGCACCGGTGATAGCCTCCGACGAGGTATTGCTCAAAATCATAGCCATAGGAAAAATAGCCTTTTTGAAGAAAATTATAATCCCTTGAGATCTTGACCGTTGGATGTGCATCCCCCCACATTTTGAAGGTGTGGAATCATTTTAATCCCAATCTGAGCTCGAGTGAGCTCAAATTGAATGGGGAGAGACGAACGATGTTCATCTCTCTTCGCTCGCGAAGGAGAAGGATCACCCGCCATCTGTTCTGCGTGACTGGAATGAACGGCTGTGATTAGATCATGTGTTAGCCCCTTTAATTTAAGCCTAAATAGCAGGATTAATCCTGACCATCCTATCTTAAATCAGATGGCCCGTAGAGAAAGCATGTCCGCCACCGGCTGACCGCCACCGGCTGACTTAGCCATGGATGTGACAACTTAAATAACCTATCCCATCATGCCACATGGAAAGTGCGTCACGTCGGCGCCACGTCCATCACGGATTAGCGGATTAATTAGATCTAATTAATTCATTTTTAATGCTGAAACTTTCAAAATTCATAACTAATTGTAGAAAAATCCAAAAAATATAAACTCAAGTTTATTTTAAAGATAATTCAAAGGGAAATAACATAAAATTAAGATAAATTGATTTTGAACAATAACCTTCACTAAATTTGGTATATTACTCCTTAATTACTTCAGAAATTAATTTCAAACTTCCTAGGGTTGATTAGTGGGATGACCTCTACCTCTTGTGATTTTGTTAGAATTTATTATTAGGTTGTTGACCTCACTTTTGGAGTGAGCTCTTAACCTCCTCTTCTTAGACTTAGGACTCTTCTAGACACTAAGAACTCCTTATTCATAAGACACTTCTAGTGATTAGGTGAACACCTAACCTAATCCTAGAGACTTAGAAGTGTTAATCATAAGATTAGGCTATGCCTTAGGGTTTAAGAAAATTACCTATCCTATAGCCTAAACCCAATCTAGATACACTTTCTCAAATCAAACCCAGACTTAATTCTCAAATCAAATCCCAAATTCAAATTCAAATTCAAATTATAAATCTAATTTCAAAATTTGACTCCAAATATTTGAAATCCAAAATCAAATTCAAATCTTAAAACCCCTTCCTAAGCCATATGAACCACATTCATAAGCTTAGCCAAAACTCCCCTTAAATCAAATCAAACTCAATTGATCTCTTTATAAATCAATTATTCCATCATTTATATTCACAAATATAAATGAAACCCAAATTTAAATGACCAAAACTATATCGAAAATCAAATCTAAACTCAATCTAAACACTTTAAGCCAATTCTTTGGACTTAGCCAAATTCTATCCAGATCAAGTCAAAACCAATAAATTTTCTCTTGAATTAATCATTCATTTAATTATCTACCCAAATATAAATGAAACTTATAATCATCAAATCAAATCGAAACCAACCCAAGTCAAACCCAAGTTAGCCCTTTTGACATAAAAATTTCAAATGAGCCAAAATCCCTTAGACTCCAAATTGATTGTCATTGAATTTGTATTCCAATCTAAGGCTCATATATAAGTTCAACTAAACTCGAATCAAACTAAAACCAAACTAATTGACCCACTTAGGTCCACTTGACCCAAAGTGACCTAAAGGACCCATTTGAGCCAACTTCTAATTGAACCCAATTTGGATTGAACCAAGCTCACCTAAATCTTCCACCATGATTGTTAATCACCCTAGGATGATCAATTGCAATCAATTGGGTCAAACCAAGCCCAATTGGCCGTTGATCCAAATTGACCTAAATTAACCTAAAGGGCTAAATCAGGTCAAATCATGATATAACCCAAATTGATTGTAACCACTGGCTCAGTTTATTCCAAATTAATTATTGAACTTGGCCAAATCCATAATTAAACTCAATTTGATCAATCGAGCCCAATTGGACAACTTGACCCCACCTAGCCCAAATTGGCCTAAAGGGTCAATTTAGCCTAAATCCAAATTAAATTCAAATTAACTCAAACCAAAGACCACATTCATCTTCAATTAGCGAATTGAACATGAATCAACCCATAACTGAAGCTAATTTGGCCAATTTTGGTCAAATGGGTCAATTTGACCCAAAATGACCCATATGACCCAAATTGGGCTAAATCACTTGAAATGAAGCCAAAACCCATTGAGGGCTGATCAAACCTGACCGAAACCTATTTGGGATCAGCCCAAAATAAACTCATTTAAACCCCTCATGAATCCTCCCCCACATAGGATTCCACCCAACCTCATTTAATTCCCCCCATCACATGCACTTAACTCATCCCCAACATTTGCATTGAAAAAATCTGATCATATGGCAGCAAGAGAGGACTTTGGAGCAAAAATCCAAAGTCCTCAATCAATCTAGCATCTATCCTAACCACCCCAACAAGACGACAATCAATTTGGAGCCAAAAATTTCAAAAAATATTGAATTTTTGGCCACTATAAAAGGAAGGGGAAATGAGGCTTTAGATTTCTTCCTCCCACCACCATTCAACCCCCAAAAGCTCCCCAAAGTAAAAAAGGAACTCATCCCCCACTTCTTTGAGCCATTTTGAGCTCAAAAATACAAGTAATTGCTCTTCTGATGAGGCGATGGTAGACATTGGAGAAGGCGACGTTCCGAAGGGAGACAAGGGCTAAACATCACTCCAAAGCTTCCTCACATTCCTAGGAGTTCGCTTGGATCTTCACCGCTGCTGGAAATCATCCCCGACGAGGTAAATTTCATCAAACCATAGACGCCTTAGGATTTCGCATATTTTGTATTAATTTTCTCATGATTTTAAGAATTTTTCTTAAATAATCTAGCATATTTACTTTAAATCATCCCAATTAGGAAATAGAAATTTTTTCAGTGCAAATCAGCATGAAAATGAGTCTATTTAGATAAGTTTTGGCTTAGAAATTCTCATTTTTTCCAAAAATACCCCTGAAAATATCATCCACCACTGGCGGCTCACAGCCACCGTCCGATCTCATGGTTCACAGAATTGGACGGATCGGAATGTGCGTGGATCACGCGATCTAGGCTATCAGATCGTGTGATGCGATCTAGACCGTCCGATCACGAAGTTCCATGATCGTACGGCTCAGATCACAAGATTCGAGCTTTGAATTGCCTAAAATGATCTATACCATCCGATCGCATGGTTCAGGCGATCAAACGGCTCAGATCGCGCACTGATCACACAATCTTGGTCTTTGGATCGCACGATCCGATTTGGACCATCCGATCTATGATCAAATGGTCCAAAATGAGCTGCGGGTTGCTTTCTCTTCCCGTCCAAAGATGTCGCGCGTATTTTTTTTTAAAGAAAAAATTAATTTTAATCACTTGAAACGATAAAAATTCATAAAAAAATACCTAACTAAAAATTACAAACAAGCTCTCGTTGGATTTTTATTTTTGAGAGGAATCCAACAAATTCCAAATCCTTATAGTTTACTGAGTATTTTGAGCTTAATTTAAGTTTTAGTAAAAGTCAAATTGCATTAATTAAACCAAAAATATAAGTAAATTTAAGTTGAAATTTTTAGGGTTTGAAACTAAAGTTAGAATGCACCTACCATAAAAAATTCAAGTAAAAAGGACTTCTAGATTAAGAGAAATTAAATTTTGAAATTCAGATTATCTATTTTAATAAAAATTCAAAAAATTACAAAAATCTTCAAAATGGCTTAAATCACTTCAATTGACATCAAGGACTCTTAAGAAAATAATGTGATCTTCTGAATCTTAATGAACCCCAAATAAACACTTATGATTAGAGTTTAAGCAATTAAAGAGTTAATTAAAATATAATCTAAAAATAATTTAAATATTAAATCAAAATCAGAAATGAAATAGCACTTAAGCAATCATTAATCAAACCTCAAATCAAAAAAAATATCATCTTTAAAGAAGATTAAATTAAATATGATTAAACCTATTTAGGTTAATAAAACTCAATTAAAAGATTTAAATCTTAAATTAAACCCAAAATCCAACAAATTTAGGAAACTTTAATCATTTGATACTAATCGAATTCAACCAAATAAAATTAGGGTAAACTTAATTAACATATGATTAAATCAGATCCATTTGGAATAAGATAATTAGTTAACTAATAAATATTTCAACCTAATAACTAAATCAAATAAACATAATAAATGAATCAAATCAAATAAAACTCTAATCATAAATAATCAAACTTAATTGAAATGAAATAAACAATTAATTCACTTAATAATAATGATGGTAATAACAATAATCCTTTCATCAAATCAAATTTAAAGAAAATACTTAACTAAACCAAATCACTCACATATGGTTAATTAAGTGATTAATCTCTAATTAAACAACCCCTTAATTAATCTAAAGATTTAAAATTTAATTACCCTTAAGCAAACTTAATTAGTCAAACATCTAATTAATGCAAACTTAATAAATTAATCCATCACCTTAATTAATCAATTTAATTTAAATAAGTCACATTAAAGCTAACTCTAAAATTAAGCTTAAATCAAACCCCTAATTAAATTTAATAATCACACCCCTTAAATAAACTAATTAAGTTAATCAAATTAATCATATTAAACCTAAGCCTAATTAAACTTAATTAAGATGCAATTAAATACTAATCAAAACATAAATTAAACCTAAACCATTAAGTCATTAATTACATCATTAGTTTAAACAAATATAAAACCAAATTGAAAATTAAACAAACCTTTATAATTAACATAAATACACTTCTTAATTAAACTAATCACATAATCACATTGAACCTAAGAAAACCCATAGACCAATAAAGCTAATCAAATCAAATTAAATAAGATTATACTAAATTAAGAAAGACTCTCAACAATTTAATATGTAATCAAGTCAAATCTCATTCAACCTACTTAAATAAGATAAAATAATCAACTATCCAATATATGAAATCAAAATACAAACCAAACATTGATGAACATGACAAATGGATGTGATTAAAAATAAAATCCTAATTACAAAGAATCAAACCCAATTAAAATCAAAATAAAATTTCAATTAATCTAATCTAATCTAACTATAATTCAATGAACCACAATCGAATTAAATAAACATAAAGTTAAATCACATAACCATAATCAATTAAAAGAGTAAAATATTAATTTAAAAGGATATTAAATTATCAAGATTTAATTAAATCAAAACATCTAATCTAAAATTAATCAACCAAAAAAAAACACATGAACTTAAATAAACTTAAATTTCATTAGATACTAAGGATATTGAATTATCAAGATTTAATTAAATCAAAACATCTAATCTAAAATTAATCAACTAAAAATGCATGAACTTAAAAAAACTTAAACTTCACTAGATATTAAGGATATTGAATTATCAAGATACAATTAAACTAAAACTTTTAATCCAAAATCAATCAAGCAAATACTTGAACAAACTCGAATTTTAAATTCTAAATCAAATAAAATAAATTAAATCGAATAAATTACATAATTTCAAATGAGCTAATTAAGATACTTAAGGACCTTAGTTAGATTCTTTAGGAATTAGGATATAAAATAGGGTGAGTTCTTTATATAGATGGAATTCATCCTACTCTTCATTCTTGAGAACCTAAACATCATTTCAACCAAATAAAACTAAAATAAAAATGAAAAGTAAATCATTAAATCATTTAAATTGAAATCACCTAAAGGTAAAATTTAAATTCAAACTCTAAATTGAAACTTAAATTAAAGAAGCCTAGTAAAGTCTTGCTACACAAGCCTTAAGCACACACATTAGAATACTAAGTCACCATTTATAGTGCTAAGTTAGGGCATTTCATGTATGATATTGTGTTTTATTTTATGATGTAATATTTAGACTAGATGTTAGGGTGCATGTTTCGTAGACTGGATGTTAGGCCGTTATTAACCTAATCAAGTTTTTTACAGGGGATTGTGCTTAAGGGGCCGTTATAATAAAAATATAAATGCTTTTGCTATGTAGGTTGCTTAACCCCTAAGCGTAACCTATGTTATGACAGGTGGGCTTGGTTACCCATGTGTGGGTGCTAAGTCTAAATTATTCATATAACTGCTTGGGTTGTATGGTGTGTTTAGCTAACATTTATTTTACAGGTGTAGCTATATTTATTTTTCCTATTTTTGATGTAATTTTACATTAGGAATTAAGATTAGTGCTATGGGAGATTAGAATGAGTAATGACCAGAAGGTTTAGTCCCTCGGGTGCCCTGTGATGCCTTTGGAGCAAATCAAATCAAAAGAAAGAGAATGAAGAAATGAAGAAAAGAATACCCCCATATCATATATATTATTTTTGTAATCTGAGTTGTACAAGAGTAGTGCTCGGCTACCCATCTTTTTTTCTCTTTTCAGGGTGTACGGCGGAACCCGACCTCATTGGCCTTTTATTCTTTTACGATAATCTATAAAATTATTTGATGTTGTGTTTAAATTGCGTATTAGAATAACATATTTTTCATAGTTTCTTTATGATTGATGCTTGAATGTGTGGCCTAGATGCGGTAGGCTCTTAGGATAAAATAAATTTTTCTACCCCAATTAACAACTCATAACTAAAATTTTAAAATAACTCATAACCTCATATAAAAGCATAGGAATTAAATCAAGATAATAAAATTTTAGTAACCCCTTAGCTGGATGGATGAATGTATAATATCATGTATGTCATATTCTTCCACTCTTGTTAAGAGGGGGCTTCCATCCTTACTAGAGAATCAATGCTTAACCTATGAGAGCCTTTGGTGGAAGACACCCATTTCTCTCTTGATTTAGCCCATAATCAAATTCTCATGCATTTAGGCATCTAAAATCCCATAGCCTGAGTCAAAAGAAAAAGTCCAAAAGAATCAAATAAATTTAATAAAATTTGTATTATATTAAGTCATGAATTCATACCACTCATGCTATAGCCTCTTAGGGAGTGAGTCTGAGGACTTAGTTTCCTTTCTAACTGAACAACAGCCTAGCCATCTTGCAAAGCATAAGACTTGCTTACATGGATTTAAAATGTAGGAGGAGTTAGCTGGCTGCCACCCCAGGCAATATTAAGTCCAGCAGTCGGGTAGTTTATTCTCTCTTATGGAGGTAAACCATATACCCATTTTTGCCTTAGATTTAGGTCGTGCGTTTGTTTTGTACTAAGGCTCCTTAGTTTAGGAATCTGAGGTAGCTGTTTCCTTCGGGCTACAAGTATAAATCCTCACCTCTTGGGCATTTTCACAATCTTATATTATAGAATTATAAGTCCTAGCAATCTATTAAGATGTCATCTCAAATAATTAACTCTCTTCAATTTCAAAAATATAAAGCCCAACTACAGGGAAGATTGGAATGCTCACTAGGCTTCCTAGTATCATGATCATTTCTTACTTTCTCCCTTTGGATTCCAAAAATAAGTCTTCTCCATAATCTTTCCCATTTGATTTTCTAAAATAGGCAATCCTTTGATAGTCTTAACCTTGAAATCTTAGGAGACCCTAATTATTTTACTTTAATCGAGAGTATTCTTAAGGAATTCTCATTCCTTATGATGTAATTAACTATGAGGGCTTTCCTCCATAGGGAACTTTACAAACCCGTCTTAAAGTAAACCCTACTTTACTTTTTCATGTAAAGTAGGGGAAAGATCTCTAGTATATTCGAAGACTCATCATGCCTTAGAAGTCCTTATTAGGTGATTAGGTTCATTATAGGGTGATGATTTCTATCTTTTGAGATAATACATTATTCCTTAATGTCATACTCGATCACTTCAATAAGTACCACCTAAGATCTGCGTGGTGTCCCACATCCCAAAAATAAACACCACATGGGTTAATTAGGGGAATTGCTTGATTCACACATATCACTCTCTTAATTAACTAAATGATTAATCAACCTATTAAATAGTGATAAATACATTACTTAAGCTTACTAATTATCATTAAACAGTGAATGGACTTAGAGAATGAGATTAGGATTTCTTTTCCAAATCTTTTCCCCTAAGTTTATTTCATTTGGATAAACGCTTAATAAAGTTGCTAATTAATTAATGGCTTAATCACCTCATTAATTAAATTTAATTAATCAAACTCAAAACCAAATTATTCTGGAACTTAATTACTTAATCTTGGATAGATTCTTAGGTGTTCAATAACGTAAGAGGCTTCAAAGGAAATCATAATCAAACTATATGTGTAGGATGGTTATGGAAGTACTTAATTAAACCATTTAGCCTAATTAATCAATAATTATGAGCCAATTGCATTAGGCCCCTTTACTTCTTAGGTGCATTACTAATTTAAATTTCATGTGGTTGCATATCATATATTGGCTCATAATTACTTATTTAATTATTTTAAAGTGCTGTAGGTAAGGGATAATTAATATATTTAATTCACACTTTAACCTAAATAAAATATAAAATCAAACTAGTTATGCTAAAATTAAATTAAAATTGATTCACATATTGGGGAAATGGGTTAGGATCTGCAAAGTCTTTCTCACAAATTATTTTCAAATCAAATCCAAAAAATAAAAATCTCTTTAAGAACTTTTGATTCATTTTAAATAATCCCATTTTATATGATTGTCCTTATGAAGTAATTAGGGTGAGTGAAGTCATGTGCTTCAATCCCTTTATTTCATTCCAAGCATGCTAAACTTTATTTGCCATATGAAATCATGCATTCATTTCTCTTGAAAAATCAATTAAATAAAATGTTTCCTTTTATGTCAAATTGCATGTTTTGGATAAAGTTAAGAATATGAGTTGCTATTATCATTATTAAACCAAAAATTATTTTCAAAACCCATTAACTAAAGATTATAAATGAAGTGATGCTACATATAAGTACTTATAAGCTTGCATGTGATTATAGCATAGGATGTGTATTATGTGATTTTCTTCTCTTCTCTTAACATTGATTTGAATAGGATTTGCAAAGTGAATAGTTCATTTGAAAAGAACATAACACTTACTTAAATCTATTCCTATGCACTTCTATGTTATGACTTAAGAAGGATTTTCATATTTACACATGTAAATTACACAACCAAATCAAACATAATCTTTCGCATGATTCTTCATCCATTTAATTCTTTTTGTACATTTACATGTATTTAAAAAAAGTGGTATATTAGTCTGGACATCCCGGGGCTACGAGGCTTTAATTAGCCCCAAGTAGGTCTTATACCTTATGCCCCTGGTGTAGAAAATAATGGCGATGTACTCACTTATGTCTTTTATTTATGTGAATGTGCATTTAATCAATGGATAAAAGAGTCCTTTTCTATCTAATAAAAATAAGCATTCATGGAATATCCAAATTTTTTCAAACAACATCTCTTAGCATTCATCATCAAAGTGTGCTAAAGTTTGCATTGCATATATAAATATGCTTAGAGTTATTCATGTGCATGGTGGAAAGAAATGAATGGGTGTGTGTTATGTGATAGTAATTCACTCTAATTAATCTTAAGAGGCCTTTCTTATTGAATAGGACTACTTAGAGTAAATCTAAACTTAGGAATGATAAAAAATACATAATAAAATATTCACTAAAGAAAAATCATTAATGAATCTACCTTAGAAATTAGTTAAGGTAGGGAAGAAAGAGAAGTTCTCTTCCCTTTTTTTCTCCTCCAACATTTAGTAACTAAATGTATGTTCATTCAAACCAAATCAAATCATCAAATAAAATTACAAATCAACTAAACCACTTAAACTAAAACCACCCTTCTAAAATGAATCTCTCACACCTAAAAAATTCCAACCTTAATGCCAAGCTAATACATGACACATAAGCCTTAAATGGCACACACATTAGGCTAAGTCACCATTTTTAGCTCTATGTTAGGGTGATGCATGGTTTGATGCCTGATTTTGTTTTATGATGTAATGCTTTTTTTAGACTGGATGTTAGGGTGTATGTGCATAGAATGGATGATAGGGAGATCTTAGCCTAATCATGTATTCTGTACGGGATTGTGTTTGAGGGGTACTGTAATAAAAATATAAATACTTTTGCTATGCAGGTTGCTTATACCCCTAAGAATAATCTAAATTAGGATAGATGGACTTGATTACCCATGTGTTAGGTGCTAAGTCTAATTTATTCATGTAACTACTTGGGTTGCATGGTATGTTTAGCTAATCTTTATTTTGCATGTTTAGTTTGATTTACTTTTCCCATTTTGATGTAAATTTTGCTATTAAGATTTGAAAGAAATGAAGGAATGAAGAAATGAAGAAATGAAGAATGAATACCCCCATAACATAAATTCCTTCTAAAGTGTAATTATTCATTTGTAATCCGGGTTGTATAAGGGTAGAGCTCGGCTACCCATTTTCCTTTTCGGGTTTGTGCGATGTAGCCCGATCACATCAGCCTCTTATTCTTTTGCACTAATTTTATAAATTGATTGATATTTTATTTATGATTGCGTAATTAGGATGGCATGATTTTCTTAGTTTTTTCATTATTTGATGAATGTCCTGGATGCAATTAGGCTCTTTGGGAAAAATAAATTTTTTATCCAATTAATCAACTCAAAATTAATTTAAATAACTCATAATATCACCTAAAGCCTAAGACATAAATCAAGATAATAAAAGATTTAGCAACCCCTTAGCTGGATGTTGTATGTCTCACATCATGCATAAAACATATTGCTTCACTCTTGCTAATGGAGGGCTTCCACCTTTGTCAGAGAAAATGGCTTGACCTTTGAGAACCATGGTGAAAACACACCTCATTTTTTCTAAGTTTGGCCCATAACCAATTTTCTCATGCATTAGGCATATGAAATCTCATAGCCTATGTCAAATAAATATGTCCAAAAATCAAAATAAAACTTAACAAAATTTGCATTAGATTAGGTCATTATTCATGTCTTTCATGATCTAGTCTCTTAGGGAGTGTGTTTAAGGACTTTAGTCTCCTTTCTAAACAAACAATAGCCTAGCTATCTTGCAAAGCATAAAGACTTGCCTACATGAATTTAAAATCATAAGAGTTAGTTGGTGGCCACCCCCAAACAGTTGTAAGTCCAACAGTCGAGTGATTTATTCTCTCTTGTGGAGGTTAACCATATACCCATTTTTGCCTTAGATTTAGGTTGTGCTTTGGACCTCGCCCAAGCTCCCTAGATTTAGGATATGAGGTTATTATTTTCCTTTGCGGGCTACAAGCATAAATCCTCACTTTTAGGCATTTTCATAATTTTGTATTGTGGAATTATAAGCCCTAGATTTCTAATAAAAATTTGACTCAAACATATAATTCCCCTCAATTTCAAAAATTAAAGCCTAACCATAGGATAGTTTGGGAAACTTACTAGGTTTTATAGTATCATGAGTATCCCCTACTCATCTCCCTTTGGTTTTGATAATAACTCCCTCCTTTTGATCAATTCCGCTTTATTTTCCAAAAATAACCAATTGATAGATAGTCATATCTTTGAAATATTTGGAGACAACGATCATTTATCTTAATCTATAGTATTCCTACAGAATCTCATTCCTTAGGATGTAATTAACTATGGGGGCTTGCCTCCATAGGGAACTTAATGAACCCAGTTTAAAATAAACCATACTTTACTTTTTCATGTAAAGTAGGAGAAAGATATCTGGTACATTCGAAGACCCATCGTCCTTAAGACTCCTTATTAGGTGATTAGGTTCATTGTAGGATGGTGACTTCTGTCTCTCGAGATAGTACATAATTCCTTAATGTCATACTCAATCATCCTAATAAGTACATCTACAGATCTGCATGGTGTCCCACATTATTCTCCTTATCAAGAAATAAAAATTCACCATAAAGATGAAAGCCAAGATTAAGAGACTAGGGTACTACTGGCCTTCGATGATCACATACTACATGGACATAGCTAGGAGATGTCAGCAATGTCAGGTACACGGTGTGGTCCTACATCAACCACCCAATATTCTACATCCTACATTGGCTTGATGGCCATCTGAGTGTTGGGGTACTGACATAGTGAGTCTGATTGATCCTTCTTCTTCCAAGGGTCACTGATTCATTCTAGCTGCAACTGACTACTTTTCCAAGTGGGCGGAGGCAATCTCACTTAGAGAGGTCACAACTCATCATGTGCTCCAGTTTTTCAGCAACTATATCATATATAGGTTTAGGGTGCCTCAATGAATTATATCTGATAATGGTATAGCATTCAAGATCACTATAATCAGCAACTTTTCCCAGAGAAACAATATAGATTGGAGATATTCCACCTTCTACTACCCGAGGAAAAATGGTCTAGCAAAAGCATTCAATAAAACTCTCATTCAAATATTAAAGAAGACACTCAATTCTAATAAGAGATAGTGGCATGAGAAAATAGTTGAAGTCTTGTGGGCCAACTGTATCACATACAGAACTTTAACTCAATCTACCCCTTTCTCCTTAGTGTATGGGTCCGAAACTGTTCTAGCATTAGAAGTCCAACTCCCATCATTAAGGATAGTCATGAGTAGTAAGATCACAATGGACCAAATGCTAAGTTGCGGTTGGAAGAGCTCAAAGGTTTAGAGGAGAGATGCCTCCGAGCATGCCATACCTTGAGTTATACAAAGCCAAAATGATTCAAGCTCACAACAAGTTGGTCTGTCCTAGAGCTTTTCAAGTAGGAGAGCTTATTTTAGTACTAAAGAGACCAATTATTGCCTGTCGAAAGATGGGAGGAAAGTTTGAACCCACTTGGGAAGGTCCTTTTGCCATAGAGAAGGCCTACCAAAGAGGATCTTATCAACTTATAAATTATAAAGGAGAGCGTCTAATGCTTCCAATCAATGGGCTATACTTAAAGAAATACTATCCATAAATCTTGTTTGAAAATAATCACCAATAAAACATCCTTTTCATATCAAATTCCATCTCTCATGTGTTAGAAATATCTTTCACTTGCGAATCTGTCATGACGTGTTTAGGATGGGTATAAAGGAACCCAAGTGACATCCTATCTTTCATTAACACAAATACAAACTACAAACGATCCTCCAGTGATACTAGGTTAGGTGTAAGAGAACCCACTGGGAATCTTATTTTGACTAGTACAACTAAGTTAGGTGTACGAGAACTCAAGTGGCAACCTTTCTCGGTGGAGTCATAATTGCCCCTGTGGTGCCATTTCATCTATTCTTATACGTGTTTAGGGTAGGTGTAAGAGCCCTGAAGCGGCATCCTATTCTCTCTTTCACAACACAAATAAACACATATCTTTTATCTTGGGCTATTTTGATGTGGGAGCAAGCCCTCCCCCCAGGTGGCACTCAGTCATTAGCTGCTCTAGGTCAGGCTAACATGCTACCTTGCTAGTGTGTCACCCCAGTGGTCACTTATCTAGCAGCTGTGAGTCCCTGCGCTTTCTTCCTGACTTGACCATTACAAACCAAAGAGCGCCTTATCAGTTTGGCAGGCCTTACTATGCAGCCGGTAAGCTACTCTATGTTTACTTTGTTTAAGAGGATGTAAGCCTACTCGCTTTCTCCTTAGACTAGCCAACATGCATTAACTAGGTCGAGTATATTTTAGGTTTAGGATAAGTCCCCCAGTGGCATCTTTCCTCCTGACTACTCTAAGCTGGGGTCTAGTCCTTACATAGGACTCCTCATTTAGTAGTCGCCCTAGGTCGAATAACCCTCTCTAGCAGAAGATAGACTATCCCGGTGACCAGTTCTACTTTAGAGAGATGTAAGCCTACATGCCTTCTTTCTAGACTAATTGTTGCAAACCGACAGGCACCTTAAGTTGGTTGGTTATCACCATGCTGACGGCAGCCCTCTCGGTGGATACACCACTCTTGGCAGATGTGAGTCCCCACGCTTTCTCCTTGAGTTGGCCACCAAATACCTACAGGCTTTCTTTTATATGGTTCTGGATAATGTCCCTAGTGGCACCTCCCCTATGGGCACTCTATTTGGATCACGTTCTTAGCGATCCCATTTAGACACTGCCTCGATTATTTTTAGATTGGATAGTCCCACTTTCCTAGTAACCACCCTTGTGGTTGGATAATTTGTTCAACGGATGCACATATTCTCCCTTGGTCCATTATATCTGAGATAGGACTAGGTTGAAATGAGCTCCTTCTCAGTGTGGTCCCTCACAAACTAACAGGGTCCAAACAAACTTAAATAAACAAAATATATCTTCACTTGTGGATTACAAATTCAAGCCTCCAGTGGCCCTTTTCCCAAGCAGGCATCCTATCTTTAGGACAGTGTTAGCAAAACTCCTTAAAGAAATTGTTTGACTACTTTAGTTAAAATTGGTCCCGAGGTTGGCACTCTCTCAGTAGTCACCCTTAGGTCAGGTTCAACTTGTTGTGCCACCAATGGGTCACTCTGGTAGTCATTTTTGCTTTGAAAGATATAAGTATACTATGCATTCTTTCCAGCATGATCATTGCAAACCGATAGGCAGCCTTAGGTCGGGTTCAATTTGTTGCACAAGAAACCAATTGCCCCATTGGTTTTTTGTGTAGGAGGATGTGAGTCCTCACACTTTCTTCCTAGCTTGACCATTGCACACCGAAAGACACTCCATTAGTTGGTTAGTTCTACCTCATGGCTGGTAGACTATCCTTTTAGATTTGTAAACCTAAGACAGGTCTAGGCTAATATTAGCCCCTTCTTAGTGGATCCATTACATACCGATGATATCCATCAAATTAAAACAAATGAAATTCAATCAAATGACATTACCTTGACTACTTCCGAACGGATATAAGTCTCCCTGCGACATTCATTCAATTGTCACCTTAGGTCAGGTTTGATTTATTGTGCTATCAACTGATCACCCCAGTGATTCCTTGTTTAGGAAGTTGTAAGTCTATAAGCTTTCTTCTTGACTCGACCATTACACGCTGAAAGGACACCCTTAGGTTTGATAGTCCTACCTTGTGGCTGGTAGACTACCTTTTTGGATTTATAAATCTAAGACAGGTCAATGCCAACATTGCCCCTTCTCAGTGGGTCCATCGCATGCCAACAAGCTCCATAATATAGTCCTACTCTTGAGTTGAGGTAAGATCCCTGGCGGCGCTCACTTAGTAGATGCCTTAGGTAGGTGTGGAGAAAAATATTCTCGCCTTCATCTATCATTTTTGAGGAGGATAAATGAAAATACAAATATATACGCTTATTGGTTGGGTCACCACGTAGATCCGTAGATATTCTTCTTAAGGTGATTGGGCATGACATTGAGGAGAGGTGTACTATCTCAAAAGACATAAGTCACCACCCTACGATGGACCTAATCACCTCAATAAGGACTCCTAAGGACAATGGGTCTGCATATGTACCAAAGATTCTTCCCCTACTTTACATGAAAAAGAAAAGTAAGATTTATTTTAAATCGGGTTCATTAAGTTCTCTACAAGGGCAAGCCCCCATAGCTAATTACATCTTAAGGGATGGGATCCCTTAAGAATACTCTCGATTAAGGTAAATGATCATTATTTTCAAAGATTTCAATAGGAAAGGACTATCAATCGATTAGTTCATTTTTGAAGATCAAATGGGATTGATTAAAGAGAGGGAGTTATTATTGAAGCCAAAAGAAAGATAAGTAGGAGATGTCCATGATGCTAGAAAACCTAACGAGCATCTCAAACTATCCTATAGTTGGACTTTATATTTATGAAATTGATTTAATTTTTTGAGTTGCATTTTTTCTTAGAATTTTAGGGCTTATAATTCCATAACACTAAATTAAGGAAATGCCTAAGAGGTGAGGATTTAAGCTTATGGTCCATAAAAAGGAGAAGCAACCTCAGAACCTAAATCTAGGGAGCTTTGGTGAGGGCCGAAAGCATAACCTAAATTTAAGGAGAAAATGTGTATTTAGTTTATCTCTATAAGAGAAGACAAACTACCCGACTGCTTGGGCATACTATTGCCTGGGGTGACCATCAACTAACTCCTCTTATGATTTTAAATACATGTAGGCAAGTCTTATGCTTTATGCAAGATAGCTTGGCTATTATTTATTTTGATAGAAACTAAGTCCTTAAACTCACTCCCTAAAGAGATTAGATCATGTACGGACATTCTTCAAAGGACCTAAATCTAATGCAATTTAAATTTCATTTTATTTTTATTTTAGAACAATCATTGTGACCCAGGCTAATAGGATTCATATGCCTAATAGGTACCCTTCTCAAGTTTTAGTACCCAGGCTAATAGGTACCCTTCAAATGACCTAAATCTAATGAAATTATTTTATGCAATTTATATGTGCAAGCATAGGTACCCTTCTCAAGTGATAATGTAGGAATGAATAGGATATGGTTAGGTTCTTTTCAAATGAACCATACATCTTACCAAATCCTATTCAAAACTATACTAAAAGAGAAGAGAAGGAAAATCTATACTAAGCACATCCTTATATTTTACTCACATGCAAGCTTATAATTAAAATATAAGTAGCACACTTTCAGTTTTGATAATTGATTCATATATTTTTGAAAATAATTTGAATTTACAAGTGATAATAACCACTCATATTATTACTTTAGCCAACGCATGCAAATTTGACATAAAGTAAACATTTTCATTTTAAATTTGAATTTTGAAAAGTATGAATGCATGAAGCCACATGAAATGCATATTTAACATGTTGGGAAGGAATTATAGCATTGAAATTATGTAAACACATTCACTATAATTAAATCCTAAAGACAAACTTATGAAATAAGAAAGCTTAAAATAAATCAAAGTTCATTTAGTATGATTTTTGTTTGATTTTGAATTTGATTTAATTTTTAAAATGTGGATTGTGTTTGCTGTTCCTAACCCATTCCCACATGTGTTTAACATTTTTGTTTAATTTTTAGATGATTAGATTCATTTTAGAATTTTATTAGGTTAAGGTATGAATTAAACAAGTTAATTAACCCTTACCTACACCACCTTAGCATAGTTAATTAAGTAATTATGAACCAATGAGATGACATAAAACCTCACAATAAATTTAAATTTGTAATGTACCTAGGAAGAAAAGGGTCTAATGCAATTTGGCTCATGATTAATGGTTAATTAAATTAAAAGGTTTAACTTAAGTAATTTCAAAACACCCCTCACACATATGAGTTGAGTTTTTATTTCCTTAATTGAACTTTGGCTCTTGAAAACCTAAGTATCTACCCAAAGTAGATTAATTAAGTTTTGGAAAGTTTTAAAAATTTTAAGAAATTCATTAAGAGGGTAATTACTGAATTAACCCTTAATTAAGAGAGGATTAAGGAAAGAAAAGGGAGTTTAGGGAATAGCTTAGGGAAAATACCCAAAATTATTCCCTAAGCCTCCTATTCACTAGATCAAACCTTAATAAACTTCAATAAGGGATTAAAACACTAATCAAATCTTAATTATCCATAATTACATAAAATGGTAATTCTTTTAATTAAGAATTCAATAAATCCCAAAAAAATTAGGGGAGGTAGAGGTCATCCCCTAAAATGTACCCAAGAAGTTTGAGATTAGTAAGTGGATTAATTGAGGAGTAATTAACAAAATAAGATTTTAATTTCCTTAATTAAACTTAAGCTATTAATCACCTAAACATCTACCCAATGTAGATTAATTAAGTTTTGGAACATTTTAGAATTTTTGAAAATTGTTTAAAGGGATAATTAATGAATTAACCCTTAATTAAGAAGGGGATTAAGGAAAGTAAAGGGGGTTATGGGAATAGCTTAGAAAAAATACACCAAAATTATTCCATAAAACCCCTACTCATTGGATCTAACCTTAATCCAACTTAATCATAGGAAAATTCCACTAATTATACCTTGTTTACCCTTAATTACATGAAAGGGATAATTAGGGAATGAGTTAGAATTTCCCTAATCAAGACTCAATAAATCTCAAGAAAATTAGGCGAGGGAGAGGTCATCCCCTAAAATGAACCTTAGAAGTTTGAGATTAATTGGAGCCTTAATTAGGAAATAATTAGCTGATTAATATTTCCAAAGAAACCCAAATTTAGAGAAAAAAGGAAACCAAAATACATTGAAAATATTTTTTAAAAATTCTAGATAGGATTATCTATCCATAGAATTTATTTTGTATTTTTTTGATTTTTCTAAGTTCAGTTATGATTTTTTTGAAGCTATCTTAATTAATTAAGAATTTATAATAAATCCCTAACTAATCTTAGCTAATACCTGCTCACGGCATGATGCGTGGTGTCTGCGGTTAGCGAGCATTACACAAAGAAGACAAGGTGAGCTCCCCTATTTTGCACTATGTAAACCAAAGAAGACAATATCCAAATCTTCTCTAGGGGTCTTGGGAAAGCTCTGTGAAGATTGCTAAGAGTTCCTAGGCTCTAATCGATCAAGTGGCCATTAAAATTTCAGTGGATTAGGGGGAGTATATCTCCCCCTATGGCAATCGGATGGCTGACAATGGGCTTGTCATTTTGATCCAATTGACATCATAAAGTCAGTTTTTTTGGTTGTATGATGTGTGCACATGGTTGGTTTGGCCAGAGGAGTGGAAGGCTAACTCCCATGTGCATCCAATTGAGCTTTGGGGTGGGGGGGGGTTGAAATTTCAATTTGGCTATGGGTGGTTGAGTTTGGTCCATGGGCCAAATGGGTTGACCCAAACCCATTGGGTTGGGTGCACCACTCATCACTAGGTCCCCTTGAGAATTTAGGAAAGCCTCATGTAATTGTGATGAGTGCATGACCAAAATACCCATGGACTAAGCCAAAATTTGTTCAATGACCTAGGGGTATAATGGTTCTTTTGCTATTTTTTTCAATTTGAGTATGTTTGGTAGGTTGAGAAAATAGGTTGGCTAAGTTTCAATGGATTTAGAATCCATTTGATAGGGTTTGGCTCATGTTGACCCATTTAGGTCAAAATGGATCAACTTAGGTCAAGTTGACCAATAGGTCAAATTGGGTCAAACCAAAGGTTGGGTCAAGTTCATATGACCATTTGAAATGTTTTTGTGCCTTTGGTTTGGTTCAATTTGGTATAGATTTGGTTTTGTCTCATATGACTCATTTAGGTCAAATGGGTCAAGTTGACCCATTTAACCCATTTGACCTATTTGGGCTAGGTCAAGGGTAAGGGTAGCTTTAGGTTTAGGTTTAGTTAGTCATATGGAGTGGATTGGAATCTTTGTTTCCAATCAATTTTGGTTAGGTTCAATTTTGGCTCAACATGACCCCTTTAGGTCATGTTGGGTCTATGGTCAATTGGGCTAGGTTGGGTCTAGTTGGCCAATTGAGGCTTTGGTCAAGTTCCACAAGTGATTTGTAATGGACTTGACCCATTGGTTTCAATCAATTTGGCTTAGATCCAGTTTTGACACATTTTGGCCCTTTAGGTCAAATGGGTCAACTTAGGTCAACTGGGCCAATTGGGCTAGGTTAGGCTCAAATGTTGGCTTGGTCAAGTTCAAACATAGGTCATGAGTGAACTTGGATCAGTGGTTTCAATCACTTTGGCCTATGTTAGATTTTGGCTATGTTAGGTTTCATTTTGGGTTAAGTGTTGACTTGGTCAACCCTTAGGTTTGACTTAATTTGACCCAATTTGATTGATTGATCATCCCATGATGACTGTTGATCATGATGAGAGGAAAATATGAGTTTGGTTCAATCTAATTTTGTTAGGATCAAAAGTTGGCTCATAAGAGTACTTTATGTTACTTTGGATCAAGTGAGCCTAAGTGGGTCAAATAGCTTGGTCAAAGCTTGATTTCAAGTTGATTCAACTTGTATATGGACTTGCAGTGTTTATTTTCAGGATGTGGTACACCACGCAGATCTTAGGAGGTACTTATTGAAGTGATCGGGTATGACATTAAGGAATGATGTACTATCTCAAAAGATAGAAATCACCACCCTATAATGGACCTAATCACCTAATAAGGACTCCTAAGATATGATGGGTCTTCAAATATATTAGAGATCTTTCCCCTACTTTACATGGAAAAGTAAAGTAGGTTTTATTTTAAGTTGGGTTCATTAAGTTCCTTATAGAGGCAAGCCCCCATAATTAATTACATCCTAAGGAATGAGAATTCCTTAAGAATACTCTCGATTAAAGTAGACAATTAAGGTCTCCAAAGATTTTAAGGTTAAGACTATCAAAGGTTTGACTATTTTAGAAAATCAAATGGGATAGATCAAGGAGAAGACTTATTTTTTGAATCCAAAGGGGGAAAGTAGGAAATGCTCATGATACTAGGAAGCCTACTAAGCATTCAAATCTACCCTATAATTGGGCTTTATATTTTTTTTGAAATTTGAAGATAGTTAATTATTTGGGTTGACATTTTATTAGATTGCTAGGGCTTATAATTCCACAACATAAAAATTGTGGAAATGCCTAAGAGGTGAGGATTTACGCTTATAGCTCGAAGAAAACAGCTACCTCATATTCCTAAACTAAGGATCCTTGGTATGAAACAAAGGCGTGACCTAAATCTAAGGCAAAAATGGGTATATGGTTTACCTTCACAAGAGAGAATGAACCACCTGACTGCTAGACTTATTACCTCCTGGAGTGGTAGCCAGCTAACTCCTCCTACGCTTTAAATCTATATAGGCAAGTCTTATGCTTTGCAACATGCCTAGCCTATTTTTCATTTAGAAAGTAAACTAAGTCCTTAGACTCACTCCCTAAGAGACTAGAGCATGAGTGCTATGAATCCATGACTTAATCCAATGCGAATTTTATCAAATTTATTTGATTCTTTTGGACTTTTTGTTTTGACACAGGCTATGGGATTTTGTATACCTAAATACATGAGAATTTGATTATGGGCCAAATCAAGAGAGAAAGGGGTGTTCTTCCAACAAAGTCTCTCACAGGTTAAGCCTTGATTCTCTGGCAAAGATGAAAGTCCCCTCTTAATAAGAGTGAAATAATATGACATGCGAGATATTATATATTAGTCCATCCAGCTAAGGGGTTGTTAAAAATTTTATTATCTTGGTTTAATTCCTAGGCTTCTATGTGAGGTTATGAGTTATTTTAAAATTTTAATTATGAGTTGTTAGTGGGATAGAAAATTTAATTTTATCCTAAGAGCCTATCGCATCTAGGCCACACATTCAAGCATCAATTATAAAAAACTATGAAAAGCATGTTGTTCTAATGCGCAATATAAACACAACATCAAACAATTTTATAGACAACCGTAAAAGAATAAAAGACCAATGCGGTCGGGTTTTGCTGTACATCACAAAAAGAGAAAAAAAGATGGGTGGCTGAGCTCAACCTTTATACAACTCGGATTACAAAAAATAATAATAATAATAATACATGCTATGGGGGGTCTTCTTTTCTTCATTTCTTCCTTCTTCTTTTTTTAATTTGATTTTCTCCAAAGGCATCACAGGGCACCCCAGGTACAAAGCCTTCTAGCCTCTGCTCATCCTAATCCCCCATAGCACTAATCCTAATTCCTAATGCAAAATTATATCAAAAATAGGAAAAGTAAATCTAGCCACACCTGTAAAATAATTGTTAGCTAACCACACCATACAACCAAAACAGTTATATGAATAATTTGTACTTAACACCCACACATGGGTAACCAAGCCCACTTATCCAAACATGGGTTACGCTTAGAGGCTAACCAACCTGCACAATAAAAATATTTATATTTTTTATTACAGCGGCCCCTTAAGCACAACCACCTGCAAAAAATATGATTAGGCTAATAACGGCCTAACATCCAGTCTAAAATATTACATCATAAAACAAAACACAACATCATACATACAACGCCCTAACTTAGCACTACAAGTGGTGACTTAGTATTCTAATGTGTGTGCTTGAGGCTTGTGTGACAAGACTTTACTAGGCTTTTTTTTAGATTAAGTTTCAATTTAGAGTTTGAATTTGTTTAAATTTTACATTTGGGTGATTTCAATTTAAATGATTTAATGATTTATTTTTCATTTTTATTTCAATTTTATTTGGTTAAAATGATGTTTAGATTTTTAAGAATCAAAATTAGAATGAATTCCATTTGTAGACAGAACTCACCCTATTCTATATCCTAACTCCTAAAGATTCAAACTAAAGTCCTTAATTATTTTTAATTAGCCCATTTGAATTTTTGTAATTTATTCAATTTGATTTATTTGATTTGATTTATAGGTTATAATTTGAGTTGGTTTAAATATTTGATTGATTGATTTTGATTTAGATGTTTTAGTTTAATTGCATCTTCATAATTCAATATCCTTAATATCTAATAAAGTTTAATTTTGTTTAAGTTCATGTGTTTTTGGTTGATTAATTTTAGATTAGATGTTTTGATTTAATTGAATCTTGATAATTCAATATTCTTAGTATCTAATGAAATTTTAGTTCATTTAATTTCATGTGTTTTTTGGTTGATTAATTTTAGATTATATGTTTTGATTTAATTAAATCTTGATAATTCAATATCCTTTTAAATTAATATTTAACTCTTTTCTTTGATTATGGTTATGTGATTTAACTTTGTTTATTTTATTCAATTGTGGTTCATTTATTTATAGTTTGATCGTATTAGATTAATTGAGATTTTATTTTGATTTTAATTTGGTTTGACTCTTTGTAATTAGGATTTTATTTTTAATCACATCCATTTGTCATGTTCATCAAAGTTTTAGTTTGTATTTTGATTTCATACATTGGATAGTTGATTAGTTTATCTTATTTAAGTAGGTTGAATGAGATTTGATTTAATTACATGTTAAATTGATGAGAGACTTTCTTAATTTGATTTGATTAGCTTTATCAGTCCATGGGTTTGCTTAGGTTCAATGTGATTATGTTATTAGTTTAATTAAGAAGTGTATTTATGTTAATTATAAAAGTTTATTTAATTTTCAATTTGACTTCATATTTGTTTGGACTAATGATGTAATTAATGACTTAATAATTTAGATTTAATTTAGGTTTCGGTTAGTACTTAATTGCATTTATATTTGATTAAGCTTAGATTTAATATGATTAATTTGATTACCTTAATTAGTTTATTTAAGAGGTATAATTAATTATTAAATTAAATAAAGATTTGTTTAATTTTTAATTTGATTTCATATTTATTTAGGTTAATGATGTAATTAATGAGTTAATGATTTAAGTTTAAATTAGGATTTGATTAGCATTTAATTGCATTTTATGTTTGATTAAGCTTAAGTTTAATATGATTAATTTAATTGACTTAATTAGTTTATTTAATAAGTGTGATTAAATTAATTAGTAGATTAATTAAGTGTTTGATTTTAAATTAATTTTAATGAGATTTATAAAATTAATTTGGTTTATTAAGATGATGGATTAATTTATTAAGTTTGCATTAATTAGATTTTTGATTAATTAAGTTTGATTAAGGGTAATTAAAAATTTTAAATTATTAGATTAATTAAGAGTTTGTTTAATTAGAGAGAAATGACTTTAATTTAATTTAGGTTTTGATTAGTTTAATTGCATCTTAATTATGTTTGATTAAGCTTAGTTTAATATGATTAATTTGATTAACCAATTAGTTTTTACTGAGGGGTGTGATTATTAAATTTAATTAAAAGTTTGATTAAAGCTTAATTTTAGATTTAACTTTAATGTAACTTATTTAAATTAATTTGATTAATCAAGATGATAGATTAATTTATTAAATTTGCATTAATTAGATGTTTGATTAAATTTGATTAAGGGTAATTGAAATTTTAAATTATTAGATTAATCAAGGGTTTGTTTAATTAGAGATAAATGACTTAATGATTTACATGTGAATGATTTGATTTAATCAAATGTTTTGCTTAAGTTTGATTTGATTAAAGGATTATTGTATTACCATCATTGTTATTAAGTGAATTAATTGTTTATTTCATTTCAATTAAGTTTGATTATTTATGGTTAGAGTTTTATTAATTTGATTCACCCATTATGTTTATTTGATTTCAGTAACATGTTTCATTTAGTTATTAGGTTGAAATATTTAATGGTTAATTAATTATCTTATTTCAAATGGTTCTGATTTAATCATATGTTAATCAAGTTTACTTTAATTTTATTTAGTTTAATTCGATTAGTATCAAATGATTAAAGTTTCCTAAATTTATTGAATTTTGGATTTAATTTAAGATTTAATTTTTTTAATTTAGTTTTATTAACCTAAACAGTTTAATCATATTTAATTTAATCTCCTCTAAAGATGATATTTTTCTTATTTGGGGTTTGATTAATGATTGCTTAAGTGCTATTGAATTTTTGATTTTGATTGGATATTTAAATTATTTTTTAGGTTATGTTATAATTAACTTCTTAATTGATTAAACTATACTCTTAAATGTTTGTTAGGGATTCATTAGGATTCAGAAGATCACATTACTTTTTTAAGAGTCCTAGATGTCAATTGATGTGATTTAAGCTATTTTGAATATTTTTGTAAATTTTTAAATTTTTATTTGATTTATTTTATTAAAATGAACAATCTGAACTTAAAAATTTAATTTTTTTTCCAATCTAGAAGTAATTTTCACTTGAAATTTTAATGATAGGTGTGTTCTAACGTTAAGTTCAATCCCAGAAAACTTCAACTGAATCTGACTTATATTTTTGGTTTAATTAATAAAATTTGATATTTTTTAAAACTTAAATTAAGCTCAAAATACTAAGTAAAATTTAGATATTTTGGATTTATTAAATTCCTTTTGAAAAGGAAAATCCAACGAGCCCTTGTTTGCTATTTTTGGCTAAATATTTTATGTTTATGAATTTTTGAAGTTTCACGTGATTTAAATTAATTTTTTTAAAGGAAATATGCGTGGCGCTCACGTCAGCCTTTGGGTGGGAAGGGAAAATGACCTGCGGCTCGCTCTGGGTCGTCCGATCAGAGATTAGATGATCCAGATTAGATCGCGCAATCTAGAGGCCAAGATCGTGCGATCGGCGCACGATCTGTGCCATCCGATAGCACGGTTCGCACGATCGGACGGTCCATATCGGCGATCCGAAGTCCCGGATCGGGTGGTCCACACATGATCCGGATTGTCCGATCCTGCGAACCACGGGATTGGATGGCAGCTGTAGCCCGTCGGCTGGTGAACAATATTTTCAGGCTTTTTTTTTAGAAAAAATGAGGGTTTCTAAGCCAAAACTTATCCAAATGAACCCGTTTTCGTGCCGATTTGCATCGAAAAAATTTTATTTCATAATTTGGATGATTAAAGTAAAAAATGCAGGATTATCTAGGAAAAATTCATAAAATTGCGAGAAAATTAATACAAAATGTGTGAAATCCTAAGGTCGGCTACAGTTTGGGGAAATTTACCTCGTCTGGGATGATTTCCAGCACCTGTGAAGATCTAAGAAAACTCCTAGGTATGTGAGAAAGCTTTGGAGTGATCTTTAGCCCATGCCTCTCTTTGGAACGTTGCCTTCTCCGATGTCTACCGTCGCTTCACCGGAAGAGCAATTATTTGTATTTTTGAGCTCAAAAATGGCTCAAAGAAGTGGTAGATAGGTTCCTTTTTGCTTTGGGGAGCTTTTGGTGGTTGAATGGTGGTGCGAGGAAGAGATCTAAAACCTCATCTCCCACTCCTTTTATAATGGCTGAAAAATCATTAGTTTTTTGAATTTTTTGGCTCCAAATTGATTGTCATCTTGCTTAGGGTGGATGATAGATTGATTGAAGACTTTGGATTTTTGCTCCAAAGTCCTCTCTTGGTGTCATATGATTAGTCATATTCAATGCAAATGTTGGGGAGGAGTTAAGTGTATGTGATGGGGGAGAATTAAATGAGGGTGGGTGGAATCCTATATGGAAGAGGATCCATGAGGGATTTCAATGTGTTGGGTTGGTTTTGGGCTTATCCTGAATGGGTTTGAGTCGGGTTTGATCAGCTCCCAATGGGTCTTAGCTTGGTTTCATGGAATTTGGCCTAATTTGGGTCATATGGGTCATATTAGCTCAAATTGACCCATTTGACCAAAATTGGCCAAATTAGCTTGGGTAATGGGCTAATTCATGATCAATTGGCTAATTGAAGATGAATTTGGTCTTTGGTTTGAATTAATTTGGATTTAATTTGGATTTAGGCCAAATTGACCTTTAGGCCAATTTGGGCTAGGTTGGGTCAAGTTGACCAATTGGGCTTGATTGATCAAACTGGGTTTAATTATGGCTTTGGTCGAGTTTAATAATCAATTTAGAATGAACTTGAGCCATTGGTTGCAATCAATTTGGGTTAGATCATGATTTGACATGATTTGGCCCTTTAGGCCAATTTGGGTCGATTTGAATCAAATGGCCAATTGGGTTTGTTTTGGCCCAATTGATTGTAATTGATCATCCTAGGGTGATCAACAATCATGGTGGAAGATTTGGTGAGCTTGGTTCAATCCAATTTGGGTTGGATTAGAAGTTGGCTCAAATAGGTCCTTTAGTCACTTTGGGTCAAGTGGACCTAAGTGGGTCAATTGGTTTGGTTTTGGTTTGATTTGAGTTTAGTTGAACTTATATATGAGCCCTATATTGGAATATAAATTCAATGACAATCAATTTGGAGTCTAAGAGATTTTGGCTCATTTGAAATTTTCAAGTCAAATGGGTTGGGTTTGACCTGGGTTGGTTTCAATTTGATTTGATGATTGTATGTTTCATTTATATTTGGATAGATAATTGAATGAATGATTGATTCAAGAGAAAATTCATTAGTTTTGACTTTATCTGGATAAAATTTGGCTAAGTCCAAAGAATTGGTTTAAAGGGTTTAGATTGAGTTTAAATTTGATTTTTGATATAGTTTTGGTCATTTGAATTTAGATTTCATTTATATTTGTGAATATAAATGAGGAAATATTTGACTTATAAAAAGATCAATTGAGTTTGATTTGATTTAAGGGGAGTTTTGGTTAAGCTTATGAATGTGGTTCATTTAGCTTAGAAAGAGGTTTTAGGATTTGAATTTGATTTTGAGTTTTAATCATTTGGAGTCAAATTTGAAATTAGATTTAGAATTTGAATTGGAATTTAAGATTTGGTTTGAGAATTGAGTCTGGGTTTGATTTGAAAGTGTATCTAGATTAGGTTTAGGTTATGGGATAGGTAATTTCCATAAACCCTAAGGTATAGCCTAATCTTATGATTAACACTTCTAAGTCTCTAGGCTTAAGTTAAGTGTTCACCTAATCACTAGAAGTGTCTTATGACTAATTAGTTCTTAGTGTTTAGAAGAGTCCTAAGTCTAATAAGAGGAGGTTAAGAGCTCACTCCAAAAGTAAGGTCAACAAAAGGACCCCCAATAGGTGTGGTGTAACTGACAAGGCATACCACACGTATTGGCGTTGACCGAGATGATCAACAACATCCATAAGATTGCAACAAACAATAGAAGTGATCTATACCTAGACCCGAAAGGTAGATAGAATCATGATCTTAGTGTAATGCAGCTCTCTTTATGCCAAGGGCATAAGAGAGCAAGAATGAATCTGCTAGGGATTGAGTACATGTACCTTCCTCTAGGGAAACAGGTTCAAGTTATCCACTAGGGATATGGATCTAAGTTTGATTGTGAATATGATTTGTTTGAGTGTGTATCCACTGGGGATTGAGTACATGAACCTTCCACTCATGAAAATAGGTTGAAGCTATCCACTGGGGATACGGATCAGAGTTTGATTAAGAGTACGATTTGTTTAGGAGTGTATTCACTGGGGATAAGAATTTGACTATATTTCTTTGATTTATCTGATTAGACTCCACTAGGGAGGTTGGTTAAAAAAAAATTGTATGCTCCACTAGGGAGAAGAGTTCTAGAGTGAGGGCATATCTGCTAGGGTTGTACACTCAATTGAATTTGTTTGATTTAGATCTAAGCTTTACTAGGGAGGCTAATTTGCTTTGCGCCTCACCGGGGAGAAATTTGGTTTGTTTGATATGTTTAATTTGACTCCACTAGGAAGGTTGGTTTTGAATTTATCTTATTATGGACCCTATCGGTGTGCAATACACCACACTAAGAAGGAGCCACGGGGGCCTTGGCCTGCCTTAGATTTATAAGTCCAAAGGGGTAGTCTGCCTACCATAAGGTAGGACTATCCGACCTAAGGGGTTATCTTTCAATGTGCAACAACTGTACTAGGAAGAAGGCATAGTAGGCTTACATATTCCAAAGTAGGGATCAGTGGTTGGGGTGATCTGTCGATGGCACAACAGATCAATCCCGACCTAAAGCGACTATTGAGTGAGCGCCGTTGGGGGTCTTACCTCAACTCAAGAGTAGTTTTGATGATTAATTTGATTTATATTGATTTGATTTGAATTGATTAATTTAATTTGGGGTGTTATGTTGTGAAGTTTGTTGGCGTACGATGGACCCACTGAGAAGGAGCTATGTCATCCTTGACCTATCTCAGATTTACAAGTCCAAATGGGTAGTCTACCAGCCACAAGGTAGGACTATCAGGCTTAAGGGTTTTCTTTCGGTGTGCAACGACTGTATTAGAAATAAAGCTTAATAGAGTTACATCTTCCAAAGTAGGGATCAACTGTTGGGGTGATCTGTTGATGGCGCAACAAATCAATCCTGACCTAGGGCAACTATTTGAGCGAATGCTGCTGTGGACTCATATCGACTCATGAATAGTCAAAATTACTTTAATTTTAAGAGGACCATATCGGTGTACGATGGATCTACTAAGAAGGAGCTAATACCAGCCTAGACCTATCTCAAGTTCACAAATCCAAAGGGATAGTCTACTAGCCATCAAGTAGAGCTAACCAACCTAAGGGGTGCCTTTCAGTTTGCAATGGTCAAGTTAGGAAGAAAGCGCGGGGACTCACATCTTCCTAAACAAGGAACCACTGGGGTGATCAGCCGCTTGCACAATAAATTAGACCCAACCTAAGGCTGCCCATCGATTTGCAATGATCGTGTTGGAAAGAATGCATAATATACTTATATCTTTCGAAGCAAAGATGATCGTTGGGGTAACTTGTTGGTGGCACATCAAGTTGAACCCGACCTAAGGGTCACTACTGAGTGAGTGCCACTAGGGGTCTTACCTCAACTCAAGAGTAGTCCTGATGATTAATTTGATTTGATTTGATTTAATTTAATTTTGAGTATTATATTATGGACCCTGTCGGCATGCGATGGACCCACTGAGAAGGAGCTATGTCAACCTTGACCTATCTCAGATTTACAAGTCCAAAGGGGTAGTCTACCAGCCACAACGTAGGACTATCCAGCCTAAGGGTTATCTTCCGGTGTGCAACAACTATACAAGGAAGAAAGTGTAGCAGACTTGCATCTTCTAAAGTAATGATCAGCCGTTGGGGTGATCTGTTGATGGCACAACAGATCAATCCCGACCTAGGGCGACTATTTGAGCGAATGCTACTGTGGACTCATATCGACTCAAGAATAATCAAAATTAATTTAATTTTAGGTGGACCCTACCGGTGTATGATGGATCTACTAAGAAGGAGCTAATATCAGCCTATACCTATCTTATGTTTACAAATTTAAAGGGATAGTCCACCACAGCCAGTAGAACTAACCAACGGGGGTGCCTTTCGATAATGGTCAAGTTGGGAAGAAAGCAGGGACTCACATCTTCCTAAATAAGGAACCCCTGGGGTGATTCGCCAGTGAAATAAATCAAACCAAGCGCCTATCGGTATGATCATGCGAAAGAATGTAATAGACTTATATCTTTCAAAGCAAAGATGATCGGTAACTCTGGCACAACAAGTTGAACGACCTAAGGGTGACTATTGAGAGCACCGGGGACTTATCTCAACTCAAAGTAGTCGCATTTTCTATAGGAGTTTTCGACACCGCCTCTAAAGATAGGATGCCTGATTGGGAAAGGGGCCACTGGGGGGCTTGAATTCCTAATCCACAAGCGAATTAATTTTGTTTATTTATTTAGTTTATTTTAACATGGACCCTGTTGGTTTGCGAGGGATCAAACTTAGAAGGAGCTTATATCAGCCTAGACTTATCTCAAATTTATTGAACCAAAAGAGAATCTGCACATTCACTGAACAAATTCTCTAATCACAAGGGTGGCTACTATGAAAGGGGGATTGTCCAATCCAAAAGTAACTTGGGTAGAGTCTTAATGGTGTTGCAAAGGATGTGATCCAAATAGAATGCCAGCAGGAGATGGGGCTGCTAAAGGCTTAATCCAACACCCTGGAAAAGATTACATGGCTAGTCATATATCAAATAGGTATTCAGTGGCCAACTTAAGGAGAAAATGCATGGACTTACATCTGCCAAGAGTGGTGTACCCATCGGATGAGTCTCTATTAGCATAGCGAACATCAACCAACCTATGTTGGCCATCAGTTTGCAATAATCAGCCTGGAAAGAAGGCATGTAGGCTTACATCTCTCTAAAGTAGAACTGACTGCTGGGATAGTCTGTCTTCGGCTTGACAGGTGTCATCTGACCAAGGGCGTCTACTGAGTGAATGCTACTAGGGACTTATATCAACTCAAACATAGTCAAGAGGAAAGGAGCCTTTGGGGGACTTACCCTAAACCTCAAATATATTCGGCCTAGTTATATCATGATGATTAGTTCAAGAAGAAAGCGCGGGGACTCACATCTCCTCAAACAAGATCAACCATGAGATAGCTTACTGGCTAGGCAGTGAAGACTACAAAACTAACAAAGCACTCAATAATTTATAATGGTCAAATTAGGAAGAAAGCGTGGGGACTCACATCCTCCAACAAATGACCACTAAGGTGATCGGTTGCTTTGGGCAACAAATCAAACCCGACCTAGCATAGCTAATGAGTGAGTGCCACAGGGGGCTTGCTCCCACATCAAAATAGCCCGTAAGAAAGATATGTTTGTTTGTGCTTGATATGAAGGAATAAGATGCCACTGGGGGACTCTTACACCTAAACCTCAGGGAAACTTGACCTAGTCAGAGTATGGTGGCTAGTTCAAGAAGAAAGCATTGGGACTCACATCTTCTTAAATAATGCCAACACAATGTGGTTCATTGGCAGGGAAGTGAAGACTACCAAACTGACAAGGTGCTCATAGGTGTGTACTGGTCAAGTTAGGAAGAAAGCACGGGGATTCACATCCTCCAATAAGTGACCACTGGGGTGACATACTAGCGAGGTAGCATGTAAACCCGACCTAGAGCAGCTAATGAATGAGTGCCAAAAGAGGCTTGCTCCCACATCAAAGTAGCCTGAGACAAAAGATATATGTTTATTTGTGTTATGAAAGAGGGAATAGGATGCCACTTGGGTTCTCTTATACTACCCTAAATATGTCGTGGTGATAAATATTGAGTTTTTAATGTAAGTTTGAAGGAATGTTTAGATTGATGAGGAATTTTGAAGGGTGATAGTAGATTTTTTTTTTATTTTGAATTCAGACTCAATCAATGTAGATTTGAAAACATAACTTCATTAAGGAATTAATTTTGATTTTTTTTGAAATTTATTTAGGTGTGTGCAAATGAAACAAGAATAACTAAGAGTAGTGTTCTTTCTCCAAAATCCTTGGGACCCAGTCAAAGTAATTGATCATCCTTAGTAGAAGAAATTCACCAAGGCTTCTCAAATATTATGCTCTAATTTTTATTTGAATGAAAAAAAATTCTTATTCCAACTACTTGAATTATTCTCCAAATTTTGAATTTAATTTTGAGTGTAATGGCTTTTGAAGTAGTGTTTGTTTACATAGAAATACAAGACACTCTCATATTATAGTGGTTTAAACTACATTCTATCCTTTGAAGCACCAAAGTAGGCCTTTTAATGATCAAAAATAAAATCTTGATTTGGAGAGTTTTGAGATAGACTAACTTCAAAGAGGTCTCTCTTCTTCTTCTTTTTCTTCTTCTTTTTTGTTTTGATTATTGATGAAATTTTAACAAGAAGAGTTGCCCTAAATTAGCCAGTGGCCTAAGGTGAATGGAGGGGCCAATACTGGAGGTGTCATGAAATATTACCTTATGCTTTTGAATGAGTATTGAAATTTATCATCCTTCAGAACTTCATCTACTTTCTTTGTCAAAGTAGTGAATGATTAACACCTACCAGAAAAAAATAGAGATTAAGTATCTTAGACACAACAACCTTCCTTGAAATGATTTTAATTATGTTGAGTCCCTCCTTTTTTCTTTTTTGAAGGTTGCATCTCTAATATCACTCTAATCTCTTTTAGATCAATTTTGTTTTCCCATGATGCTTTACTACAAGCCCTAGAAACTTCCCTAAAGCCATCCTAATTATTTACTTTAGGGGATTCATCTTTAGGTTGTAGTATCATAATTAATCGAAGATAACTACTCATATCATACAGGTGGTCTTCCTTTTCTTTACTTTAGACCATGAGATCATCAACGAAGCATTCGACTTGGTGATGAATGAGTTCATTGATGATTCGAGTCATGGCCCGCTAGTATGTGACGCCAGCATTTTTAAGACTGAAAGGTATGACCTTATAACAATAAATTCTGATGGAAATTAGAAATGCAAACGACCTCTCATCCTCTAGATCATTTGACCCATCTTTGAATAAAGAGACCGCATGAAAAGAGGCTATATTAGCTATTAAATTTGATATAGGTAATGTGAATTCGTTTTCAAGACATGCCTATCTTAGATCTTCAAAATTGACATATGTACGGATTTGAATGTTCTTCCTTTTGATTGGGAATAATGTTTGAAAATCATGGTAGTTTCTTTCTTCTTCAATAAGGTTAACTTCAAACTTTGATCCACTTCTTCATGTCAAAAATTTTTAAAATAGGAATAGCAATAGGTTCAATTTTGAGTTTATAGAGTGCTACCTTTGGAGATATATTGGGCACTTTATAATAGTCTTAGGTAAGGAAGTCTTTAAATTACAAAAGTAACCTAACCAAGTCATTGGCATTTTTCTTCTAACTTATCATATATGGATGTTGGGAGGGTGGATGGACTCTCCTTATGTTTAGAGGTTAAATTTTTTTTTTGAAACTTATTGGTTAATGATCCTAGTTGAATTTCTTAGAGGTTGGACTCTCTCATAGCTTTCTTTTTAAACTGGAGTGCATTCTCTACTTGAAAATCTTCAAAAAAAATTTGAGCAAAGTAGGTAGACTAGGCAAAAGATAATTTTATTACCTCATTTGAAGGTCTATCTACAAGCATTGAATCCTCTTTTGAGCTTGAAGACAAAAAAATGAAGTGGAAATTTGAAATCTCATAATGTATTTTTTTGCTAGAGGTTAGGAGCAACTCTAAACTTTCAATCCTATAATAATATCATGAGATAGTAGAATTGGAGTCAATGACCTCGCATACCTACAAAGTTTCTAGTCATATCATACACGAATCCTCCTTTTAGAACTTTTTTTATTGCCATCTACCTCGAGAGATTTGTCAAAATTTAACTCAAACTTGTTCTCATGTATTATTTTCTCTCTTTTTTCTTGAATTTACACCTCAAACACATGATTTATTCTTTGGATTCTAAATCAATGTGTATTATTAATTCTTTACTTCTTCTTTTTTTCTTCTTCTTATTCTCCTTTTTTTTTGAATTTACACCTCATACATATGATTTATTTTTTTGGATTCTAAATCAATATGTATTAATGGTGCTTTACTTTTCTTCTTTTTCTTCTTCTCTTTCTCCTTTCTTTTCTTTTGAATTTCAAAAATTTTCTTATTATCTTCTTTTTTTGATTCTTTGTCTATATTGTGTTCTCTGGAGGAGATTGCTTGTATTTCTTTTACATAGCATATTCTATGTTGAATATGACTTGAGGAGGTTGCCACTAAATAAGCAAGGAAGAATCAAATACTTTTGCATCTCTTTAGAGAATATGAGAGTGCACTTATTACTTAGCTTAGTGGGCAACCTTCCAAGATAGTTTAGGACCTAAGATTAACCTTAAGAATGGTTTGATGCCCTTATTTTGGATTATGAGGTGTATCTTAAGAAGGATTTAGAATTTGATTATTTCCAACAACTGGTTTGCTTCTTCCTATGGCGTTGATCAAAGTGGTAGGACCCTACCAATACAATAATTGACTTCTGTGATATCTTCTAAAAGAGAGGTAGAATTGATATCTACCTACTCTCTCTCTCTCTCTCTCTCTCTCTATCTATCTATCTCTTCTTCTCTTCTTTGTCCAAAGTTTATCCCATTAGACCTTTAAAATTTGATGATTCTAATAGTGACACCATGAAAACTTAGAATGGGGGCATCTCTACCCGAGTTGGAATCATTAAAGCATCAAGTCCATCAATACTGCTATTTTATGGATTACGATCATTATTTTGAGAGTTGTCTTCTTTTAGGAATTAGGATTCAAATCATTTGAGTCATACTTATCTGGAATAAATAAGACATACTCAAAATCCTTGTCAATTTCATTCCCCCCTGAAGGAATCTTTATGGCCTTTCTCCTTTAGGGTGAAAATCCACATCTTGGTTTTAAGTTGAATTTCATCATAAAATTTTTTATTATTCATAACTTTGTGATAATGAATATTGCATTATCATAAGTCATCTTAAGGTTTTCAAGCTCTATGTCAAATTTGATTCAGACATTCTTGATAAATTTAAAGAATTTGAACCCACACTTATCAAATTTGAATATGATAAAGGGGTTCAAATAATTAGATCTCAATTTGGAGAGATTTTGAAGAGAATTTCTTTGGAACCTCACTTGTCAAATGTTGATATGACTGTAGGTTCATAGCTCTTTGATTGGGACTTAAGAAATTTTGGAACTTCACTTTCTAAATGATGGTAGGTTCAAAAATTTAGGATTTTTGTTTTGTTTGTTTGGCATTATTTGATTTTGATTTTGAAAGAGAACTATAATTTAACAAATTTGAGTATGTTAAATGAAATTGGTTAATTTTGTTTGAAAAAATAGTTTTAATATTTATTTTTGAAGAAAAGGTTTTATTTGATTTAATTTTGATTTTGAAAAATGAACCTTCACTTAACAAATTTGAGTATGCTAAGTGGGGTTCAATTAATTTTATTTTGAAAGGGATTTAAAAATTTTTGGAGAAATGATTTTTTTTCTTTGTTTAATTTTGATTTTAAAGAGAGAATCTCCATTTAACAAATTGGATTATGTTAAATGGGGTTCATATGATTTTTATTTTGAAAATTTTTGTAAAAGGTGTTTTTTATATTATTATTATTATTATTATTATTATTATTATTATTATTATTATTATTATTTTATTTTTTACTTTGGATTTTACTAAAATTTCGTTAAGCATGGGATGAACCTTGCTTCACAAAGCTAGTGGTAAGAGATTCAAAAATTTATGTTTGGTTACTTTTCCTTTCTTTAGTTAATTTACTTTTACCTATTGGGGCACCCAATAGGGATTTAAGACCTACAAGGAGTGAGGTCCTAAAACCTAAAGGATGTTGGCCTAGTTTTGCTTAAGGATGAAATAAGTTAAGTGCCAACAAAAAAAGATAGTTTTGGGCTTATACAGAATATAAGCCCACTATCGATGCTTGAAGATAATAATTGTCTACTAAAGATGGAGAGAGGAACCATCCCTAGTGGAGTCACCAGAAAAATCTGTGGTGTTTATTTTCAGGATGTGGGACACCATGCAGATCTTAAGGGGTACTTATTGAAGTGATCAGGTATGACATTAAAGAATGATGTACTATCTCGAAAGATAGAAATCACCACCCTATAATGGACCTAATCACCTAATAAGGACTCCTAAGGCATGATGGGTTTTCGAATATACCAAAGATCTTTCCCCTACTTTACATGGAAAAGTAAAGTAGGGTTTATTTTAAGTCAAGTTCGTTAAGTTTTTTATAGAGGAAAGCCCCCATATTTAATTACATCCTAAGGAATGAGAATACCTTATGAATACTCTCGATTAAAGTAGACAATCAAGGTCTCCAAAGATTTTAATGTTAAGACTATCAAAGGATTGGCTATTTTAGAAAATCAAATGGGATATTTCAATGAGAAGACTTATTTTTGGAATTCAAAGGGAGAAAGTAGGAAATGCTCATGATACTAAGAAGCCTAATGAGCATTCCAATCTACCCTATAATTGGGCTATATATTTTTTTTGAAATTTGAAGAGAGTTAATTATTTGAGTTGACATTTTATTAGATTGCTAGAGCTTATAATTCCATAACATAACATTGAGAAAATGCCTAAGAGGTGAGGATTTATGCTTATAGCCCGAAAAAAATAGCTACCCCAGATTCCTAAACCAATGAGCCTTGGTACAAAACAAAGACATGACCTAAATCTAAGATAAAAATGGGTATATGGTTTACCTCCACTAGAGAGATAAATCACTTGACTGCTGGACTTATTATCGCCTAGAATGGCAGCCAGCTAACTCCTCATACATTTTAAATCCATGTAGGCAAGTCTTATGCTTTGCAAGATGGCTAGGTTGTTGTTCATTTAGAAAGGAAACTAAGTCCTTAGACTCACTCTAAGAGACTAGAGCATGAGTGGTATGAATCCATGACTTAATTTAATGTAAATTTTATCAAATTTATTTGATTCTTTTGGACTTTTTATTTTGACACGGGCTATGGGATTTTGTATGCCTAAGTGCATGAGAATTTGATTATGGCCAAATCAAGAGAAAGGGGTGTTCTTCCACCAAAGGCTCACGGTTAAGCCTTGATTCTCTAGGAAAGATGGAAGTCCCCTCTTAACAAGAGTGAAATAATATGATATGATATTATACATTCATCCATCCAAATAAGGGGTTACTAAAAATTTTATTATCATGCATGATTTGATTCTTACTCTTAGTTTATGATATGTGATATGATGAATTTCCTAGTTTTATGTAAGATTATGATTATTAAAATTTTAGTGAGTTGTTAATGGATAGAAAATTAATTTTATCCTAAGAGCCTACCGCATCCAGCCACACATTCAAGCATCAATAATAGAAACTATGAAAAGCATGTTGTTTTAATGCAATCTAAACACAACATCAAACAATTTTATAGACCCATAAAAGAATAAAAGGCCAGGTGGGTTCCACACCTCAAAAAAGAGAAAAAAGATGGGTAGTAAGCTCTACCCTTATACAACCCGGATTACAAAAAATAATACATATGGTGGGTCTTCTTTTCTTCATTTCTTCCTTCTTCTTTTGATTTGATTTGCTCCAAAGGCATCAGTGGCACCCTAGGGACTAAGCCTTCGCCACTCATCCTAATCCCCATAGCACTAATCCTAATTCCTAATGCAAAATTACATCAAAAATAGAAAAGTAAATCTAGCTACACCGCAAAATAAATGTTAGCTAAACACACCATACAACCCAAGTTATATGAATAATTTGGACTTAGCACCCACACATGGGTAACCAAGCCCACTGTCCTAACATGGGTTATGCTTAGGGCTAAGCAACGCACAAAAGCATTTATTTTTATTACAATGGCCCCTTAAGCACAACCATAGAAAATATGATTAGCTAATAACGCCCTAACATCATATAAACATACACCCTAACATCAAAATAAAATTACATCACAAAATAAAACACAACATCATACATACAAAGCCCTAACTTAGCACTAGAAGTGATGACTTAGTATTCTAATGTGTGTGCTTGAGGCTTGTGTGACAAGAATTTATTAGGCTTTTTTTTAGTTTATGTTTTTATTTGTTTAGATTTGACCTTTGGGTGATTTCAATTTAAATGATTTAATGATTTATTTTTCATTTTTATTTCAATTTTATTTGGTTAAAATGATGTTTAGGTTTTAAAGAATTAAGAGTAGAATGAATTCCATTTGTTGACAAAACTCACCCTATTCTACATCCTAACTCCTAAAGATTCTAACTATGGTCCTTAAGTATCCTAATTAGCCCATTTGAATTTGTGTAATTTATTCGATTTGATTTATTTGATTTCATTTAGAGCTTAGAATTTGAGTTGGTTTAATTATTTGATTGGTTGATTTTGATTTAGATGTTTTAGTTTAATTGCATCTTGATAATTCAATATCCTTAATATCTAATGAAGTTTAAGTTTATTTAAGTTCATGTGTTTTTGGTTGATTAATTTTAGATTAGATGTTTTGATTTAATTGAATCTTGATAATTCAATATCCTTAGTATCTAATGAAGTTTAAGTTTGTTTAAGTTCATGTATTTTTTTGGTTGATTAATTTTATATTAGATGTTTTGATTTATTAAATCTTGATAATTCAATATCCTTTTAAATTAATATTTAACTCTTTTCTTTTATTATGGTTATGTGATTTAACTTTATGTTTATTTAATTCGATTGTGGTTCATTTATTTGTAGTTTGATCAGATTAGATAAATTGAGATTTTATTTTGATTTTAATTGGGTTTGATTATTTGCAATTAGGACTTTATTTTTAATCACATCCATTTATCATGTTCATCAAAGTTTTGGTTTGTATTTTGATTTCATACATTGGATAGTTGATTAGTTTATCTTATTTAGGTAGGTTGAATGAGATTTGATTTGATTACATGTTAAATTGATGAGAGTCTTTCTTAATTTAATTTAATTTGATTTGATTTAATTTTATTTGATTAGCTTTATCAGTCTATGGGTTTGCTTAGGTTCAATGTGATTATGTTATTAGTTTAATTAAGAAGTGTATTTATGTTAATTATAAAAGTTTATTTAATTTTTAATTTGACTTCATATTTGTTTAGACTAATGATGTAATTAATGACTTAATAATTTAGGTTTAATTTAGGTTTCAGTTAGTACTTAATTGCATTTATATTTGATTAAGCTTAGGTTTAATATGATTAATTTGATTAACTTAATTAATTTATTAAAGAGGTATAATTAATTATTAAATTAAATAAAGATTTGTTTAATTTTCAATTTGATTTCATATTTATTTGGGTTAATGATGTAATTAATGAGTTAATGGCTTAAGTTTAAATTAGGATTTGATTAGCATTTAATTGTATTTTATGTTTGATTAAGCTTAAGTTTAATATGATTAATTTAATTGACTTAATTAGTTTATTTAATAGGTGTGATTAAATTAATTAGAAGATTAATTAAGTGTTTGATTTTGAATTAATTTTAATGTGATTTATAAAATTAATTTGGTTTATTAAGATGATGGAATAATTTATTAAGTTTGCATTAATTAGATGTTTGATTAATTAAGTTTGATTAAGGGTAAAATTTAAAATTATTAGATTAATTAAGGGTTTGTTTAATTAGATAAATGACTTAATGATTTAAGTTTAATTTAGGTTTTGATTAGTGTTTACATCTTAATATGTTTGATTAAGCTTAGGTTTAATATGATTAATTTGATTAACTTAATTGGTTTACTTGAGGGGTGTGATTATTAAATTTAATTAGGGGTTTGATTTAAGCTTAATTTTAGAGTTACCTTTAATGTAAATTATTTAAATTAATTTGATTAATCAAGATGATAGATTAGTTTATTAAATTTGCATTAATTAGATGTTTGATTAATTAAGTTTGATTAAGATAATTAAAATTTTAAATTATTAGAATTAAGGGTTTGTTTAATTAGAGATAAATGACTTAATGATCTACATGTGAACGATTTGATTTAGTCAAATATTTTACTTAAGTTTGATTTGATTAAAGCATTATTGTTATTACCATCATTGTTATTTAGTGAATTAATTGTTTATTTCATTTCAATTAAGTTTGATTATTTATGATTAAAGTTTTATTGATTTGATTCACCCATTATGTTTGTTTGATTTCATTAGCATATGTGATTTAGTTATTAGGTTGAAATGTTTATTGGTTAATTAATTATCTTATTCCAAATGGATGTGATTTAATCATATGTTAATCAAGTTTACTTTAATTTTATTTGGTTTAATTCGATTAGTATCAAATGAAAGTTTCCTAAATTTATTGAATTTTGGGGTTAATTTAAGATTTAATTTTTTTAATTGAGTTTTATTAACCAAAATAGGTTTAACCCTATTTATTTTAATCTCCTCTAAAGATTTTTTTATTTTATTTGAGGTTTCATTAATGATTGCTTAAGTGCTATTTAATTTTTGATTTTGATTTGATATCTAAATTATTTTTAAGGTTATGTTTTAATTAACTACTTAATTGATTAAACTCTACTCTTAAATGTTTGTTTAGGGTTCATAAGGATTCGAAAGATCACATTATTTTCTTAAGAGTCCTAGAAGTCAATTGAAGTGATTTAATCCATTTGAAGATTTTTGTAAATTTCTAGATTTTTGTTTGATTTTATTTTATTAAAATGAACAATATGAAATTTAAAATTTAATTTCTGCTAATTGAGAAGTCCTGTTTACTTGAAATTTTAATGGTAGGTGTGTTTTCACTTTAATTTCAATCCCTGAAAATTTCAACTTAATCTACCTTATATTTTTGGTTTAATTAATAAAATTTAATTTTTACTAAAGCTTAAATTAACCTCAAAATACTCAATAAAATATAGAGATTTTGAAATTATTAGATTCCTCTCGGAAAGCCAAATCCAACAAGCCCTTGTTTGCAATTTTTGGCTAAATATTTTATTCTTTTTATGAAATTTTGAAGTTTCAGGTGATTTAAATTAATTTTTTAACAAAGGAAATACGGTACCGGCATTGAGAAGAGAAATGACCAATGGCTCGCTTGCGTCAAGTGACGGTCGTGATCAGAGGCGATGATCACATGACGGCATGATCGAAGGTCCGATCACATCGCGATCCAAGGCGACTCGGTGATCCATGCGATCTAAGGCCGTCGGACGATCCACGTGCGATCTGATGGCCCAAATCACGCGATCAACGTGTGATCTGAGCCATACGATCGCATGAACTGTACGATCAGACAATCCAGATCGCATCAACCGATCTGAAGGCCCAGATCACGCGGTCCGCATGTGATCAAGGCCGTTCGATCCCATGAATCACGGGATCGGACGATGATTGTAGCATGTTGGCCGGTGAACAGTGTTTTCAGGCTTTTTTTCAAAAAAAAAAAAAAGAGGGTTTCTAACCTAAAACTTGTCCAAATGGACCTATTTTCATGCCAATTCACACAGAAAAATTCTATTTCATAATTGGGATGATTTAAAGTAAAAAATGTGAGATTATCTAGTAGAAATTCCTAAAATTGCATGAAAATTAATACAAAATGTGTGAAATCCTAAGGTCAGCTATAGTTTGGCAAAATTTACCTCACCGTAAATGATTTTCGGTGGCGGCGAAGATCTGAGCAAACTCCTAGGTATGTGTGGAAGCTTTGAAGTGATCTTTAGCCCTTACCTCCCTTTGGAACATCGCCTTCTCCGATGTCTACCGTCGCCTCACTAAAAGAGCAATTATTTGTGTTTTTGAGCTCAAAAATGGCTCAAAGAAGTGAGAGATGGATTCCTTTTTTGCTTTGGAGAGCTTTTGGGGCTGAATGGTGGTGGGAGGAAGAGATCTAAAGCCTCATCTCCCCCTCCTTTTATAATGGCCAAAAATTCATTAGTTTTTTGAATTCTTTGGCTCAAAATTAATTGTCATCTTGCTTGAGGTGTTTGGGGTGGATGATAGATAGATTGAAAACTTTGGATTTTTGCTCCAAAGTCCTCTCTTGCCATATGATCAGCCATATTTAATGTACATGTTGGAGAGCAGTTAAGTGCATGTGATGGGGGAGAATTAAATGAGGTTGGGTGGAATCCTATGTGGGAGAGGATCCATGAGAGATTTAAACAGGTTGAGTTAGTTTTGAGATGATCAAAAATGTGTTTGGGTCGGGTTTGATCAGCCCCCAATGGGTCTTGGCTTGGTTTCAAGGGATTTGGCCCAACTTGTGTCATATGGGTCATATTGGGTCAAATTGACCCATTTGACCAAAATTTGCTAAATTGGCTTAGGTTATGGGTTAATTCATGTTTAATTAGCTAATTGAAGATGAATTTGGTCTTTGGTTTGAATTAATTTGGATTTAGGCTAAATTAACCTTTAGGCTAGTTTGAGCTAGGTTGGGTCAAGTTGACTAATTGGGCTCGATTGATAAAATTAGGTTTAATTATGGCTTTGGTCAAGTTCAATAATCAATTTAGAATGAACTTGAGCCATTGGTTGCAATCAATTTGGGTTAGATCATGATTTGACCCGATTTGGTCCTTTAGGCCAATTTGGGTCAATTTGGATCAAATGGCCAATTGGGCTTGGTTTGGCCCAATTGATTGCACTTGATCATCCTAGGATGATCAACAATCATGGAGGAAGATTTTGGTGAGCTTGGTTCAATCCAATTTGAGTTCGATTAGAAGTTGGCTCAAATGGGTACTTTAGGTCACTTTGGGTCAAGTGGACCTAAGTGGGTCAATTGGTTTGGTTTTGGTTTGATTTGAGTTTAGTTGAACTTATATATGAGCCCTAGATTAGAATATAAATGAATCAATTTGGAGTCTAAGGGATTTTGGCTCATTTGAAATTTTCAAGTCAAAAGGGCTAGGTTGGGTTTGACTTGGGTTGATTTCTATTTGATTTGATGATTGTAGATTTCATTTATATTTGGGTAGATAATTGAATGAATGATTGAATCAAAGGAAAATTCATTGGTTTTTACTTGATCTAGATAGAATTTGGCTAAGTCCAAAGAATTGGCTTAAAGGGTTTAGATTGAGTTTGGATTTGATTATCGATATAGTTTTGGTCATTTGAATTTGGATTTCATTTATATTTGTGAATATAAATGAAGAAATAATTGATTTATAAAGAGATCAATTGAGTTTGATTTGATTTTAGGGAGTTTTGGCCAAGCTTATGAATGTGGTTCATATGGCCTAGGAAATGGTTTTAGGATTTGAATTTGATTTTGGGTTTCAATCATTTGGAGTCAAATTTTGAAATTAGATTTTGAATTTGAATTTGAATTTGAGATTTCTTTTAAAAATTGAGTCTGGGTTTGATTTGAAAAATTATATCTAGATTGGGTTTAGGCTATGGGATAGGTAATTTTCTTAAACCCTAAGGCATAGCCTAATCTTATGATTAACACTTCTAAGTCTCTAGGCTTAGGTTAGGTCTTCACCTAATCACTAGAAGTGTCTTATGACTAAAGAGTTCTTAGTTTTTAGAAGAGTCCTAAGTCTAAGAAGAGGAGGTTAAGAGCTCACTCCAAAAGTGAGGTTAACAGGACTTATGATTAAAATATAAATTCATTTTCAAGTGGTTCGAAGTCAAATGGATTTTGATCCATTTGAAAATTTCATATTCAAAGGAAGAGTATGAAAGGGTCTTGGGTTTGATTTTTGATTTGGGTTTTGATTGTTTGATTGAGGTTTGGATTTATATATGATCTCATTATTGTAGAATTGATTGAACCACGAGAGAAAATTAATATTTTGGCTTGATTTGAATTTATTTTGGCTAAGTTCAAGATTTTGGCTTGAAAGGCTTAGATTTGATATTTGAGTAGATTTGGATTTGACTTTTGTTGTTGGTTTTAATTGTTTGGATTTATATTTTATTTATATATGTGAATGTGAATGAGAATATAGATTGATCATGAGAAAATTTCAAGAATTTGAAAGAGTTTAATCATGATTTGGGCTAAATCCATTAATGGGAATTTAAAGGATTTAATAGGATTTTTAATTTTAAATTTAATTTTTAAATTGGATTTGATTGATTTATATTTATATTTCATTGATATATGAGAACATAAATGAGAATATAAATTGATTTTAAGAAAATCCCATGAGTTTGAAATGGTTTGATCAATGTTTAGGTTAAATCCATTAATGAAAAATTAATGAATTTAAGGGAATTTCAAAGGTTTTAATTTGGAATTTAATTTTGGCCTTTGATTTGATTAAGTTATATTTATATTTCATTTATATATGAGAATATAAATGAGGATATAAATAAGTTTTGAGAAAATCCCAAGGATTTGAATAGGTTTGATCAAAGTTTAGGATTGATTTTAGCTAAGTCCTTTAATGGAAAATTAAAGGAACTTAAGAAAATTTTCATGAATTGATTTGAAATTTTGAATTTGATTTGATGAGTTTGAATTTATTCTTCATTTATATATGAGAATATAAATGAGAATATAAGTGGATCAAGAGAAAATCTCAAAGATTTGAATAGATTTTGATCATGATTTTGGTTAAGTCCTTAAGAAGGGGTTAAGGACGAATTTTTGATGGATTTTGATCATGGGTTTCAATCATGGATCTCAATCAAGGATTTCAATCATGAAATTGTATCATGGAATTGATTTGAATTTGGAGAAAATCAAATAAAATTGATTTGGAGTTTTACTTGAAAGAAGAAAAGTGAGGAAAGGTCTAAGCTAAAGGATAAGAGATTTTCCTAACACCCCTAAGGCATGACCTATTCCTATGACTAACTCTTTTAAGTCTTCTAGGGCTAGGTTGGAGTGTCCACCTAATCACTAGGTGTGTCTTAATACTAAGAAACTCTTAAAGTCTAAGAGAAGTCCTAAGTCTAAGATGGAGGTGTTGAGAACTCATTCTAAAAATGAGGTCAACAGTAATCCTTTGTTAAGCTCTAGCAAACATCTTGATAAAGAGTTGCTCTAACTCAACAAATATCTTTGCTGAACTGTTGGGCAGTTCAGCATACCAATTGAAAGCAATCCCAGCTAGGCTGCTAACAAAGAGGCAGAATAACAAAGCGTCGCTGCCACCGGCGTTCCAACAATTGGCCCTGAAGTGTGCTATATGATGCCTCGGGTTTCCATTGCCATCAAAGCTTTTGAGGGAAAGTGGCATGAAACCCTTGGGAAATCGGATTGAATTGAATTTCTCTGAGTAGGGTCTACCCTTTGGAACTGATGATCCTCCCTGCTCTTGAGCCAATGCTTCCTTCACTTGCTTCTCAACCATGGATTTTATGTCTTTTTTCTTATATGGAGGTACTTTCCACTACCTTCCTATACATGCTTGTGCTACCTTGCTCAATGGGAGGTAAGGTCTTGGCTGGTTCCAAGACATGCACTAACTTAGGTTGACTAATGTCAACTGTAGTAAGATGAACTGGGGCTTATTTTTGAAAACTGAAACTGCTACTAACAAGTCCTCTACCTTCTGTGCCATCCTATCTATCTTCTCATCTTTCTGCCTCAACTGATGTCAGAGGTGCTAGGCTAATTGAGCGGTGTCTTCTTGATCAACCTCATCACCTTCCATGGCTTGCTGCTCCCTGAGAAGAGATCCTCTGATATCAACCATACAGACCCCAGCTGAGTCTCCCAACAAGTCATCTTCATTGGGATCGAAGCTGACATTCTCCTCATCTGACCAGTCATACCCCAAAATCTCGTTCTTCTCTATAAGATAATGAACTATTATCTCCTCAAGAGAATGATCTATCTGAATGGGAATAAATGATCTCAGCTGACCGGTGTGAACACTATCGTGCACTGAGAGGCACTGGACCTCGCCTACTACTGGGGAGTCAATCCTATGTGGACTATACTCACTCGAGGAGAAACACTCCTGACTATCACTAGTTTTGAGAGGGGTGACATTCTTAGGAGGTTCCACTATCATTGGTGCAGTTGGGCTATCATCTGCTACCTCTCCACGTCCTACTGAACTGGCAGAGTTGGTGAAGGGACAACCACTATACTACGAGGTCACCACTCCTTCTGCACCACCACTAGGGCAGAAGGTTGAGCAGGAGAGCTTGGCCTTGCCACAATAAGCAGTGTAGATGGGGTAGGATCCCTCAGCCATAGCTAGATCACCAACAGGGTGTGCTTCTCCAGGGATATGGCCTTCATGGCCTTTAATGGAACTAGAAATGCTGTGACCTAGACTGGTGATGGCGGATGGGGGGTAGAGCGATGTGGTGGAGACACCACCGACTCTCTATGAACAGGAGCTATCCTCCTGTGATGACTGGTCCCAATAAGTAAGATGATGTCGGTATGGTCGGCACGGGTAGCGCGTCGAGCTGGAAAATCAATAAGTACAGAAGCTTCTGACTAGCGACTGAACCTCTGCCTCTCCCTGCTGGTACTGTGAGCAGATGTATGTTCCTCTCTTGCCCTCTCCCAACAGATATGTTTTCCCACACTGCGGGGGATGATGGATCTTAGATCAAATTAAGCTCAGACTTTGAACATCCATAAGCTCTGCCTGCCTGGCGCAAGACTGATCAGAGGTCGACAAATGACCTCCTGCTCCTAGTAATTTTTGGCTAATGCTGGACCACTGGTGGAGGTGATGTCCGAATCCTCCTAACATTCTCTCTGTCTGACACAGAGAGAGGATGGAACTGGTTTGCTGTAACTAGTGGTGAAGTATGAATAGGAAAATCCTCAAAGCTGAACAGGCTACTGCCTCCATCTCTCTGGCAACCCTAGTGTGATATCGCTTGATCTTGCAATTTTTCTCCTACTCTGTGTCCTGGTAGGATGGGAGGAGTGAGAGCTAGACCCATACTCAAAAGTAGGGGAGGCAATCACTGAGATCAAGGGAGCCTTACCCTTAGAGGGTACTGATGAGAGGGTGCTAGCCCTCACCGAGGCAGCACGAGAAACCATGGGGCACACTGAAATTAGCGTTGACACTGCTGGTACTGCTACTGCTAAAGCCTATGGGACTACCACTGCTTTCTTCTTCAGTGAGAAAATGTTAGAATCAGAGGGTAAATCAATCCGGATGATTGGCTTCTACACGCCATTGTTTATTGACCGCCTTGAGGGAAGTGCCCTCACATGTAATCCTCACTCCCTCAAATTTCCTACCGAAGTGGATAAGATGTGTATGATCTAATTGGGAGAAGTTGGCTTAGTCCAAAGCCAAATCCATGCCATCAGGGAAGGTGAAAATAAATTTCAAGCCCGCCAATTGATCAACTCAAAGACCTAAAAGTCAACTATATCAGATGACATTGTGAGAATTTGCAAAAGAAAATGAGCTTGGATCATATTTCTGTCTTTGTTGACTTTTTTGAATTTGAATTGAAAATTTGAACCCACATCCAACAGCTTGGAAGTGTTAAGTGGGGTTTAAATGTATTTTAGAATTTGATTGAAAGAGGAATTTTTTGAATATGAATCCAACTTAAACAAATTTAGGTATGTTGAAAGATGGATTCAAATATTTTGAGAAGGATGCTTCCATAGGTCATGTTTGTTTGAATTTAGAGTTTCTTTTGATTTGAGGACCCTTTCCTTTAACAAATTTGGGTATGTTAAAGTAAGGGTCAATTGATTTTGTTTTGGTTTGGTGATTTTAGAATTTTACTCACTTAAAAATTTTGGGTACGCTATGTGAAGTGTTTGAAAATTGTTGTTTCTTTTTTTGTGAATTGTTATTTGATTTGGAAAATTGAAATTCCCACTTAGCAAATTTAAGTATGCTAAGTGAATAATCCAAGTGTGTTTTGTTTGATTTTTGAAAATAGGATTCTTAGCAAATTTGGGTATGCTAAGGAAATCCTAATGTGTTTCATTTTTATTTTGATTTATTTTTGATTGAAAGTGGAGACTTTACTTTAGCAAATATGATATGCTGAAGATAAAGTCCCACTTATTTTTGTGAAATAGAATTTTCATTTAGCAAATTTGATTATGCTAAATAAAATTCGAAAAGATATGTTCAAAATTTTGTGTTTTGGTTTTGAAAATGGAAACTTCCCTTTAGCAAATTCGGTATGCTAAAAAATGAAGTTCCAAAAGTGCTTGATTTTTTTTTTTTTTTTTTTGATTTTGAATTTGGAAACTTTACTTAACAAATTTGGGTATGCTAAATAAAATTTCAAATGTGTTTTAAAAATTTTTGGTTTTCAGAATTTGGGGATTTCACTTACCAAATTTGAATATGATATATGAAGTTCCAAATGTGTTTGAAAATTTTTTATTTTGGAATTTGGAGACCTCACTTAGCAAATTTGAGTATGCTAAATGAAGTTCCAAATGTGTTTTGAAATTTTTGATTTTGAATTTGGAGACTTCACTTATCAAATTTGTTTATGCTAAATGAAGTTCTAAATGTGTTTTAAAATTTTTGATTTTGAATTTGGAGACTTCACTAAGAAAATTTGATTATGCTAAATTAAGATCCAAATGTGTTTTCAAATTTTTGATTTTGAATTTGGAGACTTCACTTAGTAAATTTGAGTATGCTAAATGAAGTTCCAAATGTGTTTGAAAATTTTAGATTTTGGAATTTGGAGACTTCAGTTAGCAAATTTGAGTGTGCTAAATGAAGTTCCAAATGTGTTTTGAAAATTTCAGATTTTTGGAATTTGGAGACTTCACTTAGAAAATTGGAGCGTGCTAAATGAAGTTCCAAATGTGTTTTGAACTTTGAGAAAATGATTGTGAAGTTTTAATTTTGGAAAGAAGACTTCCATTCAGCAAATTTGGGTATGTAGAAATGGAAGTCAATCTTATTTTTGAAATGTGAAAATTTTGTTTTGTGTGTGATTATTGCTTTTTGAAAGAGGGAATTCCAACTTAATCATATATAGGATATGTTTAAGTGTGACTCCCAAATGATATTATTTTTTAATTTGGGGATGAAATATTCATTCATTAAATTTGGGTATATTGAATGGAGATGTTCATATCTACTTTTGAAAAATTTAGTTTTATTTTAAAATGAAACTTCCATTCAATAGGTGTGAGTGTATTGAATGTAAAGGTTCATATGTGCTTTTGGAAAATTTTTATATTAATTTTGTTTTGAGAATGAAACCTCCATTCACTAAATTTGAGTATATTGAATGGAAAGGTTTCATATGTGCCTTTTGAAAATATTTATGTTGATTTTGTTTTTGAAATGAAACCTCCATTTAATAAATTTGAGTATATTGAATGGAAAGATTTCATATGTGCTTTTTGAAAAGATTTATGTTGATTTTGTTTTTGGAATGAAACCTCCATTTAATAAATTTGAGTATATTAACTGGAAAGGTTTCATATGTGCTTTTTGAAAGTTCATTTTTGATCTTGGATTGAATATGTAATGTCCATCCAATATATTTGGATGTATTGAGTGGAAATGCCCATCTTCAAATTTTGTATTGTTTGAAAGACTTTGATTGTTAGAAATTTTATTTTTATGAAGATGATCCTACATATAACAATCATGAAGATTATTAGATGAAGGTGATTTAAGAAAACTTTTGTGCAAAATATTTTTTTATTGAAATAGTGCTTTTATGAAGGATTTATTTTCTTTTGATTTTTGAAATGAACCTTTCCTTACTATGAAATGGTAAGGAGGAAGTCTTTGATTATTTTCTTTTTGTTAGATTTCAATTTTACCCATTGGGGAACCCAACGAGATTTTAAGACCATCCTAAAACCTAAAGATGTTGGCTAACTCAACTTAAGAATAAAATAAGTTAAGTGCCAACAAAAAGAAAGATAGTCTCGTATTCATACCAAAGTACAAACCCACTATCGATACTTGAGGATAATGGCCATTTACCAAAGATGGAGAGAGGAACCGTCTCCAGTGGAGTCGCTAGAAAAATCTGTGGTGAAAAATATTTTTTCCTTCATCTATCCTTTTTAAAGAAGATAAATGAAAACATAAATATACACGCCTGTTGGTTGGGACATCACGTAGATCCGCAGATGTTCTTATTAGGGTGATCGAGCATGACATTGAGAAGAGATGTACTACCTTGAAAGATAGAAGTCACCACCCTACAATGGACCTAATCACCTCAATAAGGACTCCTAAGGACAATGAGTCTGCATATGTACCAGAGATTCTTCCCCTACTTTATATGAAAAAGTAAAATAGGGTTTATTTTAAATCGGGTTCATTAAGTTTCCTATAGTGGAAATCCCCCATAGTTAATTACATCCTAAGGGACGGGATCCCTTAAGGTAAATGATCATTGTCTTCAAAGAATTTAATAGGAAAGGACTATCAATCGATTAGTTCATTTTTGAAGATCAAATGGGATTGATCAAAGAGAGGGAGTTATTATCAAAGAAAGATAAGTAAGAGATGCTAGAACCTACGAGCATCTCAAACTATCTATGGTTGGGCTTTACATTTTTGAAATTGATTTAATTTATTTGAGTTCCATTTTTCATTAGAAATTTAGGACTTATAATTCCATAACAAGAGATTAAGGAAATACCTAAGAGGTGAGGATTTAAGCTTATGGCCCACAAAGAGGAGAAGCAATCTCAGAACCTAAATCTAGGGAGCTTTGGTGAGGGCCGAAAGCACAACCTAAATCTAAGGCAAAAATGAGTATTTGGTTTGTCTCCACAAGAGAAGACAAATCACTGCTTGGACCTGGGTGGTGGCTAACTCCTCCTACGATTTTAAATACATGTAGGCAAGTCTTATGCTTTATGCAAGATAGCTAGGCTATTATTTATTTAGAAAGAGACTAAGTCCTTAAACTCACTCCTTAAAGAGACTACATCATGTAAGAACATGCTTCAAATGACCTAAATCTAATGCAATTCAAATTTCATTTTATTTTTATTTTAGGACAATCATTTTGACTTAGACTAATAGGATTCATATGCTTGATGCATGAGAAATAAAGTTATTGGCCAAAATCAGCGAGAAGAGAGGAGGTGTGATTCCACCATGGCTATCACAGGTTAAGCAAAGTTTCTCTGGCAAAGGTGGAAGGCCTCCAATCAAAAGTGAAAGAATATGCATTTATGCATGATGTTATAAATAAAAGTACTAATCCAGCTAAAGGGTTACTAATTCTTGTATCTTGATTTTAAACCTAACCTTTAGGTGAGGTTATGAATTCTTTATTTTAATTTTAAGTTATTAAATTTGGTAAAAGATTTATTTTTCCCTAAGAGCCTCATCGTTATCGAGGCCATGCATAAAGAAAGGAATAAACTAGGAAAAGGATGTCACTTAATGCACAAGCTAAATAAATCATCAATCAATTTATAAAGCTAATTGCAAAAGAATAAGAGGTCATTTGTGGCTGTGCACCACCACACAAACCCAAAAATAAATTGGGTACAGATCTCTACCCTTATATAACCTGGATTACAAATGAATTAAATACAATTTAAGAAAGGAATCATTATTATGGGGGTCTTCAAGCTTCATTTCTTCATTCTTCTTCTCTTCTTCTTCTTCTTCTTTCTTCTTTGGTTTCTGGTTGGAAGGTGGATGCTCCAAAGGCTTCACATAGTGCATAAGATGCAATCTTATGACCAATGCTTATCCTAATCCCCATAATAATCATTCCAAAATCCTAATTATAAAAATTACATGAAAATGGAAAATTAAATCTAGCAAACAAGTGCAAAATAAAGGTTAACTAAACAAACCACCAAATCCCAAGCACGTATATTAGACTTATTTCCCCACACATGGGTGGTGACTAATCTCTTATTATGCTTAGGGGTATGAGCACCAAAGAGTATATTTTTATTTATGATAAGCCCCCCTTCCTCTCTAGAAAATAATGGTTAGACTAAGATCGCCCTACCATTCCTTCTTCGAGCATACACCCTAACATCCACTCTAAAACATATATCACAAAATAAAAAGCAAACATCAAACCATGCACCCAACCTAAAGCTAGAAGTGGACTTAGCCTAATGTGTGCTTTAGATGTTTGGTGGTATATAACTATGGTTTTAAATTAGAGTTTTCTAAGTGTGAAGCATGTTCAACTTAGAAGAGAATTTCATTTACATGATTTAATTATTTTTAGTTGATTTTATTTTCTATTTTTATTAGGTTCAAATGAATCCTACAATTAATTACTAAGTTGTAAAGATAGGAAAAGAGAATAGAACTTCTCTTTCCTTCCCTAACCTAAGTAATTTCTAAAGTAGATTCATGTTTTTGGTTTTGTTTAGTGAATGTTTTGATTAAGTGTTTTACTTAATCCTAAGTTTAGATGAACTCTAAACAAACCTATTCAAAATAAAGGCATTTTAAGATTAAATAAAATGAACCAAATTAATAAAATAAACATCACTTCAGTTCTTTCCCAACATGTATAACATGCATATGAATGAGTCCTAAGCATATCTATACATACAAATGAAAATATTTAACACACTTTATGATGCATGCTAAGTAATTCATTTAAGGAAATTTGGAAGTTTATGATGCATGATTTTCATTAAGTAGAAAAGGGATTTCTTAACCAATTTTCACATGCACACATGAAAGTAAGAGGCATAAGTGAGTACGACCATTGTTAACGAGGAGGTGTACAAGATACTACTTAGGGCTACTTAAAGCCTCACAATCTCAAGGTTGTCCAGACTAATATACCACTTTCCTTAAATACAAACATGTGTACAAAAGAAATGAATGGAAAAGAAAGAATGCAAATATTTGTATCAATTGATTCATTTTGTTTATGCAATTTATATGTGCAAGCATAGGTACCCTTCTTAAGTGATAGTATAAGAATGAATAGGATATGGAATTAGGCAAGTGTTATGTTCTTTTCAAATGAACCATACATCTTACCAAATCCTATTCAAAACTATACTAAAAGAGAAGAGAAGGAAAACCTATACTAAGCACATCCTTATATTTTACTCACATGTAAGCTTATAATTAAAATATAAGTACCACACTTTCAGTTTTGATAATTGATTCATATATTTTTGTGAAATTAATTCGAATTTAGTAGTGATAATATCCACTCATATTATTACTTTAGCCAATACATGAAAATTTGACATAAAGTAAATATTTTCATTTTAAATTTGAATTTTGAAAAGTATGAATGCATGAAGCCACATGACATACATATTTAACATGTTGGGGAGGAATTAAAGTAATGAAAGCATCTAAACACATTCACTTTAATTCAATCCTAAAGATAATCTTATGTAATAAGAAAGCTTAAAATAAATTAGAGTTCATTTAGTATGATTTTTGTTTGATTTTGAATTTAATTTAATTTTGAAAATGTGGGTTGAGTTTATTGTTCCTTGCCCATTCTCACATGTGTTTAACATTTTTGTATAATTTTTAGATGATTAGATTCATTTTATATTTTGATTAGGTTAAAGTATGAATTAAACAAGTTAATTAACCCTTACCTACACCATCTTAGCATAGTTAACTAAGTAATTATGAGCCAATGAGATGACATAAAACCTCACATGATTAAATTTGCACCACCTAGGAAGAAAAGGGCCTAATGTAATTTATCTCATGATTAATGGTTAATTAAACTAAGTGGTTTAACTTAAGTAATTTCAAAACACCCCTCATAAATATGAGTTGAGTTTTGATTTACTTAATTGAACTTAGGCTCTTAAACACCTAAGCATCTACCCAAAGTAGATTAATTAAGTTCTAAAAAGCATTAGAAATTTTAAGAAATTAATTAAGAGGGTAATTAATGAATTAACCCTTAATTAAGAGAGGATTAAGGAAATAAAAGGGGGTTTAGGGAATAGCTTAGGGGAAATACCCAAACTTATTTCCAAAGCCTCCTATTTAATGGATCAAACCTTAATCAACTTCAATAATGGATTAAAACACTAATCAAACCCTTAATTATCCTTAATTACATAAAAGTGTAATTAGGAAATACATTTGCAATTTTCCTAATTAAGCCTTCAATAAATCTCAAGAAAATTAGGGGAGGTAGAGGCCTTCCCCTAAAATATACCCAAGAAGTTTGAGATTAACGAGAAGATTAATTAAGGAGTAATTAATAAAATAATATGTCTAATAAAAGGCAAAATCAAAGAAAGATACAATTCAAAATCCATTAAAATAAATTTTAGAATATTCTAGATTGAATCATCTTTTAGTAGAAATTTACCTCATATTTTTCTAATTTTTATTTAGAGAGATATGAATTTTTAAAGCTTAAGGGATTAATTAGAATTAATTAAAATCTTAATTAAATCACTTAGCCCAGCACGGCGGTGGTGGTCGACCGCGGCTTTACAGCACGTGAACCATCACTTAAACGTTGCATCAAGGCAGTGGCATGGCGGTGAGACGTGGTTTGATCCCTGTCATTCGATCAAGGATCGAACGGCCAGGGATCACCCCATGGTTTATAAAAGGATAAATCGATTTATAAACGTGCAGTTAAACTTGGTCGTCCATCCAAAATGCACGGATGGACAGTCGGGATTACCCCAGTTCTTCCTTAAGGATCAATGGAGACTGTCCATGATCTAGGGGAAGATCCGAGCTCGGATTGAGACAAGATTTTTGCACACACCATCTAGCACTAATGGAAATCCTATCCAACAAAGGGAATTTCATGCCATGATACTTTCTACAAAGGACCAACACCTCCAAGCTTAGTGGTCAAAATTCATTCAAGGTGTGATCACCGCTGATATGAGGAGAGCTTCGTGAGATGAAGTGGTTGCAAGAATGAGCTCTGAGGTTATGTGATTTCTATGGACCAACTCCTTGCCCCTTGCTTTGATCCAATTGAGCTTCTCCTTCCTTTGGGAACTTGTGTGAATGAGAGCTTGGGTGCACTCGACTTGATCCCCTGAGGGAGTGTGCAAAGAGAATTGAAGTGGATTTGACTGAAGAGAAAGTTGAGGATTCAATGGAGCTCCCCTATTTTCTAAGAAAGAAAACTGAGAAATGCTCTTTTCCAATCCCTCTAAGAAAGCTTAGGTTTTCTCTCTGATGGCTCCTAACACTTTCCCTTACCCAATTGAAAATGAGGATCTTCAATTCAAATGGAATTAGGGGGAGTATATCTCCTATGGCAATGATCCAAAGCTATGGGTGTCATTTTGATCCAATTGACCATATGGAAAGGGTTGTTTGGGCTATTTTAAGTTGGCACATGGTCAGTTTGAGCTTAAGAGTGGATTGGTAATCTCCCATGTGCTTCAAATTGATTGGAGGGAGGCTTTCAAATTAGTTAAATTGAGTTAGGGGGTCAATTTTGGCCTTGGGTCCATTTGGGCTGACCCAAACCCATCGTTGGGTGTTTGGGTGCACCACTCATAGGTCTTGACCTTAGGAAGGTATCAAGTTGATATGAAGAGGGATTGACCAAATTCCCCATGGATTTGACCAAATTTTGTTCTTTGTCCTAGGGGTAGAATGGTTATTTTACTAATTTTTGAATCTGGGTATGTTGGGTATGTTGAGAAAATGTGTTTGACCAAGTTTCATTGGATTTGGACTTCATTTGATATGGTTTGGCTTATGTTGACCCATTTAGGTCAAAATGGGTCAACATGGGTCAAGTTGACCAATTGGTAAAATTGGGTCAAACCAAGGTTGGGTCATATGTTCGAAATGTTTTGGTGGCTTTGGTTTGATTCAATTTGGTTTAGTTTTGATTTGGCTCATATGACTTCATTTAGGTCAAATGGGTCAAGTTGACCAATTTGACCCATTTCCGGCCTATTTGAGCTCTGGGGTAGGTTTAGGTTTGGTTAGTCACATGGAGTGGATTGGTATCTTTGTTTCCAATCAATTTTGGTTAAGTTTGAATTTGGCTTAACATGACCCCTTTAAGTCAAGTTGGGGTCAATTGGGCTAGGTTAGGTCTAGTTGGCCAATTGAGGCTTTGGTCAAGTTCAACAAGTGATTTGGAATGAACTTGACCCATTGGTTTCAATCAATTTGGCTTAGTTCAAGTTTTGACACATTTTGACTTTTTAGGTCAAGTTGGGTCAAGTTGGGTCAAGTGGCCAATTGGGCTAGGTTAAGCTCAAATGTTGATTTGGTCAAGTTCAAACATAGTTCATGATGAACTTAGATCAATGATTTCAATCAATTTATCCTATGATGGATTTTGGCTAGGTTAGGTTCCATTTTGGCTAAGTGTTAACTTGTTCAACCCTTAGGTTTGACTTAGTTTGACCTAATTTGGTTGATTGATCATCCCATGATGATTGTTGATCATGATGAGAGACATATGTGATGTTGATTCAATCCAATTTAGTTAGGATTAGAATTTGGCTCATAATGGTACTTTAGGTCACTTTGGTCAAGTGAGTCTAAGTAGATCAAATGGCTTAGCCAAAGCTTGATTTTAGTTTGATTGAACGTGTATATGGACTTATGATTGAAATATAAATCCATTTACAAGTGGTTTGAAGTTAAATGGATTTTGATTCATTTGACAATTTCATATTCAAAGGAATAATATGAATGAATTTGGGGTTTGATTTTTTAATTAGATTTTGATTTGGTGATTGAAGTTTGTATTTATATATGGATTCATGATTGTAGGGTTTTTTGAATCATGAATGAAAATCTAGAGTTTGGATTGATTTGAAGTTGGTTTGGCTAAGTTCAAGATTTTGACTTGAAAGGCTTAGGTTGGATTTTGAGTGGATTTGAGTTTGATTTTTGGAATTGGTTTTGATTGTTTAAAACTATATTCCATTTATATATGTGAATATAATTGAGAATATAAATGGGTTATGAGAAAATTTCAAGGATTTGAAGTGGTTTGATCATGATCTAGGCTAAGTCCATTAAAGGGAATTTAAAGGACTTATGAAATTTTAGAGTAGGGATTTGAATTTATGGATTTGGTTTGATTGATTTATATTTCATTTATATACGTGAATATAAATGAGAATATAAATGAGTTATGAGAAAATCCCATGAGTTTGAATTAGTTTGATCATGGTTTAGGTTAAGTCCTTAAAAGAAGATTAAAGACTTAAGGAATGTTTGGACTTAGGAATTTCATTCTTGGGTTTTGATCATGGGTTTCAATCATGGATTTCAATCACATGGAGTTGATTTGAGTTTGGAGAAAATCAAATAAGATTGATTTAGACTTTGACTTGAAGGAAGGAAGGTGAGGAGTGGTCCAAGCTAAGGGTAGAGCTAAGGGTAGGCAAATTTTTCTAACACCCCTAAGGCATGACCTATTCCTATGGCTAACTCTTCTAAGTCTCTAGTGTTAGGTTGAGTGTCCATCTAATTACTAGATGTGTCTTAAGACTAAGAATCCCTTAAATTCTAAGAGGATTCCTATGTCTAAGATGGAGGGGTTGAGAGCTCACTCTATAAAAGAGGTCAATAGTAGGGTTCGATTTGTTGCGCCATCGACAAATCACCCCAATAACCGATCCTTACTTTGGAAGATGTAAGTCTGCTACGCTTTCTCCCTAATATAGCCATTATACATTGAAAGGCATCCCTTAGGTCGGATAGTCCTATCTTATGGAAGGTAGACTACCTTTTTGGACTTATAAATCTAAGGCAGGCCAAGGCTCATGTGGCTCCTTCCCATTGCACATCGACATGGTCCATAACAAAATAAGTTCAAAATCAACCTCCACAATGGAGTCAAATTAAACACATTGAACAAACCAAAATTTTCCCCAGCGAGGCACAAATCAAAGTAGCCTCCCTAGTGGAGCTTAGATCTAAATCAAATAAATCTAATCGAGTGTAGATTTCTGACAGATATGCCCTCAATCTAGAACCCTTCTCCCTAGTGGGCCCATAATAAATTAAACCAACCTCCCCAGTGGAGTCTAATCAAATAAATCAAAGAAATGCAATCAAATTCTTATCCCCAGTGGATAGCCAGAACCTACTTCTCTAGTGGAAGGTTTACATACATAATCCCTAGAGGATTCCAGCACATATCCCTGGAGGATATGCCTCCACATTAATTAAAATAAAACAAATTAAAATCAATTTGATCTTGATCCCCATTGAATTATAGATTCTTATCCCCAGCAGATACTCACCTAAACTAATCTTATCCACAATCCAATCAAATTCTTATCCCTTAGCAGATAACGTGAACCTACTTTCCTAGTGGAAGGTTCATGTACTCAATCCCCAGCGGATTCCTTCTAGCTCTCCTCTTATGCCCTTGGCATAAAGAGAGCTGCATCGCACTAAGATCATGATTCTATCTATCTCTCGGGTCTAGGTATAGATCATTTTCATTAGTGTTTGCAATCTTCTAGATGTTGTGGATCATTTGATCAACGCTATCACGCAGGTGCCTTGTCACACACCTATTGGGGGTCCTTTTGGTAACCTCATTTTTGGAGTGAGCTCTCAACCCCCTCTTCTTAAACTCAGTACTCTTTTAGACACTAAGAGCTCCTTAGTCATAAGACACTTCTAGGTGAACAATTAACCTAAGCCTAAAGACTTAGAAGGGTTAATCATAGGATTAGGCCATGCTTTAAGACTTAAAGAAATCACCTACCCTATAGCCAAAACCCAATCCATATGCACCTTCTCAAATCAAACCCAGATTCAAATCTCAAATCAAATTTTAAACACAAATTCAAATTCTGAATCTAATTCCAAATTTTACTCTAAATGATTGAAACCTAAAATCAAATTCAAATCCTAAAACCCTTCTTAAGCCATATGAACCACCTTCATAAGCTTAGCCAAAACGCCCTTTAAATCAAATCAAATTCAATTGATTTCTTTATAAATCAATTATTCCTTCATTTATATTCATAAATATAAATGAAATTGATATCCAAATGATCAAAACTAAATCAAACTAAATCAAACTTAACCAAAAACCCCTTTTTAGCTAGATGGACGCACCTCAATGTGCTTAACCAAATTAGCCTTTAAACCAATAAAAACTCAATCCATTTTCTTATAAATCAATTTTTCCATCATTTATATTCACAAATATAAATGAAATCCAAATTCAAATGAGCAAAACTATATCCAAAATCAAATCCAAACCCAATCTAAGCCCTTTAAGCCAATTCTTTGGACTTAGCCAAGTCTTATCCAGATCAAGTCAAAATCAATGGATTTTCTCTTGAATCAATCATTCCTTAAATCATCTATCCAAATATAAATGAAATGTATAATCATCAAACCAAATTCAAGTCAACCCAAGTCAAGCCTAACTTAGCCCTTTTGACTTGAAACTTTCAGTTGAGCCAAAACCTATTGGACTTAAAATTGATTGTAGTTAGATTTACATTTCAATCATAGGCTCACATATAAGTCCCACTAAACCTGAATCAAGCCAAACCAAATCAAATTGACCATTTAACCCAAGTTCACCCAAATTGGTCTAAAAAGCCAAAATAGGTCAAATCATAATCTAACCCAAATTGATTACAACCAATGGCTCAAGTTCATTCCAAATTGATTATTGAACTTGACCAAAATCATAATTTAGCCTAATTTGACCAATTGGTCAACTTGACCCAACCTAACCCAAATTGATCTAAAGGGTCAAATTAGCCAAAATTCAAATTAAATCCAAATTGATTCAAACCAAAGTCTACGTTCATCTTCAATTAGCCAACTGAACATGAATCAACCCATACCCCAAGCCAATTTGACCAATTTTGGTCAAATTAGTCAATTTGACCCATTTGACCCATTTGATTCCAAATAAGCCAAAATCAATCCTAAGCCAAATTAAACCAAATTGATCATACCAAAACACTTCAAATCATTATTTGAATCTAGCCTAAGCCATGGTTTGACCCAGTTTGACTAATTGCTTAACCTAACCCAACATGACCAAATGTGACTCATATGACTCAAATTGAGCCAAATCCCTTGAAAACAAGCCATGACCCATTGGGGTTGATCAAACCCAACCCAAACCCATTTAAGATAAGCCCAAAGTCAATCTAACCCAATCAAATCCAACATAGGATTCCACCCAACCTCATTTAATTCTCCCCATCACATGCAATCAACTCCCCCCCTCCCCCCATCCATGGCATTCAATGGAGCTGATCATATGACAGCAAAAGAGGACTTTGGTCCTAAATCCAAAGTCCTCAATCAAGTCATCATCCATCACAACCACCTCCCTATCACATTTATATAAATTTTCAGTCATCCCCTTCAAAGAAAGTAAAAAAAGGCTCATTCCAAAAAAATCCTGAATTCATTTAGCTCCTAAGAGCTTCCCCAAGCAAAGAGCATCCCTTCCCGACCTTCTTTGAGTGATTTTGGAGCTAAAAAAATACAAACTGCTTTTCGGTGAGGAAAACCATTGGTGAAGACTTCCATCCAGTGGAGGTAAGGGTTCAAACTCATTCCAAAGCTCCTTCTCACACCTAAGAGTTCACTCGAATCTTCACCACCACCGAAAACCTTCACTAGTGAGGTAATTTCATCAAATTTTAGCCGACAATAGGATCTTTTGTTTACTCAAATGTATGTGTGATTTTAACAAGTTTCCTTAGATTACCCTTGTATTTTCATTTTATATCATCCCAATGCATTTTGGAATATTTTTCGGCAAAGATCGCCAGAAAATCGAGCTCAAAATCACCCAAATGAATGGTTTTTGAGCCCAAATAGGCTCTATTTTGTCTTGGGTACAGTAAGTAGCCATCCGATCTCCTTTATTGTGGATGACGCCACTACAATTTCATGCCCAAATTGCACGACATTGCCTCTAGATGACCGACCTTCCGATCATGCGATCGGATGGTCCAATCTCGATCCTGCGGAATGGGAGCATTTTCCCGCTCGTGAAAATGCGTCGTTCAACTTGCGTGTGATGCCTGGCACCGTGTGCCGCAGCGTCCAATCGGGATCCACCATGTGGAACCACTGAAGGCCCAACCAAGTGTACCATGCATATACGCCATGTCACGGTACACTAACTGGGTTAAGTAAGAAATCAAGGTTTTTTATTTTAAAAATTATTTAAAATGCCTAAAAAGTTAAAAAATCATAGAAAATAAAATACTTAATGAAAAATTATAAATAAAAGCTCATTGGATTCATCTTTCCGAGAGGAATCCAAAGAACTAAAAATCCATAATTTTTGTAGAGTATTTTGAGTTTAATTAGAGTTTTAATGAACATTAAATTTCATCAATTACTTTAAAAATACAAATCGGATTGAGGTCAAATTTTTAAGGATTAAAATTAGATTTAAAATCTACTTATAATAAAAATTTAAAGACAAAATGATGGCTGGATTAAAAGATATTAAATTTAGAAGTTCAAATGGTCTATTTTAATTAAATAAATTAGAATATCTTATAAAATTTAGTTAAATCAGTTGAAACTTTGGAAATTTATAACTAATCCTAGAAATGTCCAAAAAATACAAATGAGGGCTCATTTTAAAGGTATTTTAGAGTAGAATCTGGATAAATTATTATTAATTAATTTTAAATAATGATTTTAGCTTAATTAAGGTTTTATTAAAAAAATTAATTATGCTTAATTACTCCTTAATTAGTCATCCAATTAATCTCAAATATTCTGTGGATGTTTGGGGGGATAATTTCAACCTCCCCTATTTTTTTGGATTTTTATTGTTTGTTTAATTAGGGAGATCAGTTGATCAAGTCTTAATCACTCTCTTAATTTAATTAATGATAATTAGTGAATGAACAGTGGTTTAATTAATTATTTAAGCCGAATTACCTCTGTTGAACAGTAAGGTAGCTTAGGAGATGTGATTGGGATGCTTTTCCTAATTCATTTCCTAAGTTTTCTTTACTTTTAAAATCAAATTAATTAATAATTAATGAAGTAATTAATTGCTTAATTAATTAATCTTCATGATAAAAATCAGAGCTTAAGTGATCAAATATAGAACTTAGGGATTTAGATTAAGACCCCTTTTCTTGATCTTTTTCCTTAAGATTAATTTCATTTCATTAATCGAACATGCTTAATCAAATAGATTAATAAGATTAATTAACTTAATTTAAAATCCACTTCACATCTCAACAACCCTAACTAACTCTTGGATAGCTCTTTGGGTGTTCAATAACCTAAAGTAAAAGATAATGAAATTATGGTTAGCTCACATGAGTGAGAAAATCATTAGAGTAATTAAGTAAGCTCCTTAAGCTTAATTAATTTATAATTATGAGCTAATTACATTAGGCCGCTTTCATTTCATAGGAACATTGCTATCTACTTTTCTATGTGGTTACATATCATATTAGCTCATAATTATTTAATTAATTATCTTAAGGTGATATAGGTAAGGGTTAATTAAATAGTTTAATCCATGCTTAACTTAATCAATCCATAAAATCAACCTAATTACTTTTCATGAAATCTAATTACCTCACACACATGGGAATGAGATTAAATCAGCAAACCTCTTTCACATCTCCTAAATTAAATTAAACTCAAAACTAAAAATATCGTTAAAGAACTTTGGTTCATTTTAAATAATCTTATTTAGTATGATTGTCCTTAGGAATTAATTGGAATGAACGAGATCATGTACTTATGTTCCTTTATTTCTATCCAATCATGCTAAATATTGCTTACCATATGAAATCATGCATTCATTTCTTTAAGAAATTAATTAAATAAAATGTTTCCTTTTATTTCAAGTTGCATGTGTTGACTTAAATTAAATATGTGTGTCTATTATCACTATTAAATCAAAAGCTATCTTCAAAACCTATAAATCAAATATTATAAATGAAATAATATTAATTACAAATATCTATAAGCTTGCATGTGATAATAGTATAAGAAGTTCTCTTTCCCTATCTTAACATGGATTCACATAGGATTTACAAGTGTATAGTTCATTTGAAAAGAACACAATATTTGCCTAAATCTATTCTTATGCATCTCCATGTTAAGACTTAGGAATAATTTCATATCACATATGTAGATCATACAACCAAATCAAATATAATTTCTTGCATGATTCCTTATTCATGTGGTTCTTTTTGTACTTTCATATGTATTTGAGAAAAGTGATATATTATTCTGGACATCCCGGGGCTACAAGGCTTTAAGTAGCCCTAAGTAGGTCTTGTACCTTACGCCCCTGGTATAGAAAATAATGGCGTAATACTCACTTAAAACTCTTATACATATACATGTATGATGTGGCCAATGAATAAAGAATTATAATCAAATAAATCAAGTATATCCTTTTGCATGGATTTTCTTATCCTTATAGTCTACATTTACATGTATCTAAGAAAAGTGGTATATTAGTCGGTACATCTTGGGGCTGCGAAGTTTTAAGTAGCCCTAAGTAGGCCTCGTACCTTATGTCCCTGGTGTAGAAAATAATGGCGACATACTCACTTAAAACTTTTATACATGTGAATGTGTATTTAGCTAATGGATGAAAAATCCCTCTTTTCAACATAATAAAGACATGCATTCATAATTTAATAAATAAAAAAAGAATAAAATATTTAGGTTCTAAATACACTTCTTTGCATTCATCATCAAAATGTGCTAAGATATATGTTGTGTGTGTGGGTATACTTAAGACAAATCCATATGCATTTTACATATGATGGAAAGAAATGAATGAATATATGTCATATGATAGTACTTCATTTCAATTAATATTAAGATATCTTTCTTATTGAATAAGGTCATTTAGGATAAACCTAAACTTAGGATTAATTAAAACATATAATAAGCCATTCACTAAAGGGAATTGATTAATTTCCTTTAGAAATGACATAAGGTAGGGATGAAAGAGAGGTCTTCTCTATTTCTTCTCTTTATAACACTTAGTTGTTAAGTGTAGGTCATATGAAATAAAAGAAAAAAAATTTGAGTAAAAATCTTCAAATCAATTAAATTACTTAAAGAGAAATCAACCCTTTATAAATTAAATCCTTCATACTTAGAAAATTATAACCCTAAAGCCTAATTAGGACGTACCACACAAGCTTTCATGTACACATATTAGATTAAGTCACCACTTCTAGTTTTATGTTAGGGTGGTGCATGGTTTGATGTATGCTTATTTTGTGATGTATCATATAGATGATGAGGGTGGTAGGGTGTATGTGCGTAGCCTGGATGTTAGGCCTATATTAGTCTAATTATGCTTTCTGTAGAGGGTTGTGCTTAAGGGAGTAGCATAATCCAAGTTAGGATAGGTGAGCTTGGTTACCCAAGTGTGAGGTGCTAAGTACAAATTATTCATATAACTGTTTGGGTTGTATGGTGTATTTAGATAATATTTATTTTCTAGGTGTAACTAGATTTACTTTCCTTCTTTTAATATAATTTTGTATTAGGATTAGGATAAGTGTTATGGGGGATTAGGATGAGCACTGGTTAAAAGACCAAGTCTTATGTACCATGTGATGCCTAGGAGCCTACCAAATCAAATGAAGAAAATCAAATAAAGGAAGAATGAAGAATGAATAAACCCCCCCCCCCCCCCCACCACCACCATAACATTCATCATTTGTAATTATATTTATTCTTTTATACATCAGATTGTATGAGGGTAGAGCTTTGCTACCAGCATTTATCTTTTCGGGTTGTACGGTAATACCCGACTGCACCGGCCTCTTATTCTTTTGTGTTAGTTTTATAAAATTATTTGATATTTTGTTTAGCTTGTGCATTAGAAATAACATGCATTTTTATAGTTTCTTTGTGATTAATGATTATTGTATGGCTTAGATATGATTAGGCTCTTAGGATAAAAATAAATTTTATATCCCATTAACAACTCGTAACTAAACTTTTAAAATAACTCATGACTTCACATAAATCTTAGGTATTAAATCAGGATAATAAAATATTTAGCACATTAGCTAGATATTGTATGTATAATATCATGCATAACCATCTTGTTTCACTCTTGCGAAGAGAGGGCTTCCATCTTTGCCAGATAGAATGGGCTTAACCTTTGAGAGCCTATGATGGAAGAACACCTCTTTCTCTTTCGATTTAGCCCATAATCAATTTCTCATGCATTTAGGCATACAAAAATCCTATGGCCTATGTTAAATTAAAGAGTTCCAAATTAAATAAAATTTCATAAAATTTGCATTAGATTAAGTCATTATTCATGCCCCTCATGCTCTAGTCTCTTAGAGAGTGAGTTTAAGGACTTAATTTCTTTTTCTAAATAATAACAACTTAGCTATCTTGCAAAGAATAAGACTTGCCTATGTGGATTTGAAGCATAGAAGGAGTTAGTTGGGTGCCACTCCAGGCAGTTATAAGTCTAACAGTCGGGTGGTTTATCCTCTCTTGTAGAGGTAAATAATATACCTACTTTCACCTTAGATTTAGGTCGTGCTTTGGATCTTGCCAAAGCTTTCTATATTTAGGATCTAAGATTGTTATTTCCCTTTGGGGCTACAAGCATAAATCCTCACCTCTTAGATATTTCCATAATCTTGTATTGTGGAGTTATAAGTCCTAGATTTCTAATAAAGTTTCAACTCAAATAAATAAATCTCTTCAGTTTCAAATATATAAAGTCAAACTATAGGATAGATTGAAGTGCTCACTAGGGTTTCTAGTATCATGAGCATTCTCTACTCATCTCTTTTGGTTTGGATAATAACTCTTTCATTTTGATCTCTCCCACTTAATTTTCTAAAATATAACTAATTTATTGATAGTCCTATCTTTGAATTCTTTGGAGACAACAATCGTCCACTTTAATTGAGAGTATTCTTAAGAGATTCATTTTCCTTAAGATGTAATTAACTATGGAGGTTGCCCCCATAGGAAACATTAGAACCAGGTTTAAATAAACCCTACTTTATTCATCCATGTAAAGTAAGAAAAAATCTCTACTGTATTTCAAGACCCATCATGCCTTAGGAGTCCTCATTAGGTGATTAGGTTCATTGTAGGGTAGCGACTTCTATATTTCAAGATAGTACACTATTCCTCAATGTCATATCTGATCACCTCAATAAGTACACCCTCGGATCTGCGTGTGTCCCCCCTCCCCTTATACATATGTTCCCCGCACATATCCTCCAAAAATAAACACCACATCAGACAGATCTGAGAGGAAAAAAAGAAGAATAAGAACGATTCATATGGTGCTTGATTTGTCGTTTTGACATGAGGTAGATAGAGAGATGATTAGGCTATTGTTCTGGATTCAATGGTTAAGTGGTTGCAAGTTTGTTGAGGCTTCATCTACTATAAGTATTGGAGAAGGAAACCAATAGTGAAGTAGTGTGTAATGAGAGTTGCTGTAGATTCAGTGGTTCATAATGCACGGTGAGTCAAGAGAGAGGAGAGAATGATATGAGAAAATGTCGGAGACCCAAAGGAACTTGTCTGATGATGGAGTTCCTTCTCAGCTGTGGCAAAGGGAATGATCAGAAGAGGAATCATGCGTGTGTGTGCTCGATCGGAGAAGGAATCAGGAAGGGTATACCGAGAGGAACCCGCCTGATGATGGAGTTGCCTCTCGGAGGTTGCCAAAAGGGGGTTAAAACAAAGGCATCGACGGCAAGGTGAGATGAAAATCAGAGATTGGGTTTATTGTTTGAAGGGATCGCCATGACTTGCGGTTTGAAGGGACGCTATGAGGAAGGATTCGAGAGGGAGACGATTCTGCCTTTCTACTTGAAGGAATACAGACTAAAGCATGAGAAGGGTTTTCGATCGAGAACTGGAGAGGGAAATCCTACCGATTTGAGAGAGACTTACGCTTTGGGAGACTGAAGCAATGAGGCTCGATAGAGGGAGTCTATGAGGGATCGTAGAGAGATAGAAAGAAATAAAATAAAAAACATTTTTCTCCTCCTTCTGAATGAGATTAAATCGTGGGCCATTAAAATGAAATTGACATTTTGTAAAATGGCCAAGGACGAGTGAGTAGGGAAATTGGTTTTTTTGTTTTGGTTTTATTTTAAAATTAAATTTACAAAGATTTTGGATTTTATTAAAATTAAATTTAATTATAATAAAATTTACACAAATTTTATATATAGTTAATTTATATTAATCAACTCATTTCCATTTCATTTTCATTTTTTATTTCATTTCATTTTATTTACAAACTAATATATATACATAAAATATTATTCAAAATAAAGAAAGAATTTTGAATTTTATTTGTTTAATAGATGTACATATAATAAAATACAAAAAGAATATATACAATAGTTAAGAATATTTATTTAAACTTTAACATGATAACTTAATTTTAATTTTAATTTTTTTAATAAAATTAAATATGTAACATTTATTTATATTTATAAGATACATATAAATACATTTACAATATAAATGTAATATATATATATATATATATATATATATATATATATATATATATATATATATATATATATATATATATATATATATATATATATATATATATTGTTATTTATTTATCTTTGCTAACTAGTTAATTATAATATATAACTATTTATGCATATGTAACAAACCAAAACAAGTATCATTATTTTAAACCTGACTTAATATAATGTGTATGTATGTATATATATGTATATATACATACATACATATTAATTAGCTTGATTTAATTTATTAAAAGAAAGTAATGGTTTAGATTTTTTTTTTTTTTTTTTTGAAAATATCATGTTAGACATTTTGAATTATCATTGTCGAGTCTTGCATGTAGGTAACTTTGGCATTTTGCATTTATTATATGATTATCTTCCATCAAATTAATCAAGCAATTTCTTGACTTAGCAAAGCATTGGTTAAATTAAATTTAACCCTTTTGGGAGCATTTCAAACTCAACTTGCATGATTTTATCTTATTTGTTCATTACTTTTATCGTGTTTTGTTGACCCATCTTATGGAGCTAGATTGAAGGTCAACAATGCCTCCCAACATATATAAGCGTTTTACCATACATATAAGCTAATTAACTCTATTAATTTTCATGAACCATTTTATGCATTAAATCATGTTGTTTGATTTTAATTTTTATGCACTTTAATGAATTTTTCCTATCCCTCATGTAATTTATAATTCCAACTTAGCATTTCATGCACTTTGTATAGTTTAGTGTTTTACTCATGCTTGCATTTTATTATATTATCACCTATGTACTTATATGCTTTTTCTCTGATCATTTGGCAGGAGAATGTTTAGTTAGAGGAGACCTGATGGCTTGTCATCTATTAAGCCTAGTGAGGAGGCCATTAGGTCAGAGATTGGCAAACACGATCCTCATGGAGATGGTGATATTAGGGATAGGATCGAGCAGCATACTAACATGTTGAGAGGACGTGATATTTATCAGGGTTTCTTTACACGATCTTCTGTACTTCCTAACTGTATTGTAGATTCTTTTACTTTTAAGGATCCTACAGATTGCGTGAGGACCATTAAGTTGTAATGTTGGGATTACAATCTTCTAGATAGCACAGTAGATCAGGTCAGCTCTGGGTATTATGATATTTTACAACCGCTATCGGTTGAGCGTAAATGATAGTCCCGACGAGCCATCGTTGCTGCCTCATCGATTTCTGAGATTCGCCAGTGGGTCATATTTCCACCCTTCCATGTGGCTATGGTAGCTGGGCTAGATACATTTTACGGGCATACGGGGATACATTACGGACAGTTGGCTTATATGAGGCAGTTTACATGTCCATGTTTGATTTTGATGGCATTCCTTGTGCTTGGGCTCACAGAGTTGTAGAGTTTTGGGATACAAGCCGCAACACCTGTTGGATAAGCCCAGAGGAGTTGATAGTTATCCTTTGTGACTTACAGGCTGTATCAGGTCTCCCAGTATTTGGCTACTGCTACGAGGAGTGCATTCCTCCTGACGAGGAGTTGTTCCATCAGTAGCCTTCAGATGATAGCGATCGATGAGGTAGGTTTGCCATGCCACCTATTTATATTAATCTTCTGAGCCACTATCACCGGATCTTAAGAGCTTCTAGGTATCCTAGACATTCATGAGCTACACTTCCAGTGAATATATAGATTCAGAGTTTCTTATAAGAGCACGCTCTATCTGAGGAGTCTGTATTGTTACATGATCCTTTTGGAATCGGAGTGTCAGATGGTAGTAGTTTATCTGAGAATACTATTGAGTCTTCTTTACTAGTTGGACTCGCTTCTCCAGTCATGCAAGATTTTAGTGAGAACTTATTTTTAGCAGGGTTCATAGCTACCTAACTTTGCATCTTTGCACTCCCGATTACAGAGAAGTTTATGCGCCCATGTGTTATATTAGCGAGCGTGAGTTTCACGGTGAGGATCTCATTAGCTCAAAGAGTACTAGAGTTTCAGAGTTCTTGGATCGATTTGAGGCATATTCATAGGATGTTATCTTGCCTTAGCATTACTTATATGCTTGAGTTCACCTTCACATACATGGTGTCTTTGCTTATTTTGAGTGCCCACCATACCTTTAGAGAATATCCCACGTCATTCCGTATATCGAGCATCATCTACTTTTGAGAGGATCGATACGTGTTCTTCTTCGATTGCACCTAGTTAAAGATCAATTTTGCTAGTCCAGCTGTGATACGCTTGGTTTGCCACCCGACTTGATAGAGATTGACCTACGATGGCTTCGACGAGAGCTACCACTTTACTAATCGATGTTGAGAGAGTAGCCGATAGCTTTTCAAAGATAATGCCTAAGCCGGTTGTATTATAGGTTTGGTCCCGTTATCATTAGCTATAAGCCCAATCATGTTGCACGCTCACTTTCTCACCAACCGCTCATGATAGTCGATCATTCATTCTTGGGATAGTGGATGTTAAGAAGACTAGGACAGTGCATCTTGAGACACGTTATTATGCTGCTTCTGTAGTTTGGCTGCACTTACTGAGACTTGATACTGGTTTTCATTTTTGGATAGCTCCTCCACATAATTACACAAGGGTCAGTTATACTCATCTTACCTGGGTACGACTGTCTTTCGCTACCTTCTTGGAGTGCGGTACGAAGAAATACGAGCCCAGAGTAAAGTCTTTGGGGGTTCCTCGAGATTAGAAGATCCGTCGTCACTCACCACCGGCAGGAGACATTAACACTAGAGGTATAATCAATATCTTTCTCTTACTTTGTCATCTCTCTTCTAATATCTTTTTTTTTATTTGTTTGTACCGGTGAGTGACAGACGAGGTACCCCGGTAGAGTGTGTGTGTGGGGATTCTTCTCCTACCCATACTGAGGTTCCATCACCGGCTCGCAGATGTAGATACAGTCAGCCTGCGGAGCCTGCCCAAGCTTTAGTTGATTGGTCCATGAGTTCACTCCCACGGTGACTTCTGACTCCCGATGAGGTGTCACAGGTGTCAGCTAGCACTAGATACGTTGCTGAGGAATTTATAGTTGGAGCGTCAAGTGTACCTATCTTTGATACTACGGCCTCAGATTTTGCTACTTCTTTTGTGGAGTCACTTTTCCCTACAGAGCCTTACTCTGTCAACTGCCCCAGGGAGACTTCTGAGGTGAGAGATCTTGTACATAGTGAAGCTTTTATTGAGTAAGCATATAGCCCTGGAGCTTACCAGATTGTGAGGGTCATAGAGGACTTTTCCACTTATGATGTACCGATTCAGTTTGATTCACTATGTTCAGGTACTTCTTCTTTGTTTTATTTACTCGCAGTTCTTTACATTTACTATTTTACCTTATACTGATTATTTTCATTTACTTCTTGTAGTGCCTGAGGTGGCTTATGAGTCTGAGATCCACCACCAATATCCATCTGCACTAGATCCAATCGATAGGGGTATGCAGGATTACAGCCTGATGTTTTTTAGGGATGTGATTTCCTGTGCTCACCGTGAGTCACTAAATCATTTCACATCATACGCAAACAACATTCTAGATCTTCTAGCTCGCACTAGTTTGGAGGAGTAGGATCTTAGGTATTGGGAGGCTCTTTGCAGAGGAGTAGAGTTTCCGATCCACCACATGAGATCACTCAAGATCGCCCCACTCCTCGACTTCACCTGAGGCTTCGTGAGCAGTCAAGATTCAGAGGCTGATCTGATACATGATGAGTTTGAGAAGAGTGCTGAGGCTCTTTGACACTACTCCTAGAGATTGCATTAGAGTTAGACAAGCTGACTACTAGGATCAGAGACTTGTGGACGGACCTTACGAGCGTGATATCCTGCAAGTCATACTTGCAGGCTGAGTTGGATGGGAGAGCTCGGGCTATAGAGCAGGAGCAGCATCGTTACCAAATACGACATCGAGCTATGATGGATGCTAAGGCTGCTTTGACCAGAGCTATGGAGGCTTTACAATTGGCTGAGAATGAGCATGAGTCTTTGATAGTTTTTCAGCACAGCTTCAGGTGCTATAGGTTAGGCTTCTTTGATATACCTATTTTTTTTTCTTCTTCTTCTTATCAGCCATGTACCATTTTATTGTATTAGTGGAGAATCAATATTCCTCTCTTCTTTTTGTTTTGTATTGCACTTGAGACTTCATATCTTCATTTTTGCATATCTTTGAGGTATTTTGACACAACTGCTGCTTTAAGGATAAAACATCTTCCATAATCTTGTTTATAGTCCATTAGTCACTTAAGGACTTTTGATTCTAAATCACTTGGGTATGCCAAGTCAAGTTAGCTTTAAGCAGAATAGCTATTATCATCAAATTAGCAAGTGGGGGTTCTACCACTATGACCTTTTCTTACATATATATATTCCCTCTATCTTGTAGGGGGTTTCGATAGTACATCAAAAATATATTTATCATGTATAATACTTTTTCAAGTATTGACCATTAATTGGCGGTATTGACCTTTCGTCATTTAGGTCAATGAGTTGGTATGCCCCTCCTTGATACACCTTCTCAATGGCCCTCCCAATTAGGCTCAAATTTGTCACTAATTCTTCCATTATGAATAATTGGTCTTCTCAACACCAAGACCAATTCCCCTTCTTAAAATGTTCAAGGTCGCATTGTATGATTAAAAGCAGTGGACATCTTTGCTCTATGAACTTCTAGATTTTGATGAGCTTGCAATCTAAGTTCATCAAGCGCATCAAGTTCCTCCATTCTCAAACGAGCATTCTGATCTTCAGATAGATTGTATTGGATTGCTACTCAAAGTGATGACAACTCAACTTCAAGTGGAAGAATCGCTTTAGCTCCAAATACTAATGAATATGGAGTAGCTTTAGTTGGTATTTTGTAGGTAGTTCTATATGCCCATAATGCCTCTATCAATTTAGTAAGTTATTCTCTCTTATTTTTAGTAAGGATTTTCTTGAGGAGCTTGATCAATGTCTTATTAAAGGCTTCTATCAAACTATTTGTTATTGGATTATATATTGAAGAGTATCGTCAATCTATTTTGTGTCGATCGACGAATTTATAATTCTTTGTACTTTTGCAAAACGGCTAAGGACGCGTGAGTGGGGAAATTGGTTTTGTTTAGTTTTATTTTAAAATTAAATTTACACAAATTTTGGATTTTATTAAAATTAAATTTAATTAATTTACATAATAAAATTTACACAGATTTTATATATAGTTAATTTATCTTAATTAACTCATTTCCATTTCATTTTCATTTTTTATTTTATTTCATTTTATTTACAAACTAATATATATATACATATAATATTATTCAAAATAAAGAAAGTATTTTGAATTTTATTTGTTTTATATATGTACATATAATAAAATACAAAAAGAATATGTATAATAGTTAAGAATATTTATTTAAACTTTAAGATGATAACCTAATTTTAATTTTAATTATTTTTTATAATATAATTAAATATGTAACATTTATTTATACTTATAAGATACATATAAATATATTTACACTATATATATATATATATATATATATATATATATATATATTGTTATTTATGTATCTTTGCTAACTAGTTAATTATAATATATAACTATTTATGCATATGTAACAAAACAAAACAAGTATCATTATTTTAAAAGAAAGCAATGTTTTAGATTTTTTTTTTTTTAAATAATATGTTAGACATTTTGAATTATCATTGTCGAGTCTTGCAATTAGGTAACTTTGGCATTTTATATTTATTATTTTATTATCTTTCATCAAATTAATCAAGATAATTTCTTAGACGGTTTAGCAAGCATTTTTTAAATTAAATTTAACCCTTTTTTTGGAGTATTTCGAACTCAACTTGCATGATTTTATGTTCTTTGCCCCTTGCTTTTATTGTGTTTGGTCGACCCATCTTATGGAGCTACTTTAAAGGTTAACAAAGTTTAATGAAAATCAATGAAATATTAGAAACTATTTCGAGATGGCGAAGGGAAAATGACAACTGAGACACAATTTTCTTTTTTTATTTTTTTTAAAAAAAAAATAGAATAGTCTTTATTCATTCATCCTTCTTTATATCCCTCTTCTTATTTAAAGAGGGCGACCCAAGAAAAAAAATAAAACAAAAATTGCAAATTTAGAAGTAAGAAATCCTTCTTGGGAATTTTATAATTGCAATTTATAATTGCAATATATATATATATATAAACTAATTAATTATATAGTATATATTATCTTATTTTTATGCTCATTAATTTTATGATCAAATAAAAATTAATTATTTTTGATTTTGAGATATCTTATTAATTTTTTAGAAAATTATCATGTATTGAGATAATATATTTTATTTTATTTTTATGATGGACTAAAATAAAATAAAATATATTCAAGTATAAATAGGATCATAATTTTCAGTTTAAAGAGTTGATTTTTATTTTTTTCTCACATCTTATATTGAGTGAAAAGAAAATTCTCTTTTTCTCAAGAATATCATTTTAGACATTGAAGGTCAGAAATCCCCTATTAATTATTTTATAAATATAGATATATTTTTAATTAAATCTTTTTTTGATGATTTGATATAAAATTTGAAAGTAGAATTTTGAAGGCTTAATTTTTAAATTAGTCCTAATTAATAACCAAATTAGCTAATTAACCCGTAAAAAAAAATTTAAAATATGCCGCCGTTAGTCACCGATCGGGTGACCGGCAAAATGATTTTAAAAAAAAAATCAACTTACCTTGTTATATCATATCGATCATGTCGAAGGGAATAGTAGTATTTCTACAACTTTCATGTTGTCAAATACGCCGCTGTATTTTTTTTAGTTAATGAAAGTGATTAATTACAGCTCTTGTTATTCATTATAGATCAACACTCATATATAAATTGAGCTTTAATGGGTTTACTTATTCTTAAAAAATAATCAGTTCTTTTCTTAACAAACAAGGAATTATTTTTTAAGAATAAGTAAACTCATTAAAGCTCAATTTATATATAGAATATATTGAGAGTGTTTGATATTACCAAGGAATTATATGTATTCAACAATTGTATTACAAAAAAACATTAACTCACAACTTCAATATACCTCAAACTGATCAAAACTCAACATGAAAGTTGTAGAATTTTTTATTACCTTCCAACAAAAAAATCCACCGATGAGCCCATATAGGGAGCAAGTTGATTTTAAAAAAAATTATTTTACCATACCAACTGCAACTAAAATAAACTAAAATAAATAAAAAAATAAATTAAATAAACCTAAACCTACCAATTTACTTAATTTAAAAAAATAAAAAAATAAAAAATAAAAAAATAAAAAAATAAATAAACCCTAACCCTAAACCCATAAACTAACCCTAAACCTTGAACCCTAAACCCTAAACTCTAATCCCTAGAACCCTAAACCCTAAACCTTAAAACTAACCCTAAACCTTAAACCCTAAACCTTAAAAGTAGCCCTAAACCCTAAACCCTAAACTTACAACCCAAAACCCTAAACCCTAAAAAAACCTATACCCTAAACCCCAAACAAATCTGAAACCCTAAACACTAAACCCTAAAACATAAACCCTAAAAACCTAAAGCCTAAATCCTAAACTAACCTTAAATCCCTAACCATAAACCCTAAAAACCCTAAACCCTAAAGCCTAAACCTTGAACCCTAAACCCTAAACCCTAAACCTTAAACCCTAAAGCTTTTTCACGACTTTCTATAATTTTCCTTTATTCGCTTTTTCGCCTATACTTTTAGCTATTCTAATTTATCTTTATTTTTGGATGCACTTCTTTTCTCTTGGTGCATTTCTCTTATTCTCTGTGTTTGCTCCTAGTCATGCATTCTCTCATCATCGAAGAGTTTTGGGATCTATTCATTTGCTTATCTTTGTTAATCAATTTGTATCTTTTGCTTTCCTTTACTCTTTTATTTTGCTTTTGGTTGTACTTAGATAGAGGATTTACTCTCTAGTCGATTTTAGCAGAGATGGAGTTTATCCCCTATTAAGGACTTTGTAACCCTCTTTTTATGGCAATAAAATTCTCCCTATATGGGGTTTCACAAACATCCTAAACCCTAAATTAACCCTCAACCCTAAGCTAACCCTAAACCCTAAACCCTAAAACCATAAACACTGCAGCTTAAACACTAAATCAAAAACCTTAAACCCTAAACCCCAAACCTTAAACCCTAAACCCTAAACCCTAAACCATAAACCTTAAACTAACCCTAAAACCTAAACCATAAAAAGCTAAAAACCTAAACCTAAGTTAAATAAAACCTAAAAATAAAATAAATAAATAAACCTATAATAAAATAAAAAAAATCAAATAAAAACATAAACTAAAACCTAAACCTAAACCTAAAAACTAAACTAACCTTAAACCCTAAGCTAACCCTAAACCCTAAACCCTAAAATCATAAATTGTAAAGCCTACACTAAATCCTAAACCTTAAACACTAAACCCTAAACCCCAAACTCTAAACCCTAAACCCTAAACCCTAAACCCTAAACCCTAAACTAACCTTAAAACCTAAACCTTGAAAAGCTAAAAACCTAAACCTAAGTTAAATAAAAGCAAAAAATAAAATAAATAAATAAAATTAAACCAAAATAAAATAAATAAATAAAATTAAATAAAAACATAAACTAAAACCTAAAGCTAAACCTAAAAAAATAAGAATGAAAACTAAATTAAAATAAAATAAATAAAACTCTAAACTAAACTAAAAAATTAAAAACTTAAATATAATATAAACTTAACCTTAAATAAAAATAAAATAAATTTAAAAAAACTAAAAATAAAATAAAACTACATAAAAACCTAAACCTAAAAAATAAAACTAAAAATAAATAAAAAATAAAACCTAATCCCTAAATTAAAAAAAAAAACCTAAACCTAAAATATAAATAAAATAAACCTAAATTAAATTAAAATAAATAAATCCAAAACCTAAACATATACCTAAACCTAAACTAAATAAATAATATAAACTAAAAATAAACTTAAGCATAAACAAAAAAATAAAACCTAAAAATAAACCTTAAATAAAAACCTAAAACCTAAACCTAAAAAAAATAAAATAAAAACCTAAACCTAAACCTAAAAATAAAAAATAAAACCTAAGCCTAATAAATAAGACAAAAATAAAACTAGACAAAAAAATAAACCTAAACATAAAGAAATAATCTAAAATAAATAAACTAAACTAAATAAAAATAAAAATAAACCCAAAGAAAAAATGAAATAAAATAAATTAAATTAAATAAATAAATAAACTAAATAAACTTAAACATGCAATTTTACTTAATTTAAAAAAACAAAAAAAAAACTAAAAATAAAACCCTAACCCTGAATCCTAAACCCTAAAATTAACCCTAAACCCTAAACCCTGAATTTTAAACCCTAAAACCTATAATCGTGAACCCTAAACCCTAAACCCCAAAACTGAAAAACCTAAAATCTAAACTTGAACTAAATAAAGCCTAAAAATAAAATAAATAAAAAACCTTAAACCTAAATAAAATAAAAGGAAAACCTAAACTAAAACCAAAACCTAAACTTAAAAATAAAATAAAATAAAAAATAAAAACTAAACTGTGATAAAATAAATAAAAACTTAAGCTAAACTAAAAAAATAAAATAAACATAAAATAAAAAAATTTAAATAAAATTAAACCTAAAGGTTAAATAAAAATAAAATAGCAACTTAATAAAAATCTAAACCTAAAAAATAAACCTAAAAATAAATACAAAATAAAACCTAAACCCTAAAATAAAAAAACCTAAACTTAAAATAAACAAAATAAAATAAACCAAAACCTAAACTAAAATAAACAAAACTAAAATAAACAAAACTAAAATAAATAAAACCTAACCCTAAACTTAAAATAAACTAAACCTATACCCTAAACTAAATAAAATAAAAAGCACTAAAAATAAACCTGAAATAAAAACCTAAAACCTAAACCCTAAAAAATAAAATAAAAATCTAAACCTAAACCTAAATAAAACCAAAGCCCTAAACCTAATAATAAAAAATAAAACCTAAACCTAAAAAATAAAATAAAAATAAAAGTAACTAAAAAATAAACATAAAGCCAAACCTAAACCTAAAAAATAAACTAAAATGAAAAACTGAAACTAAAATTAATAAACATAAAAAATAAACTAAACTAAATAAAAATATAAAATATAAAATAAACTAAATAAACTAAATAAACCTAAACCTACCATTTTACTTAATTTAAAAAACCCTAAACATTAAAGCCTAAACCATAAACCCTAAATCCTAAACCCCCTAACTAAAAAACTAAAAAAATTAAAACTAATAAAATAAAATTAAACTAACCCCTCTCCCTAAACCCCCTAACTGAAACTAAAAAACTAAAACCTAAAAATAATAAACCTAAAACTAAAACTAAAAAAACTAAAAACAAAAACTAAACTAAAATCATAATAAAAACTAATAAAGACTTAAACCCTAAAAAAATTAAACCTAAACCAAATAATAAAACTAAAACCCCCTACACAAAAAATAAAACTAAAAACAATAACAACTAAACTAATAAAAAACACAAATACCTAAACAATAATTACTATACTAATAAACTAACAAAACTAACCCCCTCCCCCCAATAAAACTAAAACTAAAAGTTAAACTCTAAAAAAATATAAAATTAATAAAACTGACAAAAACAAAAAAAACTAATAAAAAATTAATAAAAAATAAAACACAAAAAATAACTAATAAAACTAAAAAAAGATCTAAACCTTAAACCCCCCCCCCCCCCCCCCCCCCCCTGACAAGACGACGCTATTTTTAAAAATTTTTTTAAATGAATTAATTAGCTAATTTTATTATTAATTAAGACTAATTTAAAAGTTAAATCAATTTCGAACGAGTTACGTCGCTTTCTGCGCAACATTGATCGTTATCAAAATTTGGCTTCATTGTAAAGTTTAATAATGTTAATCTTGAGGGAAGACACATTGTTGAAGAAGTCCTCAAAAACGTGTATTTTGGAAGTCAAAATTAATATCTTGTTTTAATATTATATGACGTATATAAATATCTTAAACGTTTTTATCGTGCTTCTCATCAGGGGCGGATCCAAAATTTTTTTCAGAAGGACCTAATAAAATAAAAAATATTATATTTTTATATAAAATAAATATTAAAACATCTCATCTAATAAAATAAAAAATTAAGCATCACAATAATTTGAATTTATTTACATTATATATCATCTATAATTTCTCTCTCTAAATTAATTATAAATAATATTTCATTAAAAAATATTTTTGAATATTCTTATTTTCAAGAATCATATGATATAAAGTATATAATTAATTATTAAATATTCATCAAAGATGTAATAAAATTTAAGATAAATTAAATTTCAATAATAAAGTTAATGATGATACTATTTTTTAGTGTAATATTAAAAATTTTGAAGCAATAAAATTGTAACATAATTCACATAAGTTAATGTAAACTTTAAACTCTACTAAGAATTTCCTCAAATATAATATTTTTTTTCTAAATATAAATAAATAAAAAAACATATATTATAATTTTTCTAAACATAATTTTCATCTACAAGCAACCAACCGCCCATAATTGAATTTTTTTAGATATAACATTTTCAATTTCATACCTAAAATAAAAATAAAATCATTACTTAATGAGCACATATGCAACACTGATATAATTATTTAATCAAAAAAAAAATAACTTTTTCAAAGTAATTTAGTTGGAATCAATTAAAGAACTAAGTATAATTAATAATGATGTTAAAAAATTAAATGGTTGAAATTAATAAAATGAATTTAAAAATTTGTGTGTAATTTCAAAATTTATAAGAATAATTTATAGGAGACGTTGAATTATAAAATAAAGTTTCGAGATTTTTTCGTTAGAATATTTTTAAGTAATTTTACTTATCATGACTTTTAATTATGATTGATTAAAATTAAATAAAACCTGCTTTAATCATTTAACACGCTAAATCTTCTTCCGCATCGTTAAATCTAGATTTACTAAATCCTAAAGCAGCAAAGTTGCTTTCACATGATTAAATCTGGATTTATATGGTTAAATCCGGATTTACAAAATCATAATTCCTAATAGTAAAGCAGCTTTCAGCATGATTAACTCCGGATTTACTAATTCCTGTTAATAGATAGATTTACAGAATTTAGACAAAGCAGAAATGTGCGAAGGAGGGTGGGAGGAAAGACGTGTGATCTGCTGCGAAGGAGGGTGGGAAAAAAGATGAGGGGTTTGTGAGTCTCTTTTTTTTTTTTATGCAGCCATGGAGCAGAAGGGTAGAAAAAAATAAGGACGGAATAAGGAGTATGCTTAAAGGATGAACTTAATTTTTTTTACTACGGTGGCCAGTAAGGGCACGTTTTCTAGTACCCCAACTTTGTATCAACCAATGCTTCTCATGACTATTATTTATAGTATACATATATCTCTTAAGACCTTTCAGGATCTATTTTTTAAGACATTTGAGTGAATTTAATCATAAACTTGCATACGTAATGCATGTGCAAGGACTTAAACCTAAAATATCTTGGTTGGAAATCAAAGCTCTCAATCATTAGGCTAAGATAGCTTGCACTTTCAGGATCTATTTGAATCAGCTGTAGTTTTTTTTTAGAAGTGATTATAAAAATGAATTGAGAAAAATATTTTTAAAATAAAATATTCTTAAAAGAAATTAAAAAATCAATAGTTAAATATAAATATGATTATTTTGATAGTCAAATATAAATATGATTATTTTGATAGTCAAATATAAATATGACTATTTTCTGAAAAATAAATAGTTAGAAAGTTATCCGAAAAACACCCTTAATTTTTAACACGTGTGTTGAATTATATTTTCATTTATGCCCTAAATTTTAATCAATCCCAGATTAAGATTATTAATGATAGAAATAAATCATTCTACATAATTTTTAATATTATAATATACGTCGTACGTCAGGTTGGCATGAATTCACCCGAAATTTTTTTTAAATTAGATATAATTTTAAGTTTAATTAGTTAATTAAGCATAAAAAAATTAACAAAATAGACCAAGTCATCCATTGAATAGATGACTGGCTCGTCTTAATATTTTGTAAAAAAAAATTAGAGGCAGCTGCAGTATTTTGCTCATATCTATCTCATTCGGTGTCGGAATTGAGTGAACTTAGTATTGTTGGAATCGTAACAAAATTTTCCACAACTTTCATGTTGATTAAAAATTAAGATTGTGACCCAATAAGCAGCAGCAAAGCGCAAAAGTGACCGACCAAATTTTAGCCTTTATTTGTCTATATCTCGACTCATCCGTGTCTAAGTGAGCAGATTCTGAATCGTAACAAAGCTCTCCACCACTTTCATGTTGATCATAAATTATGATTGTGGCCCAAAAATTTAATAATTTAAGGTGTGTTTATAGCGTGTGTTCTTAGTTTATTGTTATTTTGGTAAATTACATGTCATGATAATTAGGCTTGATGGAAAAAAAGTAATTAAAATAAAATATTAAAATTAAATAAAATCTGAATTATTTTATTATTACTGGTCTGATGAATCTATATTTTTTTAGAGAATGAAAATATTTAAAAAAAAATTAATTATTATTATTATTATTTTTTTATGTTACTTTCATTGGTTTTGTTGATCTAGTTATCTGAAAGCTTAGTTTTGATGACATTGATTATTTCGATTTGTAGCTTATATTATTTTATGTGACTAAATATTTATTAAATTCTAATTTTATTTTTTTATTAAATTTATTATTGTTTGCACTCTTTTTTAAATAATATTATTCTATTTAAGTCTATATTTTAGTATTATAATTAATTGTATTATTACAAATTTCTTAAAGATTAAAAAAATACTCATTTAAGGTTTAAGAGCATATGATATATGTATGTATATGTATGTATATGTATGTATGTATGTATTATATTTTAATATTATAACGATTGTAGCTACGTATCGGGTAACAATCGTAATTTTTGATCAACATAAAAGTTGTGAAAATTTCATTGCGATTCCAACAATACCAAGCTCGCTTGATTCCGACACCGGATGAGTCCGATATAGATAAATAAAAGCGACTACTCAAAAATTTCAGGTCTGTGCCGCAGTTTTTTCACATATTCGCAAAAACTGCTGCTTATCGGGCCACAATCTTAATTTTGATAAACATGAAACTTGTGAAAAATTTTGTTATGATTCCTACGATACCAAGGTCACTCAATTTCGATACCATATGAGGTAGATATGAGCAAAATCTTGCCTCAATTTTTTTTAAAAAAAAATAAAATAGTTATTCATTGAACTGACGACGCACCGATGGATGCCAATTACGCCAGCCGTCAACGGACGACTTGACATATTTTGTTAATTTTTTTCTGCCTAATTAACTAATTAAACTTATGCCTAATTATTTTCCTAATTTAAATTTCCCTCTAATGACGCCCACGCCGGCCAACTATGCTTGGGCTCAAGAAATGCCTTTCACGCCATGGAATAGAAATGACTGCAGATTCAATTGTAGCTACAAGAACAGATAAACTTGATTCAATTGTAGCCACAAGAATAGATAAATTTTAGGAAGATTATAAATTCGTCAAATAAGTATGTGGATAAATATTGAATTAAGTGACCCGTTAGTTGGAGCATCACTCCTAATGTGATGACTTTATTCGAGCACAATCACTAACTCACTTATAATAAATTTGACCTTAAGATTACAACAATAACAACAACAACAGCAACAACAACAAGCATTAATCCCACTAAGTGGGGTCGGCTACATGAATCCTTCATCTCCATTGTGTCATATTATGTGTCAAATTCTCATTTAATTCAAGTATACTAAGGTTATTTTTATACATCTTAACCAAGTCTTTTTAGGTCTACCTCTATCTTTCTTAGCATAAGGCAAATCTAATGCATCTACTCTCCTCATGGGGACTAACGCTTTATGTGGCAACCATCTAAGGCGACTCTCTCTAATCTTATCTCGCCACCTGAGCTACTCCAACTTTTTCCTAACATACTCATTTTGCATTTTATCTCGAGAGTAAAGCCACTCATCCACCTAAGCATCCTCATCTCAGTAACACTTAACTTAGTCTTTCTTTTATTGGCCAACATTCTCGCACCATAAGTCATCGGTGTCTTACCACCATCTTATAAAATTTTCCCTTAAGTTTAAGTGGAACTTTTCTATCACACAATTGGCCAGATGCATTCCTCCACTTCAACCATCCACCTGAATTCTACTAATAACATCTCCATCTATTTCACCATCATTTTGAACAATAGAGCCTAAATATCTGAATCGCTCACTTTTATTAATGACTTGTTCACATAATGTCACAACACTACCACTAGAACTTCTACAACTAAAATTACACTCCATATATTCAGTTTTAGATCTACTTAAATGAAAACCTTTAGACTCTAAAGTTGACCTCCATAATTCAAGTTTCTCTTGGACTCCCTCTAGTCTTATCAACAAGAAAAATGTCATAAAAAAAGCATAAACCAAGGTACATCTTCGTAAATGCCTAGTAAGAACATCCATAACTAAAGTAAAAAAGATAAGGGCTTAAAGCTGATCCTTGATGTAATCCAACTAAAATAGGAAAAAATTTTATCAATCCTCCTTGAGTTTGAACACAAGTAACAGCTCTAGTATACATATCTTAATGACTTGAATATAACCAATATTAACTCTTTTCTGTTCTAGAACTCTCCAAAGAACATCTCTTGAAACTTTATCATAAGCTTTCTCTAAATCAATAAATATCATATGTAGATCCTCTTTACTTTCTCTTTGCTTCTCCATCAAACCTCTTAACAAATGTATAGCATCCATATTATATCTACCTGACATGAAACCAAACTGATTGTGAGAAACTTTTGCATCACATCGTAACCTATGCTCATTTACTCTCTCCCATAATTTTAATGTATGACACATTAACTCAATTCCTCTATAATTTGCACACTCTTGTGCATCACCTTTATTCTTAAATATAAGAACCAACAAATTCTTTCTCCACTCATCTAGCATCTTTTTAGTCTTTAAAATAACATTAAAAGATTTGTAAGTCAAGAAATTCCTTGATCTCCTAAAGATTTCCACACTTCTATTAGAATATTATCAGGTCCTACTGATTTTCCGCATTTCATTTTCTTTAATGCTTCGCTAACTTCAGATTTACTAATAAGACGATAAAAATGAAATTCTTTATTTTTGTTTAGGGTTTTAAGGTTGCTAAAATCAATCATACTTTCAGATCCTTCATTGAAAAGTTTATCAAAATATCTCATCCACTTATTTTCAATTTCCTTTTCTAAGAAAAATACTTTATTATTTTCATCCTTAATACACATCACTTGAACTATGTCTTTACTTCTCCTATCTCTTTGGTTGGCTAACTTAAACATAAATCTCTCACCTTCTTTGGTATCTAATTTATTGTATAAATCACTAAATGCTAAATTTTTTGCATCATATATTGCTTTCTTAGAATCTCTATAGACCACTTTATATTTTTCCCAATTCTCTAAGTTTTTACATATAAACCAAATTTTATAACAATGCTTCTTATTTCTTATCTTTTCTTGCACACTCTGACTCCACCACCAACTATTCTTATTAAAAGAAGTTTTTCCTTTTGATTCGACAAGCACATCTCTAGCAACTTGCTTAATTTCACTTGCTATTTTTTTTCACATAACATTAGCTTCCTTATGAACATCCCAAATTCTAGTCTCTTGTAGCTTGCTCTTAAAAATATTTTTTTCTGTTCTTTAAGTATCCTCATCTAATCCTCGGATAATAATTTGATTTATTTTTCCTCTTACAACCTTTCATCTTAAAATCTAAAACTAACAATCGATGTTGGGTACTTAAATTTTCACGTGGAATGACCTTACAATCTTTACAATCTAAACGATCTATTTTTCTTATCAGAAAATAATCAATCTGTGTTTTACTAGATCTATTTTTATAAGTATTAATATGTTCACCTTTTTTCTTAAATAAAGTATTAGCAACTACAAAATCATAAACTAAAGCAAAATCTAATATAGTCCTACCTTCTTCATTAGTCACTCCAAATCCATAACCACCATAAATACTTTTAAAATCTTCTACCACTCTACCAACATGTCCATTTAAATCTCCTCTAATAAATACTTTTTCTTCAAGAGGTATCTTTTGTATTAATCCCTCTAATTCATTCCAAAATTTTTCTTTTGAGCTTACATCCAAACCTACTTGAGGAGCATAAACACTTATAATATTGATAAATCTAGTATCAACAATAATCTTTAAAGCTATAATTCTATCTCTACATCTATTAATATTTATTACATTATCCTTCAAACTTTTATCTATAATCACACCTACACCATTTCTAGTTCGACTTCTACTTGAATACCAAAGTTTAAAACCTAAACTATCAAACTCCTTGGCCTTCTCCCCAACCCATTTAGTTTCTTGAACACATAAAATATTTATCTTTCTATGAACCATAATATCTATTAATTCCATTAATTTACCTGTAAGAGTACCAATATCCCAATATGCTAACCTAATTCTAGTTTCATGGACTAACTTCTTTACCCTCACCAGTCCATAATGTGGGAACCTTTACTTATTTAACACTGCAACCGGGTGCCGATGCAGCGGCTCTAGCACATTTTTCATTGTATTCAAGTCATACAGTGCTTCGCTTCCAGGGGACGCCCTAGCATTAACACAATAATTTAAAAGGATTCATGTCATGATTATTTCGACAAGTTTTACGCTTATTGTCGACTACCTATCGCAACCCTTCACTTTTCATATTCGGACTTAGGGACCGGCAAAAGTAGTGTTAACTTGACCTTAAGATTAAAAGTTCAAAAAATAAAAGCTGACAAAAAAAAAAACCAAATCAACATTGTCCCAAAATAGTAATAATAAAAAAACAAATCAACAAAGACAATTTTTTTTTTAAAATAACATCACTAACAGGTGATGTGACAGCAATGATAATCCGATCACAAATATATATATATATATATATATATATATATATATATATATATATATATATATATACGTATCGATACATCCCCCCAATAATTCTGATCCTTTATTTGGTTCTGATTTCACCTTTTGTTTAGCATTCTTTTGATGTTCATTTATAGTTTTTTCTGTTTCACAAATTTGTACTTATCTTAATTACTAATAAACTCTGGGCCACACAAACACACACACAAAACAGCACTCATCTTACTCATTAAATGGTTCATATTCAATCTTTGATTGAATCATTTAGCAAGTGATTCTAAGATGAATAAATATTTTAAACTGAATTTATCAATAAGTCAAATACGATAAATCTTCATTAGATCGTGTTGGACTTATTTTAGCTCGAAATAAAAAAAAAATTACAAACATAACTTAATGATAAGAACTTTTCCCATGCAAAAAGGAGTCACAAGTTCAAATCCTATAATCTCAACATTTTTTAGATTTTTATAGCTTATTCAGCTCGCTCATATTCGGCTCATTTACACCTCTATTTGTGACCATCTTCTATTTTGAAACACATAAACAAAATTGTAATTTAAATTAGCCATATAATTTTACGAATAATTATTTCGCTTAGAAATGATCAACAAAAATATTTTTATTTTTATAAGATATCAATTATATCTTTTAATGATATTTTTATTTATGTTAACCTATTTATCTTTAGATTGTACATAATTAATTTATTTTACAAGAGTCTATGGTCAAATTTAAATGGAATCTCCGTATCTAACTACCTGTTCTTTTATTTTGATGAAAAACAAGATATTGATTAAAACATTTAATAAATAATAGTAATAAATTAGCATGCTTTATAGGAACGATATAAAGATGTTTAGCAATCCTGATCATTATGAATCACTAATTAACTAAATTAATAATGTATTTTTTTAAAAAAAATTTATTAAACTAATTAAAGGTCAATTAAACTTAAATAATAATAATGATATTTTATTATTATTTAATCATCATAATAACTAGGGCTACAAATAAATCAACCGTTCAACAAATTATTTGTGGCTCGCTAAAAGCTCATTCATGCTTTGATTAATAAATCAAATCAACTTTTGAATGCCGATTACTAAATGAACAAGTATGATAAACTTATCGTTTGATTAATTTATGTTTAAGAATAATAACATTTAAAGCCCGTGAACAAGTTCATTAAGGAGTTCGATTATGACTTTATTACAACTTGATGAAGGCTTATTTTGAACAATATTATTTAAATTTTTATTTTTTTAGGCTTAATAAATTTTAATAGATAAAACTATTATATATTTCTCAACAATCAGCTTGCGAACAAGCTCGATCAAGGCTTGATTTAAGCTCGTTTATTTCATTAAATGAGCTGTTTGTTAATAAGCTTGATAATCTAATTTGAACTGAGATTACGAACTCAAATTTATTAATAATAAATAAGTTCAAGCTTGAATACCATCCTAAAATGCTCGAATAGAGCTTGAACTCAATAATGATAAATAAGTTTGTGAACTCTAACATGCATATACTCGACTCGGCTCATTTAGTTTGCCGCCCTAGTAATTACTAACCTTTGTATAAGTAATTTATTTATTAATTAGTCAATCTCTAGTTTATCTCAGAAATAATTAAAATAATAAATTTTATAAGAATTGAAAGTTATTTGGTTCTTCAACAAGTATTTAAAAATTTATATGGATATTATAAAATCTTTTTTTTAATTTTGTGTCGACCTTTGTGCCATTTTGATAAAGTTTTATGAACATGCTAGTAAAATATAAAATGTTAGTCATATTTTAATATTCATTATTTGAATGAATGCTTTTGCTAATATTTGAAAATATATATATGAGAACCCGCCTAAATTGATACTCGATCGCATTATTAAAGCGATATTAATAAAGAGAATGTCATTTAATTAATTGATTTTTCGTTGCCAGGGAGGTGCAGATATTCTACAATTCCAGCCTGACGTTCACGGAGCTAAATAAAGGGAGATCAACCATACTCTCTTAACCATACATAAGGAGGAAAGCTTCTAGAGAATTATAGAAAGACCGATGTTCGCAAGCATCCTGGCCGCTGTCGCCCGATGTCAAGCCGAGACAATCCAATCGCCCGCCATTGCCGATTCGCGACGGATGCAGACGTTGCTCCAATCGCCAAGGATGCACTCGTTGATCCTGACGTCATCAGGGATCTGGAGGCACAGGTTCATGAGCTTCGCTACCGGAACCCAATGGACATCCGCAACCTCATTGACTATCCAGTGGAGTTGGAGATGGCCTACATTCCAACCGAGGTCGATCGCTCAGACCTCTCCGAATCTGCGCCGAAGACAAAATGTAAGTTGACTACGTGAACATACCAGGAAGGCTCGAGGCTTTGCAGTGTGCGAGCCTGTTGTAACAATTTTGGATGCAGTAAGATGTCGTTGACATGGAGACACGTCATCCAAGATCGGACAAAATCGCCTTAATCGAACCAAAAGTTTGCGTAGTTTAATTTCTCGATTTAAAGTTTAAATAGGCTAGATGTCAAATTTTGTAACAAATATGTAGCTGTTTTTAGTAGTTATCATTATAAAAAATTTTCGGGACTGGCGGCAGAGTATTAATTATTGACTTTGAGAGGTTTATTAATAAATGTATGAGACCCGAGTTGGGACTGGACCATTAGTATTAACTATTAGAGGTTATTAACTTAGGCAGTATCAACTTAGACAAGTTCTACTGTATATAGCAAAATTATTTTCAGCTGCACAAAAAAAAATTTGCTAATTGATGTTTAATTAAATTGCTTTCAAAGTCTTACTATAATATAAAGTTTAATAATGTCTTAAGAGCCAGCGCACATTATTGAAGCAGTCAATGAAAAACGTTTCTTTCTTCACCTTCCAAGTCGTTGCCTGAACGTGTTGAATTCAAAATCATCTATACTATTAAAAATATTGAATACGAACATACATACATTGGAGACCTCATTATTATTTTTATATTTTAAATATAAAAAATATGATTAATATTAAATAAAATAAATTAAATGTTAACAACAAATGTGCTTTATTATGTTTTGTGTAATGCATATAAAACTATATCAAGTTTATTAAAAGATTTATCTCAACCTATTTCATTATAAAGTGTCATGAATTTGAATCTCGAAGAACATATGAGTGTATAAATTTGTCATAAAAATATCTCAATTATTCTAATATATATGATATATGAATATCAGATATGTGTCATACTCGTATTCGTATCTAACACTGTCATACTCAATTACATAAGTATTTATTGTAGTCAATAAACTTTAAAATATAAAATTAAATAAAAGTACAACTAATATAGATTAATTAATGTATTAAAAAATTAAAAGGCAATATTAAATATGTATACCCATATCCTCTTAAATTAGTCGAGCACTAATGACTATGCCTAAAAGATGCTGTTGACATCTTCAAATAAATGATATGATTAATATTTTAATTACAACTTATTGCATACCACTTATTTTTTCTAAGCATGAGAATCACACCATTTTAAATATATAAATATTAAATTTAGAATTAAATTAATCACGATATAAGAATTAAATATTATACATCTAATGATATTCGTAGATTAGGAAGATGTGCTCAAGATTCACTGCGATCGCATATACGTGTCAAGAGGAGAGCACCAGTCGTTGCGGAAAAATCACTATTATTATATGGATTACTAAACTGTAAAAAGTATTTGCTATTAAATAATATTATCTTTATTTACTATATATTATTGACTATTATTAATTACTATTATCATTATTTACTACAATTTAATAATAATAATTATTATTATTATTTAGAAAAGTTTAGGGCATTAGCACAATTCATTCCAAAAGAAATAATAAATAATACATACAAGAATTCACAGCAGGACTTAGGGAGAAAAGCAAAAATGGAGAGCTAAACTCCTAGGACAAAATAAGAGAACAATAAAACAACAATTACAAAACTTTTAGAAAATAAAACCAATGATACCAAACTCAGTATATCAAAAATTCATCAGATTGATGAAGCAGGCAAGTTGGGACAAAATATATATCTCAAATGCAATTGGACTATCTGCCCGAGGATCTGCCACTGTCATCCTAGGGAGCTCGAGAGGAATCCACCTGAGGAAGAGGGAGCAAGAGTAATACAGGACTAAGGACTCCCTAGTTGCAAGTAGAAGTGCAAGCAGCCAACTAGAGCAGATATGTCCCAAGGCAAGCTAGTTGTGTGAAACCATCATCATTCAACAGGGCCACGTTGGTGAATAAGAGAGAGAAGGAAAGATTAAGTTAGACTCCTCCATTCCTCCAGCAAGGAGAGGACATGCAGGGGCTAAGAAGGCTTTAACTTCCAATGTTTCAGTTTGAAGGACACCTGACTTTTAACACACATAAGCAGCTTAGAGAGATATTTTTCTGCCGATTCCTTTTTGTCCAGATTTCATAAACCACCACAGCAATTATAAGATAACACAACCTTCTAATAACATTACGTTCCAACCCAGAAATAGAGCCCAACACATGAGCTAAGTTAGTTGGCATTAAGAAGTAATATCCATTTGGCAGGAGATCCTTGATAAGGCTCGTAGAAACTGGGCATTCGAAAAATAGGTGAGAGTGAGATTCCAAAGGGTCACTGCACAGAAAACAGTTAAGAATGTGACCAATGCCCCTTCTGTGAAGAAGGTCCGAGGTATTAAGACCTTCAAGATAGGTCATCCAATAGAATATTGCATAATTGATAGCATAGCCTTTGAATCAGATTTCTCTAAACTAGATAACATAAGGGATTAGCTTAACTAGGGTCACCCATAAGAGTTTGGATGACAGTTTATCATTTTTGTTCCAAAGGGCCGTAAGTTAGCTCAACTAGTCACCCATATAAATACCATAGCAATAATGTAACTGAAGTTCCAAAGGGCCACATCGGCCCTGGATTATTTTAGCTTCCATAAGAAAACATGACATTGAGGATGCTCATGAAGGTTAATAGGGATATCCCATAAGCCATTATTCAGGATCGAATTCAATTTGGCATCAAATGGTTTATTGAAAACAACAAAACAATCTCGACCCATATGTTCGAATAGAGAATACCCATTACACCAGGGATTATAGTAGAGAGAAAGGTTTGACTCATCCCCAATATTAAAGGAAAGTTTGTCTCTAAACGATAGGCACAGTTGCTAAGTTCTCTCCAGAGTTGAGATTGCCTTAAAGAGGAGTTGTGCCATAAGGACCCATATTTATTATAACACCAATGTGCTAAGGAAGTAGACTTGTTCATAACTTTCAACATAAGCTTAAATTTGCAAATCAGATTTAATGTTTTAGCAGAAGCTAGCCTGAGCCACCTTTTTCTCTAGGAAGAGTGGTCTTAGCCCAGGAAATAAGGAAGATTCTTCTAGGCTCCCCACTATGATAGAAAAAATTTGTTGACATTGATGAGATTTATTTTAGCACACATTTGGGAATGGAAACTGACTTTAGCCAATAAGTCAAATAATTATTGATCGAGGAATTGATAAGTTGTAGTCTACCTCCATAGGATAGAAACTTGCTCTTTCAACCAGCCAACTAGCCGAATAACTTGTCAAAAATTGGGTTGAAGTGGATGGATTTAAGAGGCCCAGCTATCAAGGGGATACCCAAATACTTAAAAGGGAAACTGCAAGTGTGACATTAAACTTCTTGCTGATTACATCAAATAGAACATCCGAATGAGCAATGAAGATTATGGATTTCTCCCTATTTATTTCCAAGCCTGAGAAGGTAGCCAGTTTATCTCATGCAAACTTCAGAGAATTAGTAATAGAAACATCAACATGACCCATAACCAACAGGTCATCAGCAAAGAGTAAATGGGAAATCACACAATTCCCAGAGTCGAAGGGATTATATTTGAGTAAACTCAGTTCTTTATCTAGAAGATAAGAAAAGGAATCCATAGCTATTGTAAAAAGAAAAGGTGAGAGGGGGCGACCTCAGCCTATTGGATGACTTAAAGTATCCTCTAATTCACCATTCAGCACAATAGAAAAAGAAATTTCACTAATGCAGGCAGCAATCCAACGAATAAAAGTAGGAGGAAAACTTTTTTATTGATGTCTATGGAGAAGTGATTCTCTGTTGATAGTGTCAAAAGCCTTTTTAAGATCAAGTTTGGCAATAATTCTTTCCAAATTGGGATGGGTCCTGAAGTCATAAAAGATTTTATGAGCCAAAGATATATTATCAGATATATCCATCCCATTTATAAAGACTGATTGGGTTGGATAGATAATTGAAGGTAAAACATCCTTAAGACGGTTTTCCAGCACTTTAACTAAGACTTTGTAGAAGGTACCACACAGAGAAATTGGACGATAATCGGAAAGACAATTTGAGTGCTTAACTTTAGGGATTAGAGTAATAAGGCTATGTTTAAACTTATTATGAAGTTTGCAAGTTCTGAAGAAATGATGTGCCACCAATAGGAATTACTTGCCAATAACATCCTAACAAGAGGTGAAAATTTTCGAATTAAAACCATCAGGCCTGGGAGACTTATTATCATTGATACTTTGCAATGCCTGAACGATCTTCTGATCAGTGATATCAGCCGATAATGTTATGGACTTGATTGAGAAAATGATGTTATCCACAGGGATAGCATGAGGGACATGAATAGATCCTTTCTTTCTATTAAATAAGGAAGAGTAGTAGCTACAGATTTCAGCTGCAATAGAGCCAGGATCAGAGATAGTGACATTTAAAGTTTGGAGGCTATGAATACGATTTAAATTTTGCCTCTCCTTCATTGAACTATATAGAAAATTGAGATCATCGTTACAGTGGATGAGCCAGTGTGCTTTCGCCCTCTGTTTAGCCCATAGACTTTCCCTAATGCACATGATATGATATCTGACATTAATATCATTAGCCTCAGTAATGAGGAAAAGAATTTTCGGATCCTTTTCTAGAGCACTAAGAACATTCTCATGTTTCAACCTAAGGATTTTTAATTGAGAATTCAAAGAGGAGGACTCCCAGGTTTGTATTCTAAGTGCATATTTAGTGTGGAGGAGTTTCTTTGAAAGTACAAAGAGAGGGTCACCTGGGAAAAGCAACTCCGAGCATGTTTAACTACCTCAGTGAAATTGCCAAAGGTTGTCCAGTAATTTTTGAACATAAACCTGGGTGGGAACTATGATTTCTGATGGGGTAGAGTAATAAGAGGCGAATGATCATAAGAGAATGGAGGTTCCACCTTGTAGAATGAGTGGGGGAAGTGATCAACCCAAAGAGTATTGCACAGAACCAGATCAATCTTTGTTTGAATTAGATTCTCAGCTTGTTGATCATACCATGTGAGCCAGTACTTGAGAGATCAAGAAGTGCATAGTCCTGAACACAGTCTCTGAAATTGGTCAACTTGCACGACGGAATAGGGTTACTCCCCATTTTTTCATTATAGAAAATAATACAATTGAAGTCCCCTATGATTACCCATGGGGAAGCCATAGAGGATGTAGTGCCACCAACAACTAGAGCGAACCTCTATCTTGAGCATTATTGTGACCATAAACATAGGCAAGAAATAAAAAGTTAGAATTATTATAGGCAACTTCACCGTGGATAAGCTGGTCAGTAATCAGAATAGGGTTAAAGAAAATAAGAGAGGAGTTCCATTTGATCCAAATCCTGCCACCAGAACGGTAGCCAAAGTTGTTGATACTTCCTTCCAAATGAAAAAGCTTAAGCTTCTTCGCCATAGAAGAATCATTGTGAGAGGGCATGGGTAGTTTGGTTTCTAACAAACAGAGTAACTCAAGATTAAAGTCTTTGATTAATCTTGAGCAATCTTTAATATGGCCCTTAGCAAGAAGGCCACGAACATTCCAGCTTCCAAAAATTGGGAAATTCATAACAGTAGATAATAAGGGAAAGAGAGAGAGAGAGAGAGGCAGGGGAGGAGGAGAGCAAGTGAAGAGAACCTACTTACCCTTCTTATTATTGGGCTTGTGCCCAGAAGTGTGGGCAGTTGAGGATTTGTTTGATTTCAGCTCCTGTGATCTCTTGCTAGGAGTTCTAGAGAGGTTATCATAAGATCTGTTTGAATGAGAGCGGGTCGAGGATTGCATTGCCGAGCGAGTAAGCACCCCTTGAGTTTGAGTAGGTAGATTAGGATCGGTTTGGAGAGTGGTGTCGTCTATAAAGGCTTCAATAAGAGATGTAGGCTCCTCTTGGAGAGGAGGGGAATGTACCAGAGGTTGATTAAGATCATTGATTGCACGGAGAGTGAGGGCGGCATCTTGAACTAAAGAATAAGAGAGAGTAGAATAAGAGGTTACTCCAGTGATGGAAGTAGGGTCGGCATTTGTTATAGAAGCATCTGTATGAAATGTAACGAGGAGGACTACACCTACTGGCCTGGCTAATTTTCATGGTTGGAAGGACATGATGAGTCATCATGAGAGAATGAAGAGCAGTGATGGAAAGCATTGGGTTTCTAATCAAATAAAATTGCTTGCTGGAACTTCAAACTATTAAGGTTAATAGACACTGAATCAGGCAGGATTGAAGAGAGATTTACCAGCACAAAAATTCGAGCAAAAGTAATCCTGGATTTAAGAGCAGTATGGTTTTCAACTATAAGCAAAGTCCGTACAATGCTAGCTACTTTAGAGAATCCGGCTTCGTTCTAGCAGCATAAGGGAAAATTTGGAAGCTTAATCTAGAGAAGAATTTCAAAAAAATTCTCCTTGGAAGGTCAGATGTCCCAAGACCAATTATGAGAGATGAATGGCATCCCGTTTAGGAAACACAGTCCATGATCCCAAACTAAGTCGTAGTCCTCTTAGAAAGAGAACTTCAAGAGAAAGAAATCCCCTTCCAAAGTTAAGAGATCCAGATTTCCATTGAAGATCCATTTTTTTTTATGGCTGCTAGCAGGGAACCTTAAAAGGGGCGTTTGCCTATGGCATGACCAACCAAGGATAGGCCTTCAAAGTTTATCTTCTGAGAAGGTAACCTCACCTAAGTCAGTTGGAATAAAAGAGAGGGATAATGACTTGCTCTTATCATTCTGAACCACAAGAAGGTCCTTCTAGTTACAATGGTTAGGGCAATGAGAGCTTGAAGCAGTGTTGTGATGGGAGGGAGCTGCACCCAAGATCAGCGAAGAGAGGTGGGGAAAATGAGAGGAAAAAGCTGAATCTGAGTTCATAACTGAACTAGAGGAGAGCCAAGGCAATGGGACAGAGAGGTCACCTCCGGCAAAGCACCGGATGCAGACAAGGTTAATGCAGCAGAGAGGAAGCAAACTTGAGAGAACCAAAGCTAGAGATAAGCAAGTAGGAGGAATCACTGCCATAGGAGAGGATCACAAAAGTAGCATGCCCAAATGAGATTGATTGGTTTGTATAATAGCTTTTATTATTATGATTTTTGAATTTGATTATTGAATCATTATTTTTATTATTATATTTATTTGCAATGAGTTATTTATTGTCGCTATCCTCCTAGGAGAAATTATTATATGGGGAATCCACCGGTACATAGTACACAATGTACAAAGATATTTTGAGCATAAGTAAATAAATAAAAAAACTAAACAATTAAGTATTTTAGCTGTTTTTTAATTGTTTAAAAATTATGCTTAAAATAATTATGTACATGTACTATGTATTGATATTAAAAATATTTAAAATATCTTCTAAATTTTAATAAAAAATATTATGCATAATATATGTACACACTACTCAATAAAAATTTAGATATTGGTTTACGTCCAAATTGCACATATAGGGGCAATTTGGTTGCCTTAAAAAGGAATACAATATAAAAATAATGCAGTATAAAATGAATAGTATATTTGGATTAATTTGGGTTGTTTGGTTAAAAACTCTATAAATACATGAATTTATTTTTTTCTGTTTCGTAAAATAAATATAATAGAAAGTATTTTTGAGGTTGTGGCGGCGGCGGCGTCGGCGGCCGATCAGTGATCGGTGATAACGACGATTGGCGGATAGCGATATATACTAAGCGATCGGTGTTTGAAATTCAAATCTTAAATAAATAATCTTTAATGTATTCTAAATACATTATAATTACTTTAGAACTTTACACCACTTCAAACACAAATAAAATTAAAACTTTTGTATTTATTTTATTTTATACCTGAAATTCTTCTTTCTAAATAGCCCACATTAATGTCCCCATGGTAAAAGGTAGATTTACTTTATCCAATGACCTCGACCTAAATCATAGCCAGGTTCTAAAAGAAAAAAAAACACAACAAACGCTAGGGTGGTGATTCCAACAAAGAGACAGATAAAAGTATATTTATATTTAGATTTTTAATAAAATTTTGATTAAATTATTTAGAGCAGGTTTATTTTTTTAATATTTATTTAATTAGCCACGTGAATCGTAGTCGACACTATAACCCTTCTAAAATGTAAATGCACCTATAAATTAGGATAGAAACAGCTTCTTCACGGCAGAGAGAGAGCTTAATTGTTGAATACGTCAATCAAACTCTCTTCCATTTGAATTCTTTCCTGATTTCTCCTCTAAATCTTCTTCAATAAGAAGAATGAATTGTCTCTCTTCGTCTTCAAATCTCTATCTCCCTACAGATTTCATCGACCCGTTGAAAATACAGCAGAATCATCAATATTTCTCAACATCTCCGTACCAGCATCTTCGCTGTAAGTGTTCTTCTGTTGCTTCGAACTCATCCGCTTCTCTTCGAAGAACAACAAATTATCAGGCGAGCTCATGGAAAGACAGTCAAATACAATCTCTGAACACCACTTATTTCACTGTAATATATATTGTTCGGGTCTCTTTTTTGTTCTGGTTTTATTGAGCTCATAGGATTATATATGTAAATTATATATCTTATATATCACATGTTTATTCACAGGGAGATATGCATGTAAAGAGAAGAGAGAAGCTGAAGGAGGAAGTGAAGCGTCTGATTAAGGAGAAGGGTTTTGCTGATCAGCTTGAGCTTTTTGATTCACTGCAAAAGCTTGGGGTGGCTTATCACTTTGAAGAAGAGATGAAAGCTTTGTTAATTTTGATGAAATCATCGGAAGAAAGGTTAAGAATGGATTTCAGTGAGGACGTTTATTTCATGGCCTTGTATTTTAGGCTTTCAAGGGAGCATGGCGTTGAGGTCTCCAAAGGTAATCGACTAATGAAATTTTCTAATATATTTATTGGATATCACCTTCTTGCAAACGACATCGATTGGAGGGGATTCAGCAGTTAAAGATCACATGAGATATAAGTTTTCTTCAAAAAGCTCCAACTCATTTTAGCCTAAGGATCAGTTTTTGAAGCATACCTTGCCAGAGCTCAAGACTGGTAGCTCGAACGATTGAGGAAGCTTCATCTAGTGGAGACGAAGCCCTATTATGTAGTAATTGAATCAATTCCTCGATGATCATGATGAGAAATATGATCCTATTTATAGAGATTTTTAAAAAAAATTATTTTAATAATTTAATTAAAATCTCAAAACCTTCTATTAAATAGTCTGCATTGATTATATTTGTTATTGATCATTCTTCCAATATTTTTGATTTAAGTGATTTTAAATTCTTGGATTTCTTTCATCGAGCAGCTTAATTCAACTATAAGAATGCTAAATTCTAAGATCCTTTGACTCTTTAATTAGTACTTCAAAGTTTTAAATCACACTTTGGGGTTTAATTTAAGTTTATTTGAATTTGGATTGATCTGCTCTGAATATCAATGGGTTCGTCTCATCAAAGAATTCAATTTTACTACAAATTATTAAAATCATAATATATATGATCTTGAATTTAATTTTAAAAGATTTAAATATATGTGTTTCCTCAAGATTAGTGCTCGATTTATGATATTTTAATATGATATATCAATGTTTATTATGAGAGATGCATTATAATTAGTGGGGTCTATAATTTTTTTCAAGTAATCTTCTATTTAAATTTATGCATGTATTTTTAAAAATTTTATATTAATGATGTGGATATTTATATAATTTAAATAAAAATAAATTTCATTTTTAGCTATAATTGAAGACTTATAATTCAACGTCTATTTATGATTTGATGTCATGAGAATCATAATTAAAAATAATTTAATTTTTACAAACTTAATTTTTAGTATGACGTAATTGAAACTTGTGGTAGTAAAATTGACATACTTGAATCGCCGGAGAAAGAGAGAGAGAGAGATGCAATAGCAAAATATATGACTTCTTTTTATTCGAAGTTCTTTTCATTGCAATGGATCTATTTGCATTTAATTTTTTTCTAAGTTCTTATAATGCCTATAATTTATATTCCTGGATAGATTTTTTGGTTAAAAGCTACAAAGATGAGAATGATTGCTGCAAGCCTTCTATATTCAGTGATACAAAAGGATTGTTAAGCCTATATGAGGCTTCATTTCTCTCTATGGATGGAGAAGATGAACTGGATGAAGTTAAGGAGTTTGCTCTGAAACAACTAAATGATCATATAAGATCAAATTCTTCAGCAAATCCAAGGCTTAGACAACACATAGTCATGGCATTGGAGCTTCCTTTGCACCATAGAATTCCAAAACTTCAGGCTCAAATATTCATGGAGCATGCCGCGACGTAGCAGAGGTAAATTTGGACCAAACTGTGCTCGAATTGGCTCATCTGGACTTCAACTTGACCCAAAGCATCTACCAGAGAGAGCTCAAGGAGATTACATCGTATGTATAGCCTTTTTTTTATATGATATATATATATATATATATATATATATATAGTCTTCGACAATTTATTTATTGTTATAATTTATAGATGGTGGACAAAGATAAGCAATGCAGCTGGTAGTTAGTTAAATTTTGCAAGAGAATGGCCGGTGGAGAGCTACTTCTTGGCAGTGGGTTTGGCTACCAAACCTCAGTTCGCAACATGCAGAAAATAACTCGCTAAAGCGATATGCTTCATAAATGTTATAGATGATATCTATGACATCTACGGTTCTCTGGACGAGCTTCAGTTTTTTACTGAGGCTGTTGATAGGTACATAACTTTAAAAGAATTTCTAAATTCCAACCTATTTTTATGTTTTTATTTACTCAATTATATATATATATATATATATGTATATATATATATATATATATATATATATATATATATATATATATATATATATATATATATATATATATATATGAGTAATTAATGTTTTATACACATTCATTTGATTCCATAGGTTGGATTTTGCAACAATCGAATCACTTCCTGAATACATGAAGATATGCCTCTCTGAACTATTCAACACAGTAAATAGTTTAGCAAGCAAAATCATGGAAGAGAAGGGGTTGCATGTTCTTCCACATCTTAAAAGAGCGGTAAAGTAATTATAGTTTGTAAACAGACTGAAAATTCTTTAATATCAAGTTATAATGTTGCCTAAAATGCTTAAGAATATGTTATTTTTATTTCAGTGGTCAGATTTATGCAAAGCGTATATGGTGGAGGCAAGATGGTATTACAGTGGATATATCCCCACATTTGAGGAATATTTAGATAATGCATGGATTTCAGTTGCAGCCCCTTTAGCCTCAGTTATAGCGCATTGTCTTAGTGAGAACATAACACGTCTATCACTTGAAAGCATCGAGTTCTATCCAAGCATTGTTCGCCAGTCATCTACTATTTTTCGGCTTTATAATGATTTAGGAACTTCAAAGGTAATTAAATCTCAAATGAAAAAAAAAAAAGAGAATATCTTGATATATTTTGTATCAAAATGAAATTAATTTTAATTATTAGTGAAGAAAAATAAATATATTGTTTCATGCATGTAGGGTGAGCTTGTTAGGGGAGATGTTTCAAAATCCATCGAATGTTACATAAAAGAGAAGCAAGTTACAGAATTGGAGGCGCATGAATGCATCAAGAATATTATAAATAAATGTTGGAAAGAACTAAACAGAGAATGGATGAAGGGCTCAATATATGAAGAAACATTCAAAATGGTTGCAATAAATCTGCCAAGAGTTGCTCACCTTTTGTATCTGCAGTCAAATGATGGGAATGTTGGTGAGCTTAACATAGACAAAATGAAGGACAGTGTCATCTCGCTTCTTTTTGAGCCTGTTACATTGAAAGAAGGAAGCTAAATGGTCAATTGCATTAGCATACTTGGTTTGCAGAAGAAAATTGAATTGAAATGTGGAAATAATATTATAAATATCTATTGTTTCTAGTTTGGAATATAAAAAACATTTCTAAATATATGATTATTATGTGTGGCGATAGGATTGATTAAGATATAATCTTTTGATTGTAGCAACATGTGATCACACACATGCACAAATACATAAATAAAGTAAAAGAGGGTCACAATTTTTATTTGGAATACAAAAAGAAAACAAATTAGTCACGAGGTCTTGCCTAATTAAATTAGTTTCTACTAATGAAAAAGATGTCATAATATATTGCTCTTCTTTATACATGAAGAATACATCACCACAATATAAAAAAAAAAATATTTTTATTTTTGTTTCCTTTAATAATGATGTAGCATACTAGTCATTTATTTCAATATTTGTAAAATTTATATATTAGTTATCAAAAATAAATATTTTAAATTGTTCATGCTATCCTTTAATCAAAATATGATTGATTCAATTATTGATTTTAACATGGATATATTCTCTCTTCAAAACTTCATTTTTCATAAATGATTAAAAATTTAAGGTATTAAGATTCATAAAATCTCTAAAAAAATGATTTTGTGACTCAAGGTGTGTTTAGGGCCATGTTCCGCCTGTGTGCGGGCTCACAACGTGCCTCAATGGTGTTTGGTGTGGCGTTCATAAATGAATATCTCAAAAAAATTTTGACTCAAAATGCTGTTTTGCGAACTCAATATGAAGGCCACTGTATGCAGTTTCACTCTCTCATCTAGGTTTTTTTTCACTTGAGAGCATTGTACGCATCAACGGCTTCTCAAAAAACCTTCTCCGAACTCTCCGATTCTCTCCTCTGCTGCAGCTGCTCTTCCCTCCGCTACAACTCCACTTTATGGTTTTGTGTCTCTGACTCTTGACACCAGTTCCAACTCCCCCCCTCCCCCCTTCCCCTACTGATCTACCACGGATCAAAGCCACCATTTGCTCATCTGCCCTGCAATGCCTCTCTCGATCGATCTCCACATTCTCTATTGCAACTATTTGCATAGCGAAAATTGTGGCAATAATGGGTTTACTGAAATGATGTGTGTGTGTGTGTATGTGTATGTGTTTGAGTGTATCTTTGATTATTGTATATCTGTCTTAAATATTATTTGGTTTCTGATTTTGATGGTAATGCTTTTCTTGAATAGGGCTACGTAGTTCTAAGGATAGTTTGTGACGTGATTAGGAAAGCAAAACAACACACTTGAATACTTCTATATTTATGGTGAATGATTGTTTATATGATTTGTAACATTGTTATCTTGCATAATAATTTGCAAGAATAAGATTTTTATTTTTAATTAATTATTTTTTCTTCATTATTTTTAGTTACCATATTTTGGGAAGGCTTTGCCTAAAGTGAAAATTAACTTATTTGTTTGCTGGTGAGTCAGAATGGCAAAGCCAAGAGATGGAGGATTATCTGCTAACTAGTAAGGATAGCATGTGAGCGATTGTACCAATTATCAGAAACAATTAGTAGATACTTTAGTATTAGTTTGGATGATCTGATTAGTTTGGCATCTATGGCTATGAAGCCCTTAGACCCTACTTTTCAGAGGACACCAACTGAGATATCTCATGATTATTGATATATATCGTACTTCAAGATAAACTTTCATACATATCTTTTCTTGGTTGCTTGAATGTGTTTTAAAAACTAATATATGGTATAGGACTGTATTGGAGCAATTGACAAAACACATGTGGATGCTCGTGTTTCTGAAACTGAGAAGGTGGCTTATATTGGAAGATGTGGTACACCAACCCAAAATCTAATGACAGTGTGTGATTTTAACATGTGCTTTGCGTTTCTCATGGATGGATAGGAACGAAGTGCGCATGATGGATGCATCTTCAAATTTGTAATATGCTATCGACAAGTTAATTTTCCAATGCCACCTCCAAGTAAATCGTAATTTTACTTATAGTTATTTTTTTATATGCTCTATTTACATGATTAATTTATTCAATTCAATAGGAAAGTTTTATCTTGTGGATGTCAGGTATCTGATCCAACGAGGACTTTTAAAGCCATTCTGTGAAACAAAATATCACACCCCTGATTTTGAAAGAAGTAGTCAAGTGGTTCGTGATAGAAAAGAAATGTTTAACAAGCGACACTCATCATTGTGTGTTGTTATTGAAGGGACTTTTGGAGTTTGGAAGAATAAGTGGGTGATTTTGAGGGACCAATGAATAAGAATCATAAATCAAATACAACTTTTGCATGAGTTTTCCTATTCTTATAATTTCTTATACATCTATATGTATATAAAAAAAGGTTGTGTAATAGTCTGAACATCCCAAAGTTGTGGGCTTTAAGTAGCCTTAAGTAGTTCTTGTAACTTACGCCTCTAGTGTAGAACAATGGCGGCATACTCACTTAAAACTTTAATACATATGAATGTGTACTTAGCTAATGGATGAAAATCTCTTTTTCTATTAAAAAGACATGTATTCATAATTCAATCAAATAAAATATTTAAATTCCAAACACACTTCTTTTCATTCATCATTTAAGTGTGCTAAAATATACATTGTATGTATAGTTATGCTTAGGATTTAATTATATGCATGGTATACATGATGAAAAGAAATGAATAAATATGTGTTATGTGATAGTAATTCATTCTAATTAATTTTAAGATGTCTTTCTTATTGAATAAGGTCATTTAGAGTGAACCTAAACTTAGGATTAATTAATACATGTAATAAGCCATTCACTAAAGAGAATTGATTAACTTGTTTTAGAAATGACTTAAGGTAGGGATGAAAGAGAGGTCCCCACTCTTTCTTCTCTTTATAATACTTAGTTGTTAAGTGTAAGCCATATGAAATAAAAGAAAATACTAATTAATATCTTCAAATCAATTAAATCACTTAAAGAAAAATCAACCCTTTATAAATTAAATCTTTCACACTTAACAAAATTACAACTCTAAAGCCTAGTTGGGACATACCACATAAGCTTTAATGCACACACATTAGATTAAGTCACCACTTCTAGCTTTATACTTAAAACTTTTATACATGTGAATGTGTACTAAACTAATAGATGAAAATTTCCTTTTCTATTAAAAAGACATGCATTCATAATTCAATCAAATTAAATATATAAATTCCAAACACACTTCTTTGCATTCATCATTTAAGTGTGCTAAGACATACATTATATGTATAGGTAAGCTTATGATTTAATCATATGCATGATATACATGATGGAAAGAAATGAATAAACATGTGTTACGCGATAGTAATTCATTCTAATTAATCTTAAGATGTCTTTCTTATTGAATAAGGTCATTTAGAGTGAACCTAAACTTAGGGTTAATTAAAATATATAATAAGCCATTCACTAAAGGGAATTGATTAACTTGCTTTAGAAATGACTTAAGGTAACGATGAAAGAGAGGTCCCCTCTCTTTCTTCTCTTTATAACACTTAGTTGTTAAGTGTAAGCCATATGAAATAAAAGAAAATACTAAGTAAAAATCTTCAAATCAATTAAATCACCTAAAGAGAAATCAAACCTTTATAAACTAAATCTTTCACACTTAGCAAAATTATAACTCTAAAGAATAGTTAGGACATACCACACAAGCTTTAATGTAGACACATTAGACTAAGTCACCACTTTTAGCTTTATGTTAGGACGGTGTATGGTTTGATGTATGCTTATTTTATGATGTATTATTGTAGACTAGATGTTAGGGTGTATCTATGTAGTCTAGATGTTATGATGATATTAGTCTAATCATGCTTTCTATAGGGAGTTGTGCTTAAGGGGTCGTTGTAATAAAAATATAAATGCTTTTGTTGTGCAGGTTGCTTAACCTTTAAGCATAATTCAAGTTAGGACATGTGAGCTTGGTTACCCATGCGCGGGGTGCTAAGTTTAAATTATTCATATAACTGTTTGGGTTGTATGGTGTGTTTAGCAAACATTTATTTTGCAGGTGTAGCTAGATTTACTTTCTTATTTTTAATGTAATTTTACATTAGGATTAGGATAAGTGTTATAGGGGATTAGGATGAGCATTGGTTATAAGACCAAGTCTTATGTACCATGTGATGCCTTTGGAGCAAGTACATCCAATTCAAGCCAAAAGGAAGAAAGAAATGGAGCAATTCAGATAAAGTAATGAAAGATGAAGAGATGAAGAATTAAGAATGAAAAATGAAGACTCCCCATAACATTAATCATTTGTAATTGTAATTATTCTCTTATAATCTAGGTTGTATAAGGGTATAGCTTAGCTACCCATGTTTCTTTTCGTGTTGTACGTCGGTACCCGACCACATTGGCCTTTTATTCTTTTGCGATAGCTTTATAAATTGTTTAATATTTTGTTTAGTTTGTACATTAGAAAAAGCATGCCTTTTCATAGTTTATTTATGATTGGTGATTGTTGTATGGCTTGGATGTGATTAGGTTAATAGGATAAAAATTAATTTTTCTGCCCAAACTAACAACTCATAACTAAACCTCTAAAATAACTCATAATCTCATATAAAAGCCTAGGCATTAAGTCAAGATAATAAAATATTTAACAACCACTTAGCTGGATGTTGTATGTTTAATATCATGCATAATCATCTTATTTCACTCTTGTTAAGAGAGGGCTTCCATCTTTACTAGATGTAAGGGCTTAACCTTTGAGAGCCTATGATGGAAGAACGCCTCTTTTTCTTTTGATTTAGCCCATAATCAACTTCTTATGCATTTAGGCATACAAAATCCTATAGCCTGTGTCAAAATAAAGAGTCCCAAATTAAATAAAATTTGATAAAAAATTGTATTAGATTAAGTTATTATTCATACATCTCATGCTCTAGTCTCTTAGGGAGTAGGTTTAAGGACTTAGTTCCTTTTTTAAATAATAACAACCTAACCATCTTGCAAAATCATATGACTTGCCTACACAGATTTAAAGCGTAGGAGGACTTAGCTGGCTACCACTCTAGGAGGTAATAATTCCAATAGTTGGATGGTTTACTCTCTCTTGTGGAGGTAAACCATATACCCATTTTTGCCTTAGATTTAGGTCGTGATTTGGCCCTCGCAAAGCTCCCTAGATTTAGGAACTGAGGTTGTCGTTTCCCTTTGGGCTACATGTATAAATCTTCTCCACTTATGCATCCTAACAATCTTGTGTTGTTAGAGTATAGGTCCTAACTTTTTAATGAAATGTCAACTCAAATATATAGAATCTCTTCAATTTCAAAAATATAAAGGTCAACCATATGATAGACTAGAGTGCTCACTAGGCTTCCTAGTATCATAAGCACTCCCTAGTCATCTCCTTTGGTTTCGATAATAACTATCTCCTTTTGATCCATCCTACTTTATTTTCTAAAACACAACCAATTTATTGATAGTCCTATTTTTGAATTCTTTGGAGACAACAATCATCTTCTTTAATAGAGACTATTCTTAAGGGATTCACTTTTCTTAAGATGTAATTAACTATGGGAGCTTGCCCCATAAGGAACTTTAAAACGTGATTTAAATAAACCCTCCTTTATTCATCCATGTAAAGTAGGGGAAAAATCTCTAGTATATTTGAAGACCTATCATAACTTAGGAGTCCTTATTAGGTGATTAGGTCCATTGTAGGGCAGTGACTTCTATCTTTCGAGATAGTACACTATTCCTCAATGTCGTACTCGATCACCTCAATAAGTATACCCTCAGATCTGTGTGTGTCCCCCCATAAACTAAACCCAACAAACCAAAAATAAACACCACAATGTCTTACACATTATTTGGTTTTTTATTTTTGATGGTAATGCTTTTCTTGAATAGGACTACAAAGTTCTAAGGAAAGTTTGTGACATGATTAAGAAAGTGAACAAAAACACACTTGAATACTTCAGAAATTTATGGTGAATGATTACTTATGTGACTTACTAACATTGTTATCTTGCATAATAATTTACAAGAATAATATTCTTATTTTTAATTAATTATTTTTTCATTATTTTTTTTACCATATTTTGGAAGGCTTTGTCTACTGTGAAAATTAACTTACTTGTTTACTAGTGAGTCACAATGGGAAAGCTAAGAGATGGAGGATTATCTACTATATAGGAGAGAGATGTGAAGCTAATTTTTTGTGATGTTTGTTTAAAGGAGGTAGAATCTGGTAATTGACCCACAACTCATTTTAGTAAAGAAGGTTGGTAAAATATAATTAAAAATTTTTGAGAGAAAACTGGAAGAGAATATGATAAGAGTCAATTAAAAAATAAATGGGATCAACTAAAGAAAGATTGGAAATTATGGAAGAAATTGAAACGTGGATCAAAAGGATTAGGTTGGGATCCTAGAAAGAGAACAATCGATGCTTGAGATGACTGGTGGAATGAGAAATTAGAGGTAAGCTTAAATTATATTTGTCTTTCATTTTCAATTGTTTAATATGTATATGTCATTTTGTTATTATCTTTTCTTCAATGATATGTAGGTTGTACTGGGTGCTAAAAAGTTCAGACTTTGTGGAATTGACCCAGAATTTGAAGATAAGATTGATCTAATGTTCAATGGGGTCGTTGCCACCGGAGCTCATGCTTATACTCTTGGTGAGGAAGTTTAGACAAATTTGAGTCAGCATGGTGGGTCTGAACAAAGTGAGAGCTCAAATGAACCTGATAAATGTTCATACCATACTATAAATGACCATACTAGATTTAGTCATACCAAGCGCCAACATTTTGTAGAACTAGTACGTGAGAGAAAGAAGGCAAATGGAGTAGGTTTTTTGAGAGATCAAATTTCACAACTAATAATGACCTATTTAAATTTATCTTCTGGATCAAGTACATCACATGTTCCACCATCAATCTCTGATGTAGTCAAAACACTTGAGGAGTTTATGAAGATATCTCATTATACCTATACTTCACCAAGTTGTTTGAGGACCCCAACAAAAGAGAAATATTTATGTCAATTATTGCCGAACAAAGGGTCCGCTACTTGCATTTTTTTTTTAAATTGTGAAGGCTGAAACTTTATAACAATACTTATGTATTATGTTTAGGATTGTCAGTTTAGAATATTTTGTATGAACATCTTATATTTTTCGGTTGGACTTTTTTAAATTCTATTGTGATTTTTACTAGAATGAGACTTTTTTGTATTATTACATGATTTGTTATACTTTCAATGATTATTAGACTTGTAAGTGTTGTTTGATATTTTTTTTATCACTACAATTATGAATGACAACAAACGTGAACTTTGCAAGAAGGTTATAATTACTGTTGTGTATTTAATTAATGAGAATTATAAATCATACATCTGTAAGACCACTTCAATGACAACAACATATATTAGAGATAAATGGGTTGAGAAGCTGCTTGCAGAAAATTCAAGAAGATTTCATAGCATATTTTGTATGTCACAAATAAATTTTCTTGATCTCTTGCAAGATTTATAGACTTATCATGAGCTTCAAGGCTCTTCAAGAACAATAACAAGAGAAGTGTTAAGAATGACACTTTATATATTATCACATAATGAGTTAGTAAGGGTAACATGTGAGCAATTCTAGCATTCATCAGAAATAATTAGTAGATACTTCAGTGTTGGTTTAGATGCTCTGGTTAGTTTGGCATCTACGGCTATAAAGTCCTTAGACCCTACTTTTTAGAGTACACCTACTAAGATATCTCATGATTATCGATATATGACGTACTTTAAGGTAAACTTTCATACATATATTTTCTTGGTCACTTGATATAGAATTGTATTGGAGCAATTGACGGAACACATGTGGATTCTCATATTTTTAAAACTGAGAAGGTGGCTTATATTGGAAGATGTAGTTCACCAACTCAGAATGTAATGGTAGTGTGTGATTTTAACATGTGATTTATGTTCTCATGGCTGGATGGGAAGGAAGTGCACATGATAGCCGCATCTTCAAATTTGCAATACGCTCTTGATAATTTAATTTTTCAATGCCACATCCAGGTAAATCATAAATTCACTTACAATAGTTCTTTTTTATAAGCTCTATTTACATAAATAATTTATACAATTCAATAGGAAAGTATTATCTTGTGGATGTTGGGTATCCGATGCAACAAGGATTTTTAAAGCTATCCCCTGAAACAAAATATTACATCCCTGATTTTGAAAGAAGTAGTCAAGTGGTTCATGGTAGAAAACAAATGTTTAACAAGCGACACTCTTCACTGTGTGGTGTTATTGAAAGGGCTTTTGGAGTTTGGAAGAAGAAGTGGGTGATTTTGAGGGACATGCCTACATATTATTTCAAAAACCAGGGAAAAATAGTCGCAACTACAATGACATTACATAATTATATACGACGACATCCTTCAAAAAATGACATTGAATTCAATAGTGTAGAAAGATATCACATGTATGTTCTACATGAAGCTTATGAATATAGAGTTGGTCAATCAATGGTAGCTATCGAAGATGTGGAAGATCATCAGACTCAAGATGGTGAAGGTGATGATATGATGGTTGAGCTAAGGGAGCAGATCACGAATGATTAAGTTGATGAGTGAAATTTCATTAAATGATTCCTATGATATGAGTACATCTATTATATTATTAAAACTATTAGATTTTAATGAATTTACAACTTCTACTTTTTTTGTTATATTTATAACTTATTATGTGATGAACATAAATATATTACATAGATTTTTATTCTTTTCCTTGCTTGAATGTTAATATTTGATTTTAAAAATAAAAAGAATAAGATAGTATTTTTTCATATTCAAAACATTACTAATTATAGAAAAAAATTTATTTAGAAATAATTAAATATAATGATTACTAAAATTTAAATAATGTAGATATATTTATTAATAGATGCATATAAGAGCATTTTAGTATTTTATTTATAAACCGCTGCTGCTTAATAGATTTTTCTCAAACAGAGTCATTACTTTAGCAACAATAGCTTTCTTTGATAGCAACTTCATAGCTGCTTCTTCAAATAATTGTGGCTGCCCCAAACACATATCTTTTCCTTAATCTCCGAGACATATCTATTTAGCATCATCTATGACAGATTTTAGAATTATTTTCTTGCATCTTCACCACAAATTTATATGTGAGGGATCAAACTAGTACATGTAGAATTAACCTTACTTTTTATTACCATGATTTATATTACATCTTGTTTCTTTTATTGATAGAGTAGTCTTCTAAACAATATATTAAGTTTTTAATAATATTTAAATTTCATTATGTGACTATTTTTAGGTAAAAGGTTTATTTATTAATTTTGAGTTAGCTCAAAGTCAAAATTAGTGAACTTAAAATCAAGTGAATTCAATTCTAGTCAAAATAAATCTCAATAATTCCACAGTCCAACTTTGAGCTATTGTAATTTCAATATATCTAAATTTAAGCCATTCTTGGCTCAACTTAAATTAGATCATTGGCAACCATACCTGGCCCCAATGATGAAGGAGGATTCAAAAGTCTATTTCAAGATTTGATAGCATTTTAATAGGTGATGAGCCAATTAACATTTGATAATGATCACTAATTAGTCAACATAAAAGCACTACAACTCAATTTAAGCATGGTGATCACACTCCTTACTACAAATACAAATGTGGTTCATTTATTAAAAAAAATTTCATCCAAATGTTGAAAGTTGTTATTTTCATAATATCAATTTCTATATGAGAAGCTGATATTTTCTTTTCAATTTTTTATTTGACTTCATAAAAGATACAAACTCATCATTTTTTTGCTACATGACCAAGAAGAAATTTTAGTTGCATCATCCCGCCAAAATTAGTTTGTCTAATATATAATTCCTGAAGCTAAAAACATAATCAACCATACTCCCTAAAAATTCCAATTATATTCCTCTATAAAGATTTAAAACATCAATTACTCTAAATATCTTCTGATTAAAGTGAAGAAGATTAACCAACTGATACTAATCATTCTCGTATTTTAGGCCTAATACACCCAAAAATGTGTTCTCTCTTTTTATCTTGTCAAACTCTCCATCCTTTGTCGATAAGTCTCTCAGTAGCACTTGAGCCATTCAACACCCTCTTGGGTTTTATTTCTCTTAGCCTCTTCATCATGCTTGACAAAAAAAAAATAGTGTATCTCCTACAACTCTAGTTGTAATAGGTATATGACATATATGTATACTAAGTAATGTGATATAATCTATCACAATCCAACCCAAAATAAATCATCATATTAAGGCATATTATATCATATCGTGATCGTAATAGTTAATTAAATACACAAGATCTATTTAAAAGAAATTTTTTTCATCAATTTAACAAGTACAGAGCCACTACTATCATCAAAACATCATAAAATAAAAGTTTTCGATATCATATCATATCACAATTATATAATCAAAAGAATATACTCAAAAATGTTGGTATGATTCTTCCACCAACATAACATATATATTACCATGGCTATCAACATAATATATCTGAAGTAACAGCATACTCAAGATCAGGCTCTTAATAGTAACTAATAGTCTCTACTCAACCTAAGTCTTATCCTTTTCTAAAATAATATATATGAATATAACAAAGGTGAATAACCATAGCGCAATAAGCTACTCAATATATATTATAATTTTTAGTGCATAAAAGAGAAAATGATATATATTTTTTAAAACTACTATTTTATAAATAATAAAATATATCTTAAATGAATTAAAATAATATTTCAAGAGGTCAAATATTATGTCTATCAAATATATTGTTAGTATAAAAATTAATATCAAATGTAAATATACATCAAGCAATAATGTAAATAACATGATTTCAAAAATAAAATAAAATAATATTAAATAATAATTTCTTTTTTATTTTAAATATTTTATAATTTTTTCTTTACCCTTTATACCTCTAATTTAACATATACATCCACTTGTTTTTAATTTTTTTCCCCCATATATCTCTAGTTCAATTTATTCCTCCACTTCTTAACATCTCTTCAAGTATATAAAATGCATAGATAAATAACTTTGTAGGTGCACATGTCTTTATAACATCACTTGAATACATATAAAATATAGTCATCCATTCGCCTACACGTCCTCATATTTTTCCTCTTTTTGTATATATATATTTTGATACTTAAGCATTCAATATTATTATTTTCAACTTATACAAAAATCATCAAATATATTGCATAAATCTATAAATATTAGTGGGTTCAACTAATAGTAGAAATTACAAGAAAGTTTGTGCGCATACATAAACAATCATAATTTTTAAAACCACTTTTATGCAATATCCAAAATAATATTTTAGAGATTTTTTTTATTCTATAGTAATTTTTATCAGGCTCAATATAATAGCAAAAATATATAAAATACCAACTAAAAACTTTTTTTTCTATGTCAATATGTCCAGTGCAGTTTATTTTATAATATATCAAAAATTATATGATGAAATTTTTTTAAATCTCTGTAGATCTTAATTTGAACAAAATTCAACTAAATAAAATATTAAAAATGCACACACAAATAAGAAAACAGAAATATGAGGTAGGTAAATAGTAGCTCACCTAGAGCCGAATAATTTTCCCAACTAAACTGGTCTGGTGAATAAAATGGACTCTAAAATTCTCAAGCCACACTCTCTCTCTCTCTCTCTCTCTCTCTCTCTCTCTCTCTCTCTCTCTCTTTCTCTTTCTCTCTAAAAGCTACTATCGGTTTGGAAAAAATGGGGAAAAATGAGAATGGTGGGTGGGTTTGGATATTTTGTAAGGAAAAAAATTATTAATTAATATAAAAAAGGTATAATTGTAGTTATCAGAAATTCATTTACACATCAAAAATATAGGAATCTAAAAATTTTAGAAAAATAATTGACATATAAAATATAATGTCTAGAATATACTAATGAAAATAGTTTGGAAAAGAAACTTCAGATGTTTCCAAAAAAACCTACTTTTACAAACACGAATAAATTTTTCAAGGAATGCATATCTAATGAAAATATTTTTATTTTGTTTACTTTTGATGCTCATAAAAATATACAAAAATGTTGTGTGCTAGAAAACCAGTTGCAGTAGAGTAAAAGTTTTCGCCTTAGCTTCGTTGTGAAATCCAGCACACACACAAGAAAATTCCAGAATTTTTACGTGGAAAACCTTGAAAAGAGGGAAAAATCACAGGGCCTAGCCCAGTAAAAAACTTCCACTATGTATCTGTTTCAGAGTACAAGATCTTTCTAATACTGGAATTACATAATGTATATGAGAAAGGAACAACGGTATGTGACAACGATCAGTTATAGCATTCGTAGTAGAATGATGGTGAAGCGGAGCAATCAGATGGAAATGTGGGGAATATTACTTACAATCACGAGGGAACAATCAACGACAGAACAATCACGGTAGAAGTCATCATGATGGAGGCGAGAGATTGACGGAGGATCAATGGCGGCGGCGGCGGTGGTGGTTATTGTCAGTGGCACGATTGTGCTTGGAGGATCTTTAGAGCTCTCTCTCTCTTGTTTGGGCCCCCTCATATGAAATGAGGGCTATTTATAGGTGGAGGAGTGGCATCTAGTAAATACATGCAAAATCAAACCACCTCTCCATGGACGGCTCATGATGAATCCCTTGATCATATGATGTATCTTGTGTATTTGAATGCTCAAATGATGTTGGAATTATGAGATCTTGGGCTTGTTTGATTCGGCTCGTCAAGACGCTCGATTTAACTATAAACACTTCATGTTTGAAAGCTATTTAGGGATTTAACGGATATCCCAAAGTTTTTAATAATATTTTAAGTGCTTGATCTCGACCAGTTTCAACTTCGGATCGGCTTACTTTTAGCATCAAGATTAGGTGCTTTGACTAGTAGAGTTTTCAGTATCGGTTTTATTTTTGGATGACATTATCTCAATCATCCAAAAAATATATGTCAAATATTTGAAAATAAATTCTTTGAAATTTATCAACCATAAATTTTGAGAGAACAGATCTTCATGGGAGCACAATATTATGATCACAAAAGTTAGCGAGTCATGTATGATGGATGCGTCACGAGCCGATTTTAGAGTTATGGACCAATTGGCGATTATGGGTGCTTGCGTAAGGTTACGGGTTGGTTTTACGAACAGGTTGTAAGAAATTCTAGTGGTATGCGTTTAAGAGGCGAAACCTTCTGCGGGTGAATTGACTTAGAGCAGGAAAGGCTGACCAGCGGATTCTGACAATGAAACAGGTCTTGAAACGGCCTATTCGCGGACTCGAAATAAAGTAGTGGAAAGCATGGGTCATGGGTGTGATAATCGAATTGATGGTCCTGGCGGTGCGAGCAGTCGCGGGAGCGAAAACAGCCAGTCAGCGTGGAGTCTGCGGTGTGGATGGGCAGGTGGCCGTTATTAGCGTATGATGGACCACGCGAAACCCTGCGACCGGCACTGAGCGCACCTGACGTCATGAGCCCTGAAAAGTTTTGATGATTTTGAGCGGTTTTGATGATTTTTACCCTTTTTCCCCTGAGGGGTCTATAAAATCCCACAGGCGAGGGAAGACACACTTCTTCATTGCTCTAGTACTTCTCTTCTTCTTGAGTGAGGGTTGTTCGGAGTCGATCAAAGCCCACGGTACTTACGTCATTATTCCTATTTTCCCTCGAAAGAGGCGTCAACCGGCCTCGTCGGACCGTCCGGGTTTGGAGGCGATCAAGGCCCATGATACTTACGTCGTTGTTCCAATTTTCTCTCGAAAGAGGCGTCAACCGACCTCGTTGGACCATCCAGGTTTGGAGGCGATCAAGGCCCGCAGTACATACATCATTATTCTGGTTTTTCCTCGAAGAGCGTCGCCAACCCATCGGACCGTCGAGAGTCAAGTTTGGAAGATACTTACATCGTTACGTTTTCCCTCAAAAGCGTCAGCCGGTCTCGTCGGACCATCCGGGTTTGGGCGATATAGCGATAATCGAGCGGTTGTGGAGAAGGCTTCGACGATGGTGGTCGATAGTGTTGATGGTAGTGACTGCATGGTTCGGCGAGAGAATCGGCAACGCGAGTGGTAGCCGGAGATTCGCGATGGTCGATGCGGTATGGGCAGTGTCAGCGGTGATCAGCGATAATTAGTTGGAGCGGCGAGGGTGGCAGCAAGCAGCAGTAGAATAATTAATGGCGTGGATAGAAGATGGCCGGTAGCGATGGTATGGCAAACAAAAGATCAGCGATAACAGTAGCGGTGGCGGCAATGACAAATAATGAATGGCAAACGATAATGTCAGCGGCAGTGGCCAGCGATGGTTAGCGGCAAAGCAAGTAATTAGCAATTAACAGCAGCGGTAATCCAATGGCCAGCGTCGATAGTTATGAGATAACCGGCGAATTGCGGCAGCAGCGGCCAGCGATAGTAGTCAGCGGCGGTAACGCAACGGTAATCGCAGTGGTACCGAAATAACCGATAATCAGCGTTAATACGCAACAATGGTTGGCAACAGAAGTAACCGGCGGCAATAGCCCAGCAATGTCAACTAGCCAGCGTCGAATCGATAGGATGCCAAGATTTCAACGATGGTTGTTAGCCGGCCAGCAGTGGTTGGCCGGCAGGTGTCGGTCGCAATAAGCAGTAGTCAAATGTCAGCGTCAGTCGCGAGGATATGATGCGATAGTGGTGATCAGCGAAAATTACCAGCATGGTCAGCAGCGATAGCGGCGATAATTTTCAGCGGTGACCAGCGATAGTAGCAGCGACCACAGCGTGGTCGATCGATAGTAGTCAACGGTGGCAACCAGCGTCAGTATTCAGCGAGATGGCCCGGCATGGTGACCAAACCAGATTGCCGGCGATGGTGGCAGTGGTTCGCGAAGGTGGTCGGTAAGCGCAATGGCGGCAGTGGTTTAATGGCCGGATCTTTGAATCCGAGGTTGTTTGTCGAGTGTGACTTCGATGGCGTAATGGAAGGGGTTGAATTAAATCCGGTAAAGATTTTTGACCTATCCGAGGTTGTTTGTCAGAGTGTTTGCTCAATGATGTTAACTTGTGTGGAGTAGGTACAATGTTTTGACCTATTCGAGGTTGTTTATCATAGTGTTTGCTCGATGACGTGAACCTGTATGGAAGAGGTTGAATTGAATTTGTTGAGGATCTTTGACCCATCCGAGGTTATTTGTCAGAGTGTTACCCGATGACATTAACCTTTGTGGAAGAGGTTGAATTGAATCTGCTGAGAATTTTTGACCCATCTGAGGTTGTTTGTCGAGTATGATGTTAACGATGGCGTTAACACGTGTGGAAGAAGCGTGGGAAGTCTAAGGACCTTTTGACCTATCATAGGTTGTTTGTCAGAGTGTTTGCTCGATGACGTTAACTTGTGTGGAGTATGTACAAAGTTTTGACCTATCCGAGGTTGTTTGTCATAGTGTTTGCTCGATGACGTTAACCTGTATGAAAGAGGTTGAATTGAATCCACTAAGGATCTTTGACCCATCCGAGGTTGTTTGTCAGAGTGTTACCCGATGATGTTAACCTATGTGGAAGAGGTTGAATTGAATACGCTGAAGATTTTTGACCCATCCGAGGTTGTTTGTCGGTGTTGGATGGCGTTAACTAATGGCGTTAACTTGTGTGGAAGAGGTGGGAAGTCCACTTGGACCTTTTGATCATAGATTATTTGTCAGAGTGTTTGCTCGATGACGTTAACTTGTGTGGAGTAGGTACAAAGTTTTGACCTATCCGAGGTTGTTTGTCATAGTGTTTGCTTAATGATGTTATCCTGTATGGAAGTTGTTGAATTGAATCCGCTGAGGATCTTTGACCCATCCGAGGTTATTTGTCAGAGTGTTACCCGATGACGTTAACCTGTATGGAAGAGGTTGAATTGAATCCCTGAGGATTTTGACCCATCCGAGATTGTTTATCAGAGTGTTACCCGATGATGTTAACTTGTGTGGAAGGGGTCGTAGGAAGTCCACCAAGGACCTTTTGACCTATCCTAGGTTGTTTGTCAGAGTCTTTGCTCGATGACGTTAACCTGTATGGAAGAGGTCATAGGAAGTCCACCTAGGACTTTTTGACCTATCCTTGATTGTTTGTCAGAGTCTTTGCTCAATGACATTAACCTGTATGGAAGAGGTGTGAAGTCCACCAAGGACCTTTTGACTATCTAGGTTGTTTATCGAGTCTTTGCTCGATGGCGTTAACAATGGAAGAGGTGTAGGAAGTCCACCAAGGACCTTTTGACCTATCCTAGGTTGTTTGTCAGAGTCTTTGCTTGATGACGTTAACCTGTATGGAAGAGGTCATAGAAAGTCCACCAAGGACCTTTTGACTCATCCGAGGTTGTTTGTTAAGGTCTTTGCTCGATGACATTAACCTGTATGGAAGGGGTTGTAGGAAGTCCACCAAGGTCCTTTTGACCTATCCTAGGTTGTTTGTCAGAGTCTTTGCTCGATGATGTTAACCTGTATGGAAGAGGTCGTAGGAAGTCCACCAAGGACCTTTTGACCTATCCTAGGTTGTTTGTCAGAGTCTTTGCTTGATGACGTTAACTTGTATGGAAGAGGTCGATTAAAACATCTGTTTGTGGTTGTAGCCAAAGTTGCTCCTTAACCTTGGCCTTTTTTATTAGTATTACTGACTTGCTTCTCGAATTGATAATCAATTAGATATCTAGAATATCGATTTGGATAATCTTTTGAGATTAAGATTTGCCCCCAAGTTTCTGACAAAATCTGAAGAAACAAAGTTTGATGAATCTTCATTCTTCACTTGCGCTCCTTAAAAGCTTGAAATGCTACATCTCGATGGTGGTTTTGATCTTGTTGGGGAACTTGGTCGTCATACAAGATGATATAATGTGAATCAGTTTCTCATAGACGGGGTTAAACTGTTGCGTGCTAGAAAACCAGTTGATGTAGAGTAAATGTTTTCGCCTTAGCTTCGTTGTAAAATCCAGCACACACACAAGAAAACTCCAGAATTTTTATGTGAAAAACCTTGAAAAGAGAGAAAAATCACGGGGCCTAGCCCAGTAAAAAGCTTCCACTATGTATCTGTTTCAGAGTACAAGATCTTCCCGATCTGGATTATAGAATTGTATATGAGAAAGGAACAACGGTATGTGACAACGATCGGTTGTAATAGTTCTTAGTAGTAGCAGAATGATGGTGGCTATGCGGAGCAATCACCGTGGAAATGCGGAAACAATTACTGCCGAGAAATGCGGGGGCAATCAGCGAGGAACAATGGTAGAAGTCATCATGATGGAGACCGCGAGATTGGCGGCAAGGATCAACGGCGGTGCGGTGGTTGGACGAGTCAGTGGTGGCACGATTGTGCTTGGAGGATCTTTGGAGCTCTCTCCTCTCTCTTGTTTGGGCCCCCCTCATATGAGAAATGAGGGGCTATTTATAGATTAGAGGAGTGGCGTCTCTGTAAATACATGCAAAATCCGAATCACTCCTCTCCATCGGACGGCTCATGATGAATCCCTTGATTATATGATGTATTTTGTGTATTTGAATGCTCAAATGATGTCAGAATTATGAGATCTTGGGCTTGTTTGATTCGACTTGTCAAGACCCTCGATTTGACTATAAGCACTCCATGTTTGAAAGCTATTTAGGGATTTAACGGATATCCCAAAGTTTTCAATAATATTTTAAGTGCTTGCTCTCGACCAGTTTCAACTTCGGATCGGCTTACTTTTAGCATCAAGATTCGTGCTTCGACTAGTAGAGTTTTCAGGGTCCTATCAAAAAAGATGTTTAAAATAATGTAAAAAATGCTCTATAATATGGTGAAAAATCTACGAATAATCTAAACATAAAATTAACTCCAAAAATTCAAATGAAATCAATAGACACAAAATAAATATACAAGTAATTAGTTCAATTACTGTAGAACTAATTGTCACATAATCATTCAGAAAAAATGGCAATGAGACATCCACATTGACTATGAATTTGTAAAATTACAATTTGTTTAATTATTCAACTAACTTTTAAATGTTTCTGGAAAAGCTAAAGTAGCCGGAAATGTCACTCATGAAAGACTATCTAGATATGTTTTGATCATGCTTGTCATATGGTCATTATGTAGTTTAACATTATCTATTGACTTTGTAATATTTAACAAGTTATTTTCTAATAATACTTTTATTTTTAATCATTTAATTTATGATCTGTTCTAATGCTTTTCTTACGTCGATCTAATTATTATTTTTGATACCATCTGATGATTATTAGTAGATACGATTACTGTAAAATTTCTTCAACTTTGTTTCTATCTTACTGCATAAATTTAAGCAATGATCAGATTCAGTGGAAGTAGTAAGGGGTGGCGAGCTCAGAATGATTAGAATTCTTGGCAATGAAGAAGATAAAGACATATCATAGAACTAGAATTTTTATCTTAGTATTACATAAGAAGTAATCTACTGATATAAGTTAAAAGTTAAAAGTTAAAAGTATTTATCTTAGTATTACATAAGAGACATATCATAGCACGTAGACAAGAGAAGCTCATAGAAAAGTTAAAAGTTTTTATATAAAAATCTTTAAAAAATATTGACTTAATTTAACTGAAGTAATCTACTGTATAATTAAAGGTTATATAAATTAATCTCTACCTAATTAGAAAAGATACAATTATAAATTCTAAATTATTAATTTAATATTTATAAGACAAAGTGTTGAAAAAAATAGTAAGGGGTGATGAAGACCCGGCATCATTAATAGATGGCCGACAAAAACTATCACTACATAATAGAAGTCGTCTCTGTAGATGATAATGAATACAGTGTCGGTGCACAGAAGACCAGAAGAGATCATCAGCCTATATCATTAAACTGTGCATCAGGAGCGCATGAAGGCGGCTAATGTTTTCTCTTTCCCTCCGTTTCTCTGGCTTTCGATGGTGCTTGTAGGTTTGTTCTCCTCCTTTTCTCAGGTCGTTGTCCTCCCTCCTTGACTTCTCCCCCGGTTCTTCTTCCCTTTCGACCTTCGGCCTTGTGCCGGAGGTCTTCTCTCCCCTTTCTATGAATGTGGAACAAACTTACTCTTTTAATTTCTCAATGCTCTCCTCATCTCAACCTGGCTCTGTTCTGGAGTCTCCCCTCTATCTGCGGTCTCTTCTCTCTCAGATGCCCAGCGACTTGGCTCCTCTTTTTCCTGTAATTGGAAAGACCTCCTTATATCTCAGAATGAGAAAAGCTGCTCGGCAGCTCTATTTTGTTCCCCAATCTCGAATGAAGTTTGTTTCTTAGAAAATGAGCTGATGGAAGGCCATAAAGATTGGAGTCTTTCATTGCTTGGCCATGCTATCGAGAAACGCCCCTTCTACGGTTCTCTATTAACAGGCATCAAGAAGAGGTGGAACTTTAAAGGAGGGATGGACCTCTTATCTCTGGATGGGGATTTTTTCCTATTCAAATTTACCTGCCAAGAAGACTACGATCTTGTTTGGGATCACGGTCCGTGCTTCCTCAATGGTAGACCCTTTATCTTCCAAAAGTGGTCTTAAGACTTTCTACCATCAAAGGAACACATATCTGACATTCTCCTATGGATCAAATTGCCAAATTTTCCTCTGTGCTATTGGAATGACATGGGATTCTCTAAAGTGGCGAGTATGGTGGGCGTTTCGCTTGTTGTCGATAATTTGATTGCTTCTAAATCTAGAATTATTTTTGCAAGAGTGTGTGTTCAAGTCAATCCTTCCTCTCTTTTGTCGGATTCAGTTTCCTTAAACTTAAATGAACATAAGTTCAAACAAGAGATTATTTATGATTGGAAGCCCAATGCATGTTCTAGATGTTCTTCTTCCTCTCATGAGGACAGATCTTGCCCCCATAATCCTGCAAAAAGGCCTCCTATGAGGACAGTTCTTACCCCCCTTTCAAAACCATCTCACGCTACCAACACTCAATCAGCCCATACAATTGTGAACTCTAACCTTCTTGTCTCTCGCAGCTTTAATCCCTCTGATCAGGCTCCTTCTTCCAATTCACCGATTAATGATTTGAATCAGTTACTGACAATGATTCCACCTCAGGAAGTGGATCCAAACCCTTCTCTGCAGAATCTTCCTACTAGTAGTGAGGTCCCCCCTCCCTCTGAACCTGCCATCACATCTTATGGGATTACTACTAAGTCATCTGCCGCCTCTCTGTCATGGTCCCAATCTCAAATGTCTTCTGATACTTTTACTAAAACTCATGGTAAAGGTTCATCTGAGACAGATAATTCAAAGGCCTCTTCAAGTCAAAATGGGAATGGTCATAAAGCCAATTCCAAGAAAAAGGGTAAGTAGGCCCATCCTCGTCCCTCCTTTATCAATTTCTATGAATTATCCAAGATTAGGTTGTTGGAACTTTCGTGGACTCCTTGCAGAGAGTGGACTTAATGACTGTAAGAGAACTATCAAGGAATTTAAACTTGATCTTCTCTAACTTTTGGAGACCAAACTCTCCTTTTCTTCGTTGACTGATAGCATCATCCCTAATAAACTTAAGCTATTCTAACCTGAAGACAACTCTAGCAATTTTGATTGCAGTCTTGGTGACAGAATATGGATCAAGTGGAATCATGATTTGTTCACCTTCAAGACAATTTTAAAAGACTCTCAATTCATTCACGGATCTTCTATTTGTAATGGTTCTTATTTGTTCTTCATCACCTTTGTCTACGGCCATAATAATCCCAATGATAGGTAGAATCTTTGGAGCTCACTAAGAGAGATCACATCTTCTATGTTTGCCCCTTAGATAATTCTGGGGGTCTTCAACTGCATTATTTCGTCTAAAGCAATGCTTGGTGGCAACCCTACTCCTCCGAGTAAATTGTTGGACTTTAGAGAATGCATTCAGGATAGTAGTCTGCTAGATTTTCCTAGCACTGGTCTCTTCTACACTTAGTCCAATCAGCAATAGGATAACCCTATCTTCACTAGGATAGATAGAGTTCTTTGTAATACATACTGGATTGAGCACTTCCCATCCTCCTATTATAAAGTTGCGGCTCCTCTATCCTCCGATCACTTCCCACTCATTACTTTTCTGTTTAATCAATCTACCTCCCCCTCAAGGTTTATGTTCAAAAACTACTGGACAAATTATGTTGATTTCCTTAATGTTATAAAGTTTGCTTGGAAAATTTATGTTCATGGAGATCCTCTTTAGGTGCTTTCAAAAAAACTTCAACTCTTTAAAGCACTCCTTAAGGAAAAGGACTAGGCCTTCTCTTCCCTCAACCAATAGATCTTGGCTCTAAAAAATGATCAAGAAGCTATTCTTCATTGTCTTGAAACAGATCCTTTAAATAGTAACATTTTGAGTGAGTCAATTGATATCAAAACAAGATATTCAAACCTTGTTAGATATGAAAGTCTGTGGGCTACCCAACGAGCTTAGGCTTATTGGTCAAGTTACTCGGATTATGAATTGAAATTTTTATATCGTTCTATCAGAGAGAGGCAAAGCACCAATCGGATTAGAAGCCTTCAAACTACAAATGGGCACATTTCTCATTCGAACTCTATATTTGATAAAATTTGTTGCTATTTTTCTTCTCTTTTTAACAGAAGCTATCAATGTGATCCTTTGGCTCCTACGTTACCTATTGGAAGTTGTGTCTCTCCCCTCCAAGCTTTAGAGATAGATCTCAATGTCACTGACCAGGAGATTATTGATGCTCTTCAAAATTTTAGTGATAATAAATCACCTGGTCCGGATGGGCTTAATTTAAAGTTCTTTACAACTAGTTGGGATATTACTAGAAAAAAATTTATGGACTGCTCACCACTTCTTTAAAACTGGGAAGCTTCCTCAAGTTTTCAAATACACTCTGATTACCCTTATCCATAAAGTTAAGCACTCTAATTCACGCTCTGATTTCGGACCCATCTTTTTTTGTAACACCTTCTATAAGGTGGTTGCTAAAGTGTTTCCTAATAGATTAAAGAGAGTGCTCCCATCTATCATTCATCAGTCCCAATATGCATTCATTCATGAAAAAGACATATTTAATAATATAGCACTTGCACATGAATTAAGCTCTGATTTCTCAGATAAGCGTTTCAAAGATTTCTTCTTAGCCAAGTCCGATCTTCGTAAAGCATTGGATCTTATTAATCTAACTGCGCTTCTTCATAGAATGAAGGAGAAAGGTTTTTCAAAGCATTTTGTTAAATGGATCAAAGCATGTATCAATGATATTCCTTTCTCGATTGTTCTTAATGGAGAAATTAAGGGGTTTTTTTGACTCCACTAATAGACTCAGACAATGGTGTCCCCTCTCTCCTTTCCTTTTCACCATTGCTATGGACTCCTTCTCTTGTCTATTGGAAGAACCAAGTTAATTTAATAATTTTTCCCTTGCCATTATGGGTGACTACTATGTTTTGCATATGTTGTTTGTGGATGATCTTTTGGTTATTGGTAAGGAAGACTTTTACTCAATCAATTCTTTAGAAGGAGCTTTGGATACTTTGCCTTATTATTTGGGATTGAAGATCAATGGGGAGATATCTCTGGCTTGCTTCTCTAAATCTATTACTATTGTTGACTCTTATTGCCAGTTACTGAATATCAATTCGGGTGGCTTCCCCTTCAAATACCTAGGACTCCCCCTATATGCAGGTACTCTTAAATCATACCACTTTAGCTCGCTTTTTTGATAAGGTGTATCATTGGCTTGCTGGATGGAAAAGCAAACTACTCTCCTTTGGAGAAAGGTTTTCACTTCTGAGAGCCACGGTTAACAATTTTCTTTCATACTGTTTAAGATCTATCTCTTTTCCTAAATGTATCCAGAAGAATATTTTCTCTCTTATGGCTAATTTCTTTTTTTATAACAGTGAAGCTCATAAATTGCTTCTCATTTCTTGGGCTAAGACTGCCCTCCCTAGGGATCGAGGAGGCACCGGTATTCATTCCATCACCACTCTTAATTTATTCTGCAAAATTAAATGTATGTGAAGAACTTTAAACAAATCTTCCCAATTTTCCTCTTCGTGTCAAAGCAAATATATCTCCTTGTGGAATAAAAGTGTTGCACGTGTCTCCCCTCTTTGGAGAGAATTGAAAGTCTGTGCCTCCCAATTTCGAGAAAAAATCTCTTTGATGCCTAGAGCTGGTTCCTCTGTTTCTCTTTTTTTTCGACCATTGGTGTAAAGGATCCTCTTTATTTGAAATTATGGGCAGAGAATGATTTTCTCTTATTAATAAACCTATTAAAGCAACATTAAACTCCATTTCCTCTGATGGAGTGGTAAGCCTTCCTGAGGATTTATGTGCTCGGTTTCCTACCTGTAATGAAGCTTTAGTCGAGATCAACCAACGTCAGAGGCTAGATATATATTTCTTTGGGACAGATCCTACAAGTCTCTTCAAGACTCATTCTCAGTTCAATCTTTGAGCATACTCCGAAAGTTAATTGGTACGGTGAAATATGGTTCAAAGGCCATGCTCTTAATTATGCTATCTTTTGTTGGATGGCATACCTAGAAGGTCTTGAAACCTCGGATTTATTTCATGCAAGGGGTTTGGGGAACACATTTCCTTGTTATTTTTTTTTATTTATTTATTTTTTTTTTTTGTAAATCTGAGTAGGAGCCCACTCCCATCTCTTCTTTGAATGCTCTGAATCTGTGAGACTAATCATGAAACTTCTGCCTTATGGCAACCTCTTGTTAATGCATGCTACCCTCCCTCAGGTGTTGAGTGACGTAAGTACTATTGGCAACAAGACTATCTCTAGGATTTGTTTCTTAATCATCTCTGTTTCTGCGTACACCATATGGAAAGAAAGGAATCGACAATTCCATAATCTGGATGCCAATTCTCTCAGTGGGATGGAGAATCAAATCAGGATTATTGTTGCGCACAAGCTAAGGCGTTGGATATTCAAAGATCATTGGCCTGAATATGTTCTCAGAATTCTCAATGCTTGGAAACTTAATAGTAGTTTTTGATGTGCTCTCTGTGACTCCCATGTTTCTAGATCTCGATGTCTTCCTCTTCTTTCATCTCTTCTTCCGGACGATGATGATCTACTCCGGCAATGCTTTTTGGATCTTTTGAGGCTTGATTATGAGTTTGCTTGGCAGTCATCATTGCAACCAGGGCCTGTTTCTTTATCTTGATCATGCTTTGTTAACTTGGATTACGTTCTTAGACCCTTTGGAAGGCAACATTGGCTACCGCGAATTGAATTTTTTGATTTTTGGTTATTGCCGATTCTCCAGCATGGATGAAGCCATCTGATCTGAGTCCGATCTGAACTTTTGTTATTTTCTTGTCTTCTGGTTCCTTATGTGTTTATTCTTAGGTTCCTTTTTTTCATAGTGCTGTTTCTGTTCCTTTTGGTTTTGCTTCAGTCCCCAAAGGGATTACTGTAAGACTTTTTCTGTAATCTTCTTATTGGAATGAAATTGAGATCCTGCCCTCAATTTTATTAAAAAAAAAAAATCAGCCTATCGCTGCTGGCTGTGAACGAGAAATGCTTTTCACGCCAAAGAAAATAAATAACAAGTAGAAAAAAAATATCAGAAGAATTTCTCCATGAATTAATGAAACTAAAGAGAAAAGTCAGTCAGCCTGAAAGCTACGCATGTTAAGTACTTTTCACGCAATGGGACTGATCAATATTCCGAAATGATTATAAATTAGTCTAAGCAGTACGCTCGCAAAAAGAATAAAATACAAATTAAGAAAAGAAATTCGACCACATGTCTAGTAACCCAATCATTTTTTTTTAGTTCAACTCTCTATCTCTCTCTTTATATATATATATATATATATATATATATATATATAAAGATAATAATCCCTCTCTTTCGATTACCCTCTCTTCTCTTATTTTAACAAAAAATAATAATGAAATTGATGCATAATAAATTATTATCTAAAAAGTTATAGTGTTTATAATAATTTTTTTATTTTTAAAAAAATTAAATCATAGTTTTCTCCTAGCTACCACATTCTATCAAATTAAATTGAAAAATACAAGTTTATTACCTCAAATTTTTCAAAACCCAATCAAAATGAGTTTCCCAAATGCCACTAATAATACAATTTAGACCACACGGCAAGCAGAAAGCTATCCCAAAGATAAACTTTCTCTCTATCATCAATCTCTCTTCCCCTCTTTCTTTTTCTCCACTCTCGACTATATCTCTAATTTTGATAAGCTTAAAAGTAATAGTAATTTAAAGTATTCATTAAATTTAAAAATAAATATTTTATTTTTCCATAATTAATAATTTTTTAATATTTATTAGATATCAATTAAGACGTTTTAAATACATTTTTAGTTATTTATATATATAATATAGAATTTATTTATTTTTACATGACTATAGAGTCAAATTTTAATGGAATCTTCACATAATACAACTTATTCTTTTATTTTTTGATTAAAATAAGATATTGGTTTAAACATTTAATAAATAAGACCAATAACTCAGCTTATTTTATAGATGATGATATAAAGATGTTTAACAATCATGATAAGTATGTCCGACTGAATTAATTAAATTAATGATTAAAATTTTTGTTTAAAAATTTTAAATTAAAGTAATTAAATATTATTTTAATGTAAATGATGATAATTAAAATTTATTACTATTTAATTATAATAATTAGCTTAGTATAATTAATTAACTTATTTGTGGGCTCTGAAAATTTTGCCACTGACCTCTTTGGTGAAAAAAGTGGTTTTAAGATATGTCGGTGTAATTTTCAGAAGGCAGATGGAATAGTAGATAAGACACTACCTAGAGATTTCGTCCTCATTTGGTGAGAACTTTAGATCTGGTTCCAGGTTTCTATAGGCGCAAGTCCCTATAGTTAATTACCCCTCTCAATAAGTAAGAGAGAACTTTCGATTAAGGCTGGTCGTTAAATCGCTAAATGCATAGCATATAGTAACAGTATGTGGAGTTTCAGAATTTAAGATATGAAATTTATCATTTCAGCTTAAACCGGATGGTTGGGGGAATGATGATATGCCCGATCTAAATCCCATGGTTCCGTCATCCCGGGCAGTCGTGGTCCCTAGTCTACTTAGTTGAGGAGGTAGTCGACCCAACCTGACAGAAGGATCCTCATCAGCAACACATGGGTTACATCATCCAAGAAATCATTGTAGACCCAGGGTGGTGTTTGTCAGAGGCGAGACTTAAGTCTATCTTAAAGGGGTTGTTTTCCTATCAAGTATACCCATGATTCACAACTCAAAGGGCAAAGCCATTGGGCACTATGGTCATGAATGTAATATAATGGGGGGTGGCTAAACCACTCGTCGAGGACTCACATTGCTTCATCATGCTTATTGGCCAAATGCAGTTCGAGGACAGACCCACGTCATGCATAAGATTGATTGAGTGAACATAAGAACACTTGATTTAACATTGACTCCTTTGTGAGCTAGAGTTTTCTTAGTTTGTCAACTCAATATTATGAAGGTGGATAGATTGAGTTTGGTTTAAGTTTTTAATGATAGAGTTTCATTTAAGAAATTTCAATTGCTATTTGAAAATTGATTTGATTTTATTTGATTTAAAAAATTGATTAATTGATTAATTTGGATATGTTTAAGAGTTTTAGATCCCCTCAACTCTGTTTAGCTGCTAACAGAGGATTAGATCTACTTGTCACAATCAATATTTTTAGATATTTCGATTTGAAACTCTTATTATAGGTTTTAGGTTTTGTTAACCCGGACCAGTCTAAGACTAAACAGAAGCAACTTCATAACATCCTCGATTTAAGCATTCAACAGTGTCATGCATGAGTGTATTTATGAATTTAGGTAGTTTTTATTTTTGAATTATGAAATTGATTTTGTATTTTCATTTAATTATAATTTTAGCCTGTGCAGCCTTTTTAGACATTAAGATTTGCACTTGAAACCTCTATGTCCGAGCATGCAGGAATTTATAGCTTATATAATTTCATTTAATTAGTGATTTCATTGATTTTGACAATAATAATTAGAATGAAATTCTCTAATTTTTGATTAAAGAAAGCCTTATGATTTTTGTAAATTTTGGTTTAGTATCGCCTTTTGTCTGCTTGTACAAAGGGTTGCAGATTCGGTGGCGAAGAAGACATTTTGATTTAAATTATAATTTAACACACTAATGACACTTAGTTTAATTATTAAGTTTTCGTAATTCTCCTAATTTGATTATGCTCAATTTACATCAGTTTTGATAACTTATGACGATTTCAATGTTTATTGTTTTAGCCCTACTTATGCTTATTAGCTAGCATAGTGATCACCTCTATATTCGTATAAGAGTTATTAAACCCAATTTGGATTTATCATTAGATTTTGAGTTTAATGCAAGTTTGTTATGAGTTTAGTATTAATCCCTCCCAAATTTCAATTAAAGCTTGTTTAATTTTGAAGAATTTATAAGAAAAGAGAACTCACTTTACCGCTTCAATTTAAGTCATAATGAATTGTAATTAAAGCTTGTGAGTTTAATATTAGCCTCCCCCAAATTTCACTTAGATTTTAAATGAATATTTTATTCTTTTCCAGAATTTGCTTTAAAGGCTCCCCCTCTTTTTTTTCTTGTTTGACGCTTTTTTGTTTAAAATTAGCTCCAGATTTCCCTATTTAGCGCTCTTAAGTCACTTCATTTCACTCTCCCTTTTTTTTAAGTCAAAGATTTGGCCAATTTTGGTGACCTCAACGTCATCCCATAGAGTGTCGGGGGTGTTTTGGCCTTTTCGGTGCGCTTGTTGGCGTGGCAGTGGTGTCTTCGACCGCTTGATTTCATCTCGTGTTCATTGAGCAGTGAGGTCTCGCTTGAAAGAAGATATACTGATATAATATATAATTATCCTCTTTTTTTTAAAGTGCGAAAATTAGACAAAATTTGGACATTTACCGTCCCAGTGGGGCGGCGACATTTAACAAGTGGTGGCTTACTCGGTATGCTCGTTGAGGCGTGGTGAAGGCGATGTCTTCCGACACTATTTTATTTTCGTCATTCGCGCCACATTGAAGCAAAGCGAGTCTTGAGCTTAAAAAAGCCTGAAACATATATATACATTCACACCAAATCTACATGACCGACATATTTTTAGCGTACTACAAGGCTCGGCAAAGGAATTGGGTTAGGTATGCAGTTGGAAATGTAGGGCAAAGACCGCGACACCAAAAACCGAAAGAGGAATTCGCATGTTGACGATGTTCCTCCCCGGTTTGCGGCGAAGCGAAAGTGGGATGGCTAATGTGAGGGAAGCGACGCCGGAAATCGAAGGAAGAATCCTCCTATTGAAGATGTTCTTCGCCGATTTATGACGCAGTGAAAACGAGACAAGTTTGGGTTAGTTTGGAGGTTGGGCCTGTGGTTTCGTGGAGCATGGAAGTGGTTGGCTAAAAGGCGTGAGGCGGTTCGACGCTGAGTCGTTGGATTTGGGGCCACCTTGTATTACAGACCTGAGGCCATCATGGGCTAGGCCTGATAGAGGAGATGCGCGCGGGGATCGGCCACCGGTGACGAAAAGGACAAAGTCGCGATGGGCATAAACGAGTCGATTGAGCGAGCAGATGTTTTTTCGTGTTCGTTTATTTTTTTTTTTGTTGAAATTGGCTGTTCAAATAGCTTCGTTTATAGAGTGTTCGTGTCTACAAAAATTGTTCATGTTCGTTTTAGGCTCGTGTTTGGCTCGAAATTGGCTCGATTTTATATTTTAATAATATTTATTTTTCTTAATTTTCATTTAAAATTAAAAAAAACTGAAAAAGTAAAAAAATATTTAATGGAATCTTATACAGTAAAAAAATTAAGTAATATTAGCAAAAATTGAAACTAAAAAATATACAAAATAGTGATAAATAATCAAAAATTTATTTTTTTCAGTTAAAAAAAAATTATTTATACAGTAAAAAAAATAAGTAATATTAGCAAAAATTAAGTAAAAATTTATTTAATTGAAACTAAAAGATATACAATCAGAAATATTTATTTTACATAAAATTGAATATAATTTAAACTGCTAACTCATATTATTACAACTTATTAATTTACAACTTATTAGAATAAATTCAACCTAAAAATTTATATGATCATATACAAGTAACAATTTGATTCAATAAAAGCTAATAGTGATATTATAATTTCCAATTTCTAATTTCCAATCCATAGCTTCAAGCCTTCAAGTCTTCAAGTTTTCAAGCCTTCAAGCCTTCAACCAACCTTGAATCTTCAAAATAATAATCTGCATTTCATGTAAACAAAACTAACAAGAAAATATGAAATAAATATTATGAATGAGCTCAAAAAATTAAAATAAATAATCATTGATCAAATAACTTGGTATGTGAATTTAAAACTTTCAAAAAATTGACAAAATAAAAGATTAATAATAGTAAGTGTAGGAAAAAATGAAATAAACATTGAATAAGCTAAAATTAGAATGAGTCGGTAGGAAAAAATGTAAAAAAAAACTTTGTATATAATATAACAACAAAGAACAAACATAAATCACAAAAAATTAAATTGAATGTTTGAAAATACATACAGCCAACCATCAAGCTAAGTTGCATCTCATATATCTATTTAGTTTTCCATCATAGCCCATTAATGTGTAATATTACAAGTGACAAGACTAAGTGTAGCATCTGTTGATCTTACCATTTTAACTCTTAAGAATTAAGAATAAGCAAAGCAGTAGGCTGTAGGCTATCATCCAAACAAGAAATAGGGGAGTACACAACAGTAATCATCAAGCTAAGAAAGAAAAAATAAAGCCAACCAGCATCCCCCCAATTCCCCAAAAGTCATCAAGCCAGAATCATCCAAGACAGAAACCAAAGTCGAAGACATAAACTAAGCCAGAGGCCCAGAATCACCCAAAAAAGCAACCCCCCAAAAGTCATCAAGCCAGAATCACCTAAGACAGAAACCAAAGAAGACAAAACCAAGTCGACCAACCAAGACGGTCATCGTGACCACCAAGAGCAGAATCCCCAAAGTCATCAAGCCAGGATCACCTAAAACAGAAACCAAAGCCAAAGATAGAAACCAAACTAGAATCACCTAAGACAACAGCCCCTCAAAAGTCATCAAGCCATAATCACCCAAGATAGAAACCAAAGCCGAAGATAGAAACCAAGCTAGAATCACCCAAGATGGCCCAAAATGTCAACAAACCAAGGTAGCCCCACCCACCAACCAAAATGTCAACTAACGGTCCAACAGGCAAACCAAAAGAGCAAAATAGCAAAAAAAAAAAAAAAACCAGCCATATAACTAACTCAGTCAGCCGAAAGTGTCAGCCAACCCAACTATGCCAACAAAGTCATCCTATCATTCTGTCAAGTGTCAACCAGCACATGCTATAGAATAATCTCAAACAAGATAGCCAACTATTAAGTTGCCAAAAAAAATCTCAAATTGAACTGATGAAACACTAATAATGAGTCATCACCATATTTAGCTCCTACAACTATATCATTACCACATGATGCAGACTGAGAATGATCCACATTAGGCATGATAGCACACTAAATAAAAAAAAAAATGAGGTAATATCACATACACATATACTCTCCATACTAGGTGTTTATCATAACATGTAGGTGTTTATAGGTGTTTAACAATTACAAAGAAAGAAACTCAAAACCAAATAAAGAAAGGAACTCATAACATATAGGTGTTTATAGGTATTTACCAAATAACAAGCTATTCTTTTATTTCTATTAACATAATGAATGTAATTATGCACACAGGACAGGAGCAGAATTTGTTTCCATTGATGCAAATTTGATTTTTGTCCACATAACACAAATCAGCCATTAAAAAAAATCTCACATAACACAAATCAGCCATTCAATTCAATCAGCCATTCTTTTATTTTTGTCCATTCTTTCTTGATTTCTTCCCTTTCAATATAGGCACTAACATTGAAGCCTCAAAACTAACAAAACTGTAGAACTAGAGAAAATAATGTGGGATTCTAAACAGAAAGAAGAAGAAGAAGAAGAAGAAGAAGAAGAAGAAGAAGAAGGAAAACATCCTAAAATATAATCACATCATATATATAGTTCCCCAATATATTTATAATACAATCGTCATAAATATGTGAAGGTGCAACTGCAACATGCCAACATAAGCCCCACAAAACTTTACTCTGACAAATGAGAAGAGTAAAAGAAAATAACATTACATTTCAAATCTCTAAGCTGTCACAACTTGCATGGGCACCATCCACAAAATCATCATTATTAATTTTAATAACGTCATGCACAAATAACAGGGGCACCATCCACAACAAGTATAGCTGCATAAGGTGGAGAATATCCTACAGGGAATAACCGATAAGCACTTTAAGCATTTTAATACTAGAGACAGCAATATATAGCACATACATCAAGTGACTCAAGTCAGCAAGCTATGCTTACCCAGATGTTGGATCTACAAATCAAACAGCAAAACCCTCAATTCGAATAAGTAAGGAATTTTTGAGAAGAAATCAGAACCCTAAATCAAAGATTCTAAAAAGCCCGGACACAGTAAATAAATCAACATCTGGATGCACACTTGACACTCCCAACTACAAATGAAAAATCAGAGCCACAAATTGTAAAAGCTTAAGAGCATGTCTCCTTTTAACATGAAATCGAAGTAAGAGGATTAGAGGAATTTCTAATTGTATAGATTATAGCATTGCAACTCGAAGCAAGAGTAATTACTTCACATATCTACAAAAAAAAAAAACTACAAATTAAAAAGAAATATATAGATTGTGAGGGAGAAGGGTTAAGAGAATGGTACATGCAAAGTTGACCGAGTCCCAAGTAGAAGCTTGATAAAAAGAAGAAAATAATGGCTGATACCAAACCCTAGAAAACTAGAAATCGTGTCGAGAGGTTCGGCTCTTACTACATATATTAGCATTGCAACTCGCAAGACTCATAACTCCCAGTCCCAGAATGCCAAAAGGCTAAGAAGAGTAGAAATCCCTGAACGCCAGAAGACTGAGAAGAGAGGAAAGTGACAGAGGGACTTATAAGATTAGGGCAAAATCACAAATAAAGCTAAATCGATCGAGAGTCGAGAGAGACGGCGTGTTAGGGTTGCTGGGTCGCGAGGAAGGCTTATATATCTGCATAGTTTCGAATTGTTTAAATCTCAGCCGTAAAGTAAAAAATCCCATGGCTATGATATTACCTTACCAATTATCATAATCACAAAATTCCTAAAATTGTAATTATAATATATTTTAACTTATTTGATTTAAAATTTTATCAACTAATTTAATTATTAAGTTAAATATAATTTTTAAAATATTTAATGATATAAATTATATTTTAAATAAAATTTTATATAATTAATTATAATTATTTATCTATTTTGAACTAAATCGAGCCGAACACGATCGAACAAAGGATTGTTCATGTTCAGCTTGTTTATAAATCGAACTTGAAATATTTGTTCATGTTCGTGAACAACGAGCTTTTGATGTATATGCGGGATGGTAGAAGGCGGCGCCAGCGAGCGGGCGGGTGGATGGGTTCGGCAGGAATGGATGTTAGGTCGGTCCAGCACGCGAAGCGAGCGGACTAGTCGTGGTCGACTGCCGGGCAGCCGGATGAGTGGTGCGCTGGCCGAACGCGGGAGGGGCCGGACAGGCGCAGGCCGAGGCGGTGAGTATGTAGGCGGATCGCGGAGCGAGTGGGCAGGCGGTGCGGTGCACTGGATGGCGGAACGCGGTCCAGGACAGTGGCGTCGGAGGCGGGACGCGAGCCGCAGGCGGGATCAACCGCGGTCGGCGAGCAAGGTCTCAGTGTGGTTAGGCGGGAGTGGTTCGCGCAGGTGCGCGGCGGAATTGCCGACGGCGGGCTTTGCGGGTACGATTACGCGGCGGAAGAAGGAACCACGGAAGAGCCGTGCGGAACAGCCGGAAAATTCAGAAAAGGGAGGAATTTTTTTACCTTTTCTAGGACGTGAGAGGGGAATGCAGGAGAGAGAAAAACGGGGAGGAAAGAATGAAGGAGAGGTTAGAGAGTGGGGAGGAGGGAGTTACGTAACTTTTTTCATGCATGCAGTTTGCTCCTTACGGTTGAGGGTGACGGAGCCGAGGGCGGAGAGAGAGAGGCTTGAACCAAGGAGCTTTGCCGCCTGCTTGCGGTTGTCAGAAAAAGAGGGCTGCTTACCGTTTTCTTGTGGTTTTGGAGTTGCCGAGAGCGGGAGCGGTTGCTTTCTTGCGCGCGTGGTTTGAAGGAATTTGAACGAGAGGAGGGATGAAGTTTTTTTTTTGAGAGAGCTTGGCTTTTGGCTTAATTAATTTTCTAAGTATTTAATTAAATCTCAATTATGATGTTTTTTTGCCAACAGCCTCATATAGTTAATATATATCATTCTTAGGTTATTCCGATATTCAGGACTTAACGGCAAACCGTTCGAATCGAGACCGTTTGGTTTCGTCAAATTGATCAATTTCACAAAATGCCATCGCTTGACGCCGATTTTCGCGCAGACTCGTCCGAATTGAGTGTGAATAGTCTTATTTGATAGATTTCGATGTTTCGAAACCAATGGAGTGATCAATTTCGTGAATGGAGGTCGTTTGATTCTCGTCGGTGCCTCCTGACTTCGATATATGTGCAAGCATGTTGACGACTCGAGCGCTTAATCGATTGGTCATCAAGTCGTGCAATATTTATATCCTAACCAATTTTGACGTT